>CM071629.1:3933216-5133216 GCA_036419045.1 Scirpophaga incertulas
AGGAGGACATGGCGGGGGAGACCGTGGCGATCATGTATGTGTATGTGTATGTATGTATGTGTGTGTATGTGACGCACCTGTCGGCGTATCGCAGCGTGTTGAGCGAGTGCTCGCAGGAAGACATGGCGGGGGAGATCATCGCGATCATACATGTGCGCGATTTGTCACCGATGAAGCTGTCCCGCAGCACCTGTGAAAAAAAAACAAAAATAGCAACTAACTAAATAATGCAAAATTATTTAGGTTATCACTAGTAATGTGTCGAGTCGCCGTTTTGGTGGATCGAGTCGAATCGAGTCAGTTTATACGGTATTCGAATCAGGACTCGAATTTTATGTTTCGTATTCGAATAATTCTAGACTCGAGTCTGATTCCTAGACTCGAGTCTACAAATTCGAGTCTGGAAATTCTAGTCCAGTCCAGAACTAAAGTCCGAATTCAGATCAAAACAAAAAGTTGCAGGTTCAAACTTGTTTGTAATATTAGGCCTGCGCCACATCATTGCTTATGTAAACAGTTTGCGAGTACAAGCGAGTTAACCAAACTCGAATACTGGACTCGTGTAAATAGAATCGAGTTAGCGAATACGAACTAATTCTTCCGGACTCGAGGCCAGCGTACTCGAATCAAAATAAATTGGTATTCGAATGGACGAGTCCAAAGCAGGAATCGAATCTGATTCGAGTCAAACCGTACTTGGCACATCGCTAGTTAGCACACTATATTTTAATTTTTAAATTTGGATTTTAAATATAGTTAGATTTCATTATATATTTCGCACTTTCTACTAACCCCTATATCTTGTGTTTATTAAAAATGTTCTGATACCAACCTGCGTGAGTTTAGACACCCTAAACGGAAGGTGGTTGTTCCCCTTCATGCCCAACGCCCGGATGCACTCCTTTAGCGCCAGCAAGGACTTGTTAATCTCCGCGCTCTCCATTCCTGAATATTGCACAAATAATTTATGAATTACCAGATTTTAAATAATTCCTTTTCAAAATGGATTATTTCACAACCACTTCACGGAAGCAACACAAATAGTTCTTTGCTCTTCGGCTAGAGCCTTTACTGAAAACCAACACAGAAGTTATTTTTCCTCTCAGTGAACGAAGTGTGGAACTGCAGCTTCCAGTTAAGCAAATATTTTAACAAATAGTTAAATCCAACTTCCAATACATATTAGATAAATGTTGTTGGTATCGAGGCAGTGTTTCAATAAAACTCTTGTCAGATTTCTTCAGTAAACTAAATACTTTATTCATCACTTGAGTTACCATTGACCATAGAGAGCATTACTCTATTATTATAGAGTAATGCTCTCTATGGTCAATATGATTACTGATTCTATTAAGAAAACAGTATTATTTGTTATAGTATGATTGTTCGTATTACCAATTATCCACAACTTTTAACGACGAATCTTTCTAGTTTAATAAAAAAATTTATTGTTCCAATTATCGATTATTTTATTCAGTTTATGTACTTAATTTTTCTTTCTAAATGTACTATAATATTTGGACTAGAACATACCAGTTTATCCTAGGTTGTGCGTATTTGCAGGTGAAGGCGAGCAGGCGCTCGCCTAATGACCCTGCCGTGAGGTGTCTCTCTACCTGGGGATTGTCCTAGTGTCTGGGACAATCCTCCCTTGGCGAAGGCTCCGACAAAGGTCGAGCTAGCCCGTGGGCGTGTGGCGGTAGAATCGCGAAAGCGCACCCCGCCTCGATATAGGGTGGAAGGACACCGGGGGTTTTTTAGTGGGTAGACCAGTACTCTATCGGAGAGCCCCACTCACGGCCGCGCCTAGCCAGCGTGGTGACAAGGTGCATAAAGTGCATTTTCCCCTCGCAAAAAAAAGGTGTGCATATTAACTGGTTTGTCCTGAAATCGGGTTTGGCCGGTGACATATATATTAGTGTCGCACTCACTTGTCTGCCGGTTGGCCGAGGCAGTGTCCGCGCCCCGCTCGTTGCCGGCGAGGTCGATGAGCGAGAACTTGCCGTGCACGCGGTGACATATATATTAGTGTCGCACTCACTTGTCTGCCGGTTGGCCGAGGCAGTGTGCGCGCCCCGCTCGTTGCCGGCGAGGTCGATGAGCGAGAACTTGCCGTGCGCGCGGTGACATATATATTAGTGTCGCACTCACTTGTCTGCCGGTTGGCCGAGCAGTGTCCGCGCCCCGCTCGTTGCCGGCGAGGTCGATGAGCGAGAACTTGCCGTGCGCGCGGTGACATATATATTAGTGTCGCACTCACTTGTCTGCCGGTTGGCCGAGGCAGTGTCCGCGCCCCGCTCGTTGCCGGCGAGGTCGATGAGCGAGAACTTGCCGTGCGCGCGGTGACATATATATTAGTGTCGCACTCACTTGTCTGCCGGTTGGCCGAGGCAGTGTCCGCGCCCCGCTCGTTGCCGGCGAGGTCGATGAGCGAGAACTTGCCGTGCGCGCGGTGACATATATATTAGTGTCGCACTCACTTGTCTGCCGGTTGGCCGAGGCAGTGTCCGCGCCCCGCTCGTTGCCGGCGAGGTCGATGAGCGAGAACTTGCCGTGCGCGCGGTGACATATATATTAGTGTCGCACTCACTTGTCTGCCGGTTGGCCGACGCAGTGTCCGCGCCCCGCTCGTTGCCGGCGAGGTCGATGAGCGAGAACTTGCCGTGCGCGCGGTGACATATATATTAGTGTCGCACTCACTTGTCTGCCGGTTGGCCGAGGCAGTTGTCCGCGCCCCGCTCGTTGCCGGCGAGGTCGATGAGCGAGAACTTGCCGGCGCGCGCGGTGACATATATATTAGTGTCGCACTCACTTGTCTGCCGGTTGGCCGAGGCAGTGTCCGCGCCCCGCTCGTTGCCGGCGAGGTCGATGAGCGAGAACTTGCCGTGCGCGCGGTGACATATATATTAGTGTCGCACTCACTTGTCTGCCGGTTGGCCGAGGCAGTGTCCGCGCCCCGCTCGTTGCCGGCGAGGTCGATGAGCGAGAACTTGCCGTGCGCGCCGCGTGACATATATATTAGTGTCGCACTCACTTGTCTGCCGGTTGGCCGAGGCAGTGTCCGCGCCCCGCTCGTTGCCGGCGAGGTCGATGAGCGGAGAACTTGCCGTGCGCGCGGTGACATATATATTAGTGTCGCACTCACTTGTCTGCCGGTTGGCCGAGGCAGTGTCCGCGCCCCGCTCGTTGCCGGCGAGGTCGATGAGCGAGAACTTGCCGTGCGCGCGGTGACATATATATTAGTGTCGCACTCACTTGTCTGCCGGTTGGCCGACGCAGTGTCCGCGCCCCGCTCGTTGCCGGCGAGGTCGATGAGCGAGAACTTGCCGTGCGCGCGGTGACATAATATATTAGTGTCGCACTCACTTGTCTGCCGGTTGGCCGAGGCAGTGTCCGCGCCCCGCTCGTTGCCGGCGAGGTCGATGAGCGCAGAACTTGCCGTGCGCGCGGTGACATATATATTAGTGTCGCACTCACTTGTCTGCCGGTTGGCCGAGGCAGTGTCCGCGCCCCGCTCGTTGCCGGCGAGGTCGATGAGCGAGAACTTGCCGTGCGCGCGGTGACATATATATTAGTGTCGCACTCACTTGTCTGCCGGTTGGCCGACGCAGTGTCCGCGCCCCGCTCGTTGCCGGCGAGGTCGATGAGCGAGAACTTGCCGTGCGCGCGCGGTGACATATATATTAGTGTCGCACTCACTTGTCTGCCGGTTGGCCGAGGCAGTGTCCGCGCCCCGCTCGTTGCCGGCGAGGTCGATGAGCGAGAACTTGCCGTGCGCGCGGTGACATATATATTAGTGTCGCACTCACTTGTCTGCCGGTTGGCCGAGGCAGTGTCCGCGCCCCGCTCGTTGCCGGCGAGGTCGATGAGCGAGAACTTGCCGTGCCCGCGTGTGACATATATATTAGTGTCGCACTCACTTGTCTGCCGGTTGGCCGAGGCAGTGTCCGCGCCCCGCTCGTTGCCGGCGAGGTCGATGAGCGAGAACTTGCCGTGCGCGCGGTGACATATATATTAGTGTCGCACTCACTTGTCTGCCGGTTGGCGAGGCAGTGTTCCGCGCCCCGCTCGTTGCCGGCGAGGTCGATGAGCGAGAACTTGCCGTGCGCGCGGTGACATATATATTAGTGTCGCACTCACTTGTCTGCCGGTTGGCCGACGCAGTGTCCGCGCCCCGCTCGTTGCCGGCGAGGTCGATGAGCGAGAACTTGCCGTGCGCGCGGTGACATATATATTAGTGTCGCACTCACTTGTCTGCCGGTTGGCCGAGGCAGTGTGTCCCGCGCCCGCTCGTTGCCGGCGAGGTCGATGAGCGAGAACTTGCCGTGCGCGCGGTGACATATATATTAGTGTCGCACTCACTTGTCTGCCGGTTGGCCGAGGCAGTGTCCGCGCCCCGCTCGTTGCCGGCGAGGTCGATGAGCGAGAACTTGCCGTGCACGCGGTGCGCGCCGGGCGCTCGCACTACTATCTGGAACACCGCGTGAGATCGCGACGAATTCGTGTTCGCTGACGTCTGAGGTACAAACAACAACATGGTTCGTGTTAATACATGCTTCTATAAACTGAGACATACTTGAATATTTTGTTTTGTTTCATGTACAGTTACATGTCAAGAAAAGCGTCGTTAGAGATTTGCTTCTTGATATGCAATTAAATAAATAAATTAATATAATAAAAAGCGTTTGTTTAAGGCAGTTTGAAATAGGGCTCCATAAAACTGTTTTACCTGCAATAAAACTCTACGAAAAAAATTGGACGATTCAAAAGAGCTTTCTATAGTCATATATGAATAAAGTTAGCTTTGATTTGATTTTGAATAACAAAGCTTTACTTCTATAAAGCAACAAATATACAGATTTATAAGTAATTTCCAACGTTCACAAGTCGCAGGCCGTTACAGGCCGCTAGCGTTTACGTGAATGGTCTCGCATTTTCCATCTCGCTCTAATACACGTGTATCTTATGTTAATATCCTATCATACATCAGATATAATATGGTAGACGACTACAACTGATTATGGCCGTTTTTATACTATAATTATCTGATTTGAGCAATTTATCTTTTTTTTTCTTTTTTGTTGATTTGAAATTGCATACCCTGGCTGTTGCGAGCCGGCGCGGTGGTTATGTGGGGCTCTCCTCCCCAGAAGGGAGGCCTACCCACTAAAAACCTCAGGGATGACCTTCTTCAGGCAAGTAGGGAGCCCCCAAGCTACTTCCGGGAACCCCCAGCCTCCGCTCCCCCGACGATACAGGGGAGCCCTCCTCGGAGAGGCTACGCTACCTCCTCCGCCCTCCTCCACCGACGACGCCACCCGGCCACGGAAGAAGCGTGGTCCATCCCGGGTCGCCGTAGCGGTCGCGACAATGGGGGGGAGCGTCCCAGAACCGCCTCGCCTCGCCGCCTCGTACGAGATTGTACGGTAGCCTCGCACGATCCGTATGGCCATTATCCGCTGCAGGCTCCGTAGCAGAGCTCTACAGCGGGGGGACCTCGCGCAGTCTTGCGACCACACGGGAGGCCCATACATGGCCACGGATCGCACGACGCCCTCGTACAGGCGGCGAACTCCATCCCTCGGTCTCCCGAGATTGGGCAGCAGGCGATGCAACGCGCCCGCCACCCTTTTAGCTCGGGGGACCAACCGCACGAAATGCTCCTCGAAGCTCCAGCGGCGGTTCAGGGTGAGGCCCAGGTACTTGATGTACGGCCCCGACCCGGACCGGGACCACCGCTTCACCCACCCGGATCCAGCAGCTGGGTGGTTCCCGACGCCTCGGAAGGCCATGGAACCATAGCGCCTCGGCACGACACACGCCACCCCAAGCTCGGCAAGCCTGAGCACCGGCCCGAAGTCGGCCCCAGTCGTCACGACGAGAGTGTCGTGCTGGTGCGAAGGACCGCGTGGTATGCGAGGTTCCATAGCAGGGATCCCAACACCGACCTCTGCGGAATGCCGTATTCGACCCTCCTCGAGCAATTTATATGTAATGAAAGTATGTCGATATAGAAATTTCAGTTTAATTATTAATTTATATTGTTTTTAGATTTCTAAAAAATGAGCACTTATTATTTACGTAATTCTAATAAATCAAATACATTTCTAGCATTCTCACATTAAATGTAACATTAAACGTACAAATAACAAAGTTATTTTAAAATTTGTTTATACAGTCATACAAATTTGACGAGTTTACTGAGTTATGACGTCACGATTGCAGTGTTTTTAGTATGGAGCGTTTTCGAGCGACCCGCGACAACGCCGCAAACATGGCGATGTATCTTCAAAAGTAATAGGTGCAGGTGTACTGTTGGTTCTACAATATTTCTCACTTAAAAGAGAACCCTTATTATATATTGAATTAAAAAATTGTCATCTACCCTATTAGAGCAATGTAGAAACACACCTGGCCGGAGGTCCTGGCCGCGTTGCCGTGCTGGATGAGCCTCAGCACCTCGTCCACGTTGTCCACCACGCGCTCGGTCAGTCCCACTATTTGCACTTGTTGCTTGCCGTCTTCCAAGACTCGCAACTTCGCTTTATCCGCTAGCAAGTCGAAAACCTTCGAAAACACAACAGTATAAAGGTGATGGTCAAAGGACATTGTTCAATTTTGGCCTAAGAACCGATGTGAATATAAATTATACTATAATTTTTATTTATTTTTATATTATTTGAAACATATTTTAGTATTCCACGGACACTTCAAATACATAAATTCCAAATAAAAAGTTGGGTCACAATTATTGATGCCATATAAAATATTTTCCGCCTTCCGCCGTCAGCCAGTGCTGCCAGTTTCGGAAGTTTTCGCGATTTCGGTAAACACGGATCGAATTGAAAACCTCCTCCTTTTTGAAGTCGGTTATTAAAATTAGTTGATAACACTTTATTCATTTAAATACCTAAATTGACTAGCTAGAAAAAACTAGTATTATATATTTTTAAGCGAAATCGCGAATTTCTAGCTTGGCATTCGAGTATTATAGTTTTCGTAATTGGCAACACTGGTGTACTTCATACCTGATCTGTGTCCGTTTCATTCAATTTTTTATTGCTTTGCGACTATCGTTTCTTTTGTGATTTTCTATACGTTTCATGGTTTTATTCTAACAACTTAGACTTGATTACGGACTCCGATTACATTGCGTACTTGGTAGACTCGGCTGTGTGTAAGTGACTGGATTTTGTAAAATGATAATTGTCAAAGAATTATCTTAAACTTGACTAGGTACTATCTCTTTTCCTAGTATCTAGTAGAGTAGACCTTTTCTAGTTCTAGAAGAGAACATATATAGCTGTACATAATATTGTTAATACTACTCGTACTTTGATATTACTACTCTGATATTTCACGCAAGGTTGGTTATTTTTTATTTATAACCTCAAAATATTAACTTTTTTTCGTAATTATTTTAGTTTCTTGAAGTGTCCGTTCGTGAAAACTTATTTCATAGGATTCCATATAATTTTAAAAGTTTATATAAGTTACTTTCGATTCGAACGGTTCTTAGGCAGAACATGTATGGAGCCGGAACAATGTCATTTGTATGGAAGGTGGGCCTGAGTAATGTGCAGCGACGAAACTTTAGCAGAGACGAGTATAAATTACTGTAGATCATCTGGATAAAGATTAGATTTTAATATCTCCCGAATTTTTGTAATTAATAATTTATATTTATTTAATACTACAGTCCATTTCAAATAAAATGATCTCTGTGACAGTTCGATTTCGACACTTGTAGAGAGGTCCTACAGTGAAAATAAAATCGATTGTTTCTGGTAATCGATTATACTTTATATGGAAATGAAATCGATATTATCTTACTACCAAAACTTTGAGTATCATTAGTGTTTCTGTATTATATTGAAAGTGTTTATTAATCATGCATTTATCTTAGGTATATAATATTATGTAGGTATAGTAGAAATATAGTCAAGTGTTTACCTGTGATTTTTTCGGCATTTTGCCAAAAAAATAACAAAATAACAACAAAAACTTAAACAAAAACAGCAACAACAGTCAACAATAACAAAACACCACGCAAAAATCGATGAAAACACAACTCGCATACAAGGCTGACACACTCGTATTGACTCGATTGTCAGGTAATCACAAGATGGCCGCCGATTATTCGATGTCCCACCTCTATGTTTTTTTGACGTTCCGTTTCATGTTTGCGAATTGCATAGTTATTTAAAAAAGATTTATCTTTATTCTTTATTTCATTAAATCAAACTAAGCGATACTGTCTTCGTTTTATAAGTAAAATATATTTTATTTTATTATTTTTTGCAATGAAGCTACTGTGAATAAAAAATATTAAAGAATAAAATTATTTTTGTTTGTCGAACGAAAAATGCGTAATTCGGAGCACGATGAACTGTCACAGAGATCATCCTAGTTGAAATGGACTATAGCAAGTTGATGGAATCTTTGAATATCTAGGTACTTTCAAACATCATTTACAGAAAAAAGGGAGATTTAAAAAAAAAATAATAAATTGTAAATTGATGAACATAAAATTACCTATCGATTGATATATCTTACGTCTCTGCACATGATTAAGGCCCACTTTTTGTCCATGTCCTTATCACAATGCGGCTGTCAATAAAATAAACATTACCTCGATACTTAAAGATACGTCTAGGTATGAGTTTTGTGTATTTTCACAAGTTTTCATTACTCGACTCTAGTTTTTAGATCACTATAGCAATGAAATTGACAGTTTGGCATTAATAAAACTATTTTATCGGTATTTTTAATGTTTCTTGTCGATTTTCTAAGAAAACCTTTATCAATGTCAATAGACAATGCATGACATTCAATAAATAGCGAAACCAATTGTTAGAAGCGGTTTTAGTACAATGAAAAATACAAAGTTATTAGCTATTAAGCATTATATGCTATCCATTTCTCTTTACATGAAAGGAGGTCTTTGATTATGGGGAAAAATTAACGGCCGAATCAGCTGAAACTCGGTTATACAAGATTGACTGAATATACAAGTTTTAGAAACCGTATGCCGTAAACTAGGATTTTTTACCCAAAACTTCAGAGCGGCGATTTTTGTCGTAAACTTTTTCTAAAACTTGTATATTCGTCATCAATTCATCAAGAAGAACAATACTATCGAAAATTTGGAGTTGATCGCCGCTCGCCAAACTGCCACATAAACTGTGCCATGTACTTTGTAAGTCAGTTAAATTATCGTAATTATTATTTTCCTTTTTAGTACCTTTATATTAAATGTACTTCATATTGACAATTTTTTTTTTCAAATAAATAGAAATTTTAACAAAAAGAAAACAGACTCAAATATTGATAATAATTGTAACTATATTATATTTTCGTAATATATATATATTTTACTTTATACTATTTTACTATATTATAAGTGTACTTCAGGTTGACAAAAATTTTTAAAAGTAAACAAATATGTTATCAAAAGAAAAAACAATTGCAAAATTGAAAAGAATTATAACCAAATTATTATTTTTTTTTAACTTTTTAGTGCATAGTATATTATTTTGGAATTGTTTTTTTTAAAATGGGTTTTTTGTTGTTCATAATGTAAGCAAGTGTGGGGCGGGTGCGGGTAAATGTGGGGTAAATGTGGGGTAAGTGTGGGGTGAGTGTGGGGTGAGTGTGGGGTGAGTGTGTGCGAGTGTGTGCGAGTGTCGGGCGAGTGTGGATAAGTGTGGGGCGAGTGTAGGTAAGTGTGGGGCGAGTTGTGGGGCGAGTGCGGGGCGAGTGTGGGGCGAGTGTGGGGCGAGTTGTGGGGGCGAGTTGTGGGTCGAGTGTGGGGCGAGTGTGGGTCGAGTGTGGGGCGAGTGTGGGTCGAGTGTGGGGCGAGTGTGGGTCCAGTGTGGGGCGAGTGTGGGGCGAGTGTGGGTCGAGTGTGGGTCCAGTGTGGGTCCAGTGTGGGGCGAGTGTGGGGCGAGTGTGGGTCCAGTGTGGGGCGAGTGTGGGTCGAGTGTGGGGCGAGTGTGGGTCCAGTGTGGGGCGAGTGTGGGTCGAGTGTAGGGCGAGTGTGGGTCGAGTGTGGGTCCAGTGTGGGGCGAGTGTGGGGCGAGTGTGGGTCGAGTGTGGGGCGAGTGTGGGTCCAGTGTGGGGCGAGTGGTGGTGCGTCCGCGTACCTTGCCGGAGTATATCTCGAAGAAGGAGGAGGAGACGATGAGGTTGAGCGGCTTGTACCTGGGCGAGCGCAGGTACGCGAACACGTCGCGCGCCGCCATCGCGTATATGCCCTTCTTGCAGTCCTGCGTCTTGCCCTGCGCCGCGGTGCAATCATGTATACAGATAATATATACCCTGTGGACACTTGCAACACCAGGGGGTGTCACTCGCGCGTTGCCGACTCTTGAAAAACCTATTTACACCCCTTTTCAAGAACCCCATACTGTAGCCCTCCGGGAAAACCTCGGCAGGGAACTCATTTCAATTCCTCTGGAACCGCACTGTACTGGACTATTTAGATTCCAGTGTGTGTGCACGAACATGCTTCCATCATTGCTTAGGTAGACAAATATTATTAAAAAGTGTACAAGGTCTTTAACTATACCAATATATTCTGAAAATTTGTGCATTCTCCAGTAACTGTGACAAAAAACATATTATTTGCCTAGGATGTTACAAATTACACAGTACTTTTATTTTTGACTTAGGAAAACAGTTTTGAGTTACGCTGTGTTGTAACTTAAGCGACAGTATGATAATAAAACTATAATATATAATGTGTGTTAATATAAACGGGTTCCTTTACCTGGAAGTCACCCCCCATGGTGTGGGTTTTGCCCGAGCCGGTCTGCCCATAGGCGAAGCACGTGGCCATACCTCCCTCGAATATCGTCTGGACCAATGGCTTCGCAGTGTATCTGTAATATGTTAAACATTATATTATCAATCAAAATTATTATGCAAAAGATTTAATTTTATTATTTATGCATGCATTAATTTTCAAAGTACTTTTTATGCAAATCTCTTGGAAAATTGAAAACGTACAATTAATCTAAATTATTATCAATTATAAAAAAAAAGAATTATATAAATAAACTCAAAGTATCAATACTATAAAATTTTGTGAAGTATAAAATTTTAAAGTCCATTAAATATGTCCAACAGTGGTGTACTCTTATTAGTATATACTTAAAGTAATTACTGAAGCAGATAAGTTAAAGAAGCCTTATAATTATATATATAACAGAGTCCTCTCTTCTAATTTTTGCCATGGTGCCCACAATATACTTATAATATAAATTAAAACTCTTATTATGGTTATGCAATAAAGAATGAGTGTCGAGTCACGGTAATATAAATATAAATAAATATTTGTTACACTTACACAATTAGCCTAACCCAAGGTAAGCTCTGTAAGGCTTGTGCAATGGGGATCTAGGGTAACGGATAGACATACAATATATTATACATATATAAATAATTTTTATTGAAAATATATATCAACAACCATGACTAAGGTACAAATGCTCGCATTCATCACACAAACATCTGCCCCCACCGGGATTCGAACCCGGGACCTCAGAGATGGCGACACCTTGAAACCGGTGTATTATCCACTCGACTATGGAGGTCGTCAATATGTCTAACGGTGTTTCCACTCGGCCGAAATATAAGGTACTAGCGACCCGCCCCGGCTTCGCACATGTGCAATGCTTATTACGTCCCTGCATTTAATTTGTAATATCTTTGGAAGTATTCACATAAATTATATGCTGTAAAAAGCATATTGATCTATAATAAATGCCCAATTTATTATAATTGGATAAGGATTAATGCTGTATTGTTTAAAATCACTTCGTAAATAACAATTTTTTAGTAAAGGATAAAAAATGGTTATGGTGGTTATCCCTAAGAGATAGACATATACATCGCGACTTTTTTGTTGAACATTTTAAGGTGGACAATACTGTAGTTACATTATTTTGGTCATTCTCGTAGGTTTAGCCAGCGTTTTTGCAATATAAAGCGCAAACAAAACGTACTTATTTTTCACGACACGACATCACATTAGAGTACTACTAATGTATCAGTGTTTCTCTACTATATTATGTATTATACATATAAACCTTCCTTAAGAATCACTCTATCTATTAATAAAACCGCATCAAAATCCGTTGCGTAGTTTTAAAGATCTAAGCATACATAAAGACAGACAGACGGCGGATAGCGACTTTTTTTTATACTATGTATGTAGTGATACACTGGGATATAGATGAAACGCAGTATAATTGTTTGTCACTGTATATATTTACAAGGTGACCTGAAAGCAGTAAAGTATATTGGGATTAAAGCAAGCCGACTCACTTATAAACAACTTCGTTGGTGCAGGAATCGTCGAAGGCATAGTCGAAGCGGAACTTCTGGTTCTCGAGGAATTTGGTGAGGTCCACTTTGTTCTTGGGCTCGTGCACGATCATCTGGTCCTTGGTGGGCACGCTGATCACGTCCACCTGGAGTTGGACACACGACTCTTTTCAATAAACCTACAACTGATATAACTGCTGTGGCGAGCCGGCGGTTATGTGGGGCTCTCCTCCCCAAAAGGGGGAGTTCTACCCACTAAAAACCACAGGGATGGCCTTCTTCAGGCATGGGAGCCCCCGGGAACGCGAAGCGACTTCCGGGAATCCCCAGCCTCCCCAGTAGCGCTCCCCTGCCTACAGGGGAGCACTCCTCGGGGGAGGCTGCACTACCTCCCCCGCCACCCCAAGCTCGGCAAGCCTGAGCACCGGCCCGAAGTCGGCCCCAGTCGTCACGCCGCGAGGAAGGCTGGTGCGAAGGACCGGGTCGTATGCGAGCTTACCCGCCCCTTCAAAAACTAAACTACGAGAGAATCCGAAAAGTCATGACTACCATATAAGTACATTATCCCCTGAACAAGCACCTATTTACAATGTGCAGACGATGCATGGAGACAGAAGAAACACCACAACACGTTCTCATGAAATGCGGAAGCGGGATTAAAGTTCTCCGCTCAATAGCATCCCTACTGGAAATGTACAGATGCCCCAAAAGACTGCTCACGTTTGGGAAGGCATTGGGATGGTTGAAGTAAGAGAAAAGTCAAGCAAGACGTACAGGTTGTGGTGGTAGCCATGAGGGTCTCGGTCTCCACTCTCCTGAGGAAAAAAAATAAGGATGTACTATTGTACATCCTTATTTTTTTTCCAATCATGAGGCTAAGTACGGAAAAAACTCAACCAAAACTATGCATGTTCTACATCATTCCTTAGTCACACTTGTCAGAGCTGGTCAGATAGAGCTGTAATGCTCCTTCGTTGAGTCATAGAATAAAGCGCATACCTCCTTCTTAGTGAGCTCCTTTTTGTTGAGCGGTCGCTTTCTGACACAAACGGTGATCTGGTGGTCCTCCACTGGCTCGTGGCCAGTCAGCGGCCTGAACTCGATGCTGCTCTGGTACTCGCGGATCATGGCCAAAAACTCCCAGTTCGGATTGCCAGGATCCATGTTCATAAGTGCCTCCTGGAATTTTAGACAATCCGGTTAGGACAATTTTATTATGTTTATCTTATAAAAATGTCCGTTTCTATCGTACAACTATATTAGTGATTTAAAATAAATTCCAACACAGCATACTTTGTTTTATTTATAGACAAGCTGTGGCCGCGGCTATATTTACACTTAAAATACTTGTGATTAATAAGGTATTTAATTACATAAGGATTAAAATCGTATATCGCGTTAATTTCTTATCTAAGTTAGTTTGATTACTATAACAAAAGGTTAAAGTTAGTCTAAAAAGGACTCTTTTTTTTTTTAGAACTTTAGTTTTAAAAAGGAACAATTTATTCCCATCATACATAGTTTTTACGTAACTTGAACTGAAACGAAAATAATTGCTCCCGTTTTTGTAAAATTTTCCGTGAATCCACTCCGTTTCTACAAGTTTTTTTGTGACGCTCCACCTCTGTGACCACGTGGGAGCGGTACCTACATCCGTATATTGCCAGACGCAGTTTCTCCCCCTTGAGCCGCTCCACCTCTGTGACCACGTGGGAGCGGTACCTACATCCGTATATTGCCAGACGCAGTTTCTCCCCCTTGAGCCGCTCCACCTCCTTGACCACGTGGGAGCCGTACCTACACCCGCACATCGCCAGACGCACCTTCTCCTCCTTGAGCTCGGCCTGCCGCTGGCGCCGCCGCTCCCGGTTCTCCTTGAGCCGCTCCACCTCCTTGACCACGCGGGAGCGATACCTACACCCGCACATTGCCAGACGCACCTTCTCTTCCTTGAGCTCGGCCTGCCGCTGGCGCCGCCGCTCCCGGTTCTCCTTGAGCCGCTCCACCTCCTTGACCACGCGGGAGCGGTACCTACACCCGCACATTGCCAGACGCACCTTCTCCTCCTTGAGCTCGGCCTGCCGCTGGCGCCGCCGCTCCCGGTTCTCCTTGAGCCACTCCACCTCCTTGACCACGCGGGAGCGGTACCTACACCCGCACATTGCCAGCCGCACCTTCTCCTCCTTGAGCTCGGCCTGCCGCTGGCGCCGCCGCTCCCGGTTCTCCTTGAGCCGCTCCACCTCCTTGACCACGCGGGAGCGGTACCTACACCCGCACATTGCCAGACGCACCTTCTCTTCCTTGAGCTCGGCCTGCCGCTGGCGCCGCCGCTCCCGGTTCTCCTTGAGCCGCTCCACCTCCTTGACTACGTGGGAGCGGTACCTACACCCGCACATTACCAGACGCACCTTCTCCTCCTTGAGCTCCGCCTGCCGCTGGCGCCGCCGCTCCCGGTTCTCCTTGAGCCGCTCCACCTCTGTGACCACGTGGGAGCGGTACCTACACCCGCACATCGCCAGACGCACCTTCTCCTCCTTGAGCTCGGCCTGCCGCTGGCGCCGCCGTTCCCGGTTCTCCTTGAGCCGCTCCACCTCCTTAACCACGTTGGAGCGGCGCACGGCCCCGGTGGCGGCAGGCACGGAGGCGGCGCTGCTGGCCGGCATCACGCCTCCGACAGTGCCGGTCCCACCTCTTCCGCCACTTACGCTGGTGGCAGTGGCCGTGAACTGAAACATTTGCATCGTGTGTCAATCACCAAATATTTTGTATTTTATTGACGTTTAAAAACTAACCCACACTACTACGCTACCAGTGATCGTGTGAAAGCATGTGTACAGCGACCAACAAAGTAACTTAGCTACAGTTACATAAAACATCTCATCCCTGCCACAGCCGCTGACTTCTCTCTACCTCACCCCACTTTCATTTTTCAATATTTCATGTCCTAAACGAGTTCGCTTCTTTGGACTATACTGATGGAATGAACGAATTCCTATATGTAGAAGTGGTGAGAAGCGGCGATTAACGACTACCACTCAGATTAAGAAGCTGTAGTCTCGTTTACTGATAGCTAGAATTTTTTTTAATGGTTTTTAAAGTTGATTTATTCATTATAACATCAAAGGGATTAAATCAGTTTCCCTAGTTTTAACTCATGGAAACGATAAGAATGATAACACAACGAAACGTTATGCAGTGATGTTGAATGTATATTAGAAACTTTGAAATCATGAAATGAAAACAGTGTAGGAATCGTCTAACTTGTCAAATCATCATGACCAATTCGTAATTTCAAACCAGAGACTCCCACTACTGGGCGTGGACGTCCCCAAGGATCTCCTCCCCGATTGGTCCTGTGTTTCTAGCATCCAGTGCCTTTCCCGACATATGCCTGCCACTGGAGGACCTTTCACTACACTAAACTAACCGAAGTCGTTGTTAATCTTAGATCACACTATTTAACAAATCTGATCTTAACGCCGACGTCTACACTTAGTCTTTTAAAAGCATCAAGTCTATTAAATGGCACGAATTGTAGTAAAGGAAGAAAGTAAGGGTGAAAGAACCTCTTTGGTGGCGTGCGGGCGTCGCTGCAGATTCGCGTACGGTGAGTGCTGCACCGAGCAAGTGCTTGGCATGGTGCCCGCGCGTTGCCTCCCTGACGACGGAGGCTAGGGAGAGGAAAGGAAAGGAACGGGATGAGGAATAGGATACAAGGAGATTTCTCGGAAGAGATTATCATTTCCATAAAATTATAGTCCGAGCTCCTACAACAAGTAAACAGGCATCTAAAAATTTCTAACATTTCTTACCGACCTTACCACCAGGTATGACTTTGGCCAAACGCTCTATTATATGTGGGATAAGTATGTACAAATATTCAAACAACATGTTACTGATCTCGAGCCTTCCTCACCTGTTTACGGTGAATAGACCACTGAATCTCCCCACCAATCCGACTCCGTAGCGTAGTGGAAACATACCATAGAATGCGCAAGGGAGGTGAGAGTTAAATAGAGAAACGAAATAATTAGATAGACATCAAAATATGGGTATGAACCGGGGCCAACTGAACGTAGTCGTTCGTTTGTTACGAATACGTTACGAGTACATTGTCGATACTTGGATCTCGATAGCATGATGTCACTCAGCTACAAATAGGTGACGGCGTGAGCTGCGGCGACACGTCCTCCTGCTCACTTCGGTTGTTGAGGATATTCATGCCCAGGGATCAGGTCGCTTTGCAGACGACTCGGTCAGCGAGGCAGGTCGATTTCTATCAACGCAGAAATAGGGCAAATAGACCGCGCGCGCCAGTGCCGACACTACATGACCGTGGCTTCCCGCTATGGATCACTGAATCCAGTTACAAACGCTAACGAAGAGAGCGGTGCAGCACTCCATAGAACGATGGCTCTAAACTGACCGTCTCAATCCATATAATTCGCAGCGCGGGCAGACGATGTCTTTATTCTTGTCTTATTCCTCGCGGAATACCAGCCGTCTGCAAAGTACCAAAGATAACGTGACCCACCTGCTGTGTGACCCGCGAGTTGGCCGGAGCCTGTGCAGGCGGTGGCACGTTCTCAGCGCCGCGCCGACCCGTGGTGTCGCCGCCATGACCGTTCGTGTACGCGCCGCCACCGCCCGCGTTTGACAGACGCATCTGATTGTTGCGCGTGACGCGGCTGGGAGCTGCGGCGAGGAAACACACAACTTAGTTCTGTGGACGCCTCAAGGTGTACAGGACGATCTTAGAGCTCCTTCTACCTATGGTGACAGTTTTCTTAGTGCAAATATAAAGCTTAATGTAACGTTTGCCGTACAATGCATATGAATGAACTATATTACACTCTCATCGGCTTAGAACTTTCTTATTATTATTGCACTATATAAAGAGCCACATTAATAGAATGTTAAACGGACATCGTGACGGATGGATCTTCCTCACAATAGCTGACCATCTATTGAATTGGGTATTGAACGAGTAACGTTTCTTGCGTGTGATGTGATGAACGAATGACGAATTCGTATTTTAACAAAAATGCAACAACACATAACAACATCTAGATTAAACGAAGCTTTTATAACTTTCATAAATATGTTACGTGTTATATGTTGCTACTATGCATATAATAATACAACTAAAACTGCTATGACTATAAAAAAAAATATTTATATCTAGATTTGAAATTAAATGAATTGAATATGGTACAAAAAATGTACCAATGAATGTATTACACGACCTTACACCTGCTAATGTTATCAAACAACGTTTACAAAACAAAAGATAAAATTGATTCATCATCGCGCCAGTTTTTATTCGATAGTAAAAAGACACTATCGATATACATGTGTCGAATTCGTGAATCATACGCGCGGTGACGCAATATTTGAACATAAAAAACGACAACTCCAGATAAGCTACAACCAAAATCGGCGTGCCTACTAGCGAACGCAAAACGGAACTGTGCACAAAGCAGGCGAAAAAGCGACTTTCATCACCATAATCCAGCTTACTTGACTTCAGTACAGTGTCCTCTTCGACTGTCTCCTCGGGAGGTGATTCAGTTTTTTGATATGCCTCTTTAGGACATTCCGCTAAATTGGCATCGGCCACGCGTCGGCGGCATCGCAGCCACGAGCAGCACATATTTGGCAATTATTTCAGACTTTCAATATATTTATATACAGACGACTGCCTCATCCAATCTTTGGGTAATCAGGAATACAAAACATCGCATACTTGTGATAGTAGTCCAAATGTGAAATGACACGTATGCGTCTGGCCGATGGATTCGTAATGGCTGCGATCTGCGTCGGCGCAAGGCAATCCTGCGCCTGCGCCGACCACCATATTAGGATCTCTTTCCGTAGTCAAGGCAATGAACCGTGACACACGCGCCGACTACGGCCGCGCACGAAGGTGAAATTGCATATAAACCGAGCTCATTGCCAAAGCTTGCTTTATGGACAATTTAACCCGTGCTAGGTCAACCTTGCAACTTATTTTCGTATCGCACAATTCAAGATGTCACGATATCACAAATGGGAAATTGCACACACAAGTTCAGATAACGGTAACAGTTCTCAATAAAGCGGCAATAAGCGTACGCCCGAAGAGGCAACAATCGACTGACGATGTTACAATGTTACCAATTGTATCAATTATTAGAATCGAGTACAAATATAGACAAAATTGGAAATAAACTTGGGACGATTGTTCTGTTGGGACGTTAAAAATGTATGGTGGGACGCAGGTAATTAGACGTGGATTCGGATCGATGAGCGGTCATAGAGGGTCATTTCGACATGAACTTGACAATCGATTGTCACGGAAAATAAACCAGTAGAAACGTTAGACAATAACAGACACTAATATCACATTTGTAGGTCTAGTGGGCGAGTTGATGGCGGCCACGAATCTATTGAGCCACGATGGACGTTCTGATAACTTCGTAATCACGACACACTTTGTTTTATTTCAATATAATCGGAATATTGAATAATAACACCGGTGACTCTACCGGCGTCGAGCAATTTCCTAAAAAGCATTTGCCCGCAGCTCGAGAGCGACAGCCGGTGCCTTGACAACGGTTGGTATGCAGATAAATAACTGTTGTTTCGTTTTGTCACAGGGAGCATGATCGTACATTTTTTACTTTAATATCGCGTTAAAATCTCATATATAAAAATCTCGTGTCACAATGTTAGTTATCGATTTAACATACTTATATACATATACAAGTTGGTGCCAGCGACTTCGTCTACACAGAGTAGATTTTTTGCTACTTAGTTGATACTTATCGTCATATTTTAAACAATTTTTTTTTTCCTCAGAAGAGGAAAGTTGACCATCCATCACAAGTAGCACGAAACGCGCCGAGGATACCCCCGCAACGGCAAGTGTCACGCAGGTTATGTCGGACTGCACGCGGCCAGAACGCTCTGACCACGTGACCTGCCGACTAAACTCAGCCTGTGCCTAAGTTCTAAGAACCGTATAGGCAAATCGCGAGGACGACCACCCCTAAGGATAGGGACGATGCAACGCAATACCCATAAAAGGAGACCAAAAGCGCTTGAAGAAGCGCGGGAAGCCAAAGTGACGCCGGCCTTATCATGAGGGAACCATTTTAGACAATTCACAAAATCCTTACTAGTATTATAAACGTGAAAGTTTGTGTGTATGATATGTATGGATTTCAATGAAACTTTACAATAATATAGCTTATACATCATAATAACATATAGGCTAGAATTTATAATGGCTAAGTGTATCGTACATAAAAACTAATTTGCACATTAAATTTTCTCTCTCCCTTTACTAGCAACCGTGAATTCAATGATTTCAATACGACTGCCTCCTTCGTCACTATGATAGTTTTACTGATTGTGATAATGTGGTCCTGCGCCTATAGTCCCCCTCCTCTTGTAATCGCCAAGATTCAATTAAGGTAAGCTAAGGCCTGCCTCGTAATATTCTATAGGTTGTATGTACTTCGTTAATAGCTATAAGGCCACCCCCTATTATAATGGGACAATAAAAATTGATGTGCGAGTGTCTTTTACCCAATTATATGTAACTAGCTGTATAAATGTTACAGTCACTAGGCGCGCAAATTCTACAACAATTCATTATGTAATTGTTACAATCAAATTTGACTGATAATACATTACGTTGCTGGTTCATTAAGATACAATGTGACAATTATCTTTGTAAAGCGGCAATGTCACCGTGCTATCTGTCAGTTTCAGTCAATTTGTTATAGCAACAAAGTTACATAATCACCTACAAGACAGCGACTTGATCCCTACGTGGTCGATATATACGCTTTAACGACTCTTATGTCTCTCGATATAACGTCGGTTATCGTAGTGCAAATATAAAGCTTGTAGTATTGCTGACTGTACAAAACGTTGTGGACCCTCACTCTGAACACAAAGGTATCTTGTTGATATTCTTCGCACGTATAAAATGTATTCGTTTCCGCTGTCAGAACTTTTAAACTGCTCAACGGATTCACAGTTCAGTTTAATACAGTTTTCAGCAATAGAGCGAATCATGGGATAGACGTATTGTGTTGCTACAAAGTATAAAAAAGGTATAATATGTAACGTCTCATATCAACCATAAAATGCACACAGCCCGAGCGTACCAAACGAAGCCGTAAAACCGCTATCAGCTTGCGAAATTTATAATCTTGACCTGGCACAAAATACCGAATGGAGGAGCTCCTAAGATGCTCAATGATCACGCGATGCATCAATCCTCGCCAATGTAACTTCAAAAGGATAATATCCATTGTGGGTCTACTAAACCAATGGACTAAAATTTTGGGAATAAAGTGGTCTATATCGGCCCTAGGTGTCTATGACATCCCCCGAGCCAAAAGGGTGGCGGGCGCATTGCATCGCCTGCTGCCCAATCTCGGGGACCGAGGGATGGAGTCCGCCGCCTGTACGAGGGCGTCGTGCGATCCGTGGCCATGTATGGGGCTCCCGTGTGGTCGCAGACTGCGCGAGGTCCCCCGCTGCAGAGCTCTGCTACGGAGCTTGCAGCGGATAATAGGCCATAACGGATCGTACGAGGCTACCGTACGATCTCGTACGAGGCGGCGACAGTTCTGGGACGCTCCCCCCCATTCGACATCCTGGCCGACATGTACGCGGCGACGTATGCGTCGCGGCGTGTCGGCCGGGGGGGCGATGGGGGAGCGCCCGGAACCCGCGCACGAAGTGCCTAAGCGGGAGTGGCACCGACGGATTGTGGCGGCCTGGCGTGCGCAGCTCGAATTACGGATCTGCGCGCGCCAGCGGGCCGTCGGTGCCGTACTCCCGCACCTCGAAGCTTGGCTCAACGGGAGGAGAGGTCACCTACCGATTGACTCAGATACTCACCGGGCACGGCTGCTTCGGTGAGTATCTGTTGTCGAATAGGACGGGAGGGATCGACACATTGTCACCACTGCGCATCCGACCTCGACTCGGCCCAGCACACGCTGGCGGAGTGCCCCGCGTGGGCCTCCGAGCGCCGAGTCTTGGTCGCAGAGATCGGGCGAGATCTGTCTCCGCCGGCATTGATTGCGGCAATGCTGGCGGACGAGGGAGGTTGGAGGGCTGTGGCCTCCTTCTGTGAAGCAGTAATGCTCCAGAAGGAGGCCGCCGAGCGGGGTCGGGAGATGGCCGATCCCTCGAAGGAGGCGGCGCCGGGCTCGGTAGCACAGCTGCGGCGCCGCGCGGGTCGCCGGCGGGCGCGAGGAAGTCGCGACCGCTACGGCGACCCGGGATGGACCACGCCCCTTCCGTGGCCGGGGGCGTCGTCGGTGGAGGGGACCGGGGGAGGCTGGTAGCTTCCCCCGAGGAGGGCTCCCCTCTAGAGAGGGGAGCGGAGGCTGGGGGTTCCCGGAAGTGGCCTTTGTGTTCCCGGGGGCTCCCTACATGCCTGAGGAAGGCCATCCCTGAGGTTTTTAGTGGGTAGGCCTCCCCCTTCTGGGAGGAGAGCCCCACATAACCCCGGCTCGCCACAGCCGGGTATGCAATTTAATGCATTTTCCTCAGGGGAACAAAAAAAAAAAAAAAAAAAAAAAGTGTCTATGACAATCTGCAAGGGCTCTAAGTCAGCGAAACAAAAATTTGGGGGTCCGTGAAATTAAAATGGAGGCCACGTTAATGGATCTCAACAAACACTGATAGTACCTTCGATCATATATTTCTGTAGATACACAATTCCATAGAAAATCAAACAAAATATCGACCCCGCGTCTATACATAGAAGAATAGATGTATATTATAGTACCAATTTTGAAAAAAGTTCTAAAGTGTCATATAATTTAAGCCAATTCAAATCTTAAGTAACGTAATGAAGTATGAAAATAAATCCTTGTTAAGGTCGTTACATATAATCTTCTGGTTTCGATGATATAATGTTGCGTGCCGTGAAATCAATCAGAAATGAACAACACATATTTGAAAACAAATATATTGGATAATAAGCCCTTAGTCCGTTGCAATTAAGCACAAATTCATTTCATATAATAATGCTCCTACGTTCCATTTGACTCCGAATATTATGCTCGCGTCTTATCGCATCCCACTTGAACATAGGCAGCAGTGGAGATGCTTAGTTTTTTTTTTTACACTTAACAGTACGGAAACTTTTAAATTTTAAACATAAACAAGAAGTATGTAGAATTAGGTGCTAAGGAAAGTACAGACTTATTAAGACAGGGTTTTCTCAACCTTTATTTTGCCGAGCCTTACAAACAAAGAAAGCGAAAACTAAAAAAAAGAAAGAAAATCACAAAAAATGGTATAGGCGACTCCATCATTCCACTGACCTTTTTTCTGAAACATTGCTTTCTTCATTAAAACATTGCATCTTTTTTCTGAACAAACAAGCTCTGTGCTATTTTTTCCTATGAGTGAGCCACTCGAGACAGAAAGAGATAGATGCGATGCGTTACGCATCGTGGCATGGTACGCAAGCGTTTATAATTGATATTTTAGTAATACATAATATGAATAAAAGTGTTTTACTCATAAAAAATGCGCTAATAAATTAAGATAAAGATATATTTATTGGAAGTATGACATTCCATCCTTCTTTTGCACTTTACGTGTGTCATTTTTACAAGTATAAACTACGCATTTCGGCATCGCTGACGTTATCAATCGCGCGCGGCCACCGAATGAATGAGAGCGAAACAAGGCACATTTACTGTTTGTGCCTTGTTTCGCCGGTGCCACTTTTTAGACGGTAACTGTGTATCTACAGAAATATATGATCGAAGGATAGTACTCATTTATTTGCATTATACTATCTTCTAATATAAAGGCATATAAACATTATTTATAAAAGTACCTATGAAGTAAAAAAATATTATAAATCATTATAAATTGTTGTAAGTTCTAGGATATTCAATATCAGGTAAGTAGAGGGTCTAACCAAAACCGAAAAACATGGCAATGGGTCTACGACAAGTTTGGGAACCTCTGGTCTTAACTCTATGAACAATAACTATATTACTATAGTTTAAGACGAATGTAGGTATCATTTTTGCGTCGGTGGCACTGTTATCTCGGCACTGATTCACGAATCAGATGATTCTCGGGGTCCGGGGTCTATCCTGCCATGTACCAATGTGTTTTCGTTTTACGAATTTCATATGGACATTTATCTGATGCTCCGGCGGTGAAGGAAAACATTGTGGCAACCTGCATACACCCGAGAAGAAAGTCAAAGATGTATGTAGTCAACCACGTGGTAGATTAAGGCCTAATAGCCCTAACTTAGGGTGGGCTCGTGTCCTTCGGTGCGGACGTATCTGAACTGTTAATTATAATGGTTTCTTTTTAACACCTTTGCTCGTAAAGCTGATGTGATTCCACCGGTTTTAAATATGTAAAGCGGGTCATTAAAAATACGTGTGTTACCAAAGCAAATAGTTAAGTTATAGTCCATACAAATTCCATAACAGTATTATTTGCCATTTCGCGCGCTTTTATAATGGCTGGAAACAACAGTGTGCATTCACAGATTGAGTTTAAATGTTTTTTTTACTGTTTCCTAGCAAATGTATTAAAAAAGTCGTACAATAAACGTGCGTATTGGTTATAACATGCTCGGCTCAATTACGCACTCGCCTTCCGCTCGGGCTGAAATTCCGCCTCACATGTTATAACCATCATAACGCACTAATATCGTAATGTACTATAAAGTTCACCATTATTTATTGGAAACTTATTTAAAATTTTACTTCCTTCAACAATCCAATTGTCAGGATGTGTCGTCAATACAGTGATGTCTCAAAGAATCATCACGAGACTATAGATATATTTAGACAAAGCTACTGCATGTTTATTTCTCTCATTATTAAATTTAGGTTTTATATATGTGTGTGTACTGCTCCAGTTATGTGTCGTTCATGTTGTACACACACACCTAGTAATATAATCTGGTCTGCTATATTACATACATACATACATATATGTCACGCCTTGTACCCAATGGGGTTGGCAGAGACCACCTCTCTCCACTTGCTACGATCCTGGCACACTTCTCTTGCTCCCTCCACTTTCATGAGCATCTTCATGCATGCTCGTCGGTTGCGAGTAGGCCAGGGAGTACTCAGCCGACTGTCCGGCACTATTTTGAGTACCGGGTATGCAACCCCGACCTCCCGAGCTATTATTGTCTCCTTTCTGCTCTTTCCGAGTCAGTAGTATCCTTTCTTATTATAATCCTTTCCCAAATTCCATATTCCTTCACCTTACACATTTCCCTACATAATCCTTCCCTTCCGCCAAGCCAGTGGTAAGCCGTGCCCAAGAGCTGCGTGCCCAGAGGCGAGTCTGGGATTAGCGTGCCATTGCCCTGGGACCGGGTGACCCCAGAACAAGGCTAACCTTGCCCAAACATGCGGGGCTCTGTTTGGGTCGACAATGTATCCCTTGCTACTCGTGGGAACGCAATGGAGACAAATATTATTTCATGCCAGAATGGCGGCAACGAGGTTCGCAACCCGTCACGTCTCGTTACCCGTGGGAGCGAAAAGTGGGCTGCGGATAGCCACTTTGCTACTGCTTTATTATATAAGAAAAATGTATCTATAATTGATTATATTTTGTTTTGTGTGTCAAATAAATGAATAAAATTTGTAAATGATTTTAACTCATTTTTGACATTTTCACTTGACGTATTTGATTGTAAAGCAACCGTAGAACTACCAGATTGAAATATGAGTATAAACTAGAGCGGACATACTGACCAGCTTGACACCAATTAGCCTAGCTCAAAGCTCTATAGGGTTTGTATTACGGGATCTAGGGTAACGAATAAACATACATATTTAAATATTTTTAATAGAAATATATATCAACAACCATGGTTAAAGTACAATTGGCATTTACTCCTACCGGAGCTTGAACCCGGAATCTTGGAGATGGCGACACCTTGAAACCGGCGTACTGGCCAATCAACTACGGAGATTGTCAACAGATTTGCGTCAGAAATTATAGGTAAAATGTTTGTAGATTACCAGGGTCTTGTCTCTTACAAGACCCTGGTAATCTCTCAAAACTTAGAGCGTGCCTAATGTAGTGCTGCCAGAAAAAAATACCGTAACTCATAACGAAGGAAGATATCTGCAAGAAGAGTATCCTATCATTTATGATCAACAATTGATCGATTCTTAGACAACACTTACAATTCTTGTCCACAAACATCAACAAAGTCTTAGAAGAACGAGCACGCACACTTTAGAGACACAAGGACTTGAAGACATGCGATTCTTGACTGCCGTTCTTGCTAGACAAGGCGTGGCAAATTTCAACAATTGGGCATGCATAATTTGATTGTGCTCAAACACCGGCCTCAATTAACGAAACCAGTAATTACATTGGAGGCCGAAGCCACGGGACTGAATTCAGCTTGTATTCCGTCCGATGGGACAAGAAATTACTCTTATGTTAAAGCGATTAGGCCTTAGTCGACTAGCCCATTATAGATTCCACTTCACATACGATTTGAAGTTCCTCGCAAGTGTATGCAGTAATGATGGAAAAACGTATCTTTGTTGAGATTGGATCATTTGTATCCGGATCAGTACAAAGATTCGAATCAGTAAAGTGCTTCATTGACATTGTCAATCGTGTAAGCGTCGCGTATCGAATGAAACCGAGATGCAATTGAGCGACGTGATCCGAAGCGCTCCGACTCTGAACTATTTACTTATGTCAATCGTGGGAGCGCGCTTGCCGATTGAAACCGAGATGCAATTGAGCGAACGATTCATTTGAAGCGATGTTACGAGATTTGAATCAATCAGAATCGACTCACTGAGTCGTTTCTGTAAAGATTGACACATCTCTAGTCTAGTACGCAGGTTGCCTCACGATGCTTTCCTTCATCGTATGAGTGTCAGGTGTATCCTTACTATCCTTAAATGAGAAAGTAACTATGATCAGAGTCTGTTGCGCGTTCACGCCAAAACGATTGATTCGCCAAATAAACGATTTGATTGTTTGAAAATTTTAAATTGAAAGTTGTTTGAAAGCTCAAATGCTGAATCGATTTTGATGAACCTTAAAATAGGGGTAATATGAGACCAGAAGGAGGTAATAGTAGTAGTTTAAACAAAGGTAGTTTTTGTTTTTTTTAGTTAATCTGATAAAAACTGCTGGTCAGGTTTTGGTACAAATTGATGAGACACGGGGAAGAACATAAGATTTTTACCGCGCGAAAATATATCTTTCCGATATAACGCGAGCGAAAAACTTACGGTTACGCTCGCGGTTTCACAGTGTATATATAAAATTAGAAAAACACATTCATACGTTGCAAGATAAACCAAGGGCATGTTGATTCAAAACCAGCGCCGAGATCACAGCCTCATCGATGCTATAAAGACATACATACGACACGTGTTATAAAACAATTCAAGATTCAAGATATTTTTTAGAAAGAATGCTGTTAGCCCCCGTTGACTATCACAACGCCGATTTGACTAATAATTCTCTCGCTCACGACCCGGGCTCTCGACCCGTGCTTAGACACCCCTCGTCAAACATATACCCGGCACCGTCACGTACCGGGTAGATTCTGACGATTCCGAGACGATGATCTTGAGCGTTCGAGCCACTAGACGGCACGCTCAAGTTACGTTGACTCCCTAATATCGACCATAACGACTCCGGAACGGTCGCCAGTATCGTTAGCAGGCAAGGCGTCAAACCTTCAAATACACTCATTGCAAAGCTGAACATAGCCATCTGAGGCTTCAGCATAGGTCCGTCCAAAAAAAATATACAAACAAACAAACAAACCTAAAGGTTAAGTTTGTAAATATAAATATAGTCCCCGTGTCGGAATACAACATAATACGAAACAGTTTGAGACAGACATGAATCGACGCCACAAGACAGTTGTAATACCTAATAGAGGGTGGGGGAAAAGCGACTCAGTAGGTATGTTTCAGATTACCCAAAACCTTCTGCAACAGTTAGCGATGAGTTTATGTATTTTATGAATTCGCCACCAAATGACGATTTATATCAAAGCAAAAGATAAATCTTACAATATTCTCGAGTGAAGTAAGAAAACTAATATAGCAAACGACGCAAAATTTCTTCGCAATTGAAAGCTAAGAGGCTCTCACGCGATGTTAACGCTCGTGGAAGACGCATCAACGCGTGCGTCGTTATTGATCGGTCGTTACCCAGCGCCTACGCGACAACGCCGGGCTGTCGCGCACAAAACATTTTGTTAAAACCAACATAGTGTGGGAGTACGGGAATACCACATCATATTAAAAACAAAACTCTCAATTCACTGATTTATAATAAACAACAAGATATGCAGTCTCGACGAGGGTGTCAAAAAGTGTCTAGAGATTGTAACTAGGAATCAGCTTTTCGCCTCCCCCGAGGAGGGCTCTCCTGTAGGCAAAGAAGCGGAGGCTGGGGGTTCCCGGAAGTCGCTTCGCGTTCCCGGGGGCTCCCTACATGCACGAGGAAGGCCATCCCTGAGGTTTTTAGTTGGTAGGGGGTTGGTCTGGGGAGGAGAGCCCCACATAACCGCCGGCTCGCTACAGCCGGGGTATGCAATTTAATGCATTTTCCTCAGGGGAACAAAAAAAAAAGGGAGCAGCGTTTCAAAGAAAAAAAGTTTTTTGTTCCGCGACGATAAAACCGCTTAACATTTCGGACAATAGTCTCCTTTCCACAACTAGTCTTCGGATTGTCCGACACCAATTTATACTGTGCACCGCCCCCGCTCTGGAGGGCGGGAGCGTTAGTTCAAGCCGATAGGGTATCGGCCCCAGGCCCCAGGCCTTCCGCCCGACCAAAGGCTGTAGGTAGTGTTTAGTTGGTAGGCTGGCCTTCTGCTGGAGTCCAACATAACCATCCGCCGTAGACCGGTTGCGGGTGGTATCCGGTGCGAGGTCGTCCGAGCACCAGGGGGTTGTCAATAGCGACCACTGTGGTGGCGCGCCCCCTATGAGGATTCACTACCCTCCCCCGTGGAAAAAAAAAAAAAAACAATTTATACTTCATGTCAAAATAAATACAGTCTAAAACATATTGATATAAGACTCTTTTGATTTATTTATTGCAACATTAAAAAAGCATTGCAACCGTTTACTCCTTGAGCGTTGATAACAATTCGAATAGATGCTTTTTAGTTTCGACTTTCATTACGTTACGTTCGTTCGACCGTCGTGCGTCGTTCGTTGCTCAGACCCACTCATATAAACCAAATGCAGTTGAAAACGAGATCCGATTTAAAGACTAATTTTCGATAAACGGTGGCGTTTCGTTGTTGAACATTTGGCAACGTTCCATCGCTAATTCTAACCATTTAAAACCATCTATTACCTACGACCGTACTCGTCAATGCAACACACTACACGATTTCACAGCTATCAACTCGAATTAATCGTCAATTAGAATACCCTAATCTGAAATAGAAATTTTTGATCGGGCAGCCAAAACTGCAATATTGTTAAATTACATAGAATCGATCCAATTTTTGGTAATCAAAATGATAAATTTCATAAAAGAGTCTCATGCAACGGGTCAGATAAGTTTATAACACTGTGTAAAGCTCGTCTACACCACAGACTATTAAAGTCATTTGACTTCAACGACTCGACTAATTTAAATCGAGCGCCCCATAGATGTCGTAATAATATTGACATGTGAACAGTTACTTTTTACAATTTTCAACAACGTTACCTCAAAGAACGGACTGAATAACCCACACTACGGGAATATTTGTGATTTAAAACCTCAGCTTACACTCCATACTATAGGCTCGAAGCTCCACATTGGGGCATACTATACAAAGCAAAAGAATAAACTGCCTATTTGGACAGAGTTTATATTCAAGCATTTATTACACGAATTTGAAGTCTGGTTGTTAATTGTACATCAATGACTCCTGACAATTTATCAAATCCACAGAATGAGCTCACACACTGTACACATAATTAATGGCTACGGCAAACATTTGCAACAAAGAAGTCGATTCAACTTGCAAGATCGACCTTCGAAGGTCGTTTAGTAGCGTACTTGGTAAGGGCGACTTTGCTTCCGGACTTGTATACTTGCTAGCACCTTGAGCGCAACTGTCCGAAAAGGAAACTTAACAGAACCACCAAAGAACGTATTGACGAGTCAACAATTACACATAACACGATACGGATACGGCTCCGATTCATTTGACTGACAATCGGGCTTCACACTTACGTCCTACGTTTTTCGTTATTCGCTTGGTCTGCATTTGCAAGCGAGCACATCTCTCGTTCAACACAGGCATGGTGACAGACGAGGCTATGCGATCGACGTTGAATCGATTAAAATCGAAGGTCAGGTTCGCGGCACTATTGTGGGTAATCCATTTGTTAATTTGAATTTGGAACAGCGGTGCCAGCCAGCCAGTGGTACGCGCTACGGCCGGCCGCTCACTGTCCGCGCGCCAGCTCCAACCACGCTTATAGGCTACAGCGAGAGAACTAACGGACGCAACCGCCCCTCGTAATCAAACAGCCCCAAAATATAACTGAAGTCGTAAAACGCCAACGCAATCTTTTCACCCTGATATCAATATGGAAAAATATACCTTTGTAACATCGGACCGGAAGTCAATGTATCCATTATAGCACTACATTTCAAAGACAAAGTTATAGTCATAGATAAATTGTTGCATGCTATGACTAGGCCATAGGTCAGAAACTTAAAATTTTATTATAGAAAATGATGTTATAGACAAACAAGAGGTACATATCGCATTGAAGCTGCACCGTTCGAACTCGGGCTGTGGAGTAATGTCATTTAGTCGCATAGTCACAGCGAGAGAGAAGACGTCGTTCCTGGCTCCTAATATTTGTTTAGCGCAAAACTCTTTCCGTCCTAGACAGTAAACTCGTTAATCAAGCAGATATCAGACTATGGTGGTGCCGGATTAGTGAAAACGCCGGATTACTGGAAAATGATAGTACATATATATACTTACATAAAAAAATACACAAAAAGTACAAAAGAAGTAGTTTAATTTTCAAGTTTTAAGTAAAAATTACATACTCGTATGTATTACAGACAAAAAGAGTTTGTATCCTTAAAAAAAAAATACATAATCGTTTTAGGTCTATTGTAAAGAAAAACATAAGCATGTCAAGACTTACAGTTAAACTGTCAATTTTCTTTTGCTCCTTGGCCGATTGGCATTTGTTTGTTTATAAAAGTATGTACGATCATGTCTCAACATGATTCCCTGGTTACGCCTATCTGAGAGCGCCGGATTACTGGAGAGACGGACTTTCTGCATGATCTTCACTAATAATTTCGTGAGACATTAAAGAGATACATATGTACATGAAATAAAGAAGAAGAAAGAAACATACTTAAATTTGGCGCACACGAATATATACAAATTAAAAAAAACATACATGCAATGTGGGGTCAGATTTTGAACTTCACACAGTATAGGAATATGCATCATCTATAGTAAAATGTGTCCTATAAAACTTAAAAATTTGATAAAACTCCAAAAAAGAAATCTAATTAATTTCGCATAACGCCAGTCACCAGCGATAAACTCATCTTATCCGATAATTGAATATCTAAGAACTTCTAAGTTTAAAAAGTTTCATAAAATCATGGAGCACTATAAAAAAGAAGGCCTGTAGAAAGAGGAACACTTCCTGAATGTAAATGTCGGAAGTTGGTGTTATTTCGCGAGAATGACGTCAGCCAGTTTCTTTACGACCGGGCCGTTACGTGATTATTATAACGAGCTTAACACGAGCTCTGATCAAAGCACTAGCGACCAAGATAAAAAGTTTCAAAGAGGAATCGCGTCGGAACTGAAAAAAGCTCAAGGACAAACCTGTGTTTAACGTTTTCAAAATAAATTAATCCGAGAAAGAGAAATTGATTGTTGATAAGTCAAAATATAATCGTTACTTTAAGTTCACTTACTGAGTTACAGCCTATGTTAAATAAACATTTGATTTGATAGAAACAAGACTTATCGCACTCACGGACGCCTCTGTTTCGCAGCGGATCCAACGCCAATACTACAAATGCTATAGGAAACGTGTGAATCGAGACATGTGACAATAATTAGCTATTAGTAGCTGGCAATCTAGGTAGCCATATATGTATGCAAGAATCCTTTATGACATTCTCAGGAAAAAAGGTAGTTGAACTCCGCATTTTATCTATACTAATATTATAAAGAAGTAAAGTTTGTGTGTTTGTAAATTGTAAAGGGTAATCTCGGGGTCTACTGAACCGATTTTAAAATTTTTTCACCAATAGAAAGAACAATGTTGCCTAGTGTCATAGGTTATATAAAATCCTAAAAATAAAAAGGCTTTTACGTGGTAGTCCGTTTTGCAAAGTAAATGGGTGAAAAAACGGGTAGCGTACGGAGCGCGATGGCTTCGGGTTTAATTCGGTTCGCGTTCGTGCTCGCTTCGGGGATATTAGTATTAAGCCCAACGAAGTGGGCACGGGTTAGCTAGTACCTTATATAAAAAAGACTCGCATGAAAAAATTCTGATTTCATGCTATAAGAGCGAGTGATCTAATACGTAACCTCTAAACCGCGTGATAGATATATATATAGGATAAAATTTGACATGAACCCAGATCTTAACAAAAAAATGTCAGTTAAGGACTTCAAAAAATCTAAGTGCTAGAATGGGAAAGGGTAAATAATAAAATCATAGTCAAAACTCTTTTATTCGGCTATTTGAAACTATACTAATAATTAATACTGATAGTACCTATTTACGTACATTAAACTATCTTCTAATATACAGACTTACATTATTTATAAAAATACCTATGAAGTAATAAATATATTATATATGTTTATAACATTTTGTAAGTTGTAGGATGCAGGTATTCAATATCAGGTAAATAGGGGGACTAACCAAAACATTACAAAGGGTCTGTAGGGACACTGCGTGTATACATTATTGTACATACGTACAATAATGTATACACGCACTGCATGTGCATTGTGACGTTACCTAAGGTAGTCACGGGTTAGCGTAACGAGGAGCGGCCGTACGCTCCTGGATTTAATAAATGCTAGTGGACTTTATTAGAGTATTCTTTTAACTCCAAATTTCCCGTGGCTCCCAACAATTGGTGACCCCGACGCCGGACATTATGTGAATTTTAGTGTTGCTAAAGTAATAATTTATAAACTTTAATTTACGGACATAGTGAAATAGTGATGGCGCATCAACCACCTCACGGACAATTGCCCGTTCAAGCAGCACAACCACCATGTTCTCCGGGACCATCACATCAAAATATCAAGATGGAAGAGCCTCAAGTAGCTTTGGCACAAATAACAGTATCGTCGCGAGTCCCCGACTTTTGGAAAGAGTCGCCAAGGTTGTGGTTCGCACAATTCGAATCAGTCGTAGCTAATCAAAAGCTGAGCGACGATTCAAAATATAACCTAGTTATTGCCAAACTAACCAGAGAACAAGTTGAGCAGGCAAGTGACATTGTGCTTTCTCCACCTACCAGTCAAAAGTTCCTCGCCTTGAAGAACCGACTACTAGCAGTATACGAAGAATCCGAGTCGCGACAAGTTCATAAACTATTCCGCGAGCTCGAGCTGGGAGACCAGAAGCCCTCGCAGTTGCTGCGCAAGATGCGCGACCTCGCGAAAAGCAACTTTACGAGCGATATGCTTTGCATGCTGTGGCTAGAACATCTCCCGATGCCTGTCAGAACTGTGCTTGTGGTAAGTGAAATTACCGATCTTGAAAAACTATCAGTAATGGCCGACAAAATAATGGAGACGTCTCGCAACGTTGAAGTTCACGAGATCTCCTCTGTGAACACAACCAGCAAAGGATGCGATTTGACAGCGGAAATCGCAAACATAACGCATCGCCTTAACAAATTGGAGCAGTTTAGGACAAGATCTAGTGACAATATATGACAGAAAGCGAAGCGGAAGCGGTGTGTCTGCGACAGCGATAGACACCGTCAGCGTTATGACACCTTCCACCGTTCGAGCGTCGGCTCTTACGATTTCACTCTGACCGGTTGGCTAAAACAAGACAGAGGCGGGTGGCATACGCCCCTCTGAGGCATATTGGGAGCTTCATTGTCGCATGGTATACTGAACGGGAACAATGGCCGGGTCTAGTCATCAACCAGTCCACGTAATGACAGCCACAATACACGAGGGACACGTAATGGGCGCTCATTATTTGGCAACCTTCGACAGCACACAATGTCAAGATTGGTTATAATTGCCATGACCCTGGCTAGGCAGAAATAGTCAATTGAAATTGACCGACTGCAGGGCAATCGGTCAATATGGTTATTGTTGGTAAATTAGGAATGTAATTGATGCCACTGTAGCAGTTACTGCTACAATGTTGTGGTAGTCGAATAACAAAAATATTCCATACACGGAAATCCACCTAACATTACTAAATGAATTAGATAAAAGTAGATCCGGTTCCTGATTTGCCAATTTCAAATTGACCCGTTTTTTACTTAATATTTACTAAATGCAATAGATAAAAGTAGATCCGGTTCCTGATTTGCCAATTTCAAATTGACCCGTTTTTTACTTAATATTTACTAAATGCAATAGATAAAAGTAGATCCGGTTCCTGATTTGCCAATTTCAAATTGACCCGTTTTTTACTTAATATTTACTAAATGCAATAGATAAAAGTAGATCCGGTTCCTGATTTGCCAATTTCAAATTGACCCGTTTTTTACTTAATATTTAGTAAATGCATTAGATAAAGGCAGATCCGGTTCCTGATTTTCCAATTTCAAATTGACCCGTTTTTTAATTAATATTTACTAAATTCATTAGATAAATGTATATCCGGTTCCTGATTTGCCAATTTCAAATTGACCCGTTTTTGACTTAGCATGGGTGTCAATGAAACTGTGGATCTCTTATTGTCGATTGTTGCCTGTAATAACGATTATAAGAGGTGTCTCTAGATCTGAACACAACTGACCTTCGGATCAGTCCTAATTTTCATACAGATAATAGACGGATAATGTCTTTAATTGGATTCCATGTTTGTTGACTCGATTTTCACGCAACAGCAATGTACGCTGAAGCTCGCACAGCTCTCTCGCGATATCAATAGACAGAGTTTGTATGGACATTTAAGTCTGTTTTTCCATAGTATCATTTTCCTTAATCCCTTTTTGTTCCTCAGGAGAGGAAGGCTGAGAATTCTCGCAAGGAGCACGAAACGTGCCCAGGATACCCCCGCAACGGCAAGTGTCACTGAGGTTATATTGGACTCCACACGACCGGAGCGGTGTGAACTAAGCTCAGTCTAAGCCTTGGCCATAAGGGCCCTATGGCTTGAATGGAGAGAGGTCTTTAATCACTACAACATAGTATAAAATAAAGTCGCTTTCTCTGTCTACGTCCCTATGTATGCTTAAATCTTTAAAACTACGCAACTGATTTTGATGCGGTCAGTTTTTTTAAATAGATAGAGTGATTGTGAAAAAAGTTTATATGTAAGTTTATATGTAAGTATATATGTATAAGAACATCCACTAAATAGTGGAGAAATACTGTTATTTTTGAGGTTTCTAATGTGATGGTCGTAAATAATACATTTCAATTAATTTTAAGATCGTTTTTTTAGTTAAACTATAATTTATTATATACGTTCTCAGATTTTCTGTAGCGTAGGTCGCTAGTTATTTATAAGCCGAGACTTTATGCAACTTTGACACACACGTCAATAGATATTCATCATCACAGCTGGTTACGTCCCCACCAAGGGGCACGAACCTACCCTAACTATTGTTAATGCGATTAGGCCTTAGTCACCCCTTAGTAAATACAATTAAAAAATGAGTCCACGCTACTGACACCTATACAATGTGCGTTGAAAGCTACGGACGAAGTGAATCTAGGCCGTGCAATGGTCCGGGTTCACGAGGATACATGCCACTGGCGGTCTGGTCACGCGATCTCTGCCAAATCAGTGATGCAAGACTGCTGCAAAATACCATTGGCGAAACATCAGCGGGACGCTTTAGCTATCGTTTAGACTGCCAACTTCAACGTGACACTCCGTAGTAGATTTATACTGTAACTAGCGACCCGCCCCGGCTTCTCAGCTGGCTCAGTGGACTCAGCTGTCTTCCTCGGTGTTACGATTGACTCAAAGTTACAATGGGGCCCCCACATCTCAGTCTTAGCCAGTAAACTTGCCTCAGCCGCATATGCTGTACAGAAAATCAGACAATTAACAGATATTGATACTGCCAGATCAGTTTATTTCAGTTATTTTCACAATTTAATGTCATATTGCATACTCTTATGGGGCACTGCAGCTGACATAGAAACTATTTTTATTTTACAAAAACGAGCTGTCCGCGCTATTTACAAATTAAGCTCTCGAACTTCTCTTAGAGAGAGATTTAAAGATATTGGTATACTGACTACCGCCTCGCAATATATTTTTAATTGCCTTGTCTATGTTCATAATAATATCAATACATATACTAAACGAAGTGATATACATAAGCTAAACACACGTAACAAAGACAAACTTGTTGCACCACAAACTAGGCTACGAAAAATTACTGCATCATTTGTAGGGCAAAGTATACAATACTACAACAAATTACCAAAGAGTATTATAGAATTACCGATAAATAAGTTTAAGACTCGCATTAAAAATAGTCTTCTTAAAAAGGGGTACTACACTGTTAAAGATTATTTAAATGATAAATCAGTTTGGATGTGACTCTTACCTGCTCCTCGTGGATAGCTCATAGAAATTATAATTTTAATGTTGTGTATCTAATATTCTAAAACTTGATTTGGAAGATGGACGCATGTACAAGTGCGATTAAGGAATTAATTAATAATTTATTGTCTTTTCTATTTTAAATTTATTGTAGTTTTATTAATATTATTATTCTTGTGACGTCAATAAGTACCTGTAAAGGTTTAAATTGAATAAATTATTTTGACTTTGACTTGACTTGACTTCGCACGGGTGCAGTGAAAAAATGGTTATGGTGGGTTATCCCTAAGAGATAGACATATACCATCACGGACTTTTTTGTGGATTTTTGTAAGTTGTACAATACTGTAGTACATTATTTTGGTCTATCTCGTAGGGTTCAGCCAGCGTTTGCAATATAAGCGCAAAAAAACGTGCTTATTTACGACATCACATTAGAAACCTTTAAATTTATCAGTGTTTCTCTACTATATTATGCATTTATTATACATACAAACCTTCCTTAAGAATCACTCTATCTATTAAAAAAAACCGCGTCAATATCCGTTGCGTAGTTTTAAAGATCTAAGCATACATACGGACATACAGCGAAAGCGACATTGTTTTATACTATGTATTGATTGATGATGAAGCAAGTTAGATAATAGAATCTAGGTACGAGTATATCTCTTTGAAGTAACTGCTTAGTATTAGTATACTTCTCCACTGAGGACCACTGAGGAGTACCTAACTAAGTTAATCCACAATGACCTCTACCTAGACCTTAACCCTTAATAACCCTACCCTTAACCCTTAATAACCTAGAGTTTCAATTTTGTTACCAATCTTTTAAACCGAAAGTTCATATTACTATTAGCTTTTTTTTATAGGTTGGCTGTACGTATTTTACTGTTGTATAATAGTCTTTCCAACGAAATTAAAAAAAACTACTGACGTGCGTTGCGATTGTATTGGTCATGGAAAAATATTTATGGCTTCTAGAAATAAGTGTAAATTTAATAATTGTAGGAAACTAAAAATCTAAGACATGATAGTAAAATTATAGAATAAAAACTATGGGAAACTATGTAAACGCACCATTACAGTTATAAGTTCATTGGCACGGGCAAACCGGCGAGACCTTGGCCTTGACTGATAAGTTGATAACAACGCATCACACCCGGCGATAACGTTATGTTGTTTTATGCGCGGTTGGTCATTAAGTGACATGTCACGAAGGAATCAGCGACACATATGATTCATATCAGGATCTCTAGCTAAAGTAACATTTGTGACAATAATACTGAATGTATGGGTTTGATTCCGCATTCTGGAATCATTCCCATACAATGCCATTCGATACCGAAACGACGTCGATAACGAAACGCATACCGACGATACTTTGTCTAAGGGCCCTGTTGTGCAAGTGTGGACTTGTCGCTTCATGTGACTCTTAAGAATATATACATATCTGACAACTTTTGTTTATTGAATCCATGTTCACAGTTCCCATAGTTTAGATCAGCATCGCGGAATGTTAAATGAGTAAGTGAAAAACTGACGCACAACAAAAAGACGAGATTTTAAAGAATTTTAATTTTAACGTAGAGGATCAAATAAGAAATGCAAAATAAAATAAAAAGTAAAGCTAAATAATAAAGTTTTAAAACGAGCGAAACAAACGGCATTTTCATAGTCAGACTTATTATTTTCCCTCCGGATTCAGGTATATTTATTGAAATCGAGGGGTAAATGAACTCATACCAGTGAATGAATTTGTGCTCAATATTTATTTATAATAATACTAAAACTTGTTTGGAAAGTGGCCGTTAACTATGGAGTATATTATTGCTTGCATCTTCTATTATATAAAAATAACCTTGTGTAATTCAATAATACAATTTATTGTGACATGTTATCGTGACCTTCTGACATCACAGCAACAGCAAGGACACCACTCTTGACAGTCAAGATCACTTGTCAAATGCGCACACGCATGGTAAGTAAACACAACTGTTTGCCTGACGTATACATACATACATGCGTGCAGCGGATAATGCATCACGCGTCATTCGCTCCAAACAGGTGTTTGCCCACAGCTGACCCGAGACCGTTGACCTGCGAGCTGCAGGTATCAATGAAGTAGCTGTCCTTCATGTTTGTATTGTTTGCGCGGGACACTCTCAACTCATACACAGACTGTGTATAACACGAGAACGGCTTTTATGTCGCTAGTAATAGCGGCGGTTCTCAAAGAAAAAATGCGTAATTTGACGCGGCGACGACTTTACACAACTCGACGACGTTGCATTACGATAACAAACGTTAATGCTAGTGACATAAGAGCTACCGCGTCTAGATAGTCTGACCTGTTGTGTGCTACTTCCTTTCTAGAGTCATCTATTTCTTTTGTGCCACGACGGTGACACAGACGCGTCATCGCCTCTCACTGCAGCGCCGCCGCGATGACTCATCGTCCCAAGTGCCGATGTCTTTGCTCGATTTGCGAGATTGTGTCACCAATCAACGTTTTGAATTTAATTACACTTTTATTACTGTTTAAATCAGTTTAACGGCATTTTAATGTAGTCCGCGAATTATCATAACAATTATAAGAACAAATAAAAAATCAATCAAATCAAATTTATTTGCATGAAATATTGTTATTAGAAGATATAACTCATTAACAGTGCAACATATTTCGCCGTTTTATACAGGGATGCAAATTTTTAGTGATGAAACGGATATCCGGTAACTATCCGGTATCCGGCCTATTTTCACTATCCGGCCGGATACCGGATAGTAGGGCACTATCCGGCCGAATACCGAATACTAGATGTTTCCCGCGACACCGTTCGCGCTGAGTGCTTTACGCCCTAAACTCGTCTATATCGCGCTTTTCTGTGGGAATACAAAAGTTTTTAAGCCTATCTATATTGTTTCTCGTTGTCTAATCTATCTCTGTATCAAATTTCAGCAAAATCAGTTCTTTAGTTTAGGCGTGAGAGAGTAGCAGACAAACAGACTGAATTTATAATATTAGTAACGGATTATTTTGCACATACACACACATATATGAAACGCGATAAGCGGCCGAATATCCGGTGGCCGGATATCCGGCGCTCCGGCCTCGTAGTTAGCCGAATATCCGGTATCCGGTATCCGGCCAAATCACTATCCGTTTCATCTCTACAAATTTTACTCTAGTTAAAAATGAATGTTAGATTATTATAATTAGATAGGTCACAAAAAATTTAAATTAATATTAGATATATTAAAATTATATTTGTAAAATTATTATTCTGAAACATTATACATATTATAAATTGTATTGTCACTACATAGTATAAAAACAAAGTCGCTTTCTCAGTCCCTATATCCCTAAGTATGCCCTATATTAAAACGCAACGGATTTTGATGCGGTCAGTTTTTTTTATACATAGAGTGATTGAAGAGGAAGGTTTATATGTATAATAACTTCCATTAAATAGTGGAGAAGTACTGTTATTTTTGAGGGTAAATAATTACATATTTTCTGCTAACATTTCAAACGATTATATACAAACGTTCACAGTTTTTCTGTAGTGTATTTAATGTCAGCATTGCACCCGTGCGAAGCCGGGGCGGGTCGCTAGTATTTTAATAATATAATTATATTATAATTGTTTCTGTATTACGGTCCTTTTATTTATCACAGAAATCCACGGACATTCGTGACAGCTATGTAAGTTCTCAATTGTTAGGCAATTGTCCGGATCTCCTTGTATCAGCATATACACATTGTCCTGGCGATTTTACCCTTATAATGAATGAGGTCATCGACAAAAAGGGCCGCACATTGATCATCCACATACGCCCTTTTATAGTGAAAGCGATCATAGACAAAGAACCTACAAACATGTCAAACACAGACGCCAAACTACCCTACAGAATTTATTTTGGTTGCACAAGGCCTGCTAGCCTGTTTGCTTTAGACTTCCAGTTCTAAATTCTTACAGCGCATCCCAGCACTGGGCGACATAAGAATAAATGGGCGTTAACAAATCAAAGGAGACGCCACACTGTCCAAGCATGTGAAATTTTATATCCCATGTTATATTATTATTAAACTAGCTTTTGCCCGCGACTTCGTTCGCGTGGATGTTTTTTTACGACCTCACATTAGAAACCTCAAAAATTGTAGCCTATGTGTTATTCTGATGTATAAGCTATATTGTGGTAAAGTTTCATTCAAATCCATTCAGTAGTTTTTACGTGAGAGAGTAACAAACATCTATACATCCATACTTACAAACTTTCGCCTTTATAATAGTAGTAGGATTACCGACGTAATTAGATATTATCCCGCGGTAAAAATTATATTATAACGTATGTTAATCAGGGATAATGTAGCATTCTAACGGTAAAATATATTTTGAAAATAGATTTTGAGAGTTTTCGAGTATATTGGTTATACTCGTATACATAAAACATTTCCTCCTCATAATATTAGTAAGTATAGTGAAGAAGAACTAACCGTGAAGAAGACAAAATAAGATTTAAAATTGATTGAAATTCAATCGTTCGAAAACACATTGGAATCGTCCCCACGCCCTGCGAGTCATGCTTTCCTAGGCCAGCGCCGACACCACAGCGCCACCGACGATTTCTTTTATTATATTTTGTTCTTTTGTTATTCAAATAAAAATCTTCAAGTGGGATTTCTACAATCACTCTTGCACGTCATAGATGCTATCCCATTGGTTCACAAGTCTACAGCGGGAGACCTTGTACTGGAAAGAACCAGCAAGAAATCCAGCAAGGGTTCTTTTTTCTCGCTATATTTGTACAGAGCCTTCAATTAGACGCTGGCCTCAAATGAATAGTCTGAACCCAACTTTCTTTACAATTTTAAACTAATTCACATTATATCTATAAAGATTACTTACTATATAGTCTATAGTCAAAATATTTGGCATTAAGTAACTATTCAATTATTAAAACCATTTGTCAATTTTTTATTAAAGTATTTTTGACAAGTGATTTAAATTTGTGGAACTTTGCCATAATTTATATATATATTGTGACATAATTTATTGTCCTTATAGATGTCCAATAAAACTGACAACAGCGCCACATACAGCTCAAGAGATGATAAGAAAAGTAAGCGACAAAGACGCCGCCGGCAATTGTGTTGAAAATGGTAACATCGTTTGAACCGTTACCGTTCATTAGGTACCGCGTTGACGTACTCCTTTTGTATGAAAGCTATATTTGCACTTGATGACTTGACACTTCGCCCGAAATACGCGGTTTCGTATGATTCACGGATTCGTAACCCGTCTGGAACCTAGTCGACAAACACTGGCTAATATCGTGATATACTCGACGCTATTTGTGCTAAGACTGATAGAATATCGAACAATAAAATACTGAACTATGAACTTAACAAGCACTGTTTAAAAAATAATTTCTACTGTGCAAAACGCATTTAAATTCAACCACTTCATTCATTCATTTGTTTTTGCTTTTGGTTTCATTAATTAATCTCCACGCCAATTCTTAGTCTTCAGTTTATGACACAAGCATAAAGAAGTTACATAAAAATTATCTTACAGAATTTAAGCAATTTATTAATATATTATCTTCTAAATTATAGAATATAACATAATTATATTGCCTGCTGCCATTAGAGAATTAAAGATGGCTACACTTTAATAAACTAAATATCTTTCGTATTGTTAAAGTTAAAATAAACATTTTATTCTATAAAAACAGCCATAATTATGTTGTAATTTATCCTATTTATGTATCCTTATTGTAAGTAGGATTTACGTAACACATCATTGTGATATATACTAGGTTTTGTCTCATGTATTTATTACATATTTATATGCACACACATCAGACACGTTACTTAGCAGAGGGGCTATCGCACTAATAAATCGCAACCGAACCGTTCGGCTTAACCAATGTATCGTTCGGATACAATATGACGTCATCTGTTCGATGACGATATTCTAGCTCTCGGATTGGTTGAGTGGAACGATTTGGTTTCGTTTCAGCTGCGATTTGTTAGTGCGATTGCCCCCCAGAACTCCTATCATAAATAGGCTGGAAGAGATCCCTTTTAAGAACAAAGCACAACTTTGTGCGTCTCATTTGAAATGAAATAGAATTTTTTGTTTATATGTACAATAAGTGTTAACGACATGTAAAAAACTTTAAACGATCAAATTAATATAAGTAATTAAATTAATCATTTTGGCCAACTTAACAATTAAGTGTCAGCAATTAAGGTTATAATATTTTTTTTATATATATAATTCACTCACCTTTGGTAGCCACCGGGATGGATTGTCTCGTCATATCCTACAACGGAAAAATGCAATTAGTATCAATAGAACAATCTCAAACACGTATACCTAACAATAATAACATAAACAACACGACAAGAACACAATAAGAAGCATAGGGATTGTCAAATAAAAATTATAAATACACCGAGTAGTAAGTACTGTGTCTATTTACAGAAAAGAGGAGAGAGACGTTGGAAAGAAGACAGAAAGTTGTGCACAAGAATCCACCATTTGTTGTACGACGTGAAACAAGACGGTCGAAATAATATTCCTATGCCTTGAAAAAAAAAAACTTCCACGTATGCAGAACTATCATTTTAATCGTTGATAATCATAGGTCGGTAAGTAAGCCTAGGAAAGTGTTGTACTTATATACAAAGTCTAAATTAGTTTACTCGTTTCCAAACACTAAAGGAGATATTTTTTTCTTGTATGGAGAATAGGCCCACTACAAAATGTAACGTTTATTAATGAGACATACGTTAAATAATTTCTTATTAACCCCAGATATTATAAGTAACATTAGCTTGTTTTTATCTAACGGGAATAGGTATTGAGAAATCAATAAAAACATGAAGATGAAATAAACTAAAAATTCTTAGTAGTTAGTAGCTTTATATTGATTTGTATTGTTTTTTACGTAAATGCTATTTAACACTTTTTTATTCTTGAGAAATACAATCTTCTTTGGCCACTACCAAACGCCCAAAATCGTATTATTTTTTTGCATTCTAAATACTGGATACGGGAAAGAAAACGAAATCAAGCTGTTGGAAACGTAAACACAGAATTCGGTTGAAAACAAACCGACGTCAATTGGATGTCAGTGCCATTCTGGTACCATTCTGTCGCTGTCAAAAATGATGACGCGTTCCGTTTCACGACGATACTGGACTGACGAACTAATAGTTAAAATAATCTAAAATAGTATTAAAATAAAAAAGAAATAATACACTATCCTTTATCTATTATTATATTTATATATTATTTGTATATATATTAAATCATCTTTCATTTTAATTTAAAGACGTTAGTTCCTTTACCTCAAATGTCAAAAGTAAAGTTTAATTAATTGATTTTATTATTCCCGTTTCATTTTTACTCATAATATCGTGCAATTGCTTTTAATAATGAATTGATATTTTAAAGTTCAGTAATATCAATAAACGTTGCCGTTTTCTAGTGGGCCTAAAAAAAATTATCTCCTTTTGAACTTTAATTCTCAATTAACCATAGATAAGTAAGTAGGCTTAGAAAAGTGCGAGGTCTGAATCATTAGTTTATCATTACTGACTTCCAAACACTAGATTTTGAACTCTATTATTAGAATTAGAATTTCGGTCATAAAACACAATACAGTTTTTCTTTTATATAGTGCGACTCCTAGTTAAAATATATGTAATATAAAATAAAATTGTTGCAGATTTTACTTTTGAATTATTTGGTGCAAATATAATGTTAGTTAGTGCAATAAATACAGTGCATTTTCCAATAACAATTAATGCAACTCACTGTATTAAACCGCTTGAAATGAAATGACGTTAGCATTTGACACAGGCGCTGTTCTTTGCCGCGGCCGGGTAAGTGACTTCTTTATCAATCTCTATTTTGAAATAGGACCCGCATCCAAAAATTGTTACATCCAAACACGCATTACGAAATCTTACACAATGTGTGTGTTATAAGGGCGAATGACAATCATTACTTTTACAAATTTTACAATCTATTCGACCTTGTATAGAAGAAATAACATCGAACACCATAAGCTAAGTTCATTATCCCCCCTGATACTAATAAATTATATTTTTAATGGTTTGTGTATTTTATTACAGATTCTCTATTCACAGCAGCTTACAATCTGCCAATAGTGTTCGGATTGTAAGACTTTTACACGCGAGTTAAAATAATAAATAGGCGACGTGACAATTTTAATGTTAACAAATATTCATTAATTACGACTGGCTTGAAGGGGGGGGGGGGGGTAATGGATTAGAAAATTTGAAAAATCACAAAGCATCACAAGGAGGGGGAGGTCTTGTTGGTCTTGAAAGAATGATTATTACACCATTCGTTTATAATTATTTTTATGCCTAGATATTTCAGAATAAAATATTGTACTTATCTATATTTAAAGAAATCAAATCAATCAAATTTTAAGTTTTTTTGTAGGTAAGTACCTACTAAAAATACTAAAATGACACAAGTTTGTACACAATTACATTGACAGTATTAAATCACATCAAGAAACTATTGACCCGGCGTGAGTGAGGTTGGGTATGTCATACCCGAAAAGTTTCTAAACGCAGATATTTTAATGTTACTGTTGCCAAGCAAGTCCTGGTGTTTCAGTAGCTGGAAGTAAAGATGCAAGGAGTGAGGTACAGTATCGAGTTTAGTGTTGCACCGGCGGCGACGGCAAATACACATGCGTACCCGCGGCTGGGGTACGGAATTGTGTTGATTTGTAGGTGTAATTTTGGTGCTCTATTACATGATCTCACAAGACTTTTCAGTTCCTTTTTTATTTATAATAATTAAAAGACACTATTGTTATATTGATTTACCAAAGTTGGAATTTTGTTAGATTTTTATGGCAAAAGAAATTAATTGCCTGAATTTGTATTTTTGAAAATAATTTAGATATTGTGTTATTTCAATAAAAAATAATTCTGCTTAACTTAATGTTGATATTTTATTTACTCATCTTGTTGAATAGTTACTATTAATAATATATCTTAAGCATTAATTCTAATTACACAATCATAGTATCAAAAATTTTACATCAAAATTTTGGGTATATCATACCCACCTCATAGCTGGTGTAACAATTTCTCACCTCATTCACGCCGGGTTAAAAAAAATTGTTTTCACTCGACGAGTATTCTCTCTCTTACTTTTATATCTCTCTTACTCTTTTCCCTCTTATGCCGGTCGACTTTGGAATTCTCTCCCTGTGAGTATTAGGAGAGCGCAAACGTTAGAGTCCTTTAAGAACCAAGTCCGTATCCATTTCCTGTCCTTAAATTCTTAACGTAATTTTACTTTATTTACTTTCACAATAATTGCACCTATTCCCAAAATTCCTAGTTAGTTTTAGTTTTTCTCTTATCTAAGGTTGCCTGGAAGAGATTGCTTTTAGCAATAAGGCCGCCGTTTGCTCATAATTGTCTTTGTTTGTTTACTTTATTTCTTGTATTTATTTTGTGTGCAATAAAGAGTTTATTATTATTATTATTATTCTATCAGATTTCCACGTCAGTGTCTCCTACCATGAGTTTGGTATCGTATTCAATAGGTATTTGACATATAGTAAACAGTAGAAGTAATGTCAGTTAAATATGAATGAATAGTACAATTATGTTCCGCTAGGGGCGCTGTACACAGTTTTAATACAAAAACGTATGCGGTCTATTCTATATCGTTTGTAAGCGAATGTAAACTCATGGTAGCTACGCTGATATGGTAAATACGTTACAAGTCTTTCTTACATTTCTGTCTACCTATGTCTATTTATCAGTATCCCATTCGCCTCAAACCGCACTTTTTAACTACCCTTCCCCAAGCCATGACAATTCGCAGACAAAAATAAATGATCTAATGATTATTCAGTGTAATTGTGCACGACTGGCAGACGGCGGTAGTTCTGAACAATTAGCTCAGAGCCTAGGATTCGCACAAACACACTCCTACATCACTAATGGATGTAGGGGAAAAAATAAAATTAAATAAAAAAAACTTTTATATAACAATAAATACAAAATAAAATGTACTAAAATGGAGAAAATAAGTTTTTATTGAAATTACAGTATTACCCAAATATACGTTCAAAATATTTATTATTTTTTAGGTATTTGTGTATAATTGTGTCTATAAATAAAAATTTGTTTGTCTTCCTCTGATTCTGTATGGAGTGCTTACAGTAATATTTTAATTTCAATAAAAACTCATTTTTCCCTTTTTAGTACAATATTTTATATCTATTGGTAAAAACCTTCTTTTTTAAATTACATTTTTTACTTTTTAGTATTTTTTTTTTACTTTTTGTATTGCTCTTTTCAAGCTCTTCCATTTAATACCCATATTGTAGAGGTTGTTATGAAAACGATAAGTCGGTATTTTGTACCGTCCGCCATATTGGAATGAAAATGGCGGCATTTATAAAATCTTGTATTATCATCTGCATCTGCAATATGCAAAATTTCAGCTCGACAGCCTTTAGTGCAAAATAAAATATTGATTGCAAGATTCCAGGTCATACATACATACATACACGTGAGGTTCAATAAAAGCTTTTAAAAACACCCATCCCCTTATTAAGCTAAGACACGGCCAATGTCGATCAAGTAGTTATACTAAGAAAAAATTCTACCAAACTTCCGGTTAACGGAATATTAACACCTGAATATTAACATTTGAATTTTGATCGAACAGCCTATAAGTTAGTTCAACTTGCTGCGTCTAACCTATTGTTACAAACAAGATAGCATGTAATTTCTACATTGCAATCAAAGTTTTATCTGGTTGAACCTGGATTTAATATGTAGTTAGTTTGTTATTTTATTGTGTTGTTTTAATGTAGGTGCACATACAGTACTTATTCCGTCTATAGTTAGCTAGTTTTCTTATTGAACCTACGGTCGATTCTTTTTTTTTGTATACAGTAAGTTTGTTATTTTATTTTGTTGCGTTTATTCAGACCTTGTTCCGTCTAACTTTATTAGTTTGCCTCTTTCTTTATCTTATTTCACTTACAATCAAAGGTTGTTCCGACTACAATTAACTTATTTTATTTTGTTGAACCTACGTTTAGTACTTGTTTCCACGCAATTAGCTTGTTATTAAGTTTACTTTAAACAATATTCTTTGCTTGTACTATCTACAGTTGAATCTAGATTCTGTATTTTTTTCGTCTAGATTTATCTTGGTATTTTAAATTGTTGAACCTAGTTTGGACACTAGTTCAGTCTATCAGAACATAAGTGTAATTACAATGCTTCAATATCGAAAATAAAAAAAAAACGATTTCTGAATTTATATGAAATGTAACAAATATTTTTCAATATGACAGAAACATAACAATAAATACCGTGATTACTTTTTTTTTAATTGTTTTAATTAAATAATAAATCAGCTTTTATTTATTTAACAGGACACGTACATTTTGCGACATATTGAATCAGAGAGAAGTGGTAGAGAGGAGCATAGATAATATAGATTGCAAGAGATTTGTTGCCAATGAAAATAATACGAGACGCTACATGTTACGTTTACATAAATGAAACGTTACGATGATTGATTGAAAAAGTTGATTAGCTCATTGTTTCATTATAATTTTGATATCATCACATCTTGCTCTTGTAAATCAATTATGCATTATCGGATGTTCACTTGTCCTTCTACAAGTCACTTAATTTACAGTACATCAGTTGACAAAGAAAATATAGTTCAAAAATTCACAACGAATAAAAGTAATTTGAAACACGATTTAATTGGATTTATATGTCATTATTATTGCACCAAATGTGTGTATTAAATATATAATCAGATCAAAATCAAAAATCAAAATAATATTTATTCAACATAGACCTTTACAGGCACTTATTGACGTCAACAAACAAAACAAAAAAAAAGCTTAAATAAAAAAAAAAAAAACCTTGTCCGTACGTACGAATAAGGAAAAAAAAAAGAAAAATATATTGACTCGACACCTGTTCGGAAATTGGGAGAGCCTTCTCGAGAAGAACAGGCAAGAAACTCTGAAGGTCTATTTTTTATCTCCTCTTTTCAATGTTAATAATTATAATAATATAATATAAAAATACAATATAGTACTTATAAGATACAATCATACCTAATACGATTACAGTCGTATGTATGTTTACATACACATATAAAATAATACAATATTATAAATAATGTTGTTACCAAACATGGCTCTATGAATAGTGTCCCTATTCCTAAATAGTGTGATCATTAAGATAGTCACTTACTTTACGAGTATAATAACCTTTACTCATGAGTGTCTTTTTGATATGGATTTTAAATTTATATAAAGGCAAATCAATGACTATATATATATTTACAGTTATCAAATTACATGTGTAATCTTTGTAAGTAAGTAAAGAGGATTAAAAACTCGCAGTAGCCGCATAGATAATGTATTGAATAACGTGACTTGTCATAGTAATTATGTCACAGCCACGACGGCGTCTTCGCCGAATAATGTAAATATAGGTTTACAAATCCATTACACCGCCACTAACTAGGACCCATTGTGCTAATTTTATACAGTACACTCTACAACACAACATCGAATTGATTGGATTGAGTTTTTGTACGCGCACGCAATCAGCCAAATCGCTTTTGCATTGAAAACGGCAACTATTGTCATATGCTGGACAAAAAATCAATCCGACATACATAATAAAAAAGAAAACACTATTTAAAAAGCTGTTCTTGTGCAAATCATACAGATCGTGTGACAACTGAATCAATAATAATGGATCGGTCTCCGTGGCGATCGGAGTTTAAAATTCGGTTCTAGATATTGCCTAGCACTCGCGCCTCGTATCAATTTTACAGATCAACAAACTTATCTGAGCAATTAAAGGCACTTTAAGGAGTCTTGCTTTGCAAGTTTCATAGTGCCTGAACATTATCAATTCATTGATGGTTGAAAAGAAATCCATACAAATGGTTAATTCTCTGCTAATGTTTATGAAATTATGAAGGGTCATTAACGCTCTAAAAACACTTGTTTGTATATAGTTATTATTGAAAAACGCATTGCGATTGTTAAAATAAGCATAATCAAAAAGCTCATTAAATGAAAAATTCTATATTTTTTTTATTAAAACACTATAATGATTATATTAATAAATCTATACCTATTTTGCATTTCCTTACGAGAAATCAAACTGTGAAATTTTACATCTTACATCAGGGTTTCCCAACCTTTATTTCACTGAGCCTCCCCAATTCAAAAATAATATTCTCATGCCCCCTTAAGTTTAAAAACACATACATTTTTTTTACAACTGAATTAAAATAAAATACAGATATTTGTAGATATTTATGTTTTAAGAATAAGAGAAGATATATGTATCTACACTTGAAAACCATTAATTACTTTCACTTTAGGTAAATATCCTAGTTTTATTTTAATAGGCTTGTTGCCTAAATTTCAGTAGTTAGATATTAATATACCTTGATGCCTATTCTATACAAATTATTATTATTTTTGAAAAATAATGCTTATTTATAAGAATAATTTTGCATTTAATTAAATATTTGACATTAGTCATCAAAAACGCTCATGACTGTCATGGCGTCTTGAATGACGTCACGCCGTGCAAAACACAGCTGTTTTAGTATCGGAATATTCGGTATTGTGAAGTTATTTTAATAAAAAATGGATTCATCGTATTACAAGTACTGCATAGTGCCCCAGTGTACAAGCACAAGTATAAAAACACCAAAAAAATTATTTATATACGTGCCAAACAATCAGCAGATACGTAAAAAGTGGCTAACACTCGCGAGAAGGAATGATGCCCATTCTTTTTCGCACTTCCACAAGACACTTGGGAATGACATTTTGACTTTGACGTTTCGCACGGCGTGATGTAACACTTTTTAATTGGTGTTTGCTGTCACGTGACTTATGGCTTATTTTGTGCAATTTTATTTTATAAAAATATAAATAATCAAAAGTTATTATTTTATAAAACTTTGTTTTTTCATAATTAAATGATCATCTTAATAGTTATACAACCTAATGCATCAGATTTGTTCATAGTGGATACAAGCCTATTATTAAATACTAATGAGATACTTGAGCTTGCATCTTCTGTACCAGTATGTCGATTCTGGGTTCAGTCTTTGCTAGAGCGCTTAAGTACTCGATTACGCCCCTCCCCTGTATTCCACTACGCCCCCAAGGGGGGCATGCCCCCCTGGTTGGGAACTCCTGTCTTACAGTAATACATTAAACTAATTACATAATGGAATGTGAAATTGGCGGTAGTTTAACGAGTTTTTTATTATGAATTTACTTAAACAAAATCTCTGAACTGTAGTAATCAAAACGTGGACGAGTATGGTCAAAACGTTATTCAACGTTAAGTAATCACCAAGCCATGTAACAATAAAGTCATTAACACACATATATATACGTAGGAAATAAACTGTTAAATTAGCGGAACAGCGACTCGGATAAGTTGGTCGATCTGTACATGCAAATGGATTATTAATCAAAATTAAATCGCCACGGGGACCGGTCACCTTTGAAGTGTGTACGAAACAAAAAAGGGGGTTCGTGACAGGTGCGGTGCTTGTGACGTGGATGGTTGTACCGAGCGTGAGTTGCGCACGGGCAGCGTGTGGCCGGCGTCCGCGGCCGCGGCGGCGTCGTCCGCGTCGCGCGCGAACCCGCCCTCGTCCGACGACGAGCCCGACGGATCCTTGCCGCCCAAAATCACGTGCCAATCAACAAGATCACAAGCGTGTTCCATTCAATTCCTTCTCCGAGGTTATATTGGCACCCAACGAGGGTGCCAACATAACACCAGAACGGTACGATGAAACGCACTTTAGCACTGTAATCGTCACGTACTGTTCGTGACGGTACATTCATATAATGTAATTAGGGTTTAAAATGTACAAATGTTTGCTTACATGTTTTACGTAAGATTCCTTTTTTATTGCTCACTGCACGGTCCGCTCAGTAGAAAAAAATATAGTTCGTTCGCTTAGATATTGTCAGTGTGTATTACAAATAAAATACGAGCATACATAAGATCGACTTTCGTAAATTCTAAACGAAACATCTATAGTCACGGCTGCAAAAAAAAACACATTGCTGTTGAAACACAATCTTTTACCGCGCGCCTTATCGTCAAATGCCGTGCAGGCAAACACCACAGTCGAGCATTCTTCTATGGCGGAGCCAAAACGACGCCTGCTCAAGCTGACATTTTACAAAGCGACCGTATCTAAGCGAGCAGACTACACTGTCTCCGTTTCACGCAAACGGACTGCTACTTTGTACGTGTATTGTTCTAGCGCGAGTGGAAAGTGAAACTGTAGTAGTGGCTGTGTCGGCGTGAAAAATCGATGCGACTCGGTGTCCGGCGGGCGATGCGTCAGGCAAGACATACAAAGTTGGAAGGTCATTCGGCCATCGATAACCGGCCGTGCGGCACGGAAGCGCACCGGCCGGCAACGTGACGACACAATGTAACAATTAAAGCCGGTTCCAGATCTATACTGTATCATTTACCTGATCCCACCGTCGTATTTGTATCTAAGTTGTATATATCATTATGTATATATCAGGAGTATCAAGATTTTAGTAGTATTCAGTATCAGATGATTCGCCACTGATACATTCGTACTATACGATAATCCTTCTGACCTATTGCACATTTCTGGACCAAGTATAACACGCCGAGATAGGACTGATCATCACCGCCTTCCTACCATGTAAAAGGCATTTGAAACAGCTCCGATCCGGCTACCGGAACAGCCAGCAGGGGCAACTATCAGTCGGATCTCCACGTGTTGATTACCAATAGAGTATTAAGACTTATATTTGATAGCATCGTGTGAGCAAGTTTCGTGTATCGCGAATGGAGCGTGTACTAACAAACTGCGTTGCCATGGCAACGGCGAAACGGTGCATTTCTCAACTTAATAAATTAGCAAGTGATGGGCTACTACGGTGCTGAAGTCAAACGGTCACCTGCCAGCTGATGATGTATGGGAACATATCTACATCTTCCACGAGGGGGTGCGAGACGCGACGCGAGTCAGTGACGTTGTTGTGCTCATTTACAGAACAGTATCATGTCACTAGATTTCACAGAGGCTCTTCATGCTTCGTAGCTACGAATGGATGGAGTTTTGTATCTATATATATGTAATTTTTATTTTTTGCTAAGTGATCGGTACTGGTATAAACATTTTTTTCGTTAACAGCGATATTCTTAAAGGTCTCATGTGCCGACACATTCGCCTAACGCGGATAAACTAGTGCAACTGTAAATTCTGTGTCGATTAGCAACGCGCTTCGCGACCCAAACAATGAGAGTGGTCGCGGCTTGGTACGCGGTTCAAGCGCCTCTTATGATCGATAAACTCCAAGTTTTCTATCGCAAAATTAAAGTACAATCGATGGGCCCGTTACAATTTTAACATCGACGACGGGCAACACGGTTAGTGAGGTTTCGATTCGAATGAAAATTGGGTCGGCACTATTGAAGTTTCGACAAACAGCTCGAAAGGTGTACTACATTACTTGCACAAGCGGTGAATGCCTCCCGCATAAATTAATAATTTATACAAGGGCGCTGTGATAATTAATATTTTCGACACATCACGTTTGAATGCAAAATGACTAAATGCACATTTATACATAGTTGAAGTGACTCGGTACTCGGTAACTAAACAGAATTTGATACTTCAATTGGCAAATCGTATTATTGCATGCGACTGCTCAGTTTAATGCGACCGTTGAACTCTGCGTACCTATTGTTGCGTTTTACGAGACTGTCTCATAAAAAGGAAAGGGCGTTCGGAGAGTACGCTCGCGATGGAATTCTGCTGTCGTGATTATCTGTCAGATATCTTTGATCAGTGAAATAAATATACGTGGTCATTGAATTACTAGCAGAGAAACGTCTGCGAAGGTATTCTACTATCGTAACTCGCTATTGCAATGCGACTAATAGAAATTACACCAATTGGCCGAATTCGAATGGCGCGGTTACGACGCGCTACTCTTGTCTGTATATAGCATCATTGTTGCAGGGCAAATCTTGCATCGGAAACGTGTACTAAAAGGGACTTGCTATCAGCTGGGACTCTGTGTGTTTAACAAATTTGTTTTATTATCTATAGTGCTGATACATTTGTTGTCTTGCTCGCACAGTGGAATCTAGATGCACTCTCGCAAAACACGAGAACAAATTCAAGTTTCGTTTTACAACTCCCTTTGACTTCAAACATCGTGTCAGTTAACTAGCCCATTGGACTATTGAGTGAAAGAACACAGAATGCATTTCGCATACATAGTGGCAGAATGGCATATTTCCTTTATCTTGCATTTTACAGAATCAGCGATTAAAAATTGAACGTAAGTTTAAGGGAAAGCGTTGAATAAACAGCGCCATCTCTCAATAACTGTGACACTGGCGATATGCTGTTTTACTATTTCGACTCGTAAAAAATTAAAGGACATTGTTCAATTTTTGCCTAAGAACAGATGTGATATAAATATATAACTATAATTTTTATTTATTTTTATATTATTTGAAACATATTTTAGTATTCCACGGACACTTCAAATAAATAAATTCCAAATAAAAAGTTGGGTCACAATTATTGATGCCGTATAAAATGTTTTCCGTCAGCCAGTGCTGCAGTTTAGGAAGTTTTCGCGATTTCGGTAAATACGGATCGAATTGAAAACCCCCTCCTTTTTTGAAGTCGGTTATTAAAATTAGTTATTAAAATTGACTAGCTAGAAAAAAAACTAGTATTATATATTTTTAAGCGAAATCGCGAATTTCTAGCTTGGCTATTATAGTTTTCGTAATTGGCAACACTGGTGTACTTCATACTTTATCAGTGTCCGTTTCATTTAATTTTTGATTGCTTTGCGACTATCGTTTCTTTTGTGATTTTCTATGCGTTTCATGGTTTTATTCTAACAACTTTGGCTTGATTACGGACTCCGATTACATTGCGTACTTGGTAGACTCGGCTGTGTGTAAAGGAGTGGATTTTGTAAAATGATAATTGTCAAAGAATTATCTTGAACTTGACTAGATACTATCTCTTTTCCTAGTATCTAGTAGAGTAGTCCTTTCCTAGTTCTAGAAGAGAACATATATAGCTGTACATAGTATTGTTAATATTACTTTGATATTACTACTCTGCTATTTCACGCATGGTTGGTTATTTTTTTTTTATAACCTCAAAATATTAACTTTTTCGTAATTATTTTAGTTTACTGAAGTGTCCGTTCGTGAAAACTTATTTCATAGGATTCCATATAATTTTAAGAGTTTATATAAGTCACTTTCGATTCGAACGGTTCTTAGGCAGAACATGTATGGAGCCGGAACAATGTCTTTGTCATTTTTCTTAAAATATGCCATTATATCGCTATGTGTACGATTTATGTTTGCGTAGACACTAATCTATAATAACTGTTTGTAATTTTGTGTTGAGATTGTGTTCCTCGCTTGTCGCAAGATTATATATAAATATCATGAGACTTAAGGATTAGCCTCACAACTACAAAAATGTTCAATGACATTTTTACACACAAAGCGATATAACCTAAGTCTCGAAAACTATACCTATATATCTAGCGATAACTTAGCGATATAATCAAACTATGCTACCTCAAAATTCCTGTAATGTGGTTCGGTATATTCGAAGTTTTCTCTACCGAGACCTTAACCATCATATTTATTCGCGATTCCGTTTATAGTGAATGATGTAATTTGTTCTGCTATGTAATTCAATTGAAAGTATAATCGTGAAACTTTACTATATATACGTAAAAAAAATATGTTTATTCCATTTTTTTGTCATATAGCAAAATATTTTTTTGAAATGTTCAATCAATACAAATTATTAGAAATGTATTACTCTCCAAATAAAATCATAGGTCTTTACTCATGACATTGCTGGTCTACGTGGAGATTTTTAACTTTCCTAACTATTTATAAAGCGAAAAAAAAAGAACTTTAAAACTACTCCTCTCGAGGTAAGACAAAAAAAACGGAAAGCTATAAACATTAAAGTACTAAATCCTGCAACAATAAATCTGCGTTTCTGCGTACTTTCAAATAAATAAAATCTCATATTGTAATCAAAAAATTGCGACATATGGTCAAATGTTATGCAACATAATATTAGTACCGCAATTAATATAATTAAAAATGTCTCTATATGATTGGAATGTTCTCGAATGCTCCTAGATCACTTTAATGTTATATTTGAACTGCCCTTCTTTCAACTTTTTTTTTAAGATCGATATATTTCAGACAGCAAAAGTGTAGATATTTAAGCTGCAAGAGCGCAAAATTAAAAACTAAAAGATGTGTAAATTGTATATAAAATAGTCTGAATTAATTAATTGTTAGACTTAGGAACATTCGAGAACATTCCGATCATATAGAGACGTTACATTTGATATTAAGTAATAATGAAGTACGAAAGAAATAACCAGCAAATTCATAGGTAAAGACTTATTACAATCATAATGCGAAATAAAACGACGCAGTTTAAGTACCTATATTAAACCGAATAAAATATGAATCGCTCATTTAAAGATGACAGTAGTCGCCTTTATAATGCCAGCTTATAGTAACGCACGGCAGACAATACACGAATTTTGAGTTGCATAGTTTTTAACATACGTGTGCCTTCTTCTCTTTAATAGAACAATGAAGTTGGAAGCGACGCCCAATGACACCAAGTCATTAGGCCGTGTAAACCACTCACCCTAGCTAACTTGTTGGGCATCGATTGCAGTGTAGTTGTATGCCGCGGCACCACCGCAAGCTCGGGGTTCAGCGCCAGGATAGCGTCGATCTCCACCTCCTTGCCCTTGGTCTCGCCGCGTTCATACCACTCAACAGTAACCGATCGGGATTCCAGATTGACCCCGGACACAATCGCCGAGTGGATGCGCCCTGCGGATGTAAGGAAATGAATTCACATGACAATTCCTTATCCATTTGTAACTATGCTAAAATACAATTTATTTTTGTATTTACGTCTCACGCCTCGACTAGTCAAAGTGACAAACATTACATAAATAATGAGCTAAAAAATGGTACTGATACAAATTCTGAGTGGTCCTGTCCAGTGGTTGAAGTCTATTGACTGGCATGATCAGGCGCACCCGCTGACTGACAGTTAATTTTATATTTCTGCTATTTCTATTTAAAAATACGTCGCCCCACACTAGGTATTTTATCCTGCTGGGGTTCGCGGAAGTAGCTTGGCGTTCCCGGGGGCTCCCTACATGCCTGAGGAAGGCCATCCCTGAGGTTTTTAGTGGGTATGCTTCTCCTTTCTGGGGAGGAGAGCCCCACATAACCGCCGGCTCGCCACAGCCGGGGTATGCAACTTAATGCATTTTCCTCAGGGGAACAAAAATAAAAAAAAATGAAAAGTATTTTATCCTGTTTTTGGTGCATTTACAAACATAACATCTCACGTACACATATGCTCAAACCGGTACCAATTTCTGTATACAAAATATTTGTCATGTGCGGGAATCGAACCCATCAAACGCGGCGCACTTGCCGAACGCTCCACCAACTTAATTACCCAGTTACTAACTTACCTATATTAAATATAATTAAATTGTATATTTAATATCTTTTCTGCACTATCAGGTATCATAGCAAATATATTTCTATTCTATTATTAGAAACAGCGCTGTTGTCCGTCTATTTGAACAGATGTTCAATAATTTATACAATATATAACAATTGTATTTTCAATCAAATGCGACAGTTAGATCATATACACGAGCTATCAAGGTTTTACACCTTTTCTACAAAGCAAGAAACAAAGCCCTCAAAATATTAACATAACCACAAGTGGCAAGAAAAGTAAAAAATAGGAATAAAAAGGCGACAAGTCATAAAATAGATGAAGAACACGACTTTAAAAAATTAAATTATCGAAAATACAGAAATAAGACAGAGAAGCATCTCTTTCTCATTTCTGTATATACCTATATACTATTAATACAAAGTACTTCGGTTTAACAGAACGGAACGTCATAATCGAGTACACTTGCCTAATTTATATGAGATAAACAAAATTCACAATAAATTTGTTATTCAAAGGTACACATGTAACTTTCTATATTAAAAAGTAAATGAAGCTTCAGAAAGTAAATAGAACATTAAAAGTCAAGCTGGTTCTACTTCGTCCACTTAGGGTAGAAAAGTACGCCTCCCAGTATCATGCCGCTTACGACGGAGCTATACCGGAAAGAAGGCATCCTCCCGCGCTCGTTCCGCAGCCTTCTACGAGTGACATCTTCACAGGAGGTTACAGCCTCTCAAGCTGTCAGATTGACCGACATTTATTAAGGGATGCCAGCCAGTACAAGGACTTCTGATATAATCAAACGTAATTCATTACACAAACCCTAACAAACCCGACAAAAATACAATTGATTGATACAATTGATGAAAAATTATTAGAGATACCGATTGGAAAAAATTATTACGTATTGACTGTCCATTGTTATTGTATGAAAAGCTGTATTGTATTTTTAGTAAAATATATGAAGAGTCGCAGACTAAAATAAATTATAATAACAAAAAAGAGAAGTACAGCCATGGATAAATAATAAATTATATAGTTTAATTAAAAAGAGAGATGAACTTTTCAGAAATTGGAAGTCGAGGCCAAATGATATGGATATGTAGATTGATGTACACGCGACATAGAAATTTAACTAATAAATGTATTACTAGAGCAAAAATGAATATAAGAAACAAGAACTAATTGATTGTAATGGAGACTTTAGAAAAATTTGGAAAAAATAAAAAATGGTTAGGAAATACTTCCTGTACTTTAGACCAGGTCATTATGAAATGGATAGGAAGAACAGATAGTATGATAACGTGTGCACGAAGTTTGCTAGGACATTCACAGACGAAATAAATAATATTAAACATAACTGTAACATAAAATTTTTGGATCGGAATACTTATAAAATTAATAGTAACATTTCATTTAGATTTAAAAAAAATTCTTCAAATGACATAGAAAAAAATATTGATAATTTAAATTGTGGTAAATCGCCGGGGATGGACGGTATAAGGGTCCAGGACCTAAAAATTTATAAAAAAAGAAATTAGTCCAGTCTTAGCAAAGTTCGTGAATATGTGTGTCACAACCGGAAAATATCCGCATGAACTAAAACGAGCTATAGTACGACCAATATACAAACAGGGTGATCACATGGACTTTACAAACTATAGGCCTATTGCAATATTGTCAACGATAAATAAAATCGTAGAAAAATGTCTAGTAAGCCAAATAAGTAAATTTCTTGAAGAAAATCAGATAATAACTGATACTCAACATGGTTTTAGGAAATCAAGAAGCACTATTACAGCCCTTAGTCAATTTTCAGATGATGTGAACGAAAATTTAGATAAGAAAAGATATGTTGTAGCCTTGTATATAGATTTTAAGAAGGCATTTGATACGCTGGACCACGGACTCTTACTGGAAGCTATGCGAGACTGTGGAATCCGTGGTCCGGTGAATAAGTGGTTTCAGAACTATTTACACAATCGGACTCTCAGTACATTGATTAACGGGACGATGGGTGAAGAATCACACGTAAAGTACGGTGTGCCGACTGGTTCAGTATATGGACCGGTCGGGTATATCATGCATGTCAATAGCATGGCTAAGGTAGTTAAAAATTGCTCTGTTTATATGTACGCCGACGACACATGCCTGATGTACGCACACCGGGACTTAGAGGTCACAGAAAGTTGCATGCAGGAGGATTTCGAAAACGTTTTAAAGTGGGCTCACGATAATGGAATTATTTTTGAACCTTTCCAAAACAAAGTGTATGCTTATTCAGTCACCATACATGCAAAAACCAAATCACGGGTTGCATATTGTTGGCCACTCCTACGAGTGCTTACACAATAATAAAAATAGATGTAATTGTAGTGAGATACAAATTGTAAATGAATATAAATATTTAGGATTAACGGTAGATAGTAGACTGAATTGGAGTAAACAAATTGATATTGTCTGTAACAAACTTAGATGTATATTGCTTAAACTAAATCATTTGAAGTACGTAACTAGTAGAAAAATATTGTATATGTTGTACCATGCACTGGCAGATGCTGCTCTAAGCTATGGCTTAGTGTGTATACGGGCGTACGTTCCGTACATAATTATTTAGACAAAATTCGTAACATACAAATACGGTTTCTAAAGCTTCTCGTTGATAAGCAAACAAAGAAAACTTGTAAAAATAAAAATAATTATAATACATTATTCAAAAAATGCAACATACTGCCAGTGCATGAAAAAGTAACTTATTTGATTGCTGTAGAACAATATAATTCTCCAAAATATAAAACAATACAAACATACAACCGTAATTTTAGAGTAAGCACTAGAAAGAGATACATAGAACCGACTGCATGTAATTACTACGGTGAGAGAACAAGAAAATATATAATACCTAGGCTGTACAATAAAATAGTCTCAGAGAATAACTTTAAGAGTTTGCGCATGTTCAAATCCAAGCTAAAAAAAATGTTGATAGATGCTGTTTTGGCTTGATATACCTAACTGAAATTTAATGTATTTATTAAAGGATCCTTACATATAAGTATAATTATATTATAAATAAGTGAGTGCAAATAACTTCGCCAACAAACTGTCTTTACAGTTTGGCGTATATGTGAATTATGTAACATGTGGATATTTGTGGATAAATAAATTAAAAAAAAAAAAAAACAGTAGTAGTATCTTTTGCTGGTAATATTAGTTTATTAAAGAAATTGACAAACATAAAATACACGCAGAAAGGACAATCGTAATTAGCAATCTGACGACAGCAATAGAATTTTCAACCCGTTGCACGGAACTGTGAGATCTTCAGATATTTAGATTTTCTTTAACTATTACATAGAAATGTAGTATTTTTGCGTTATATATATATGTTTATATATGTTCACATGAACCCAGCTAGGTTATAGCAGTATACATAATATTGCATATGTTTATACTAATATTATGCAGAGACAGTGTTGTTATGTATAACGCATAAACTCAAAAAACTATTGAACCAATTTCAAAAATTCTTTCACCATTACAATGCTACATCATCCGTAATGGTTATAGGACATTCTATGATTTTTACTGCGGGAAAAAATATATTTCAATGGAAAAATCAAAACCTGCTGGACCAATTTCAAAACTTCTTTCATCATTGGAACGCTATATTTATTCCTGATTAACATAAGGGGGCGTTCAAGTATTACGTAACGCAATTTAGGGGGGGGGGGGGGGGTCTCGGTAAAATGTTACGATGCGTTATAGGGACAGGAGCGGGTCTTTCTTACAACACCGTATGTAACATTGTTTCTTTTTTATAACAAATTGGCAACCCTTTTCGTTTACGTTTTACGGGGAATCCCTCGATTGTATTAGTATGGTCGTCATTTTTAATTTTTTCACGCAAGTTGTTAACGTTACGGTGCGTTACGGTGGGGGGGGGGGGGGTGTGTCAAACTTCTTCAACAATAGGGTATTACGCACTATGAAAAATAAAATCTAAATTTATGTTTTTATAGTTCATTTATGAAAAAACAAACGAAAAAATATGTATTTCTATTCATAAAACTGCAAAATAAATTAAATATTTCAATTTGAAAATACAAGTTTTTTTATCTGTGCTTCGAATGTCAAAAACGCTGTACGCCATGTTTGCATTCGCTGTGACGTCACTGGACTTGTAAATAAACAACCTCGGTTTTTGTTGTACATGTCTACTGTGTGTAATTTATTAGATTAACGAAGTTTCTCAGTTATTATACGAAATATTTATTTCGAAATATTTCGTTATTTATTCGAAAATATGTTTATTTCTTTCAGCGAAGCGTAATGTTTACAATGCCCGTGACGTCACAGACATGGCGGCCTGAGAATTGGCGTTTTCGCGCCCAAATTTGAATTGTAAAATTTAAAACACGTTTTTATGAAATAATTGGAATAAAAAAAATGTATTTATATTTTTTTGTGGTATTTTATCAATAACAGATTAAATTAAAACACTTTTTGAATTAGACTGTAATATATTATTGCGTTACGTAATACTTGAACGCTCCCTAAGCGCTTTTTCCAGAAATAAAAATTACCACCCGTTTGGGCGCTACTTCCTACTAATATTATAAATGCCAAAGTTTGTAAGTATGGATGTTTGTTTCTTTTTCACGTAATAACTACCGAGTGGATTTTAATTAAACTTTACAATAATATAGTTTATACATCAGAATACAATTTATGAAGGTATACGCCGTTAATATAAGCCATTAGAAATTCTAATCTTGCACAGATAAGTAATAAATATTTTGACATAACCTACAATAATACATTAAGTAATTAGACGAAGATAATAATAAAACATTATTTCAAGCGGCGTTATCAATCGTCTACGCCGTGTCTTCGAATTCACAAAAAATATAAAAACAAATAAAATTGATAAGTAACACTAAAAATCATTAGGTCAAGCAATGTAAGCAACCGTAAAGCTTTTTTCATCGAAACTAAAATAAAAAAAAAATTATTAAGTCATCAGATATGGTTCCCAATTACCCAGAATGTTATATTCTGTATACAGTCGCTCAAACACACTTCGAAAACCACCGCTATTACGAATGACATAAGACCTGACCCCGGCTGAACATGTTAAAGTCTAATGCGTTCCTACGTGTACATGAACGTAGCTGTTCTATACATATGGCTATTGCAAGAGGCGACCCTCCTCGAGGGGTACTCTTAAAATATGTCGTCTGGAGGGCGACTAGACGCGTAAAACAAACACTTTCAGAGTTGGCGGGAATACTCTCTAAGTACGCTATAAACATTTGAACACCAAGTTCGCTGCACAGCGCAGAAACATACGGCGAGTTTGGAACAGAAATTTTTATTATTGGCTTAGAGAGTATCCTCACCCCTCTACAGCAAAACCTAGGTAAAATGAGAGTTCATACGTTCCAATTACACGAACCGAATCAGATATTTATGATGTCATGAACTCATGACCTTCCGCAGCGGAGGAATAACGAACCTCTGGCTGTGCATTTAGAGACAAATTTTGAAAGAAACCATGTTTAATCTTGTCCGACTCTATCGACCCGTTGATAATATAAATAACATTTGTATATTAGACCAGTTGATAACAATTGATATTAGTCACAAACGGAAATATATAAATCAAATTATAAAATGAAATATCATAAACATGGCTTAAATACTTTCAACAATGTCGCGTGATGAGTCACGTCCTGGCAATTGGATTGTAAAATGCAGCTAGAAAACGATTGCAAAACCGTTCCGCGCTCTATATTTAAAATTAATATTTTTACTAATGATAAAATAGAGGGAGAGTCGATTGAGAAATCAATAATTTTAAACATACGACAAAATCACTAGGCAAACGTGGAAACAGACGAAAAACTGAACATTAGAAAATCTTTTAAAAATCTATTTTTATCCACAGACAATATGTCACGCTACAATAAAGCTGACAATTTGAAGGGGACGGTGGTGCTGATTGACGATGCTAACCTACCACAAGGCTTATAGTCGTTGGGTAGTCACCCAAATTGCGCACCGCCCATCGCTCTGGAGCGCGGGAGTTTTAGTTCAAAGCCGATAAGGTCCCAGGCCTTCTGCCCGACCAAAGGTAGTGTTTAGTTGGTAGGCTGGCCTTCCGCTAGAGTCCAACATAACCACCCGCCGTAGACCGGTTGCGGGTGGTATCCGGTGCAAGGTAGTCCGAGCACCAGGGGGTTGTTAAGACGACCACTGTAGTGGCGCGCCCCTATAAGGATTGACTACCGTCCCCGTGGAAAAAAACAATATTATGGAACTGTGTACTAACTGCACTGTAACGGTTACTGTTAAGACTCTAAAAATCAAAATGGACGTCTTTGATTATAAGCGACTCATTTAACAAATTGGTAGGGATCATATCATAAGTTCGTGTTTAGTCTGCAATCTGTCGTCTTCATAGGTCACGAAGATTCTAAAAATCGAAATGGAAACAAGGCACTACGAACTTAATACTTATGCTAGCAAGGTGGAAACTACCAACGACTGCATGGCACTGGGTAGCGCGTATTTACGACGTCTCGGCTACACATTTAAAACCATGTTTACAATACGTTCAACTAAATATAGCATCCGTTTCCAAGTCTGTACGTGTCTTGTGTTACCTACTCAACTGCTAACCGTAATCAATAAATTATACGTTATTAATAACACACTGCTATATAACACTGCGAAGGTTCTATTACAAATTAAGGTGCAGAAACACCGACAATAACACAGAAATTATTATTATTAATAATTAACGGGACAAAATAATCCTGTATATTTGGTGTTTGATTGATGGAGACACACGTTATTATCCGTGGTTGAGAATCTCTGTGTATGTTTGTTGAGTAATATAAATGTCTGTTATCTGTGTGATAGTCTTCCAAAGATCCTAACGATTTCCATCTCGGAGTTACGCCCTGTCTTCAGTCGTTTGGATTTGAGGCCTCTAGTTGTGGCTGAAGTGTTCGAGAATTAGAACCCCTTACATCCAAGGTCCTAATGACCAAAGCTCAGGCTGGGTTCAGTCGGTAGCTTATTGCGATCGAACTGCCTCGATCGATTTGTAACATTTGGACATAATAACTGTGGCACATGATTGCGGATGATCCACGAGGATTCTCAACCTCTCGTCTGCAGAGCGGAATCAAAAAAGATAAGCGACAATGAAATTATTAGACAAAAAAGAATTCTGGAGGAAAATGTTATCAATAATTGATATAATGTCAGTCTTCATGCTAATGACGGAAGCAGACAGAAATTCATTTATAATTTAACGTTGTATTTTTTTTTTCATTTTTTGATTATGTTGAGGTCTTGGCATTGGCCACTAATTCGAGAGCTCCGAGAAATCTGTCATGTATTAATGCGTATTTCCTAATTCAAATTTTATATTCGTAAAACATCGCAAATCAACACCAGCGAAGAAAGTCACAGCTGCTTCGTGAAGTCGACTAACGCGCACAGGGCCAGCGTGGATACGCGGATACGGATCTAAATACATGCAGATTTTTGGTGTCAACATCCGCGGTTACGAATCTTTAACTTTCTTACGCAGTCGGTGTTGGTACGCGCGACCTTTACAATGTTTCGACTTACACTGCACGGCAGATCTTTCTATTGTTATGTCAAGTAATAAGTTTAGAAATAAAAAAAAATATCTGTATTACAATGAAGTTTTTTTATTGCTACCTTATCACCTATTTATACAATTCAATCCCGAATTTTTAAATTAATGAGGCAAATAGATGCTTAAAAGATCCGCTAAACAGTAACGGATACAGATCTTTCTCCCGCTTCGGATGCGGATATCCCGCACATAACTAGTTTAAAACCAGTCCAGATTATAGTAATTTAACTAAACAATGTTAGCCGTAAGGAACGAAGCAAAAGAATCGAGACACAACCAGTAGCCGTAGTCATAGATAAATAAACAAAAACGCTTAATTGATTCGTCGAAGAGATAAGACGCCCGGGAGCCCGGGCTGAGTGAACGAGTGTGGACTGGGGAACAACAAAACTAATTATATCATCAAAGGACAAGGGCGCCGACCTTCCGCACTGCGCACCCGTGCTCCATAGTCCAGTAATAAAAACTGGCGTCTACAAAGCTGTGGATTTAATATACAGAAAGAAGCCGAAATAATGTATACTATTGACACTTTTCGACTTCACACAAACCTTTGAATTTCTTTTCTAGGTGCGTGTGCAGTTCGTGGGAGCGTCAGATAATTTGCTACTGAATCTCCCGATTCGAGGACTTGTACGTCACTGACGCTCAGAACACTAAAATTATTATCTATTTGTTTAAATACCGTGTATGCTTTTTAAATAATTTTACAATATAAGTAGGTAAACTTAATATTAAATTACAATTAATATGAGCTATCCCAAGAGGAGCATATTACAATTTGCTATTAATTACGAATTTTCCGTTCAAACTCAAAACAACATTATTATATAATATAATTGTTACATTACAATTCAGAGATAAAATTTATCAGTTACACTTTGATTTGCATCATTGTTACATTGGTCAAGTTATGTTTTGGCGCTTTTGTAGCGATTTTTTTAAATAACTAAATACAGTAGATTCAAAATTAAGGAAAGAATAACGTAAAAAAATATATTTCCGATATAGAGGATTCATGTTTTTATCGCCGTGCATAGTTTAAACTGCAGAAAAAAAATTTACTTTGATTAATTAAAAATAACGCAATGAAAATGATCGTCAATTTTGACAGAAGAGCTTATGTTAAAAAGCAATCTCTTTGTTATAGACTGTAAAATTTGAAAGCGACCGTAATTAATACACAATCAATGGGTCGAGTGCTATACAAGCGATAGTTGGTGTCAAATTCAAATTCAAAATCATTTATTCAGTCTGGGCTGTTACAAGCACTTGTGAATGTCGAAAAGCTACGCCATCGGTTCGCAAATCTACGGCGGGAGACCTTGTACTGAGAAGAACCGGCAAGAAACTCAGCAAGGGCTGTTTTTTTTTTTCCCTGTATTAAATAGATACAGAGTCGTCAATTTGGAAAATGACTTCAATATTGATAATTCATGAAGTCACTTTCCATTACATAGTATAATTAATAAAAAATTATTTTGAAAACATGCCTATATTAGGAATGCCGTGTCATACAGTTTTAAAAGAATATATTAAAGTTAAATTAAAATTATAATAAATACGAGTAGTACCCAGTATAGCAAAGAGCAGACTCATCTCCGCTGGCAGCACCCGTTCACGAGCATGACGCATGAACCAGCCATCGCTTCGCTCAACCATGTTTTAGGGAACGTAACGACCCGCCTCACACGACACTGCCGAAGAGATTTTAATGAGAGTATGACTACCCTTAAGCCACAGAAGGATACAAATTACCAAAAACAGGTACCCGTGTAAATTAGCACAACTAAAAAAAAAAAATCAACCGCAGGACACGCGCATATAATCATTTAAAAACTAACAATAATGTATTATACAAGTAACAAAAGGTTATTATAATAGGTACAGTTAAATATACATATTATTATGTTACACAGTTACCTAAGAATTTATTAACAATTTGTTTATTTCAACGAGCGAGGGTTTTTTAGTCCCAGACACTTCGATCATCCAAGTAATCCCAAAGTTTTTTTTACTCGAGTTTTAAGTTTATTAAAAGGTAGATTAACAATACTGTGTGGTAACTTGTTATAAAAAGTTATACATTTCCCCAAGAATGAGTTTTGTGTTTTATGTAATCTAAAATTTGGAACAGCAAGAGTATTTTTATTTCTTGTATTTAATTTATGAACATCGCTATTCTTAATGAAATTTTTGTAATATTTGTGTACATAGATTATATTTTTATAGATGTACTGCCCCGCCAATGTTAAAATGTTAATTTCTTTAAACTTATCCCTAAGGGAATCCCTTGGTCTTAAATTATATATAGCTCTAATTGCTCTTTTCTGTAGTATAAAAATACTTTCAATGGTGGCAGCTGATCCCCATAACAAAATGCCATAAGACATTACACTATGAAAATAACTAAAGTAAACTAACCTTGCTGTTTCAACATCAGCTAGAAGCCTTATTTTTTTAACAGCATACGCAGCTGAGCTAAGTCTGCTTGACAGAGCATCAAAGGTGTGCCAAAGCACTTGAACCACATCATTGTAAATCAGTTATCGTTGGTTTACTGCAGTCACATCGCATAAGAAATAATCTTAGTGATAGTACTAACGACGCAATAAGCAGCCATCTGGAAGCGATAGATACGGTCCACGCGAATAATAACAATCACCGTTTTGTGAGAACTGAATGAGTTCTGCCACTGTTCGCCGAGCCATTAATTCTATCCTTGACCTAATAAACATGTGTTTAATGCAATGACAGCCAAAAGACACGTTTATTAGATTCCTCGATCCATCATATCGAATGATAGTCACTGTGCGTCTTTGGGTGCGTAGCTAATTTAGTAGGTAGTTGCTTTGAAGATATTATGTACCATACCATGAAATAAGTCAAATCCTTATATTACAATTACGAAAGTCTGAGGCGCCATCCCGCCAAAACTACTGAAGTGAATAAAATGAAATTTGTTACACAGATAATATAAATCAGAGGCTCCTAAACTCTTTTGTTTTATAGACCACTTTCAAGATTTTGATGGATCCGGTGGACTGAGTATGAAATTTGTAACTTTTTTCAAGGAACAGTCTAAATTAATTCCGGCAGCCTCCACCATATTGCTGTCATTTTAATGTGGTGAATTTGAATGTGATTTTCGCTCAAATTTAAATCTTCATAAATTTAAGCGCCTTAGATAACATTTCGTTTTGTTTCGCTTCATCATCCTCTTGCCCATTTCCCATTATCTGGGATCGGCGCAGTATATCTTTTCCTGCCATTTTCTCTCTATCAGCCGTCATTTCCATGCTTACTCCTTTCATTCCTTATATCATTCTTCACACAATCGATCCTTTTTATTCGGCCTTCCTCTGCCGTGTATCCCTCCACTTTCATATTCAACATTCGCTTTGTGACATGACTTTCATCCCTCCGCATCACATGTCCAAACCATGCTAATCTACTTCCTCTCACTTTTTCTACCACTGGCGCTACTTTCAGGCTTCCTCTTATGTGCTCATTCCTTATCTTATCCATCCTTGTCACACCACACATCCATCGTTTTGTTTCGTTTGTTAACCTTAAATTAAGAGTTAGCTTATAAATAATTTGAAATTTAGGTCATTTTAAATTAAACAGAAATGTCAAAAAAGTACCTGATGTTTTTTACATATTATTGGCTATTACTTCGTGATAACAAATTTTCTTGATATGTGTGTAAAAATATCATAAAGTTTGTTTTAGTTTTTATAAATTAATAAAGAAAACTAGTATGGAATAAGCGAAATTCTTTGAAATCTTCATATGGAACGGCAATCTCATATTTTGAACCCTAATACAATCTTGCACCAGGAATGGATTGCATCATCATTCATGATCTTTTCAGCCAATAGACGCCCACTGCTCGATATATAGGCCTCCCCGAAGATCTTGCGATCTTCACCCAATTCATCTGCCCATCTTGAGAGAGGCCTGCCAACGCTGCGGTGTCTGGGACATGGCTGCCAATCGAGGACCTTTCCGCCTCAGCGTCTGTCAGTCCTATGAGCAATGTGCCCTTTTTTTTTTTTTTCCCCTGAGGAAAATGCATTAAATTGCATACCCCGGCTGTGGCGAGCCGAGGTTATGTGGGCTCTCCTCCCAGAAGGGGAGGCCTACCCACTAAAACCTCAGGGATGGCCTTTCTCAGCATGTAGGAGCCCCCGGGCACACAAAGGCCACTTCGGGAACCCCCAGCCTCCGCTCCCCTCTCTAGAGGGGAGCCCTCCTCGGGGGAAGCTACCACCTCCCCCGGTCCCTCCACCGACGACGCCCCCTGGCCACGGAAGGGGCGTGGTCCATCCCGGGTCGCCGTAGCGGTCGCGACTTCCTCGCGCCCGCCGGCGACCCGCGGCGGCGCCGCAGCTGTGCTACCGAGCCCGGCGCCAGCATTGCCGCAATCAATGCCGGCGGAGACAGATCTCGCCCGATCTCTCTGCGACCAAGACTCGGCGCTCGGAGGCCCACGCGGGGCACTCCGCCTCCCGCCAGCGCACAGAGAGGTATTTGGCCCGAAAAGTTGGCAAAAATATTTAGTACCCCAATAGGCTACCTATCTTTTTTATATCAATATTAGTTTGGAAAAGGTAAAAGAAAATACATATATCATATATATGAGCCTTTATTGGTTATTTTCTTCATCATCTTCTAAATTAAAATTTACAAGGTCAGATTCTAATAATAAATTTAAAACATCAGCCGAAACTGGGAAGTTTTTTTTTATATTTCTTTTTTCTCATGCCCGTCAGGACAGGATCAGACGTTAAAAGCAGCCTGTTTAATACGTCCGCGTTGCATTCTACCCGGGAAAACTTTCGGGTGTAATTGAGCCGGTACAATCTTATATGTTTATTGCGGCTTCTGCCGCTTCTTCGGACAATTGTCCAATAGGCAGAATGGCTGCCGCTATAACCATCAGGCCCATGAATTAATATTTTGTGTAATGTTGGAGACATTGGATAAAGTAATATAAAGACACGTATAACTTGGCTGTTTCTTGGCAATATTTTTCGAACGCCTTCACGTTTATTTTTAAGCCACAGCATAATGCGTCCAAAATAACTTTTAATCTATAAATTAGATTAACATCTATTCCGGTTATTGCCGCCGATATTTCATAGTTTTCAAAAAAACGTCGACTTGTGTTGCCGTCATTAGTACTTCCAAAGTTGGCTTTTGGTATATCGACTAGCAAACCAAGCTGCTCCCGAAATTATCTTGAATTTCTTTTTTTTTTATTTTGAATCACTTGTTTTTTCCTCGACAGTAAGACGTACATTCCATTTTTTTATGGGTAGCCTATAAGATACATGTAATTATACTCTCAAAAAATCTAATGCGTGCGTTGTAATAATGATAAGGCGAATTCCATGTTATCTGTATTGCATGGCTTCACCACCAAATCATTAAACTGTGATGATCTGGCCTTTGTATTGCGAGCAGCTGTCCATTTTTGTTTGAATTAGTATTTTATGATCGACAGTTTTTGTTTTATATCAGAAATATTTTCTTCATTTTCTGCATACTGATCGAGCAGATTCCGCTCCATAAATTGTAACTTTTCATTAAAAGTTAAACAATTAGAGCCTTCCATTATATCAAATAGATATTTTCGAGTCAAAACCCTCATACCAGAGGAGCCTGTAACAAGAATAAACAAAAATAATTAATAAACTTATTTATTGACCAACAAATGTATTTACGGAAAAAAATCGCCAAAAATAGGGGGGTGCTTTGGGGTGGCTGTTTTTTGCTTGGATATTTTCTATAAGGTCTATTCTATAACATACAATAAGAATGTGTGCTTAGAAATGATGAGAAATATATTAAAATTACTATTGATCTGCCAAAAGGTGATTTTCATAGCAATTTTTTGGTACTGATATATTAAGGATATAAATGAAAAAATAATTTATATTTCTTGTTAAAATTAAGTGTTAAATAAAGTACATACCTGGTTGTGTATTATCCATAACGAAAACTCACTTCAAATCACAAACTCACAGGAAAGCAAATATTTCAAAAACAATGAAATTTGAGCGCATCGAACAATCACACGACCACTGCTAGCGAACGGTAACTTCCGACTGAGCCCCCGGCATGAAATAGCAGGTACTGGGACTCATTTTTTTTTATGATATCGAGGGGTTATACTAGTTTCTGGAAACAATAGCCTTGGATGGATTACAGTTAATTTTAAAAAATGCTTTTTGGCCAGCTTTTCGGGCCAAATACCTCTCTGTGCAGCGTGTGCTGGGCCGAGTCGAGGTCGGATGCGCAGTGGTGACAATGTGTCGATCCCTCCCGTCCTATTCGACACAGATACTCACCGAAGCAGCCGTGCCGGTGAGTATCTGAGTCAATCGGTAGGTGAGCTCCTCCTTCCCGTGGAGCCAAGCTTCGAGGTGCGGGAGTACGGCACCGACGGCCCGCTGGCGCGCGCAGATCCGTAATTCGAGCTGCGCACGCCAGGCCGCCACAATCCGTCGGTGCCACTCCCGCTTAGGCACTTCGTGCGCGGGTTCCAGGGCGCTCCCCCCATCGCCCCCCCGGTCGACACGCCGCGACGCATACGTCGCCGCGTACATGTCGGCCAGGATGTCGAATGGGGGGGAGCGTCCCAGAACCGTCGCCGCCTCGTACGAGATTGTACGGTAGCCTCGTACGATCCGTATGGCCATTATCCGCTGCAGGCTCCGTAGCAGAGCTCTGCAGCGGGGGGACCTCGCGCAGTCTTGCGACCACACGGGAGCCCCATACATGGCCACGGATCGCACGACGCCCTCGTACAGGCGGCGGACTCCATCCCTCGGTCCCCCGAGATTGGGCAGCAGGCGATGCAATGCGCCCGCCACCCTTTTGGCTCGGGGGACCAACCGCACGAAATGCTCCTCGAAGCTCCAGCGGCGGTCCAGGGTGAGGCCCAGGTACTTTATGTACGGCCCCCGGGACCACAGCGTCACCCACCTGGATCCGGCAACTGGGTGGTTCCCGGCGCCTCGGAAGGCCGTGGAACCATAGCGCCTCGGTTTTGTGAGGCGCTATTTGTAAACCCAGCTGGCGGATCGCCCGCACGACACATGCCACCCCAAGCTCGGCAAGCCTGAGCACCGGCTCGAAGTCGGCCCCAGTCGTCACGACGAGAGTGTTCGTCAGCGTAGCAGACGACACTCACGCCGCGAGGAAGGCTGGTGCGAAGGACCGCATCGTATGCGAGGTTCCATAGCAGGGGTCCCAACACCGACCCCTGCGGAACGCCGCATTCGACCCTCCTCGACGTTTCCATCCCGTCCCGTCCCATCACGCCGATCGTCCTGTCGCGCAGATAGTCCCCGACCACGCCCGCAGGTAGGGAGGCAGCTCGTGGTATACGAGCGCCTCCCTAATGGCCTGCCAGGGGAGGGTACCGAAGGCGTTGACGATGTCTAACGACACCGCCAATGCCACCCCCCCGATCGGACTGCGGACTCCGATAGGGAACGAACACGCTGGACAGCGTCCAGCGTTGATCGTCCCCGCCGGAATCCAAATTGGCAGTCCGATAAGTCGGGACCCGCGCGCGACAGGTGCTCGCTGATACGAGCGGAGATAACCCTCTCAAAGAGTTTCCCCGCCTCGTTCAGCAAGCAGATCGGACGAAACGAAGATGGAACGTCGCCGGTCCTTCCCTCCTTCCTGAGGAGCACCAACCTGGCCGACTTCCAGTCGACGGGAAACACGCCCTCGCGGAGACAGCTGAGCAATGTGCCTTGCCTGACATTACCACTTAAGTAGAGCAATTGATGATATAAAGTAGACGTTGTAATGATGCAGGACGTATAACACAGGTTATAGTCATGTGTAGTGCTCGGAGTAGGTAGTTTAATTTTATGTACTTGCGATTTTGTGACATCAATAGTATGGATATGCCTGGGAACTTACTATTTTCAGAGATTGTAAGTAAAAATATTATATTGAACTTTTAAAGTAGTATTTCATCTTTTAGCTTATTGTTGTAATAATAAGTTGTAAACATAAAATATTACAATAAATGCGTAAAATTCCTTGACATCCAGTAATGTTGAGAATATCATAGTATTATCTATACAAATAAATAAAATTGGAGTGTCTGTTTGTAAAATAAAATAACCACTTTTTACTACATGCATATGAATGTATATACGGTACACATACCAAAATACATATTTTTAAAATTTTTGTCTGTCTGTCTGTCTGTTTTTTCCGGCTAAACTCTGGAACGGCTGCACCGATTTGGACGGGACTTTCACTGGCAGATAGCTTATGTAATAAGGAGTAACTTAAGCTACGGAAAAAAACTATTTTTTTAATTACATTCCACGCGGACGAAGTCGCGGGCACAGCTAGTTTTATAATAAACATGACGATGATAATTATGTTGGCGATCTTCGATTCGAAGACGAATAATTACACCATCGGACCAACACTATGTACTTTAATGTTAATATAAGTATATATTTATTTTTAAATTTGATTTATATTGTAAACTTGCAATAAATATATGTAATATCTGAACATGATATTTTTCTTCTACTCACTCCTATGAAGCTACAAATAAACAATAATGTAATTTTCATGATTATATAAAATGACAAGTTCCATTGCATTGCATTATTTAAGGTCCCGGAAATCACGCTGATTTTAGGTTTATCCATGTTACGCTTACATTGACTTTCTTCTGCAAGTACATAAAATTAAACTAACTATTCCGAGCACAAGTCATGTGTTACGGGATTGTTCACCAAGCCAAATTCGTTAAAAGAACAAGTTTCTTTAAAAGTTTATTCAAGCAAAATCCACCTTTGATTTTCCACATCAATTGGAAACGTATAGATAGTTTGGCAAACATATTAATGGAGCAGCCCAGAAACCTTATGATCGGGGAATGATAAATTATCCAACGAAATGCGTTCTACGTTGAAAGCGAATCATCGACGTCATCGTTATTCACGGCCCGTGACTGTGCTGTGGAAGGTTAGCACTTGAAAGCCTATACTTCGTTTATTTAAGCAAACGAATAAATGTAAACAAACCAGTTTTAGGGTTATCACAACTCAATTCAAAAAATCGTCAATTATCTTGTCGTTATCTTGTATTTGTAAAATGTTTTTCATGACTGATCCATTATAATATTTTTTTTCTACCCCATACTACTACAAACAGTTAAGAAACTTCCACATAAATGAATTTATAAAATAAAAACATAATTAATTTTACTTGATAACCCTATAATCATGATGACATGGGTGACATTCAGATGTAATAAACATTTTCGGTTATAGTCGGCACTTTTATACTCTCAAATTTTGTTTTATTATTATTACTTATTATTTATTTAGCATCTTATTCTATTTTAGTAATTTTTCTTGTACACAAATATTACCAGATGAATATATTCAACTTATAAATGCACCCTACGGGGTAAGAACCATCAAGACCCTCTAGCCTGGTGAGACCTGACCTTATTCCTAAAGCCTGTGGTGGCCCAGGCAGGCTTCCGGGCGTAATATATGTATATAATAGCTTTCTTTTATAGTGTACTAGTGGTTTGCACCATCTTCGCACGGTGGACATAGATGTTTTCCCGTGGTAAAAATCATATTATATTGGAATGTACTTAAATGACATTATTGTATCTGGCCGCAATGCATATGAACATATTAATAATAAATTCTCAGTAAAGAAATATTTTCCCGCGGTAAAATTTTTAATCTAGTCTATATTACCCAATTTGAATGTAGCTTTCCAATGGTGAAAGAATTTTATTATTAAAAAATACAAATATTTCCTCGTTATAATATTAGTGTAGATATACTAGCTTTTCGCCCGCGGCTGCGCCAGTCATATATTCAATTTTCCTATGGTAAAAAGTAGAATGTCTTTTCCCAGGTCTCACAATACGTCCTCTGAATCAAATTTCATCCAAATCGGTTCAGCGTGAAAAGGTAACAGACAGAAAAACAGACTTTCGCATTTATAATTTTATTAGGGATCACTCAACAATCTGACGGCGACAGTCAGTCGGAAATAAATTGTAAAATACTACTACGCTATAATATTAAACAGGTAAGTAGGTATCGTGATACCTACTTACTAATTCGACAGCAATAAAACTGTATTATGATAGAAAAAGGTTATTGATATATGCCTGTCAGTGGTTGCTAGGCAACACTTTGTTAGTAAACATTCGTTCGCTTATTTGGCTCAACTATAGTCTTCATTCGATATTAATAGCAAATATTGAACTCCTACGATCAAACTATTAGTGTAAATCTAAATCATTGTGTTAATGGAATTTCAGTATTAATAAATGTCATGTTTGCATGACTTTTTTAAATGTTTCATATATCTCATTAGTAGAAATCGGATAATCGGATGCATATTTACCTAAAGTTAATTTTTGGCTCACAAATTATAGAAGCGGCTTTTTAAAATATATTTTGTTAAATAAAAATCCCGGGAAAATACGGGACTGCAAATTTAACGTAGTGATATTCAAACAATATCACTAAATTAGCACGTGGTATTTATTTTCAAAAGACCGAGACTCCGGGTTCATTTATACAACTATGCATACGTTTTTACATGAAGTTTAGTTTCAGTTCCCCGTGCGATTTATGAAAACGAAAGTAGTGAGCTAGTTTGACTAAAACAATAATCAATTAAATAATTGAATAAAAAAACAGAAATGGTGTATGGTCTAGTATCTCATATTACCGACTAGTTTTGCATTACCAAAATGTTCTACAGTACCGGAATTTCGGGATTTTTATTTATGGAAATAAAATAAAAAGACAGTTCCATACTTTGTCAAGTTCCAAACTAAATCAGGTAAATAAATAAACATCCGGCTATCCAATTCCGCAAACCCGGGATTTTTATTTAACAAAACAATTAAAAGCCGTTTCCATACTTTGTCTTAAACTAACTTTAGGTAAATATGCATCCGATTATCTGATCTCTACTCATTAGCTAGCTTACAAAAAATTTAATGGTATAATATATTTCAAGGTATAAATATCTTATATTCCTTCCCCGGGAAATATACATTCCCGTGGTAAAAATGTCTCTCCAGGTCCCAAACTATCCCTATAAATTGGTTCAGTACTATCTGAGCCTATACGAAACTTTCAACACCATTTTTTACCCCTTTTAGGCGAAAGATTATACATTTTGAATGTCTTATTTATTATTATTAATTAATTCAAGTGCTGACCAATCAGACTATCCAGTACCTTAGCGACCACTGTAGCCAGAGAGATTGGCCTTTTGACGATCGGTATAACAACAGTACGCTTTAGTTTTTCAGTCATCTTACAAGTTACAAAATTTTATATATATTTTTAAAATTTTGTAACTTGTAAGATGTAGGCATTCAATATCAGGAAGTAGGGGGTCTACCCACTTCGGTGAGTATCTGTGTCGAATAGGACGGGAGGGATCGACACATTGCCACCACTGCGCATCCGACCTCGACTCGGCCCAGCACACGCTGGCGGAGTGCCCCGCGTGGGCTTCCGAGCGCAGAGTCTTGGTCGCAGAGATCGGGCGGGATCTGTCTCCGCCGGCATTGATTGCGGCAATGCTGGCGGACGAGGGAGGTTGGAGGGCTGTGGCCTCCTTCTGTGAAGCAGTGATGCTCCAGAAGGAGGCCGCCGAGCGGGGTCGGGAGATGGCCGATCCCGCTCGAAGAAGGCGGCGCCGGGCTCGGTAGCACAGCTGCGGCGCCGCCGCGGGTCGCCGGCGGGCGCGAGGAAGTCGCGACTGCTACGCGTCGTCGGTGGAGGAGACCGGGGGAGGTAGTAGCCTCCCCCGCGGAGGGCTCCCCTCTCTAGGCAGGGGAGCGAATGCTGGGCGTTCCCGGAAGTCGCTTGATGTTCCGGGAACATCAAGCGACTTCCGGGAATCCCCCGGGGCTCCCTACATGCCTGAGGGCCATCCCTGAGGTTTTTAGCGGGTAGGCCTCCCCCTTCTGGGGAGGAGAGCCCCACATAACCGCCGGCTCGCCACAGCCGGGGTATGCAATTTAATGCATTTTCCTCAGGGGAACAAAAAAAAAAAAAAGGAGGTCTACCCAAAACCGCAAAACATGACAAGGGGTCTATGATATTAGTAGCTTTTGAAAACACACAAGATTGATTGCTATTCTTCAATTATTCGTAAGATTAATTATTAATTAGCATTATTGATACTGCAAAAGAAAGTATGTACGTACATATATAAATAAATTGATATAGAGTAGGCTTAATATCTAACAGTTTCATAACAAAAAATAAAAGTATCAAAGTAGTTTTCTCAGAATATAATGACCGCCCCAAGAATTTTTAAATTTGCCTTCTTTGTATTCACGTACCGTTGATCAGACAGACTCTAACAAACATTTTTAATCAAATCACTGACACAAGAAAACCTACAAAAATACACGTAAAAAAGAAACAACCATGCAGACATTCTCAAACCCGTGAGAATATCACAAAACAATGGTTAGATTCAGAAACATAGTTGCGTTAATGACTGACGAAATTACTTTAATTAATAAACTGTACGAACAATTATGATTCATCTTAGAAATGAACCAAACGGTTCCCCGTTTGGTTCTTAGAGGCTATCGTAGACTTGTGTTACACGGAATGTTATTAAAAAGATAATAATTAAAGATAAGAAAAGATAGTTTACACCTCGCAAGAATACAGAACGCAAAAAGCAAAGGGAAATAATAAAATAAAAAAGTTATTTCTTACACCAATTAACCTAGCCCAAAAGTAAGCTCTGTAAGGCATGTGTTATGGGATCTAAGGTAACGCGTAGAGACACATATACAAATTTTACGATAGAAATATATATTAACAACCATGACACAAACATCTGCCCCCACCGGGTTTCAAACCCGGTACCTTAGAGATGGCGACACCTTGAAACCGGTGTACCAACTGCGTAATAATACATAACGGCTAATCAACATGATTGAACGCTCAAGATAACCAGCTAACCAAATCAATTAAAATATCAGATGACTATTGCAAACAGTGAATGGACAGGAGCCAAATAGCTGTCGCCATGCCATTGTACGTTGAAACCTTGCTCTGGCGAGGAGTTGAGGAAGTCTAGTTCAGCATAAAGTGGTAACACATGTGGCAGGCAGTTCGAATCAGACTCACTTGAGAGTCATTGACCGGTTAACGCATCGCTTTGTGCTAATTATAATCCTGAAAGCATTTCCTTATCCGTTCAAATGCAGGACAGGCTTGAGCAGTGATCAAATCGCACAAAGTATCTTTAGGAATTTAAGGAAATTTGTTAGTGTCTAGACGGCGTCCGCGACTTCGTTTCCGCAGAACTAGTTCACTATTTTGGCTATAATGTCTTACAAATAAGATATAGATATATACTATGGCGGTATTTTTGTAGGAGTATTTAAGATAAACATTTCCACCATGCATTACATATATGCAACTCTAGCGATTTTGGCAGCGCACGCTATAATAACTCGTAAATATTTTCCAACTTACTTGAAACTTATCTTAGTAAAATCGAAAAAAAAAAAAATAAGTAATATCTTCACTAGAGGATGTTTCTGATTTCTATTTTTATAAACTATTTAGTAAAAAACATTTAGAAATATTCCAAACACACCAAAAAATCAGGCTACTTTTTTTGGTGTGTTCAGACATCATAACAGTATAATAACTATTTTTCACGATCGATTTAAATTTATGAAAAGGCAAAGGCGGTAACACTTTGTGGAACTTTGTTGTAAAAAGCTATGCACTTTTCTCTAGTACGGAATCTTTACGTTGGAACGGCAAGCTAATTATTATTTCTCGTGTTTAATTTATCAATTTGAAAACGTATTAATATGTTTATTAACGTCAGTACATTCTGCTATTAATAGGAATATTTATTGTAATTTAAATGAAACACGACTAAACAAAATTAATTAATTAGCAAATATTGTGTAGCACCTACTTATTGAAGACTCGTTAGGAACGTAGCTTAGAGTCGATGTGGTAATTAACACACCAATAATTTTCTTGACAGGTAAAAGTGGCATGAAACCGGTGCAAGCCTAGGACAGTTCCCACGTGCAAGATAGCGGTGGAGAGGTGCACTGGCAATCACCTATTATTAGAATGAATATACTGATTCAATGCGGGGACCGCGGAAACGCTAGTTGCCATTGGTTACTGGCGGCATCGATCAAACGAATCGAGTTACGCTATTAAGGTAAATTTTTACTGAGGCACTTTCTTATAAAGAATCTTTCATATCATATTTCGAAAAATTACACTGGTTTTAGGATATTTTGCAGCAAAATACATAGAATGAACAATTTCCAAGCTTATTCCGAGCAATTTGTAGCCAATAACTTATTTTCGCCAAGTTAGTGATATACTGATGGAAGGTCGGGGTCAAGAGTACCCTTAAACGACGAGTATGCATGAAAGTATTAAAGTAAGTCAAGGACACTAGGGAAGTATGTTTGGATCGAAGTGGAAAACTGTGATCTGGATCATATGTGTGTTATTTTTCAATTTTGAAAAGAGAAGATAAACATTTTGACCTTCACAGATCTCGCCTGTTCTTCTCTGAAAGACTCTTCCAATTTTCGAACAGGTATAGAGAACTTTTTTATATTTTCTTCCTGTACGTGGATACTTACAGTATCCACGTCCAAGGTTATATATGTATTAAGCTCCTTGTCTCCTTAAATATTATATTTATTTAACGTCAAAAATGTAACATCCTATATTCAATAAAGATTATTTTGATACAATTATTCAGGAAGTATAATCATGCAAGAATCTATTAAATACATACTTTCTTATTTTTATCTTGATTATGAATTTTCATTGTCTGAATAAACATTTTGTTTACTTCCATTCTCGTAAAATTTTTAAGGGACTCGAATACATTTATCCGTTTCTAATCATTTAGCACTTGCAATCGACAACAAAATTAAGTGATCTACAACGGACAAGACGTTAGAACAGAAATTATTTTTTTCTCTGATGTCTTGTCGGCTAAATCGCACAATCCAAAGTAAAAGTAGGTTCCTGGCGTAAGAAGCAGTCGGTAATAAGCTACTTACTAGCACAGTAATTTCGCAGAGCGCTCACGGCCGTAGCCCACATAATAGTACATTATGGTACAAGTATGTAATGTTGGTGATTACCGCTGAGGCGCATTGAGGCCCGAGCCGTCAGGCGAGGGTCTTAAGGAGCCGAGGACGGTAATCATCAATACACACGTGTATCATACAACGTTTTTCAACACACTTCTGAATAAAGTAATACTTAAATAAAAAACCATTTTCTTCATAAATTGTATTTGCAGACATGTTAATTAATAAGTAACTAAATAACTTCAAAAGAGAAAACGAGACGAGTTGTGAAAAATGTTTCGTAATGGCGGGAAAAATTAATCAGTTTTCCTATGCGCGCGCAGCGGCCATAAACTAAAAAATGAGCTTTCTTTTTTTGGGCTTTTCGCGGATAGCTTTTTAGCGCATATGTAAGCGTAACTCAACCAATGGTATTAAAAAAAAAACTATTACTCACTCTTGAATAATAGTAATGAAAAAGTCACAGTTTGATTATAGGTGTCATTATGTGCCTAATTGCCATGGGATTAGAGCCACTTTATGAGGAAGTGTGTTGAAAAAACAATTTCTGTGCGTTTGATAAAACATTATCATTTTACGGTCCAACAAGACAGTGCTCGATCTAGGCGCCTTAAATTGCAATAGGAACAGGACAGTGGGAATTTTAAGCGCCTAAAAAGAAAGTGGCCCATAGTGCAATCTTGACCCGTATAGTCGGTAAAGGGGGGTGGGAGTAAACACAATCAGAACCGTGCTGATATATAGTCTATGCAAGTTTACTATTTTGAGTAGCTTATATTTGCCTGGCTTATATTTGTTTTTATAAACTGTAGCCTATGTGTTATCGTGATATATAAGTTTTATAAAAATTCAATAAGTAGTTTTTACATGATATGGTAACAAACATCCGTCCATAGAAACTTTCCATGTTAGTAAGGACACAAAGCTAAGCGTCAGATTGTTCTTAAGATATATTTTATGTCGCTCATAATTCGAACCTTAACGTTTCGCCGATTGTAAATGAAATACTGCAAATATTTTACCTTGCATAAAAATCATTTTGCCTTGTATTTAATAACTCACACTCCATTAATTTTAATTGCCTCGACTGACGAAATTAATGTTCAATTTCCGACCGTGATCGTGTTTATTACGTAAATTACTGTCATAAATGTTATATTTTACTTAAATTTAAAAGGGTTTTGTAATATCACTTTACGTTTACGGTACTTGTGCCAACTTTAGGGCGTAATTCCGGAATTCCCCTCTAAACCTAAAAAGGGTGTTCAAATCCCTACTCGTGTAAAGTGAGCCGAGTATAGGTTATATGTTGATCAAAAGAACTATTTTATGTAAGCGCTGAGGAGATAAAAAATAGACCTTCAGAGTTTCTGGCCTGTTCTTCTCGAGAAGGCTCTCCCAATTTCCGAACAGGTGTCTAGTCAATTTTATTATTTTTTTCTTTTTTTTCCTTATTCGTACGTACGGACAAGGATTTTGTTTTTTTTTTAAGCTTTGTTTTTTTGTTTTGTCTGTTGACGTCAATAAGTGCCTGTAAAGGTCTATGTTGAATAAAGATTATTTTGATTTTGCTAATTTATATAGCAGTTGGATAAGCCGTTTCAATTTTGACAAACTGGTTGATCTTTATGGGTACAATTTCTTTTTCACAATTGGTGTCTGTATTCTCGTGTGTGTATATTTCTTTAGTATTATTTCACCTAATTACTTGAATTTCTATTCCAAGTAGGCTTCTTAAAATTGTTAATGAACATATTACGTAAACAAAATACAATAACTCCCACTTTACAAACTGTGCTTAGTGTGGGATTTTTTGAATAGTTCCGAAATTTTTGTAATATGTTCTTTGCTGGAAATAAAGTTATTATAATTATATTATTACCTATAGCTCCACCGAAGAGATGAAAATCTACTATAACTAAGTAAAAACCCCTTTTACATCAAAGTTCCAAAAAGTATTTACCAGTTTACCTTTTATACCACGATGGTGGCAAACAGGCCTACGGCCCGCCTGATGGTAAGCGGTTACTGTAGCCTATGGACACTTGCAACACCAGGGGTGTCATTCGCTCGTTGCCGACCCTTCAAAAACCTATTTACTCCCCTTTTGAAGAACCCCATACTGTAGCCCTGCGGGAAAACTTTTTCACAAATTTAAATTACTTGTCAAAAATAATTTTATGAAAAAAGGTTATTATACTGTTGAGGATCATTTAAATAATAACAATGCTTGGGTTTAATTTTAATATTAATAACTGAATAGCTTCGTTGCCAAATATTTTAAATATAGTAAATAACATAATGAAGCTAAGTACCTCGGTTCCCTCATTCAGGACGACGGCGAAATAGACAGAGCTGTGCAGCGTAGGATTAACGCAGGGTGGATGAAATGGCGACAGGTCATCCGACCTGTCGTCATGTATGGAAGTGAATGCTGGGCCGTCAAGAAGAAGGATGAGAATAGATTGCATACAAATGAAATGAGAATGTTACGATGGATGTGTGGTGTGACAAGGATGGATAAGATAAGGAATGAGTACATAAGAGGAAGCGTGAAAGTAGCGCCAGTGGTAGAAAAAGTGAGAGCAAGTAGATTAGCATGGTTTGGACATGTGATGCGGAGGGATGAAAGTCATGTCACAAAGCGAATGTTGAATATGAAAGTGGAGGGATACACGGGCAGAGGAAGGCCGAAAAAAGATGGATCGATTGTGTGAAGAATGATATAAGAATGAAAGGAGTAAGCATGGAAATGACGGCTGATAGAGAGGAATGGAAGGAAAAGATCTACTGCGCCGACCCCAGATAATGGGAAATGGGCAAGAGGATGGTGATGAACATAATGAAGCTATATTAGGAAGTTGAGTTCCAACTGAGGCCAGTTTCTAATTGACTGCTCTGTAAAAATACAGGAAGAAAAAAAATAGCCCTTGCTGGTTCTTTTCGGTACAAGGTCTCCAGCCGTAGACTTGTGAACTAATGGCCTAGCATCATTGACGTACAAAAGTGATTGTAAAATCCCATTTGAAGATTTCATTTTTAATTATGATTTTGAACGTGTTTTGGACATTACTATTCAATCTGGGGGTAATAGAAATAAAATTAATTGTTATTTAATTCAATGTATATATCCGAACGTATTTAAAGAATTTTCTTTGTGTAGAATTTGTATAATATGTGTATAACAAAAAATTGGCACCATAAATTAAGCAGCGCTACTGTCTAACCCGACAATAGCGTAATGCTGTATTGGTGTCAAATACGGTAATGTCACAAACTGACCATTAGGGGCCATCCATAAATTACGTCACATTATAAAGGGAAGGGAGGGGGTTGACGAAGTGTGACACTGTGTGACAAAGCGATGGGAGGGGTTTTAAATTGCGTGACGTCACATTTCAAAATCTATTATAAGCTTACTGTTAAAACACAAACTTCTTTCTTTCTATATTGTAGAAGTTATGCATATGCAGAGACACAAATCATCAATGTAAATTCAAAATAGCAACATATTTGTATTGTATGATGCGATACGACGTATATGAGTCACAAATCCGGTCTGAGCCGGATTGCATCGAGTGGCGCCCGCGCACTGGCCACGTCGAGGCCTACTCGACCTAACACGGTGGAAATGGTACTTGTCAAAGGTTCAAGGAATAAATCGTTAAGGAACGATTTAATAACAATGAAAAATAAAAAAAAAGATTAAATAAGTTTTAAAAATTCCTTGCAAACAAATGAGTTCACGAATTGTATGACGGGGGCGTACAATGACGTCGTGCACATATCGGATCTCTAATCGTCAACTTACGGTTTTGTGGTTTTTACGGATATTAAAAATATACTTCAGTATGTTGTTTGTCTCTTAAAAAGGTATATATTTAATGTCATAATAAAAAAAAGTATGCATATTTGCTATCACGACGATCACACGGGAGATACCGCTTCTTTTTATAAAATAATAATTATATGATTAACGTCAAACAATATATTTACTCGACATTGAATAATACAATCAGTGAGAAATCACAACAATGCATACTTAATATAACAACTTGTTAAGTTGATTGGGCGTCGATGAGTCAGCGATTAACTGTAAGCACAGTGTAAGCCTGCAGAGTGGCGCCCGCGCACCGGCCACTGTGCCCTCGATTTGACAAAAACACTATTACAAACACCTAGGACAGCATTCTAAATTCAAACTCAAATATCGGCACGAGTACAAGTACAATTTTAGAATATGACCCCCTTTTTTTATTTTTTGCGGGGAGAAAATGCTCCTTATGTTACCGCGCTGGCTAGGCGCGGCCGTGTGTGGGGCTCTCCGATAGAAGACCGGCCTACCAACTAAAAAACCCCCCGGTGTCCTTCCTGCCCATATCGGGGCGCGTGGTGGGGTGCGCTCTCGCGATGCTACCGCCACACGCTCACGGGCTAGCTTGACCTTAGTCGGTCGAGCCTTCGCCAAGGGGGATTGTCCCACTTCAACGGCGTGCGCGGTAAGCCAGCCACGCATGCTGCTTTCGCGGTAGAATATGGCCCCTAGTTACTAACAGTATTTCTCTAGTTAAAATTCATGCAACTCTTATAGAGCTCTGTGTTATTTGAATCCAATAATCTTGAAATCCTCAAATTTGAAATATAGAAAATTTGCAGGCCACAAGTACATACATATACTTGCATGAGAATGATATTGGGTCAATCCCTACTCGGCTCTTCATTTATCTCGTCCAACCTCGTGTTACAGAATATTGACTCGAGTCAATCCAATATGAGTAGGAATCACTACTAACCAGTATACCTGTGGTACAGCATCTCGTGATTACATAGGACACGTGCAGCGTCACCGGTTACACTGAATTCGCCAATCAATTAACGTGAACGAGTGAAGTAAATTTTGTTGAAATGAGGACTGCTATTAAACTTTCATGAAGATATTGCTATACTCATAGGATTTGCCTATATGATTATTAGAATTTAGGCACAGGCTTAGGAGTTTAGTCGGTAGGTCATGTGGTCAGAACGCTCTGGCCGTGCGGAGTCGGACATAACCTCCGTGACACTTGCCGTTGCGAGGGTATCCAGGGCACGTTGTGATCGATTCTCAGCCTTCCTCTCCTAAGGAAAAATAAATCGTCGGTGACACTGCCCTCGGCACTGGTGTACGAATCGGATGATTCGCGAGGCCCGGGGTCGAACGTGCCATGTACCAATGTGTTTTTTGATTTTCGAATAACACATGCACATTTACCTGACGCTTCGACGAAGAAATTCAAAGATGTATGTATTCAACCAACCCGTACTGGGTTGCCTAAGACCTGATCGCCCTTACATAGTTTGCGTGGGCTTGTTTATTTTTACCCGACTACGCCAAAATAAGAGTTCTGTTTTTAGGGAGTATTTACGTGTAAATAATTGTTTGACACGATCTGTAAGCCTTAATGCGTCGATTGGTTTTAGCTTGAGAGGTGTCTTAGATTCGTATATACTGTGAGAGCGACAATATCACATTTAGGTTTTTAACTGTAAGTATAAAACCTTTGTAATAATATATTACACACTAATAAATTTCTATATGGAAAACTAGCGGTCCCGACAGACTTCGTCTTGTCAAAAAGATTTGTAAAGTGGCAGTTTTTTGGTCCTACTTATTTTATAGATAATTAAATGTAAAAAAGTAGTTATAGTGACGTAACTACAATAGTTAGACATATGGTCTCGCGAAGTTTTTTGTAGATATTGATATATTCTATAATATTGTCCAACATTTTTTTGTCCTATCATTAATACTCTTCGCAGCGTATGCGATGAAAGACATTTTATGGCAAATTTTTTTACACCTTCGGTTGGTTTTAATAAGAATTTCTAAAGATTTCTATAGTAATCTAGTACTGAACATGCCTGTTACTCAGTGATAATGTAGCTTTCTAATGAAAAAAAGTATTATTAAGATCGGTCCAGTACTTTTTGAGTTTATTCGTTACATACAAAAATACAAATCTTTCCACTTTATAATATTAGTGTAGATATATATCTGACTATCAGAAGGAAAGCGAATAAATAAGAACAAGAATCAACTGGAACACTGACGTATTGCGACTGATTTATACAGAAATTATAACATACAAATAACTCTTTAAGTACAAAACAAAGGAACTACACAATAAAATAATTGTGTCCCTACATAATTCTCCCCCAAAAAAAAAATTATTAAAATATTAGCCCATTATAGATGTCGAATTCAAATGTTTGGCACGCTTTACAGGCTGAACGGCTGGATGGGTACTAGCTGAAGCGGTTTCGTTAGATTTATATGGTAATTGGTATTAAATGGTTTCTGTATAATTTCAAAATGAAATGATCCCTAAAACAAGAAAGTCATAGCATTTAGGACCCGTTTTAAAATGGAAGCTAAATGAATTGAGTGCACAATGTAATGTAATATTGGTAATATTACATTACATTGTGCACTCAATTCATTCATTATATCCAAATTGGATATTTTTTTTATTTAGGTCAATAAACAATCACACAATATATGTCACATGAAGAATATTATAAAATATATTCATAATTATAAGACCAACATTCTAATAACACTAGTTAACTTATAAAAATATCGATGACTATCATATAGTACAGTTATCAATGTACATATGACGGGAACCCACTAGACATTTCCAATCGATTATGAGCTTTATGATCGCGTAATAAAATTCAAAAAAACAATTACGATTGCCAACTGCTTCTGAAAATCCGTCCAACTGTACATCGTTATAATGTTACGGTGTTAAGAGCAGATACAATCGTGAAAGTATACCCACAAAGTATTACCAATCAATACCCACAATTTACCATTGACGTCAACCTACAACGAAAATAGACACACATATGCGATATACCATTCCAATAGTCACAAAAGTTAAATCACATGAACTTAGCAAAAGCTTTTAAATAATACATGATTTTGTGTGGCTGGATAATAAAGGTAATATAAATAATGAATTCTCATGTCGAACCAGTACATCTAAAAATACTTTTTTACTAATAGCTTTTTGTACTAATGTTCATCAAACCGGCCGAGACTCGCCCATTGCTGGGCATAGATCTCTGCCAATACCATTTACCTAATTTATCAATATAATTATAATTAAACGCGAAATTTCCCAGCACATGCTTGCCATTAGATGGACGGTTCTGCGCCCTATCCACTGTTACTTAAGGTTCACAATTGCGTGAATTATATCGGTGGCCTCGGCCTATATAGAAGATCAGATCATAATTGATTTTTAACATAGTTACATGACTGTTGTAGATATAATCTATATTCAACTAACGTTATAGGAAATAGAACATATTTTACAGTACTTCAAACGATTGCTCAACCCCAATTTTTTTAAATTTATTCGTAAACTTTATATATTAACCGAAAACCTCTTAAATTTCAAGTAATCATTACGCATTATGAACGCTCTCTTGCTTGGCCATCTTTCGTGATGCGATACCAATCCGAAGTGTATTATGTAACTCGGAAAACAGCCGCGGTCGCGTCGCAATCCGGTTACATATCAACCATTGCACGTTTTCTTGCTCTCGTGCAAAATAAGTAACCAGCAAGCAGACGATGGTTGATGGGCAAATGTCAAATCAAGCGATAGAGACGCGATCGTACCCGGTTGCTTGTATCTGGTGCAACTCAGCACGCCACGGCGCCTAATCGAGAGGCCATTACCGATTGAACCAACAAACATTATCATTAAATCACTCAAACTTCTAAACACGCAACATCATACAAGCACGACTTGTACCGTCTTAATGTCACACGACCTTACCTTAAACATAATAAAAGAGCAAAAACACAAAATCGCTTTAATCCGTTTAATAATAAAAGTCAAAATTGTTTAAAGCCTGGCAGGGATGACATCAGTAGACGGAACCGCTCGGCCGCCTACACTCCGCCCACTTACACGAGAGCCTTGCAAAACCCTCATCTTAACAGGGCTTGAAGCACAAACGCGCTGAGAGCGAAAGTCTAGTCCACATTAGGCAAGGCCTAGATAACAAAGCTTATCTTGAGTCTCTAGTTGACAGATAATAAGCAGAAGTTAAATTTATACGTGCGACAATTGTATAAGATAAATAAACAAGAGGTTTGCTGACATCACAAACATTTCTATTATATAGACAAACGACGCTGACTTTTTTCCCGATTGACTACATACATATTTGGATTTCTTGGCAGATATATGCTGATTGCCACGATATTTTCCTTCGCGATGGGAGCGTATAAATGCAAGTATGAAATTCGAAAAACGAAAAACACATTGGCACACGACAAGATCGACCCCTGGCCCCCAAATCATTCGATTTGTAGACCAGTGCCGTGACTACAGCGGCACCGAAACATTAATAACATATTCTCGGCCCATCTACCGCAGTGCCTCAAGACGAAAGTCTTTGATTCGTGCGTATTGCCAGTGACGACATACGGAACAGAAACCTGGCCACTCACAATGGGCCTTATAAGGCGGCTCAAAGTCACCCAGAGGGCAATGGAGAGAGCTATGCTCGGAGTTTCTCTGCGTGATCGAATCAGAAATGATGAAATCCGCAGACGAACCAGGGTCACCGACATAGCCCGAAGAATTGCGAACCTAAGTGGCAGTGGGCGGGGCACATTCCTCGCAGGACTGACGGCCGTTGGGTCGGAAAGGTCCTGGAGTGGCAGGCATATGCTGGACACCGCAACGTTGGTAGGCCTCCCACAAGGTGGACCGACGATTTGGTGAAGATCGCGGGAATGCGATGGACGCTTGCAGCGTAGGAACGATCTGTGTGGAGAGCCTTGGGGGAGGCCTATGTCCAACAGTGGGCGTCTATTGGCTGAAATGATGATGATGAGATTATTAACATAATCAGAAATGTAAATTGTTTTGAATCAAAAGATTTGAACTTATAAATCACGTATCCTTATGAAATATCGTTTATGAAGAAATACGGAATAAGGATGTTCATTATAATTAGTTCGCATATGCTCTACTCTTCGCAACTAAGTTTCACAAATTCATGGAACAAACAATGAAATGAATCGACATTCGTTCAAATATCGAGGGCCACAAGGAAAACGATTGTGAATCGAAGTCTGTAAATTTGAATGAATCAATTAAGCATGTCGGAAGCCATCCACACACGCCAATAAAACTTGAAAGAAGTAAACCGTTCTGTGTCGGAATAAAACGGCTTAACAGAATGAACGACGACTCACCGTGGCCAAATGAGAAAGATAAATTTGAACAATGCGATAATTGGTCCAACAAACTATTTTGGCCAATTGAGGATAACGATGTGTGTCGACGAACTGGACGATTTGTGTTGACAGCACATTATTGTGCAGACAGAACTTTGTAAATTTACTGGTTTCTACGGTTGGACTGTGAAGAGTACTGCAGGGCCCCTTATTGTGTAAATCTATTAAAACTGACAAATTCGGATAACGGAGCAGTTTCATTACTGCTTTATTAAGATCCAAAATGCAGTAGTAACAGAATAACATAATCAAGGGGTTGATCTATTTTTCGGACCACGACGAATTGGTTTTCAAACTCACGTATCCCGTATATGGCCCAGGATCCTTAAGGAGGAGGGTTATGCGTTATTCGTGGCTTGTAATATATATTTGTATAGAAAAACAATTATATATGTATATATCCGTTGAACTAACCCCATTTCACTTCTACATAATCATTAATCAAAATATAATTTCTCACCAAAAAATCGAAGGCGCGTATCCAGCAGGAAATTGACGAGATATTTGCAGACATTCCAAAGTTTGGTCGTAAAATTTAACAGCATAACTACTAGCCTCTTGTATGGATCTGTGGCCACCATGACCCGAGGTAATCTGCGTATATCGTACTCTATACGTGTGGGCGATGGAACTGAGTTGGGCTCACGGACTTTATCACTATTTGATGCTAGCTTTACGCCCGCGGCTTCGCCTGCGACTACAGATTTTCAAAAAAGAAAAATATTTTTTCATAAATATTTTAACAAACTGCCCCATTGAAATCCAGCCAGATATTTAATCAAATTCCAGTAAAATATATTTTCTCTTGGTTAAATATATAACATTTTTTTTAATTTACCAAAGACGACCCCACTATATCCCAAGATATTAATAAAATACAACTAAGAATATAGTAAAAACATTGGTATAATAAACGCGACAAACAAAAATAACTTATTATCACATTGTTATATATATTTTTTGTATTTCATTAAAATTTTACTTAATTATTATCATTTCTTTTTTATTCTCCGTATAACGAAACCTCTTTATAACGTAACAAAATGCCGGCTCACTTCAATCCATACTAATATTATAAATGCGAAAGTAACTCTGTCTGTCTGTCTGTTCCACGTTCCACCAAAACTACTGAACCGATTTAAATGAAATTTGGTACACAGATAGTCTAGAGCCTGAGAAAGGACATAGGCTACTTTTTCATGCAAAAAAGGTTGTAAAGGGTTGTAAAAGGTTGAAAGGAGGGATAATAGGTTGTATGGAAATATTGTTAAAACTACTGAACCGATATAAATGAAATTTTATACACAGATAGTCTAGAGCCTGAGAAAGGACATAGGCTACTTTTTCATTCAAAAAAGGTTGTAAAGGGTTGTAAAAGGTTGAAAAGAGGGATAATAGGTTGTATAGAAATATTGTTAAAACTACTGAACCGATTTAAATGAAACTAGGTACACAGATAGTCTAAAGCCCGAGAAAGGACATAAGCTACTTTTTTATACAAAAATTTTTGGTACACAGGTAGTCTAGAGGCTAAGACAGGACAGAGGCTACCTTTTAAAGCAGAAAAGGGCTGTAAAGGGTTGAAAGGAGGGGGTGAATGGTTGTATGGCAGTATTGTAAAAACCACTGAACCGATTTAAATAACATTTTATACACAGATAGTATACCCCGTATATACCAATCGTAAAACCCGAGGACCCAAGGAAGGAAATAAGATAATTTTACCGACGGAAAACATATCCTTCCTGTGGGAAATTCGAATATAACGCGGGCGAAGCCGCGGACGGAAAGCTAGTTTACTATATAGAGCTTACGTAGTATTTTATTGTGACTGTGTATAAGTGTAGTGTGATGATAAGTTTCTTGCCTGTTTTTCTCGAGAAGGCACTTCCAATTTCCGGACAGGTGTAATATTATTTTTCTTTGTACGTATATAAAATTATGTAGCTCTTTATTTGTTTGTGTCTTCTCAATTTCATATTTGTTTGATTGACGAAAGTGCATGTAGCACTATATAACTATATAATGCCTATGTTGAATAAAGATTATTTTGTTTTATTTTAAGTACAAAATCAGTAAATACTAAATGTGTTCCAGTAAGCAATCAACAGATAAGAATCACGCTAGTGTATAGTAGATAGCTCGGCCTGAATTTACATTATCGATTTATGCAAGCAAGAGGTTAAGTTTGCTTTTACATAATAAAAAGTTCCTAAAAGAACTCTTTTAAGTGAGAGCGATATAAAAATATATGTGTAAACATATATTTTACTACATAGGTCATAGATAGATATTTTATTTGGTCTACAGACACACACACACGACAATTATTGAGATTTATTAACAAATTTTGGGTACGAACAGGGAAACAGACCTATCCTCCATACAGAATAATTGAGGTTCATGTATGCTGCAGCAGCACAGAAAGGTCCATAGCTCAGCGCCAATATTTACAGAACAGCAAAAATCGCCGAGTTTCAGCTATAACCCTGGAGACGTATTTTTAAATCATTAGACGTGAATTTGGAAATCGAATACGAATACAAATCGTGCGCGAAACTATTTTCTACTGCTTACAATTTTGTAGGTTTTTGAATCGCTCGAATTCAGTGTTGTCATTAAAAACAAATTCTTAATTAAATTCCGTTTCACGCAGAAAAAATCAAAATCACAACAACAAAAACAAAAAACCAGCGATGACCCACACGTGAAACGGATTACTGTCAAGGTCACTTCAGCGTTGGATATTCTACTAGTAAAAATCAAAAACGAGTGGGTTGAACCACTCGTTGCACAACGCACGGAATGAACGTTCAGAAATAGTGAATTCGGTAATTCGAATTTCGAATGCGAATTGGTTTTCTATTGTTTTAAAAATTCGTCTCCTGGGGCCATCACTTTGATACTCAGCTGCCGCGCTTTACAGACACACACACATATATATTTAATTTAGAATATAATGTATGACTGCTTATCTAAGTAATACGATGACACACAAAATTACCATAATGTCGGTATTAATAATATATTATGTCACTATTATTTTTATTATTAATTTTAATTTGAGCAATTTTCTCATAAAAGTCTCATAAAGTCTCATAAAAGTAAAAAGTTTGACGGAAATAGAAGATTGTGAGGTTACTAAGTGATATCATTAAACTGAATATTATTCTAATAAATATTTTTGTTGCTATTACATCTAAATGTTATAGTTTTTTGTAAATTTATGGTAAAACTGTGGAGTACGGTAGACACTACAAGAAAGAAATAAGGGCGATTAAAAGTGAAATTTGTGAAAGAACATTTACAGCAGTGCTAAACTTACCTGAAGCTAATAAAAACTCAGTGTGGAACAGCGAATTTAGTGAAGTATTTCCTATCAGTAAAAATAACACGGCCACTCGTGAGTAATTGACTGTTTTTAAATACACATCTTCTTTGTTTTTACCGAAAAACTGTACATGAAATGTTAACTATTAATTAATTAAGCAGCACAGGTAAGCACTACAAGATCTAATGTATAAAAGTCTAATCTTTAAAATCTAAACTACGGATTTAGTGTTATTTCCAACGAAAACTTAATAGTGCGCGCTACTAATTTCATCCTACCGCCTTTTAAAGAATAAGTACCTAGCATTCAATAACGATTGTCAAACTGTCATAGGCCATCTCAACTCAGACCAAGGAAACTAGTGGACTTGCAGTCACAGATTAGTGTACTTTTCGTGCAATACCTTGTATAAGTGTTGCCACATTACATGACTGTTACTGACTTTTGGGAGATTTTTGTCTTCAAGGGAATTGTAACTGAGTACCGTCGACGTGGTTGAAACACACCTACGTTATAGTACATAAAGAATACGGCAAAAGCTAAGGGTTTTTAAATATTTTGTCGTGTTTTCTTCGTTCTTCTTAGTGACATATTACACGTTTTTTCTCTATCGTAAATATTTTACAAAATGAATAACAAAGGAAAAAAGATAATAACAAGAAATGGAAAATGTGTAACCTATAATAAACAAATGTCAACTAGAGAATACTTCGACTGCTCTGACTGTAAAAAAAGATTTTGTATTCAGTGTGAAAACGTGTCATGGGAAAGATTTAAAATAATGAGCCCTAGTAGGAAAAATACCTGGACATGTAAAAATTGCAAGCAGTTAGCTCTGCCAGCACCCACACCTGGAATCAGTACAAACAACGAAGGTACCTCAAGTCTCACTGACAATGTCACAGTCCGTTCAAAGAAAGCTGTATATAGTAGTCCTGTAATTCAAACAAGCAAATGTATTGCAAAATCTTTTTCAAAGGAATCAATACACAACCTTTCACTTAGTCCTACTAATACAGATATAGTATCGAGAAGCTACGACCTTTCTACTAACATGTCACTGGATATCTTAGAGGAACTAAGGGCTGAAATAATAGAACTAAAATCCCAACTACAAATTACAAATAATGAAATGGAAAATATAATATTGGAAAATAATAGTTTAAGGAGACAAATAATACAAGTAGAAAAACAAAATAAAATTCTTAAAGAAATATGTACTAATCCAGTTCTAATATCATCAGCAAAAGATTTTATACAAAAAACAAAGAAGATAGACCGTAGGCATTCATTATATGTTACTGATAACTCACAAAGTCTCAACAGTAATACGGCTATTAATGATAATATGAATATTGATGGCAAATGTGACTACGATGAATATGAAAACAACAGAAATGGGAAAAAATTAAATAGTAATATTAGTAAAGATGAGCACCCGGATGATATAATAATAAAGTCGCGAATCAACCATGCACAGATACGGACAGATAATAAAATAAATAAAAAATGTGAAAACCAACAAAGCAAGACGATTTATATAATAGGTGGGAAGCAAACTAAATATTTACGACAGAAGTTAGACGATTATAGAAATAACACCCCATATGAACAATATAGTATTGTCTCTTTCATCAAACCAAATGCGGATACGGAAGAAATAATCAAATGTGTGAAATGGTGTAAGCCCACATCTAACGATAAGCTTATATTATATATTGGTGAACATGACTATGACCACACAAAATTTCTAATGGAACTTTCTAACTTATTCAGAACATTGCATTTGTGTCAAATCATTGTTTTAAATGCCAATAATACTAATTCTTATCGTAACAATTGTATTAAAAGTGTATGTAATAAATTCAAACACTGTACTTATGTTGACGCTTTAAATGTTCATAGCCAAGTATTGCATAGAAAAATTAACTTTATAATAGATCAGTACGATATGACATATAATATTAGCTATAATAAGAATCAATTTGAAAACGTGATAAAGCCATATAAAGAAAAAGAAAAAAAACAAAAAGACAATTACGTTTTAAATTTTATAAGAACAAAACTGTATTTACAAAAATGAAGTATCAAAATTATTCTAAATTATTGCGTCGCTGTTTAAACATGTCACAAAAATTATATAATGACAAAAATATACAAGCTGCAAAAAATAAATGTAAAGCAGCGTGGAATTTAATTAAACAAGAAACAAATATTAGAAACGAATACAACTACATTGATACAATTAATGTTAATGATAGGGAAATTTCAGATGGATATACTATTGCCGAAGCATTTAATAAATACTATATAAAATCAGACTTTAATAATACAACTGAAAACACAAATAGAAAAATTATATCAAATAGTCTGTTCTTGGAACCGTGTAATAGAAACGAGATTGTATCAATTATATTATCGCTTAACAATACAAAAGCAGTTGGGTATGATGACCTGTCCACAAAAGTGGTAAAGAGTTGTGCTCGTGAATTGTCGGGGCCACTTGAATATTTAATAAATCTATCTCTAGAAATGGCGAGTTCCCCGAATCGCTATAGAGAACGGTTATTAATCCGTTACATAAAAAAGGAAATATTACTCACGTGGAAAATTACCGTCCAATAGCAATAACTTCCGTTATTTCCAAAATTTTTGAAAAAGATGTTAAAAATAGGCTGACCGCATTTTCACAAAAATACAAAATTTTGAACAATAATCAACATGGCTTCACTAAAAATAAATCCACTGCAACGGCAGTATATGACGTGATAAAGAAAAAAACTAAATAATAAACAACCCACTGTGGGTATATTCTTTGATTTATCTCGCGCATTTGACTTTGTGTCTCACGATTTATTGCTAAGAAAATTATACAACTATGGCGTCAAAGGCACAGCGTGGAAATGGTTAAAATCATACATAAGTAATCGAACTCAATATACAGAAATTAATCGTATAAATGATAATAAATTCTTTGTAATCATATAGATCGACGTTTCAAAAGAACGAATATGGAGTACCGCAAGGAAGCATTCTGGCCCCTTTGTTATTCGCATTTTACATGAACGATTTATCAGATGTGATCACAAAAGGAAATCAATGTTTATTATATGCGGATGATAGGTATTTCTGTTATCATGACATGTAAAGATATATGCCAATTTGAAAATGACATAAATAATACAATCAACGTAATTATTGACTGACGTATACACATACATATAAACGTACAAATAACAAAGTTATTGGCAATTTTGTTTAACGCTCATATAAATTAGGAGAGTTAACTCAATTATGACGTCACGATTGCAGTGTTTTTATTATGCACCACTTTTGTACGATCCGCGACAGCGCTACGTTGCTATACTACTATGTTGCTATATATATACTGCTATGTTGCTATATATTTAAAGGTAATAAGCGCAAATACACTGTTGCATCTGTTTTTTTTTCGTGGTAAGAGTACTCTTATTATATATAGAGCTATCTGGTGCTCGCGAATTCGTCTGCACAGATGATAGATTTTTTCCTACTTACCTGACAATTATCGTCATATTTTGGACAATTCACACAAACCCAACTAATATCATAAGCGCGAATGTTATAAGTATGGATGGATGTTTGTACTACTGAATGCATTTTAATGAAACTTTACAGTAATATAGCTTATACATCAGAATAATACATAGGTTACCATTTGTACAGATATTGTGAGAAATGTCCAAAACATGACGACATGTATCAAGTAAGTAGGAAAAAATCTATCAAATGTACAGACGAACTCGCGCCCAACAACTATTTATGTGATAATTTTAATGTCATAATCCTAGTTCTTTACGCCACGCTAATATAAGTTCCTCGAAATACTAATCGAATTTGTATAGAATGAAAAAAACTACAATACTATGTTGCAAACAGAACAGCACGATCGAAACGACACGTCAGTTATTATAAACTTACAACGAACTGCTCGACTGAGCAATGTCGATGACATCGAGATCAAACGAGAAATCGAAAGTGGATTTTTGCGTGTTCTCTCCAAAATCATGGCTCCTAAACGGTAGTCTGTGACGGCCAGACAACAAACATATAACAAAGCAGAGCCGGCATGATCCCAGATTAGGGTTGCCATCTCCCCGACGGAATTAAGCGGATACAACAGGCGAATCGCGGTGTCGTGTAGGCGAAGCACTTCTGTCCCGTGTGGTGTTAACTTATTTCTGTCTTACTTATAAAAATGATTATGTACAACCGTAAGTGTCTTTTTCCTTTCCCTCAGGAGAGGGAAACGTACCCAGGATACCTCTGCAACGGCAAGTGTCACGGAGGTTATGTCGGACTCCACGCGACCAGAACGGTCTGGCCACGTGACCTACCGACTAAACTCAGCCTAGCCTTGGCCATAAGGGCCCTACAGCTTGAATGGAGAGAACCGTGAGTACTGAGTGAGTAAGAGATGACAACCTTTATACTAGATAGGAACCAAACTAAACAATTTTCGGGCATTAGCGCCGCTTTTTACACACGACCACATCATTACGCCGCCGCGTGCACCGCTAAATTCTATTAAGTGTTTCGAAACGAGAAAGTGTCCGATCGCATTTCTCGAGAGATAAGATCAAAAGCGAGACACTGAAACATTGAATCGGCGAATAACGATACTACTTCGCAGTTTATTACTAGTTCATAGTTCAAGGAGTCGAACGGAAAAATTGCTGCAACGAAAAGTTTTAATTAAAAATTAGATACAATAAAATGATAAAATTAGACATGTAATTTTGCAAGATACACGAGACAAAGGAATCATTTTAAAAATTACAACATAACATTGACAAAAATCACGACATATCACAAGAGGGAGAGAGGAGTCTAGTAAGACATTACGTGTCCTTGTTTCGACACCTAATTATGATTAAAATTAAAGGCATTATCAGAAAAAATAAGACTTTTTAGGTTATAAAAATGTTATTCATATAATCTCTTAAGGCATTCACCTACTATTAAGTTATAACTAGTCTTTGACGCACAGGAAAATTAACGTCCAATCCATAAAAGAAAATGCTGAAAAATATCACGTGTCCCCAATGCCTACATGAAAAACTCCAAAAAAACTAGAGGCTCTTTTATGGGGAAATGCATAGCTTTATACAACAAAGTTCCACAAAGTATTACCATCTGCCTTTTCACAGATTTAAATCACTTGTCAAAATACTCTTATGAAAAAAACTTATTATATTGTCAAGGATTATTTAAATAATGATATGATAATGCTGGGGTTTAATTTTAAATAATCTTAATAAATGAATAGTTACGTTGACAAATATTTTGACTACAGTAAATAACATAATGAAACTATATTCTTTATTTATAGATATAATGTGAATTTGTTTAAAATTGTAAAGAAAGTTGGGTTCAGACTATTTATCTGAGGCCAGCTTCTAATTGACAACTTTGTAAAAATACAAGGAGAAAAAAAATTCCTTGCTGGTTCTGTCCAGAACAAGGTCTCCCGCCGTAGATTTGCAAAAGTGATCGTAAAAATTCCATTTGAAGAATAAATTTTTGATTTTGATTTTATATTCGAAAAATTTTAAGATTCTTTATAGGTGTACTTTACTGTAATCAGCTACGAAAAAATAGCGCCAGGTTGTCTCGAGGTATAACCATTCGCCAACTTTTTCACAAACTAAATTCGGATGACTTCTAGTGACGTCATAGATCACTGGGTGACCAAACGATTACAAAATCTGTAACGATTGCAGCAATTAAACGCGACCAGTCGGCAACCAATACGAGGCGCCGATAAAGGCTGAGGACGGCGCCCACGTGCTGCGCCAACTACGGAAGGTTAGCCACTCCAGCGCAACTATTTCCAGCTTGGCCTTTTGCATCGACGATTTAGATAAATCAATAAGAAGAGACATTTTCACGTTACTCATAGATGCCTGTAAAAAAGCCAATACTGAATTAACCATTTTTTAATATCGATTTTTTAAACATTAACAGCATTGATGCTATCTACAGAAACATATCTAAGAACACTCGCCCGTAAAACACCGGTAATAAATAAAACTAAATTGAAATCGGTTCATTCGTTAGGACAAATATAGTTGAAGTTAAAATTACAGTATAGATTCGACTGAATTGTCACCCTATCAGATGACGCATAAAAATACACAGATAAACTAAAAACAAAAAATAAAGAAGAAATTTATCACTGGATTGAATTGAGCACTCGGCTCAAACAAATGCCAAATTTCCTAAACGACCTTACTAACAAGAAGAAAAGTAGAAAGCTTCGCATTTGCACTACGAAAGTCGCCGCTATACGAGTGATATACGAGCGATCCAAATGCCGAAATGAATAGTTTGTCGTTGCGCTCACTGTACCATAATCTGGCGTGTTCCGCTCTATGGAGTGGCCGTAACAGTACCTGCTAGCAAGACAGTGAAAGTTACGGCCGCGGGCGCAGCAAAAGTAAACGAAACGAACAAGAAGCAGTGTCACCGGCGCCGGCGCAAGCGTTGACAAGTAAAACGCGTGTCCCGTGATTTTCTACAAATGCCGACCTGACAAGAGTTTTTTGAAATATTTAATAGGAATATGTAGTTTAAGATAGAATATAAAAATTTATTATGTTTGTCACGTCAGTGATCCCCCGAGACAGCTTCATAATAAATACGAGCGGCGACGCTATTGTCGCGTCACGACGTTAACACACAATTAATTTGTACAGCGTAGAAATAAAATTCTCAATAACAATACTACTTCGAAATTTAAAAAACAATATTATATTTAATGTACTACTAGCTATACACAGCTAGCTTTTAGAACTTACGAAATTAAGTAAAATAAGAATTATTATTCGTTTTACAAGTTTCGAAGACGAAGCGAAATTTTACTTGGTGACACATATTTATGGAATCAAATGTACTTGAATTGAACAACTTTGTGATAAACATTTATTTATCATCATCACAGCTCATACACGTCCTCACCGAGGGGCACGAGCCTACCTTCACTATGTATGTTGAGGCGATTGCTGAGGCGACTTCAGTTCAATCACTTCAGAATCACACACAATCCTTCGCAGGTGTATATGAATATATCTATACTAAAAAGTTTAGTAAAGTTTGTGTGTTTGTATATTTGTTACATTGTAAGGGGTAATCTCTGGATCTACTGAACCGATTTTAAAAATTCTTTCACCAATAGAAAGCCACATTATTGCTGAGTGTCTTAGGTTACTATATAAAAAAAAAACGAAAAATAAAAAGGCTTTTACGTGGTAGTCCGTTTTGCAAAGTGAATCTGAGAAAAAATGGTCGAATTTCATTGCGTTTCTTACGAACGCTGCCTTAACTATGAAAGATATATTTTTGAGTTCTAGATGTGGAGCTTGAAAATGCCTACAAAAAAGTAACGACAGCATATGTCTAACTTTTATATTTAAGTTACAGAAAGTACTGTTTTTTAATATTAGTATAGATAATTAAATTTTTAATATTAATAAAATAATTTAAATCATTAGGTCATATTTATTACTCATATATTAACGAAAATTATGAATCTATATGAAATAAGTAAACTAATCGTTATAATTGTGAAGGCCAAAGCAGCGGACGGCGCGCGATGGTTTCGGGTTTAATTCGGTTCGCGTTCGTGCTCGCTTCGGGGATTATTAATATTATGCCCAACGAAGTGGGCACGGTTCAGCTAGTATAAAAATAAATATAAAAACAAGCGTTAAGTAATTAATAATAATTCATTTGTTCCTTGTATTTAGATGTCTTTGAAGTCCTGTTGGCGGAGATACCAACACCGCCTTTATTTATTTTGAGAATATAATATGCGTCCGAGGTTCTAGTGGCGCACTCATGTTGAGTCTCTATTCGATTACAACAGCCTGATAACTGTATTCCACCAACGGAGCACCCATGAAATGATACTGGACCAATAGGAATCCACAACGATTTGAATTCACACAGGTTTTCCTGTAAGGTTTCAGAATCTATCATGAATCTAGTCTATGGCTAGACTTAACTAACAGCGTAGATCCATCAAAACCCGTCTGACTTCATCATTAATAGTAATGCGATTTTAATAGTTCGTCTGTACTAAATAACTATAGAAAATTGCGTAATGTTTGCGTTATGTTAATTTAATAAATAAAATAAATATTTCTTACACTTCATCAACTAGCCTAGCCCTAAGTAAGTAACCCTAGTTCCCATAAGACAAGCCTTACAGAAAGGCTTGTGTTATGGGATCTAAGGTAACGGATAGACATACATATATAAATATATAATAACCATGACTAAGGCACAAATGCTCGCAATCGCAAACATCTGACCCCACCGGGACGTCGGAGACCTCAGCCGCCGAATGACTCACGCGCCGTCATCCCTTCAAGTAGATTTAATAAATACTTTGTAGTTACAATTACATATCTATAAAAATATCGTCGTTTTCATGTGGTCGTGAATAGACACAGATTTTTACGTTTCCCAAAAGACATATAACGAATAAAGGAGATGTCCTCTTATTACAAGGAGGTTGTTTTTTTGTGATCAGCGTTAACTAACAAACACCAAACTACATTAAATTGAAAGCCGAAAAAATATGAAGTATGAAACAAATAAAAGAAATATTTTTACCACCCCCAATTATTTTTAAATAAATAAAACATGTTTATAAGAAATATTTCATTATTGCAACACCTTAATGATGTTTTTATTAATCTGTGACTACCGGTATCTTACTCTATGTTTGATATTTTCCGTTGAGTTGAATCGTAGAATACATTTAATCTATGATTTTACTCGGTCTGATCATAATCATAAAATCAAAACTATGACATTGACAGCAGGTGCCTAACTTGTCAGTTGATTTTTTATTAATATTTTTTTCTGGCTCTAGATAACATACATTAAGTAACATAGCAGTCCCTATATTTTGTTAATTAAAAACTTCTCAAAATTAGAAATATTCGGTTCATTAAAGCAATTATGTATGTATTTAGATTCTTAAAAGGCTTATTGATAATTTTTTTTAAGCAATGTGTAATTATTGCATTAAAGATATTTCATTTTTTATTATACTAGATTACGAATTATTAAAAATCGGGGGTCTTGAAAATAATATGACTTACGGCGATTACTTTCTTTTAGAGCCTTCTATCCAAATATATCAAATTTACCCGAGTTAGTTACTATAAACCAATATGGGACATCTCCTTTACTACATTATCAATCTACGTCGTTACATTTATCAATCTCCAAAAATAGGATGATACAGTTTCACGAATTCTCCTGCCTAAACGGAGTTTTGACATAAAAAATAAAAATGCGTCACTAGCACCACCACAGACTATTAACACTCTCAACTACTTACCTACGATTTGAGTAATAATTTTACTGACGGTCTTTGTTTTTAAGTTGAGCGAATGTTACAAGTTTCAAATTTCACGTAAGTTTTTTTTATAATTAAATAGTAAGTAATACATAGTAAATTTGAAACGGTGTTATTAATGTTAATATTTACACTTTTTTCTCGAAACTTAGCCCCACACTAGGATTTTTATCCTGCGTCTTGGGTGCAGTCACAAATATAGAATCTCATATGCACAATATCAACGTAAGTTCACTAATTAAATTTTATATTATAATTATAATAATATTATAAAGAAGTAAAGTTTGTGTGTTTGTATATTTGTTAAATTGTCAGGGGTAATCTCGGGGTCTACTGAACCGATTTTAAAAATTCTTTCACCAATAGAAAGCCACATTATTGCTGAGTGTCATAGGTTAAATAAAAAACCGAAAAATAAAAAGGCTTTTACGTGGTAGTCCGTTTTGCAAAGTGAATCGGAGAAAAAACGGGCAGCGGACGGCGCGCGTTGGCTTCGGGTGCTCGCTTCGGGGATTATTAATATTATGCCCAACGAAGTGGGCACGGGTCAGCTAGTATTGTAATAAGTTGCTTTACCTTAATTAAAAAAAAAACTATCATTAACATACAGTTATAATATAAACGAGATTTAACAGAAGCTTTGGGTTCACCATAGTACTATCACAATATGTAGAACAAGGATGTGTGGAAACATCCCATCGTCAAATAATTAGCAAAGCTATTTTTTCATACATATATACAAAACCGCACCTGATTTAACAATATTTCATTGATCCGTAATGCTCATATGGTTCATATTACTTTAAAACCAAAACAAAACCCCTTATTTGATGACACCTGTTAGTAACGTCCCAATCTTGTATATACAAAAAAAAATCGATTACTACCGTTTTAACAATCAATCAAATAAATAAATATATCAACGATTGGAGACGTCAACATCCCCGCCATTGTGTCAATATCGCTAAATGTTTGACAGGTGTGTAAGATACAAAGGCATTTGAGAAATCGAATGTCACCAGTTCAGAGTACCACAAAACCCAATCAGCATCAGAACTATGATAATGGAAACAGTGAGTTGCCGAAGCCGGTGGTGGTCGGAGATCGCTGATCGATGACGCAACCTTGGTCGGCCAGATTGTGGGCGAAGCCGGCGGCGGCCCGTACTCGTGAGTACGTATGTACTAGCGACCAGGAAGTGGTCCGCGCGAACCACACTCGCAATACTAACTCGGAACCTAAGGTTAAAGGAGCTATTTTTTTCTTGTATGGAGAATAGGCCCACTAAAAAATGTAACGTTTATTAATGAGACATACGTTAAATAATTTCTTATTAACCCTAGATATTATAAGAAACATTAGCTTGTTTTTATCTAACGGGAATATTGAGAAATCAATTAAAACATGAAGATTAAATAACCTAAAAACTCTTAGTTAAAATAAAGTTAGTAGCTTTATTTTAATTTGTATTCAAATTGTTTTTTACGTAAATGCTATTTAACACTTTTTTATTCTTGAAAAATACAATCTTCTTTGGCCACTACCAAACGCCCGAAATCGTATTATTTTTTTGCATTCTAAATACTGGATACGGAAAAGAAAACGAAATCAAGCCGTTGGAAACGTAAACACAGAATTCGATTGAAAACAAACCGACGTCAATTGAATGTCAGTGTAGGTAACATTCTGTCGCTGTCAAAAATGATGACGCGTTCCGTTTCACGACGATACTGGACTGTAGTTAAAATAATCTAAAATAGTATTAAAATAATTATTGAGAGTTCAATACTTTTAAATAAAATGAAAAAGAAATAATACACTATCCTTTATCTATTATTATATTTATATATTATTTGTATAGGTATATATTAAATCATCTTTCATTTTGATTTAAAAAACGTTAGTTCCTTTACCTCAAATGTCAAAAGTCATTACTAAGTTTAATTAATTGATTTTATTATTCCCGTTTCATTTTTACTCATAATATCGTGCAATTGCTTTTAATAATAAATTGATATTTTTAAAGTTCAGTAATATCAATAAACGTTGCCGTTTTCTAGTGGGCCTAAAAAAATTATCTCCTATATTTACAATGTTTATTATATCATTTTAAAGAAGAGATACTGGTCGCTCAGTGAAATTATGAAGAATAGAGATATGCCAATAAAAGCTAAAAGAAAAGTCTATAACACCTGTATTCTGCCCTGCTTAACATACGGTAGTCAAACATGGACACTAACGAAAACCTTAACAAATAAACTAAACGTCTGTCAAAATAGTATAGAAAGAAGTGTCATTGGTGTTAATGGAAGAGATAAAATAAAATTAACAAAAATAAAAAACAAAACTCAATTCAAACAGGCACATTCCGTATATCGAACACTAAAATGGCGATGGACTGGACATATGTTGAGAGAAAGGTAAGAGAAATGGAGTAGAATAATAACAGAGTGGTATCCAAGGGTCAGTAAAAGAAACATAGGTGGACAAAGGAAAAGATGGGAAGATGATCTGAAAAAGGTGGCTTCTTGTCTGTTCTTGTTAAAGTCTTTTCGTTATTCATTTGTATATGAATATGGATATTTATATTTTTCTAATTAATATTGTATTGTACTCTATGCCTTCGTTAAAATTTAAATGAAATTTACTTAGTTACTTATATTTTCATGCATTATAATTATGGTAAAGGTGCATATATTCATATAAGGATTAAATAATTATTATTTTTATTTAGTTTGATATCCTTAATTGCCAATGAAACCGATTGCTATAAAGATCTTTTACACTATACATAATCCTACTTTATAAAAAAAATAAAGCAAATGCATAGGATTATACAACAGCTTTGTTCTTCTCATGAATATTCTTATAATAAACATCAGAATTTTAAAAAATACCTGTTTGCTAAAATAGGTAAATATAAGGTCAGTATTACAAAATGAGACTCAAAGTTAAATCTCTGCTCGAGTACAATTATTTTTGAGTTTGATTTTAGAATACGATCCTAAAAGTAGAATCATAAAACTTAATATTATATGATAGTAATAATTGAGTCAACTCGTAAGTAATTACTTATTTTTATTTGTTTTATATTGTATATTTGTTGTCTGAAATATTACGCACTGGAAAGTTGAAAACGGGAGCAAAGATTAGTTTTCTGTTCTAAGTACGAGTCGTTTTAACAGAAAGGTATTTAATTTAAAAAATCAATATGTTTTTAAAGCCCTCTACAAATTCCAAATGACCGCGTGGTAACACCAAAATCCGAGTGCTATAATCCGTGACTGCTCGTGGTCGCTGGAAAGATTAACAGTGGAGATTCTACCGAAGCAAGTGGCTATTATTAACTACGATAAAAGTTTCCGATTCCATTAGCTGTGCGGTCCAACTTCAGCCTGAAGCGCTGATGGCTTGTTGAAATGGATCGCGGCACAATAACCTTGCCGTATACCCCGCGTAAACTGTATCGGAGTGACGTGCGTTCCAACGCTGAACATTAACTAGCAGTTTCCTATGATGACATGGAGTAATGCTAAAGCATTGAACACAATTTTTTGGGTTCCTTTGCCTGCTGAAAATAAATGTCTTTTATGCCACATATTTTGATAATAGTAAGCTTAATAAAACCTTCCCGTTGATTCACAATCGCAAAATTAAACAAGCAATCTCATATAGCACAGAAAAAGGAGAAAATCTGATAACCAAAAGTTTTCAATTTTATCACGTGGTCTGATTTTTTTTGGAGTAAATTCTTAGGAGATTCGCAGGAAATCTGCAATTGAGAGGTGCAAGTTACCAAGTTATGACAGTAGATGTGAAGTCACAGTACTGTGACCAACTCATTGGAAGTTCGACTCTTTCATTATTCACGGCGAGTGGCCGATTTCAAATAAAGAACCGACGTAGCGAATTCTAGACATACGAAGAGATGAATTTTGTGTGAGTCACAGATTTGCGACTGTAACCATTGAAAGGAAAGTTTCTTTCTCAACATATCATATGAAAAGCATGACTTGCATTTTTTATTATTTTTTTTATACTACGATGGTGGCAAATACAACCTACTTGCCTTGTTCTATATAAGTTCGGATTTATAAGTTAATAGATTTCATTTGCACAATAACAAATAAAATAATTCCAATAAGACAGTGCAACTACACCCCAACTATGAGCAAATAGTCAAATCAAAACATCATCATGAAATAAGGTATTATTTCATTTTAGTTTCAGTTGTTTTTTTTTTGTTTTATTGTTATTATATAAATAATTCGATTTCACATTGTTACAAAAATAACATAGAATAGTAGATTGTAGCTTATAGCTCTGTGTTATCAATGCACAAGTGTTATGTTGGTACCTCGGATAGTTACTCACTTTAGCAAGGTGAGTATCTTAATTTTAATTTACTTTCAAATACCAATTTACTTACCCTAATAGAACATACTAACTTAAAATAAAGAAATATATTTGATGAATACAAAGTTTAATTCAACTTCTCAAACATTTACAATTTACAATTATTAAATGTGCTAATAACTTATTAAAAATAAAATTCACAATTTTACTTAGACATTTATTTGTAACTGTTTGTAAATTAAACCTCTGTCGTAAAATTATATCTAAATAAAAACAATGCATTACTAAATAACTGTGGAACCATGGGATTTCATATAACATTTCTACACCATTTTGATTCTAAGCAAAAAATATGTTCTTTATGATGAGTTTAGGTAGTGAAAAGAAACAATTATTAGTCTCAGTCTGTCCCATTTTTTATCACATCTAAAACATTTTATTGTTCATAACACGTTTTATATGTTATATCTTCGAAGATGTATTATCAAACAGTATAATTATTTTTTATACAGTTTGATAATTCATCTTTGAAGATTCTTTTCTTCTTTTTATTTCTTATTTAGTTTTTTTTTTATACCACAATGGTGGCAAACAGGCCTACGGTACGCCTGATGGTGAGCGGTTACCGTAGCCTATGGACACTTGCAACACCAGGGGTGTCACTTGCGCGTTGCCGACCCTTCAAAAACCTATTTACTCCCCCTTTGAAGAACCCCATACTGTAGCCCTGCGGGAAAACCTCGGCAGGGAGCTCATTCCAAAAACGAAGTTAGTTGAATAGTTTGAATCATACCCCAAATAAATAATTCAGCACTTCTTTGTCCATAAGTATACCATTATACTATTAATTACAAAGATACCAAGCAAGTGGAGCAGCTTAAGATAATCATAACAAAGAGGATCTGCTGTGACTTTTGAAAATTAGTATTACCAAACAAGCACTATCTAAAATTTTAGGCCAGAATTTCAGAGAGAATTATGCAAAGAAATGTATGATGTCCACAAATTAATATAAGTATAGTTTCTTTATTTACTTTAGCTTGCTTAAAGTGTTGAGAATAAGTATGTGATTTCAAATGATGCTCATGAACCACTCTCTTAAATATGTATTTACTTATAGAAGTCGGGGTATGGTAGAGTAGATAATTCTACAGGTGTGTTGCAGTAAAACTACGATGAGGAAGATGTACAATGAAATGGAATTTTTAACATGGGGTTACTTAATGAATGGACTAGTTGCATCAGATATGCTCATTAAAGTTACAAGAAACCATAAACCAACACTAATCGAACCATACTCTCGCAAACGCACTGACGAGCTATTAAAGCTTAACAGGAGTAACTTGAGCGTGATGGTTAGGGCTTTGACCGGTCACTGCATGTTGAATAGACACCTTCACAACATGAAACTTAAGGACACTGACACATGCAGAGTCTGCGAACAAGAGCGTGAAACACCAATACACCTCTTGTGCTACTGTGAACCGCTGATTCACAAAAGAAACAGACACCTGGGGAAACACATCCTTGACCCAGATGAAATAAAAACAATCCGAACTGGGAACATCCTATCTTTCTTGGTCAGTGCCCAGTTAAGGGAGCTACTGTAGGGCCTACATGGAACCTACACAGGAGGCTGGTCACAATAGATCTTAATAGGTCGCAGTGATGCACATCAGCCCCGACTTACATGAAATAATAATAACCATAAACCAATGCAATATTTAAAAAACTAGATATTATGTTTAAAAAAGCAAATGGATCACCTGATGATAGTAAACAATTTACCCCCATAAACACAACAGGAGTCACAGATGTGTTGCCAACCTTTAATTGTGAATACACTCTTTAATTGAAGGTTTTGATATCACATCGGTTCACAAATATATAGTATTTGTGCCAGAATTTATTTCACAGTTTAGTAGTACAGGAAAACCCACTATTGTCGGGAATGTGTTGTCGGGTGGAACTAGTGATAGTAATCAATCCAAACAATTACTAGGAGCACACTCTAATATAAAATTCCTTTTGTAAATAAGCAATATGGAAAATTCTTCCATATTCCATAATTAAAAACAATTACAATATTTGATTCAAAAAATAACTACAGCCCAACTTACAGCAAAATAAGTTCTAGTAATAGTTGATTAGTTTAATTATGTTTATCTAGTACCTACAAACTTAAATGATTCATTTAATACAGATTCTTATTGTAATAATTTGGAATCACTTTTGCAAACAAATATAAACAATGTTAAGTAAAAAGTAGAAACTTATTATTATAAAATATTAGATTGATTTTCTCAAATACAAGAATATTTATATGCATTGTATCAGGAATAAATATATGACATGTACTAAACAACAATAAATAAAAGTAAAAAGTTAATATTAACTAGAGGGAGACTATACCAGGGTCATCTGCTTGGGTACCAAGTCTTACCCATTTCGACCATAAAATAGCAGTGTTAATGTTGTGTCAGTGTGCAGATAGGCAATAAAATTACAGGTGCCATGACTTAACATCTGATGTTACACATTAGCAATTGTGACTTGTGTGGAGATAGCAATTTTGTTGCAAAACTCACAGACATCACATGTACTACAGGTGATTGGAACCACTTAACTTCAAGTAGGAAATCTGCTTGTTCGTCAATATATAGAAATAAAAATAAATAATAATATAAAAGGCGAACAAAAATCGGGAAACATTTGGTGTTCATTTCATCTGATGCAAAGAGAAGAAGTTAACTTCACCTGGACTACTTAAATAACAGGAAACTGGTTATTTTAATGAGTCAAACTTAGGTATGATGTTATTAGCCAAGTAGACGCGCTTAGTAGCCTGACCACTAACTAACTTGGGTACAATCTACGACTCGGTCATTAGATCATAGTGGCTTTAAATAAAATGAGTATATAAATATTGTATTAATATTAATTTAACCAAATTAATAATATTACCAAACTTGTAACTATCATTTTGTATACTGGGACTACAAAAATGGCAATAGACTGCAAAAAATTGAAGAATTTAATTAAACTTTTAGTATCTGAAATACATTCAAAGAGACTATACTTATTGCATGTAAAGATCAAATATTATTATTTCTCAATTTATATAGGTAGGTTATCCCTGTTTGAAAAGTTTCATTTCTGAATAAAAGTAGGTAATTTTTATATCATATTTAAAGACTTATAGTAGATGAATACAATGAATTAGGATTTCATTTTTAGTAACTAGGTCTAACAAACAAATAATTCTAATTGTATAATTTGAAGTATTAGCATATGAAAATTGCTGACACGAATTGATGCTTTAATTACCTAACAATTACATATTGCATCCAATTCATTAATTTTTAATGTGCATTGGTAATCGGATCCAGTTAGACAACATCAGCAATCGACGTTTGTCAAGTTTATTCAGATCCACATCGGCGTGAATCATACACCCGACACGAATAGAAAGCGAACAGAACCTAAACCTTGAGAATAATTATAATGGTAAACTTTACTAATGAAAGGAATGTAATACGGTGTATTAGGGATAAAATAAACAGAGATTTCAAATAAAATTGTACTCACCATCTGTTCGTTTTATGTTGATGTTGATTCCGGACTGGATCTTCACGCTGCCGTCATCCATTTTCACACTTTATAACGCACCACATACACTCTAGAACATTATTCCAAGGAAAAAAATAATTCGTCAAAAATCTAACGTAGATAATTGCACACGAAAACCGGTGAAAATTACAAAATAAATTTCTACACCCAAATTGACAGTTACACTGAGCTACACACTTCAGACTGGACGTTTGAAATTTGTTTCACTACAACAGTCAAATAGATCACTACTTAGTAATATTCTTACAATTTTTATTTATATTAGTATTTGTTACATAAATAAATCTAAAATACTGAAACTAAAAATCTTTAGAAATTATTTCGGTTGAAAATGTGTAATTCGATTTAATCAGGAAACAACAGGAACACTCTAAAACGAAAAGTGTTGCCTGTGTAAAAATTGTTTTTTTTTAATAATTAATAGATGCGTTCTACTTAAATACACATTTACACTTAGACATGCACTATTATTTATTATATATAATATAATTGATACTTGCAATTTTTCTAAGTTTTCCATATTTATTTTCAAATGGTTTACTCGCGATTCATTTCCATGTCCGTCTCAAAATGACAGTATATTTTCTATACAAAATAAAAACAAAATTTAAGACAATACTAAAAAAAATATAGGTGTGATGAAATAATTATAGACTCAAATCTGTTCGATATAACGTTATAATAAAACCTATCAAAATTTCGAAAATCAAATCTTGCATACACCTGCATACCCCTGAAAAGGAAAACTTTGCCGTTTTTTTATATTTATGTATATTTCTTGTAATTTATTAAAATTTTTGAACCTATCATCGAAAAGAATCGTCGAAAGGTTTATAGATGTCTTTGTTTTATGAGGACATCACTAAACCATAAACTGAAGAAGACATGCAGACTTGGATGGACAGCTTATAAATCACAAGGAGTAATATTGTTCTGTGATCACAATGTCTCAAAAATATAATACTATTTAATGCTCTGTGCATGTGTGTCAAAAATAGTCTATTTAATTTCATTTGGGTGTGAAATTAAGGATTTTAAATCTTTTTTACCATTGTTGTTATCTAGTTTGTAGACCGGTAAATAAATATTTCTTGTGGTGAGATAATCATAAATGATGAGCGAATATAAAATTTCACACAAAGCAAAAAAGCGGATCAAAGAAGTTAAAAGGAAAGCACGTCCAGGTTAGTAACAACTTAGATACCTAAGATAGCTTTTATATTTCGCTTGCTTAATGTTGTCACCCAAATATTATTATTTTAATTCGCGAAATATGTTATTTAATGTATATTGGGTAATGTATTGGTTTTCGTATTTAGGTCGATAGCGTGGCAATTATATGAGAGCGACCTCGCTATTCTATTACCGAAACATGTTTTATTAGTTTTTAAGTGTGCCTTTAAGTAATGTTTAATGAATACAACTTTTGTATTCATAACAGTAAAAATATGCCCTATTTAATTCTATAGGATCAATCAATGTGTCTAAAAAGAAAGGAAGTAAAAGTATGGCCTCTCAAAACCATCTCGGCGCCCAAGGCTGGAAATTGTATTTATAAACCTCTAACCTAGTGTATTGACTCTAAACAGTCAAAAAATTAGGGTGACTGTCTTAAGCTTTCATCATTTATTTCACACCTCTTTTAAGGATTCTTATTGTGGAGAACTCTTTCAACAAATTTGATAGTTTGCATGGTCTGACTTCCTCTTATTACATACTTTAATAAATATAAATGCCATTAAGCAGTTTAAGCAAAGACATTATTAAACACCTTTGCCTAATCTTTCTTACGACAACCGCCATCATGATTACCACCACCATTATTTTGAACATCATGTGACGAAAGTATGCTGTGACACCTGTTTTTAGTGAACACACCATACACAAAACTAAAAGATATTTCCAAAAATCTCAAGTAAACAGAAGAAGGATTTTTTTATGTCACAAATAAAGAGGTTTTGTTAATTGTTTTACCATACTTAACTAGGCCTTTAAAGACACTTATTGACACCAAAACCATTGACCATTGAAGCCATCAAAAATTTAACTTGTAATTCAGTTCTTCTAATGTAAAATCTTGTAACATCCAAATCCTACAATTTTTGTTAATTTACATACTTAGCTAACCTAACTACATCTTGTAGTGACCATATAAATATATAAAATGATGTATGTTTTAAACACAGTAAAACCCGCTTAAGACGATTTCTAAGGAACCTCACCAAAAACGCGTCTAAAGCTAGAAAGTGTATTATGCGGGATAGGGAAAATAAAAAAATGTACTACTTATTATTATGTATTATGTTCTAATTGTTGTAATTATACATTTATAAATTATGTTCAATTTGTGGTGTAATTAAAATTACATTACTTAAAATAATCAATTCGGGAAATGTTGCTATCCATGTATCAACATCTTGTGTTACTGTTTCTTATTCCCCACTAATTTGACAGTACACAATGCCGTTGCTATTTTTAAAACAATCGATCCAGCCATTTGAAGCGTTAAAATCAGTGATTTGAAAGCCTTCAGCAATTTTACCACTTTTTCTCATATTATAGAACCACTTATGACCAGTTTTAAAGCTCGTGCTTGATGAAGCCATTCCACTAAAACTTTTTCCAATTTATCAAACTTTCGTACCTTTTGCTTTTTTCTCTGTACACCTCCCAATCTGTATTTTTCTTTAATTGTTTTTCTGTTCTTTAAAATGGTGCGTAACGGAGAAACTGGTAAGTGGAGCTCTGCAGCTAACTGAGCTTGATTTGTTGTTGGTGACATTTTATCGAAAACTTTCAATATCTCAATTTTTTCTTGAAGTGACAATGCCTTTCGCTTAATTGTAGTCATATTGTAACAAACAAATGATGCACTTATTACAAAATTAAAAACAAATGACGATCAACAGACTCGGGTTCGCTGCTCGGCGTGTCTTAAACGGGTTCTACTGTAAAGACATTGACTTGACTATTGCTGGAAAGGCTTAGTTTCTTCTTTCTGACTATTTTCTGGGCATATTCCAACAAATAAGTTATTATCAGATTATTATAAAACATTAACCTTTATATGATAACTAGCTTGTGTTAAAATCGCATGTTTTTTGGAAAATGACTGAAACTCTAAACTAAGAGTGGACCTCCTCATGGGAATGGATTTACTTAACCCTAGGTAACTAAACTATATTTGTAGATACATAGTAAGTAAACTTTCGTCTAAGGGACTATGCAACAAAAAACGTGAAATTTATCAAAAGTATTAATTAAAAATAAAAACTGGTTATATGGCACTTTAGTTTGGTTTAATAGAATCTAACCTGAAAGACATAAAACAAAAAATATCTATTCCGCACACCTAGTACACATGTCAATATTGTGAGACCCACAAACGGCATTTTTGCATTTCATGCATCGATACCTTGTCGTCCTGCGGACTTTAGATAGACATAAATAACATATTTTGCGTACACTGTTCACAGAAGGAACAGGGATTTCAGATTCTGAAGAAGACTCACCAAGAATATCTTTTATCATGACCTCGATGTCACGCCCCAAAATCACTGTTTGTAAACGCTCCCGTAGCCAGGGCTCCATCAGCTGGTCTCCCATCCTGATTATCCTGGCTTTTTTTTTAATTTCTTAAGTTGTTCGAGGCATAAATAGCAGTTTTCCTCATGCAGTTCTCCTTATGAGGCTAATATAGGGTATAAGTACTAAAAATGCCTAAAACCTCTTGAAAGATTTAAAAAAATGTCTGGGATGCGTAATTTTTTTGGATGGATGGATCTATCGAATTTCAGTGAAGTATCCTGAGGACTGTTGATATCCTGCAATAGTGCTATGACTTGCAAATCACATCTAGAACATGTTGGGTTGCCTCTGACTACAAACGAATCTTATTCTTATCAGTCATAAGCAGTGCTCTTAACTAGGTTGAAGTTAATGATACTATGACGGCACCACAAACCTCGTGCACCAAGTATCCTTGCTGCACCCACCACTTCAACATTGATTGAGGCAATAGTTCTTATTTTCTCTCTAAAGACCATCAAAGCAATTTGTCACCAGAGTCCAACACTTATGTATGATAGTAATGATGTTGTCTCCATTCATGAGAAAGTTTTGAAATCTTCACGATTATTACATACGTCATCTATATAGTGGGGTCATTATATAGATGATGTATGTTACCCGTGTATTAGCATGTTGCGGTCACATTTCCAGGACCACCAATATGATGAGAGTGCATAGTTCTTAATTTATTATCTGCATTACAGAATTAAACGGTAAACTACAATGGACAGCACTGAAATATTCAGAAAATTTCGAAGAATTTCTGAAATGCAATGACAATGTGGACAGGATAGATAATAATAAAGTCTCTAAACAGGAATTTATAGATAAATACGAAAAAATATATAAGCCAGTTGTGATAACGAATGTGCAGAGTCATTGGAAAGCTAATCATAAGTGGACCTTAGATAGACTAGCCAAAAAGTACCGAAACCAAAAATTCAAATGCGGCGAAGACAATGAGGGTTATAGTGTTAAGATGAAAATGAAGTATTACGTAACATATATAAGGACGACGACTGATGATAGTCCATTATATATTTTTGATAGCAGTTTTGGGGAACATCCAAGAAGAAAAAAAATTCTCGAAGACTATGATATACCACCGTATTTTAGGGACGATTTGTTTAAGTATTGCGGCAATGAGCGAAGACCACCGTACCGCTGGTTCGTCATGGGGCCGCAACGCTCTGGGACGGGTATCCATATCGATCCTCTAGGCACCAGTGCCTGGAATGCTTTGGTGTTTGGTCACAAAAGATGGTGCCTATTTCCAACCAATACTCCTAAGGAATTGATCAAAGTGACAGGATCCATCGGCGGTAAACAGAAAGACGAAGCCATCACTTGGTTTAAACTCATTTACCCAAAGACGCAACTAGACACTTGGCCAAAGGAGTTTAAACCGGTACAGTAACATTTATTACTTTTAAATACTATTACAGTATTTATCGTAGCACTTTATTTAAAATATTGCAATTGAAAATTTTGATAACTCAGTGGAATGATTAAGGTGTCAAGATGGTTTGTTCAAGGTGCGGTTTCGAAACCTGCACTGGTTGAGAAAAATTCGTTTGCATTTCTTCTTATATAATGCTATAATATTTTTACTATTTAGTGACTATTATTCATTAGTCACTTCTAACGTCCCCAAGTGGGTGGGAAATCACACATTTTCGAAGTTAGCTGATAGTGATGCCTTTGAAAGGAGTGTTCCTAAGATGTTTAAATCATACATAACTATTATAATAACTTTATTATCACATTTCATATAGGTCCCTAAAGAGGGGGCTGGAATCTACCTTAACTTTGTTAGGGCGATTAGGCATTAGTCAATCTCGCTGACATGGTGCAGATTGGTTGTCTAACATATACCTTCAAAATTCTTCACATGTGTATGGCAGTTGATTCATGATATTTTCGTTCACTAGAGAGAGTTTGAAATGCAGATCAGAAATTTGAGATATATGGCAGTATCAAATATCCACCAAAACTCCTACAATCACTTATAGTTTATTAATATTGGATAAGTGTCATCTGCTAGTCGATTGTGAAACTCATAAAATCACAAATGTATTTTAATAACTCGACACCAGCATTAGTTGTTGGTCATTAGAGGTCACACACTCTGTCAAAAGTAAATTATTTCAAATATCGCAGATCCTTCATAAAAACGTTCTTTATGAACTAAATATGGCACAGAAATTAGTGTAAAATTGATGACATATTGAATGTGAGGGATTAATGTAATGACTCCATTAGTCCAAAGTACTCACTTTAACCGGACATTTCCCTGCAGGTTTCTTATTCTGATATATTTGATATTATCACAAAAATGGAATAAAACTTTAATAAATTAAGTTGTAGATGCTGTCCCACTGCTCTTGATGGTTGATGAACTAATACCAATACTCGAAAAGTAGGAAATTTATAAGTAAAACATAGAAGACTTCGTGCACGACTTCATTGTAATATTTTTAAAGATATAGACATAATTTTATTAATCTGAATTAGACAATCGTTGTTTTCGGCAGAATCAGCTGATTTTTGGATATGATGTTCTCCTTGACGAGCTGATTCAGAATATTCAACTTTTAGAAAAAGTGAACGACGCATTTTCTCGCTAAGGGGCTCTGAAGTCTGAATTAGAAAATCGTGGTTTTCGACAGAATCAACAGAACTGATTTTCCAGTTTAAAAAATTATAATATTACGTAAATCTGAGGTCTAATCTGAGAATCTAAATTGTAATATAATTTAAGTGTTTATAAAATAGGACAGGCCCAACTTTTTAGTTTGATATTTACAGTTACTCTTAGTTTTACATTTTTCATGCGCTATTTGGTTACAGCATCCAAATACCACAATTTATCTAAATCCACCAATTCTTTTGTTTCTAATTTTAAATGGTTTCAGCCAAGAGAATTACACTTAACTTCTTTTGCCTCCAAACACACAACCCGCAGAACGCAGAATATGCCATAAACCACGATTTTCTAATGCAGACTTCAGAGCCTCCTAGCGGGAAAATGCGTCGTTAAATTTTTGAGACCATTACATTTTTTGCTCAGCTCGACCAGGAGAACATATCCCTAATTTTGACCTGGGTCCCAAAAACCACTTAGCCATTTAAACTTTATTTATTTCACAATTGACAAAACAGGATATTCCAAACTACAATTACATTACTGTCAGCTGTACAAATTGTTGTATTATATAGCGACTGCATAGCTGCATGTATTGAGATAACGGCACGTATTACGAGGCAGCAATACGCACGCGCATATTTGTATATAAGCCTTAGTTTTAGTCTAATAAATCAGTTATTATAATGGAGATCATAATAGACGATATCAGACTATAACCTGAGTCTCATTATGTCCATTGCCTAAACACTGGCAAATATTATATTAACTAAGTACCAAAGACGATATGATAATATAATTTCTGATACATGCTTATAAAGCTGATTCTGCATAAATATAGAGATAATTTGATTTTAGTATGCTTATGTATGTTTAGTTGATTAAAGAAAAATCATATACAAATACTATACATTGAACTACACAGGTACTTTGGTATATGTTAGCTGACACGGTCATATTTTCATTACAGGTGGAAATACTTCAGAAGCCAGGTGAAACTGTATTTGTGCCTGGAGGTTGGTGGCACGTGGTCCTTAACTTGGACGACACGGTGGCTGTGACACAGAACTTCTGCAGCCGCACCAACTTCCCAGTGGTCTGGCACAAAACAGTGCGGGGCCGGCCCAAGCTCTCCAAGAAGTGGATCAAAGTCCTGGAGGCCAAAGAGCCTGACTTGTACAAAATCGCCAGTAACATGGACCTGAAAGAGAGTACTGGAGTTGCCTCCGACAGTTCTTCCAATAGCAGCTCGTCTAGTAGTGATAGTGAAAGTAGCTCATCAGGCAGCTCAAGTGAAGATGACAGTGGACAGGAAAGCATATCAGCGAAGAAAAAGAAACGAAGGAAAATGGATACAGATAAACAATGATATATAAAACATAGTCCCGGGGTAGGACTACAAGGTGTCAATACCCCCACACACAGCAAAAATATCATCTTTTTTATACTGAAATATGTGAAACAGAATTGGAGCCATCTCTTAAGTTGTGGGATATTTTTGTTGGTATGGGGATACACCCTAATCCTAGTAATAGAGTTTTTTAGAATGTTACAGGCGTGGTTCTAAAAATTGTGTGTTAATAGCGATATACCATTAATTTTCAACTACAGTTTAATCATCAATTTTCCACTAGATAAGGTATCACCGTACTGCATAGTAATGTATTATTAATTTAGTATGTATTAGTAAAAGTTTATAGCAAAGTGACAACTTTACAAATAGGTGCTCTGCTTATTAGCATCATGAAGAGGCCAAACATTGACGATTTTATTGCGACTTCAATTTCAAGACACAAGAAATAACATACAAAATGTTATACTGTATTATATTATATGTTTACTTGATAAATAGCTCAATTAGGTGGGTTCAACTTCCTAAAATAATTCAATTGACGGATCTAATTCGACTGGACTGCAATCAGGAACTTACGTGGCATATTTTCGGTCAATATACCGCAGTGCCTCGAGATAAAAGTCTGATTCGTGGGTGTTGTCAGTGATGACATGATGTTATAAAGAGATTTAAAGTCACTAGAAGGGCAATAGAAGGGTATGCTTGGGTTTCTGCGTGCTAAAATCAGAAATAGTGTAATCCACAGAACAACCAGGGTCACCGACATAGTGGTATTAGACGATGGCAAAATTTTGTATATGCTAGGAAACAGCGTAGACATCCCAAAATGTTGACAATTTAATGAAAATCACAGGATGACACTGGACATTAGTGTTAGGATCTTTGGGAAAGCCATGTCCAACAGTCTATCAACTAAACCATTATATCGTCGGCTTGGAAGAAGACTGTCATAACTCAAAAAAATGCATTGTTATGTTTTCCCAATGAAACAACTTTGATTTGTCTATAATAACAATAAATGTCTATATAATATTAAGCCACCTGTAAAGAATATGGTTTCTAATTATTTAATGAGATCTAGGTCTGAGTACATTTTGTCCAGTAAAATGTTTTCATGCTTCTCCTGAAAGTTTGTGTATTTTGAGTTACGACAGTCTTTTTTTCCAAGCCGACGTAATATTTGTTTTGTTTCGTTTTTAATATAAGAACTATCAATTAATATTATATATTTCATTTACATTTTGACAACCAGGGAATTTAATAATATTGAAAAAAGTCATATCTAATAAAACCCTATTTTATCATTAACAATTTTGTACTTTGGTTGTTTAGTGAAATCAAATTTTCTTGTGTTAAAAATTGTATTATTAGTTAGGTCTATTAATGTCGATATTTAGATTTAATACGATACGATACGATTGAAGTCTGCCGTCTCCATTATAGAAGTAAATGTAGTTTATTGTTTATTAATCTTGACAAAATTGTGATGATTAAATTTTTCTGACTATAAGTATTGCAGACTGAGATGCAGAGTACGGACGAAAGTAAGTAGGAATACCAAAAAGGTAGACGTGTATTTGTGTGGCCTCTTGCACTTAACCAACACTAATATATCTAAAGAAAAATGGTAACTGTAATAAGTCTGTGATTAACAACTTTGGGACTAATTGACAGAGCATGATTTACGTTAAAGCTAGAACGATTTTGTATTATTAGAATTTCAGTAAGATGATCAGTAATAAATTGTATTCATTGTTGAAAATGACAAAATATTTAACGTATTCCCTTTGTTATTGCATTGATAATTCTATATGAATAAAGTATTATTTCCCTGATCAGTATGTTTTTTTTTCGTAATAGAAAGTAACTACTGTATATTCGTAATTGAGTCATTTCCCATTCTCCGTTCGGATTAGAAAGTAGCAGGAACTTATTCCTATATTTTTTTTTAATTTGATAGTAGCGACCTTGAGCATACTTTTAAAACCATATAAGTACAAGTGAATAAACAGATATTTGAATTAGACAAGAGAAATTAAATATAATACCCTAGTCGCTGATCTGGTCTCATTCCACATCTGGTAAAAATTTTCCGGGCAAGCTATGCTTGGGGACATATGCCAAAAACATGGTGCTTGGTCAAAGTCCGCTTTATACCGAAAGCAGGGAAAAAGGACTACTCCCAACCGAAGTCCTTTAGACCAATAAGCCTAACCTCCTTTCTTTTAAAGATAATGGAAAAATTAATTGACGGTTGCATCAGGGAGGGTCCTCTAAAGGAACTACCTCTGCATCCGAAACAACATGCTTATCAAAAAGGAAAATCCACAGAGACTGCCTTACTAGAGCTTATGGACAACATCCACAGAGCTCATGAGGACAGGCAAATAGCCGTCTGTGCATTCCTAGATATAGAAGGAGCATTTGACAACGTGACCACCACCTCTCTAACCAAAGGGCTGAAAAACAAAGGGATCGATGAAACAACGACCCGATGGACAGCTGCAATGCTAAAAAAGAGAATAGTAAAAATAGACCTCCATAAGGTAACTAGAAGCTTCAGAGCGACAAGAGGTTGCCCGCAAGGAGGCGTTTTATCGCCATTGCTATGGTCCCTTGTCATAGATGAACTTTTAGTAAAAACTTCAGAAATGAATCTTAACGTACAGAGCTATGCAGATGACGTAGTGGCCTGTGTCATAGGCCCTTGTCAAAGCACTGTGACCTCAATTTTACAGAAAACCGTAAACACAATTGTTAACTGGTGTTCAGAAAATCAACTGACTGTAAATCCTACAAAAACTATTGTAGTCCCTTTTACTAGGAAGAGAAAGCTGGATAAGCTCTCACCACTGACTATTAAAGGAACAACAATACCATTTTCAACAGAGGTCAAGTACTTGGGCGTAATCATCGACAAGAGACTGACCTGGGAGTCACACCTTAAGAACACGATACAAAAGGCAAAAACTGCCTTAGGTATATGTCAACGGCTTGTAGGGACGAGATGGGGACTAAACCCAAAAATCACCTTATGGCTTTACACCACCATTGTCAGGCCGTCAATAACTTACGCCTGTACGATATGGGGCTCGAAGGCACAGCAAGTTACGGCTATAAAAAAGCTATCAGGCCTGCAGCGCACTGCATGCCTGATGGCTACAGGAGCCGTTAGATCAACACCAGCCATAGCCCTTAATGCAATCCTCAGCCTCCCACCTCTAAACCTCTTTATCGAGAAAGAGATGATGGCTGGCATCTATAGGACTAACGCTGGCATAGAACACTGGAAATCCCAGACAATAAGGACACTACATCAAAAAGTGTTTGAATGTCCACTTCTTGCAATGACGACAGACGTCTTGCTTCCAGAAGTTAACTTCCACAAGAATTTCACTGTGGAAATCATCAAGAGGGAAGACTGGGCGCAAGGCCGACATAGTGATCCCTTAAATGACGGGAGTCTGGTGTGGTTCACCGATGGCTCAAAAATGGGGGCTAACGTAGGATGTGGCATATATGGCGGCAGACCCAGGGTTAGCAAAAGCATAAATCTGGGAAAGTATGCCACTATATTCCAGGCGGAAGTCTGTGCCATAATTGAATGTGTACAAGCGAACCGCCAACGAAACTACGTAAACCAAAAAATCATAATTAATTCAGACAGCCAGGCAGCTTTACTAGCAATAAACAATAACACCCTTAAATCAAAGCTAGTAAAAGACTGTGTGAAAAAACTCAATGACCTGGGAGAAAAGAACAAAATCACTCTCAAATGGGTGCCAGGTCATTCTGGAATAACCGGCAATGAGAAGGCCGATGAACTAGCCAGGGCTGGGGCTCAAGGAATACAGTTCGGCCCAGAGCCTATCTGTGGTATCTCAAAGAACCAGGCCATGCAATACCTGAAAACTCGCCTTCTTAACGAGGCGAAAGCAGACTGGCACAGTACGTCCGGGATGACACACTCAAAAGCACTAATCGAACCATACTCTCGCAAACGCACTGACGAGCTATTAAAGCTTAACAGGAGTAGCTTGAGCGTGATGGTTAGGGCTTTGACCGGTCACTGCAAGTTGAATAGACACCTTCACAACATGAAACTTAAGGACACTGACACATGCAGAGTCTGCGAACAAGAGCGTGAAACACCAATACACCTCTTGTGCTACTGTGAACCGCTGATTCACAAAAGAAACAGACACCTGGGGAAACACATCCTTGACCCAGATCAAATAAAAACAATCCGAACTGGGAACATCCTATCTTTCTTGGTCAGTGCCCAGTTAAGGGAGCTACTGTAGGGCCTACATAGAACCTACATAGGAGGCTGGTCACAATAGATCTTAATAGGTCGCAGTGATGCACATCAGCCCCGACTTACATGAAATAAAATAGTCGCTGATACTAGCCGTGTGCAGAAAGTTTGCACATCACAAGTAGAAATTTAATACTAAGCGATGGAGGTGTCTTCCCAGATCTAATGAAAAATAGCAAATTAATACCATTATTTAAATCTGGAGATAAAAATGACCATTCAAATTATAGACCTATTTCGATTTTACCTGCATTAAGCAACATTTTTGAGAAAATTATTTCAAATCAGCTAACTTTTACATAGGTAATAATCAATTTGGTTTTACTAAAGTCGATGCACTACTCAAAAACATTTTTGCTGCTTGGACAGGATGTAATCGGTATATTCTGTGACTTCTCCAAGGCTTTTGACTGCGTTAATGATCAGATAGATAGCATCTGATCATTATTGTGTCTCTACGGAGGCAATTTGTGTTATTGAGTCTTATTTATTTAATAGGATTTAAAAAGTTGTAATTAACGGAACTCAATCTCCTATAATTATGGGGGTACCTCAGAGATCGATATTGGGACCATTGCTTTTCTTAATTTATATTAATGATTTTCCTTACTTCTCTATAGCTTATGCGATGCAGTACTATTTGCAGATGATACTTCATTAATATTTAAGGTTGACAGGGGAGATGAAAATACTGACGTTGTGAATAGTACACTATCTAAAGTATTGCACTGGTTCAAATTGAATAACTTATCACTTAATACAAATAAAACTAAATGTGTTAAATTTTTATTGCCTAATGTAAGAACAGTGAACAATATTGTGAAAACGAATGATGAAACTGTAGAATTCACTGACAGTACAAAATTTTTGGGTATTACACTCGACTCTCGATTGCAATGGGATCCCCATATTGAGACCTTGGCCAGCAGACTTAGTTCTGCTTCATATGCTATATATAAAGTACGACAACTGACTAACGTTGAAACGGCAAGATTGGTCTATTTCAGTTATTTTCATATTGTCATGACGTATGGCATACTTACGTGCGTACTATTGTGCGGATCTGCGGCGAATATTGAAAGTATTTTCGTGCTCCAAAAAAGAGCAATTCGCGCTATCTATGATATAAAACAGAGAGAATCACTCAGAGATTTATTTAAGGATATAAATATAATGACATTAGCGTGTCAATATATTTATTAAAAAATTAATATATGTTTATAAGAACACGATACATTTAATACAAATTTTCAAATTCATCACTTAAACACGAAAAATAAAAATAAACTTGCCGTTCCAAACATACAGGCTTCAAAAAACTAGAGGTTCGTTCTTAGGGAAATGTGTAATTTGTTATAACACACTTCCAGAAAATATTACTGCTTTACCGTTATGAATTTAAAGGTCAATGATTTCTTGAATGATAAAAATGCTTGGATATAATTTTTACCATATTTAATTTTCTGAATGATTAAACATGCTTGGATGTAAATTTTGCGATATATAATTTTAATGATTCTATAATAAATAATATTTTTGTTTTGTACCGGACATATTATATCAGATTTGTTAAATGCTCTTGTGACGGAAATATACATTTGTTAGTTGTTTTATCTTGTATCGGAGGTTGGGTTCAGACTGTGTATCTGAAGCCGGCTTCCAACTGACGACTCTGTAATGATACAAGGAGAAAAAAAAATTGCTGGTTTTCTTGCTGGTTCTTTCCAGTACATGGTCTCCCGCCATAGACTTGTGAACCAATGGCGTAGCATCTTTGACATTCAAAAGTGATTGTAAAATCCTATTCGAAGAATAGAAATTTTGATTTGATTTGGTCTACGGAGACGAGAGGATTTTTTTTATGAACCCTACTATTATTAACTAGTGATATTAGTTACAGGAAAAGTCGTGCTAGATCCGTTAAGGGCATGGCCATCATTTGTGACTCATTTCACTATGAAACACCTACCCTAAACTTAACTTATTTCGAGATATTCGACTTTTAATTTTTTATTTGACGGTTTTTAAGCTTCTAAATTTAATTTTGTTTATTTTGTAGGTCTTATTATTATTGCATGTTTACATGTGTAATAAGATGCTATAGGACGTCAATTATTAAAATAGTGTATACTTTAATTGAGCAGGCCGTAGTAGACACGTTAAAGTTAAGAAATGAAAACAAATATTAGAAAGTTCATTTTTCTCTAATTAATATTACAAAAAAATAGTATGGTAGTTGTTCGACAGATGTGTTTGTTTTGGATACCAAGTATCGTAGTTCGATTTGGTCAATGGTTAGAACCATTTCAATTCAAAATATAGATATTTCGATAACTCGTTGTAGATGCCATTTTCCATTAAAACCAAGATCTGCAATCTAGCAATTTGTGAGAGTTAATTAATATGAAACCACTTGGTATCCGAAACAACTAATATAATATACATTAAACATAATCTACAAACAATATATAATTTACATGGATTGACAACGACAATAAAGTTTTCTTATTGACATGAAGTTTCTTTTTCCAAACTTTCATTTGATAGCGCTGTGCCAGCACTCACATCTACTAACAACACTGAGCCCAAAAGCTTAATCTTAAGGACTTTGTGGTTTAGATAGGTCCAATTGTCAATAATTTCTGTTTTATTTTGATTTGTATACATACGAAACATTTTTGTAAATTACTTATACAATGGTCTTTGTAAACAAAATTGTTCTTAGAAAGGATTTATCTTTAGATCGGTCATCGATAAAATATATATTGACTAGATACTAAGCTTAGATCTATCATGTAACAAAATATATTGGAAAAAATATTATACCAGCCCAATTTGATAAAGTCATGTCAGGCATTTTAGTCTTAACAATTTGACCGGCTATAACCGAATGTCGATAACAATTTCAAAAATGATACAATCTCTCGATTAATCAAAAGTGGGCTTTTACCACATCACTAAAATATCAATAAGATTAAAAGAAAAATTACAAATAATAATTTGTCTATGGTTCATGCAGCAGCCATTTGTTAGCTTTGCCGAAAATCTAGTGAACGAAAACAACTGATCAAAATGCTAAAATCAGTGTCTGGCACTCTAGCCAATGTCCTGAAAAGGTCCTTGGTTCCTGCTGTAAAAGTTAGTGCAGTTCCTTTACGAAGATCTCATGGCGGTCCAGTAGAATCAGATGAAGAATTCGATTCCAGGTTATTTTTATACATTTTGATGTTATGTAACAGAAACTTGTATTATTATATTAGATACTTATGTCTAATATATATATACTTATATGTATCATTTTAGATTTTATTTTAGAATTTGAAGCATGTAATAATCCAATTTTTAAATTTCACCGAATTAATAAACGTATATGTATATTTTGTACGTGCTTCAAAACATTTATTCGAAATATATCCCTATTATAAACTTTCACTCTGAAACTCTTGAAATTACAAATGAACTAGTATTTATTTTATTTTGTTATGCTTGATATTGCCCACCTTGATTTCGCCACACAGTTAATCAATTTGAACAACTCTAGTTAAAACTAAAAATAAAATGTATACTTTCCAAAATGCAAAGTATACCTTTTATTTTTAGGAGTTGAGACACTCAAAGATTAATCTGTAGATCTCCAGACAGTATATAAGTATGATTATTAGTAATCAAGATTAATAGTAATCTAGAATATATTTTATGACAAAGTAAATAACTAGATTTCAATAATAATTAATTGTTTTAGATACGAAGCGTACTTCAACAGAAAAGACATTGATGGATGGGAAATTCGTAAAGCAATGAATGATCTTTGTGGCATGGATCTTGTGCCAGACCCAAAAATCATTAAAGCAGCTTTACATGCATGTAGGCGAGTAAATGATTATGCCCTTGCTGTGAGGTTTATTGAAGCTTGCAAGGATAAATGTGGTAATAAAGTTTCTGAAATTTACCCCTACATTATTCAAGAAATCAAGCCCACACTTTCCGAACTTGGAATTGAAACACCAGAAGAACTTGGATATGATAAACCTGAGTTAGCCCTAGAAAGTGTTTATGATATGTAAGTTGGGACATCATATAGTTGTAGAAAAATTTTATAATAGTTTTGTGTTGCAATTTTATTTTACATTAAATTGTGAGAAAAATATCTTCAACTCAAGTATTCTTGGTTAACCAATCACACTGACATGCTTAAGTCAAATGTATAAAGTATATGAAGAATTATATATTGTTTTATTTCTATCATACCATAATGTAACCATTTATCCATTTAAAATAATAACATATCTTCAATTTTTTTTTGTTATATACCATAAATAAATGAACTAAATTCCCTTCTAGTATTAATCTTATCACAAAATTTTATTCTTATCATGAAAATACTGTTACAATGACTATTGTGAATGGAAGTAACAGGTAAATTTATTATCAGTGATAGGTAGGTAGGTACTCTTTATACCAAATCGAACTTTTGAATTTGGCTTACAAGTAGTTTTATAGTAAATAATAAAAAATTATTTTCCTATAAATCACAGTATAATCATCGCCATTAATGTACCTATCTAAGCTTTAGTAGATCAAGGTTATCGACGGTTGAAAAAGAAATAGGGGATAAGCGACAAAATATGAAATGTTCAGGAGAGCCATTTAATTTTAAATTTTAGAAACACTGACGTATTTCCGTCATTTATTAAGATATTTTGAAAAGTGAAACAGCTATAAAATCAGATAGAAATGGAACAGTTACTTGTATTCTTAGTTTTGTAGGGGTACAATCACTTTTATAGCAAAAATGACCAGAATTTTCATCTGTTAGCTAAAATAACACTGAAAATGTTTTTTTTTTGCTTGGGCATAAACGCCAAAAAAAACATTGTAGAGCCATTGGAGCATTCGAAAGAGCAGAAAATTTTGAGTCCAATGGCATATATAACTCATTTTTGACCAAAATGTTGCTTATGCCCTATTTCCTTTTAACAGTCGATATCAACCTTCTTCAACATTAAGGTCACCTGTTTCATTGCCTTCTAAAATATTTATTTATTGTGAATATATGTTGTAAATTTATATACACCTACTCTTCATTAATTCAAAAAGGAATATATATTATCAGAAAGTTGAGTAACCTCAGTAAATTAGTAGCAAGTTGGTAATAATGATATTATGATTTTTTTTCTTAGGAAAGAGAGCCTAAGATTCCTCACAAGGAATACGAAACATACCTAGAATACCACCACAATGGCAAGTGCAACGGTAATTGTCGCACTCCATGCCAGCCAGAACGGTCCGGCCAATATGATTTACCAATAAAACTCAGCCTTACTTATGCCTAAGAAATGTAGGCAAATTATGAGGGCAACAACCCCCTCAAGAGAGGAAGCGATGCAGCGCTGGTTAGGTTATATAGGGCCATTAGCGCTTGAAAAGGGGCAGGAAGTCGAAGAGACACTGGCCTTTGTCATGATTAGAACCTAATCATAGTTAAGCTGAAGGCTACGTAGGATTAAGAGATCATGGAGTTTGGTGGTGCATGTGCTGCTTGCAGTGAAAGTCCTGCGTTAATTGACTAGGTAGGTTGATTGAGGGTGTGCAGACGTGTGCAATATCATAATGGAGGAGGTGAGAGGTATAAGCCACTGCCTCGTGATCAGGGAGGGTGTGTGCTCCTCTGCAGCTTTGAACAACCGTTCAAAGCTGCAGAGGAGAGAGGACTGTTATCGGTAACTCTACATACCTGTGCAAAACAAATTTCTGACAATATGGAGTGTTTGCTAGCGTAAATTAATTTCAAGTTATTGTAGTATGTTTGCTGGCAAAATTTTTTTTGAATAACTTATAATTAGAGATCGGATAATCGGATGCATATTTACCTAAAGTTAGTTTAAGACAAAGTATGGAAACGGCTTTTTATTAAATAAATAAAATAAATATAAATATTTGTTACACTTACACCAATTAGCCTAGCCCAAACTAAGCTCTATAAGGCTTGTGCAATGGGATCTAGGGCAACGGATAGACATACATATATTATACATATATAAATATTTTTTTATTGAAATATATATCAACAACCATGACTAAGTACAAATGCTCGCATTCATCACACAAACATCTGCCCCCACCGGATTCGAACCCGGGACCTCAGAGATGGCGACACCTTGAAACCGGTGTACTATCCACTCGACTATGGAGGTCGTCATATTTGGATTAGTTTTTGAAAAAATTGATCATGCGTAAGACGTCGGGCGTATGCAAACGTAGAAGAGTCCACTTAGTCACAGGGGACATGCAACTGTTTGGCCCCAATATATCGGTGCAGCGAGACAGATAGAACCTGACTATTCTAGATACTACATCAACTGTGGTAGGAAAAAAATTGGACGATTCAAAAGAGCTTTCTATAAAGTCATATTTGAATAAAGTTAATTTTGATTTTGACATGAGCTTTGAAAGTAAAGAAAGCCTTTGTCGAGAGTAACGCCGAGATATTTGGCTTTATGTTGTAATGGAATTTATGGGTGTTCGTGAATATAAGTGAGTGTATCCACAACGACTAGACGCCGTCATCGTGTCGACTCAAAGCATACCGCAGAAGATTTTTCCTGCCCCAATTCTCCATAAGCGAAAACAGTCGCTAAGCATAGAGGATTGCATTTTTCCACTTGCTGTGCCCACCACCCTTTGTAGTAAAAGGCGGTGTCGTCAGCGAAAAGGAATAAATGAACACCGTTAAAGAAGAGAGGGTTGTATTTTTTTCTCTGTAATTGGGAATCCTCCTGGATACCACTGCAGCGGCAAGTGCCGGACTCCACCTGACTGACCTACCAACTAAACAACCTGAGCCTTGGCCATAAGGGCTCTACGGCTTGGACAGAGAGGTAGCAAAAGATGGTAGGTTTTTTTTTCCTCAGGAGAGGAGGCCGAGAATCCTCATGGATACCACCGCAACGGCAAATAGAGATGCGGTGATTATAACGGACTCCTGGTGAATCGGGCGGCTCGACCCAACAGACCTACCCACTAAACTCAGCCTAGCCTTGACCATAAGGGCCCTACGGCTTGAATGGAGAGGAACAAGACGTTAGGCGAGTGCGTCGACGTTTGCGGAACGCCGTCTCATAACTAGAGCCTAGTTGAAATAGTACCTTTGTGTTTAAAACGAAAAGTACGATTTCTAAGGAAGGAACGGATAACGTAATCAGTCGGGCATTTTAGACTTGTAAACTGTAAATGAAAGGCATCGACCAGAACTTATCGAAGACCTTGGAGATGTCAAAGAAGTCTGCAAGATGAAAGCCGGCTTGTATGTATTTTATTATACGACTAATTTATTGGGGACAAAAATGTTTAGCTCGAAAGCCGAACTGTTCGTTCTTTTACACGAGCAAGAATAACATACTCATACAATTTCCCTAAAGCCCTAAAAAATTTGAGTGGACGTATCGAGATAGTCCGGGTTTCGGAATATCTCGATACGGGAAATTCTTTTTTTGAGTTGTTATGGAACTGCACTAATCTCATACAAGCTGACGTCCCGGATATCTTCGATATAATGTAAGAGTTTAATTGATGTTATTGTTTGAATAACGGTGTTATGTTAATTTGGCTCCAGGGTCTGGCGCCTGAATAACAGTGTGTCTTTAAGCTATCAATAGAAACGTTCGATCTCAGCCTTCAACTTCGGTCCCAAGTTATCTAAACACGTTCATAATTTCTCCACTCTGCTACGCCTCTCGCAAAGAACGGCGCGGTGCCTACCTCACCCCCGGATGGCCGGGGGGTGACGTCGTAGGATATACGTGGCTGCAAGCGCTCGCCCCCGAGAAAGGTGCGCTATCTAGGGGAGCGAAGGCTGGCGGTCCTCAGATGCGACACTCGACCCTATGGGCCCCCTACAATGCTTGAGGACGGCCATCGCCGAGGTTTTTAGTGCCTCCCCTTTTGGGGAGAAGCCCCACATAACCGCCGGCTCTCCACAGCCCCGGTATGCAATTCAATGCATATTCGTCATCGGAACAAAAAAGTATGCTTAGAAATGTATCTAATCTAACCTTCGTTAAATAAAGTTCCACGGAAGTATTGACGGAACTAGTTCCGAAACGTCGATGAATCGTTCCTCTTCATCGCCCTCTCTCCTGAGGATGCGGTCGACCTTATGATTTGCCCGACATAATTTTAGAACTTAAGCATAAGGCTGCGTTAGTCGGTAGATCATACCGGTCGAATCGCTTCGGCCGGTGTGGAGTCCGACATAATCATCGTGATACTTGCCGTTACAGTAGTATCATGTATGTTTCATACTCCTTGTACTGGATACTGAGCCCATCTGAGAAAAAATGTTCCAGGTGTTATCCGTATAAGGACAAGATTTGCACAACACTATACTCTGTAAAATATAGCATGAGTCCTATGACAGTTGATGTATTTCCACCCAGCATAACATTGTACTAGCGGCCATTATTGATTAACCATTTAAATGAGGTTTCAAAGGTGAAATTCATGGTTGAAACTATCACGAAAAACATTATTTGCAAATAATACCTTTACTAGAAATAAATTAATTTGAAAATATTAAGATTCCATTACAATTTTTGTTGACGAGTTTAAAAATTTATTTATTTTAAACGCTGCAGCAAGGTTACCTTTATGGTTCCTTTAGCTAGTGATGGGGTATAACAGCAATTGAATTAATTATATGAATTCCAATTAGAATTTGCAATCGGAGATCCTAAAAAAACAAAATTGATTTTAAAAACTATTTAATAAAAAAATTACAAGCTAATTATTATCTACATCGTACCGATGTTAGGTTACGATGTAGAATAAAAACTATTATCTAACTATTATCTATATCGTACTGATGTTAGGTTACGATGTAGAATAAAACTACAACTAACTTCAATCTAAATCATCTACATCGTATGGATGTTAGAGTACGACGTAGAATGATCAAAGAAAGTAATTATATAGTAATATCGCCGCGTTGCCAGCGATTCCAATCAATTAGGCATCTTCGATTGATTTGCATCGACATCAGCATCTATTTATAGTTCCGGCGTTGGTTCCGAACAAAAGCCCTGTTGAAGGCAGACACAAATAAGCACAACCATATCTTACGTAAATAGTTTAATGATTGCAATATTCACACAGTCATACATTATTTACATTATAAATTAATCTCTTAACAACAGAATTGTGCTCTTTTTTATATATTGTTATGGACAAAACAAACGTACACTGATTAAACGGTACACGTGAGATAAAAACAAAATTAAAACAACTTGTCAAATGGACTTGAAAACAAAAAATCTAACTACGAACAGGGATTCCGCACACTCACTTTGTACTTTGCTAAACTTGCTCTAACTTATTGACTAGATTCAACTAGGACTTAGTTATACTAGGTATAATATTAATTAGGTTACAGCGTATCTCTTAGGTTTTAACGTGAATCGCGATGTTAAAGTCGATGGTTACAATCCGATGCTACTAAGTTCAGATCAAAATACAGTACAGCTAAGATGGAAACCACAACTATACGTTACACAAATGTCCACGTTCAGCCAGTGTCAACCCTGCGCACGAATTCAGTGTCACTCGTTACACAAAATCTCCCTAACCTAACAATAAATTACATTAAATATTCATCTAAATAAATATATTTACAAACTTACTTTGTTTTCCGAGAACGGTACTAGAACATCGATTCTGGAGAGTTTACGAACACTTTAGAAGACTAGATGTGGCGACACAAACGGACTAGAATAAATAAGTTAGTAACAAACATAAATTAATCGAATAAATTAAACTTAAACAACAATAGTACACAACAATCTTGTATATAAATAAAATAAGGGAATGTATATTCATTGTAAATAAATGTAGATTATACAGTATGTTTATTAGTGTAAATGTAAAAATAAAATAATTTGCTTTACATCAAATATAAAAAAAAAACATTGTATTGCACTAATATTTACTCTTCGTCAGAGGTTTGTTTAAAATAAATAAGCATATAAGTCTTATCTGAAATTATTAATCATACACTGGTATGTCTGAGCAACGACAGTCAAAAAACTTTTGTCCACACTTCCTCCTTTTGTTCTTACTTGGGTACCGTTGGGGATACCGTTGGGTAATGCCCGCAGAAATATAAACCACTAGAAATTGATAGAACGCTTAACGTTGTCGCCGCTCTGGTGGTACTGACACCTTCAATGCGATTGTAGCGTTTTGTAAAGCGCTTACGATCTAATTTGGTTTGCAGGTCTTTTTCGTGTTAGCGTAAACATCGATATGTAAGAGCGAAACGGCGACATGTGTTTTAGGTATTTGTAGTAAATTTAATTGACAGTAGAAAAATAAAAAAAACTTGATTGAGGGTATGGACAAAAACTGGATAACTGTAAACTTCCTTCTATTCGCTGCTTTTAATTGTACAATCAGCAACACGCGAAGCTTTACACTTGTACTACAATAATCTCGATTTTGCGAGCAACAAAGTGCTGTCTGAAGGTAAATGTGTAAAGTGTGACGCGTTGCTGGGTGTACATTCAAGTATTCGAGTGGCCAAAAAGATTAACCTATCGAGCTTAGTTGGGGACAATATATATCTCGATGGAGTGAATCTCTATCCTTTAATAGAGGCGATTAACCCCTTGTTTTAGGTGCGACGCAAATTGATACGGGTCGCAAAAGACCTTTATGTACCTGAATGTTTTGCGCATTGAGGTACAAAAAATATACTTAGCACAAGTACCTTTAAGGTATACTATCGCACGCACATGCCAAAAGCATGTCACGCAATATAGTGTAATAGTTCATATAAAAAAGCTATTTGATGAATTGAGTCGATGCGATCCGACACAATATGCGTCTACCGTGACACACGCCTCATAACGAAATCACGGCCATAACAATTTAATTCTTAAGAGGTCGAATTTAAGTACCAATCGGCATCTGCCTTTATTCTATAGTTCTCTCACATTCGTTTATTTGTTCTACAAATACTTTTTTTTTCTTCAGTCAACATTACATGTTGAGGTGTCATTGCCGCAGACAAAAAAGCTAGGCTTAGGAATTATGATTTATGACAAAAACAACCTTATTCTGCGGCGCTATGATATAAAATGCCCTGTAGACCGCAACCTTTTGTAGCGGCTTTCAAGAACAGCCCTCGTATCATGAACCCCGAAAGGCTATATGATAGAGCGATTTATCACTTTGAACTGTCAAAATACCCCTTGGTATTTGTACTATTACCAAGGTGTATTTTGAAAGTTTGACCGCCATCTTGAAATTTGACCTTATAAATTTCAAGATGGCGGTTATTAGTAAATTAGTTCTGAGTGATAGAAATGTCTAAAAAAATGTGGACATTCGCAATTAAAAGTCAATTAAATATATATAATTGATTTGTTAAAAATTATATTTATGTATCTAATTACAACTTCATGGAAGAAATGACAGAATATCATATCGCACGATAAATGCTTTATCGTATCTTTTCCGCTGCTATGCTACGGGACAGACTCGTACTGAGAACCAGCGTTAGTTTGAGCTGTCTCGTATAAGCGTGACGACTTCACGTGATTTAACTGATGACGTGAAGTTGTCACGGGGCAGGTCCTTGAGACGAGAACCACACACACAGTAGAGGACATCTATTTGGTTTACCCAAGTTGCTCAATTTTGCAAACTGTCAGCTGGAAACATCCACGATTTTCACATAATGTCATTTTCGTAAAACGTCTATTTACGAAAGATCTATATTGTCTACTGCAGTAATTCCCAAAGTGGCCCATGTAGATCCCAGGCGACCACGGGAACCACGATCTACGACCCATGAACTACGTGTCTTAAAATTGGGGTCCACAATCGGAAGCGAGAGAGCATGAATTTGGTTTCGACAGTGAAGAACAAAAAGTTGGCTGGACTTCACCTATGAATATAGACAGATAATATTTTAAGAAGTTCAGCGACTGTTACTTGTAAAAACTTGCATATTCTATATTCAGTACAGCGCGTCGAGACGTTTTATAGTAGTTGTTTAGTAGACCTAATGTTTACTAGGCGTTGTTAAAAGTGGTCTATGAAACAAGAGTTTGTGAATCTCTGTAGAAGAGTTTGTAATATTGTTTACGGTTTCTGTAGTTTCTATATATTTTTTATATCCCTATGTAGTGTTATTTTTTTGGTGTATTAAATAATTGCATCTCTTTTGCAATTCATATTTAGAATCATACCATTCACGAATTATTGAATATTTCTGTATAAAATGTGTCGTTCCCACAATGGGCATTTTACGAAAGTGACAATTTGCGAATTAAGCATTTTGTAACAAAAACGTTCGAGTCAATTATTTTTGGCTGATACATTTCAAATCTCAGTTAACTACTAGATCCATTAGCTAGGAATCCACTACAATGTCGGTCACTTACACAATATGTGTGAATAAAATATAAACAGACAATTTGCGAAAGTGGCGCTTCGCGAGAATGGAGCCAATTCTGTCGAACTTCTAATCAAACCAAGCCCAACATCAAATAGTTTTGTGATTCTTACAATCTATTCCGTTATTACATCTCATTTGAGGTAACTTATGCGATTTTCACAATACTAAATTAAATCGTTGATTTGTACATTCTCTTTCTTAGTTCCACTATATTGTTAGTCATTTGACGTCAGTTATATACAGGAGAATCACTTAATAACAACCAATTTTAGTTACGTTAAATTACCAGTACTCGCGGTTGTCTGAAAACACGTCAACTTTTTTTAAAATTATTCAAAGTTTAACAGAATCGCGTCAGTGGCACTGGGGTGATCGATACTGTCATATACCGATGTGTTTTTCGAATTTAATATGTACATCCTACAACACACGGTGAAAGAACACATCGTAATACAATTGCATATACAAACCTACAAAGAAAATTCAAAGATGTATGTCAACCTAGTCAGCGACTGATCAAGAATTCTGACCGCTAAAAAGAACCGATTTCAGTCAAGTCAGGGTTTGTTTTACGCGCGTTTTTTAAATTTCAAAATTAATTGTCCGCCCCCCGATCCTTGCGTCCTAGGCTGTAGCCTAATTAGCCTAAGGGTTAATCAGGCACTGGGCCTAGTCTAACATAATCGGGGCATGCTCGTGCCCCTTGATGGGGAAGTATATTGTGAAGACACAACAGAATTGGCACCTATCTAAAATATGACATTTTGAGAAAATGACATTCTGCAAAAACAACCGCAATTTTTTCGTGTGTCTTTCGTTCAATTTGACTAATTTTATCTATGTGAGGGCTCCATGTGTCGAGTGTCCGCCCACAGGCAGCTAGGAGTCGGCCACCACGCCGTCCCGCTCCGCCTTCACTTGTTGTTGCTGCAACAAGTGACCGGTCCTTACTTACTAGCTTTAGTCCTAGAACATTATCTCACCAGCTCGCACCGCCCCCGCTCTGGAGGGCGGGAGCTTTAGTTCAAAGCCGATAAGGTCCCAGGCCTTCTACCCGACCAAAGGCAGGTAGTGTTTAGTTGGTAGGCTGGCCTTCCGCTAGAGTCCTACATAACCACCCGCCGTAGATCGGTTGCGGGTGGTATCCGGTGCAAGGTCGCCCGAGCACCAGGGGGTTGTTAAAACGACCACTGTGGTGGCGCGCCCCCTATGAGGATTCACTACCGTCCACGTTGGGGAAAAAAAAACTGACCAGTTGCTGCAGTTCTTTTATAATGACAAAAAATGTTGTTTTGTGAGATTCGGAGCAAATCAGCCACCCCTAAGAACCACAAGTACCTCTAAGAGCTACTCGACATATTCATAGTAATACTATTTTTTTCACCTGCATTAAAAATAACTTACGTTATTTTTATATTATCAAAATAGTGAAAAGCAATCCGATAATTACTATCTGCCAAATATAATATTTGTGTTTTATGGTGAAACAAAAAAGAATCTCACAGCAACTCTTATCTGTCAGATAATACTATCCATGACAAGATAGTTTTCTTAAAGTTTATCAGTAACTGTGTTTTTACCAATAATTCCCCATGTGTGTCGATGCGGTGACGCTAACTGCGTTTCACACATCATGACGTCATAAGCGCGATGTCGCAGTGAGTTATGCAGCGTCCTTAAGGCTGACCTGACCTGGCTGACCTTGGTGAGCACCGTGGCGTCCACGATCGTGGAGGTAACTTACCATGGCCTTGGTGAGCACCGTGGCGTCCTTGAGACTGAGCATAAGTCCCGGCCGGGGTCTTACCATGGCCTTGGTGAGCACCGTGGCGTCCTTGAGGCTGAGCATAAGTCCCGCCCGGGTCTTACCATGGCCTTGGTGAGCACCGTGGCGTCCTTGAGGCTGAGCATAAGTCCCGGCCGGGGTCTTACCATGGCCTTGAAGAGCACCGTGGCGTCCTTGAGACTGAGCATAAGTCCCGGCCGGGGTCTTACCATGGCCTTGGTGAGCACCGTGGCGTCCTTGAGGCTGAGCATAAGTCCCGGCCGGGGTCTTACCATGGCCTTGATGAGCACCGTGGCGTCCTTGAGACTGAGCATAAGTCCCGGCCGGGGTCTTACCATGGCCTTGGTGAGCACCGTGGCGTCCTTGAGGCTGAGCATAAGTCCCGGCCGGGGTCTTACCATGGCCTTGGTGAGCACCGTGGCGTCCTTGAGACTGAGCATAAGTCCCGGCCGGGGTCTTACCATGGCCTTGGTGAGCACCGTGGCGTCCTTGAGGCTGAGCACCTGCAGCACCTGCGCCTCGCCGCCTCCCTGCAGCATCACCTGCGCCACGCCGCCTCCCATCGAGATCGCTTCTAGTGCTTCGCCGTTTTGTTCCACCTGTTGCATTATTAACAATATTACATTACATATTTGTCACATGTTGGTTAGATTTGTCACATTAGATCTAAATTGCAACTAATAATTATATTTCTAATACGTTTTTGACAAGACGATGTAATCTCAACATTTGATGTTTTCTAAAACTAAAATCAATCATTCAACGGATCAATCACTTTAATCTAATCGCTTTGTCATTCAGAACAATATTAATTACAAGGAACGGATGTTCATTATACAAGTAACATTAAAACCGAGGGATCATATGAAAGGGAGACAAATGCTCGAGCCGCCGTCGATAAAGATTGATTAATTTTCAACATAAGTATAAAATGTGATTTTGAAGAAACTAATTCTGAATAAAACGAATTTTACATTGGTATTATTGGGAACTTTTCCGCCTGACCACGTAAAATTATGTTGAAAATTATAATTAAGTGTAGAAAACAACATTTTGTTTGCTAATTTGGATAATTTTTATTTTATTATTATTAACAAGAAGGCAGTTGAAACAACTGATATGCCTGTATCCAGATGTTCACTACTTCTCATTCTGTCTTATTTCTGTTGGTGAGATATTTGTCTAATCTATTTTTAAATATATTAGTGTTTTGTGCTGAGATTACATCCTCTGGTAATTTGTTCCATTCAGCAACCACTCTGTTAGCTAAAAAGTGTTTATGAGGATTGTTGTGTGAGAAATTTCTCGTGAGCTTTAAATGGTGACCCCGTAATTGAGTATTCTTGTTCCGTTTAAAAAAATGTTCAAACTCCTTTAGGTCATAGTGTCCATTTAATATTTTATATGTCTCAATTAAATCTCCACGTCTCAATGTGTCTAATCTTTGCTCGTATGTCAATTCCTTTAATTGTCTCGGTATCTTAGTGAACCCACGCTGAACCTTTTCGAGTAGCTCACAATCCTTCGTAAAGTATGGGCTCCACAACTGAAAGGCATATTCAAGAATTGGTCTGATGTAAGTTTTTAGAATTTTCAATGTCATATCTGGAGTTAGCATGCTTATTATATTAGCATGCTCCAAAAGCTTTTCTGATCAGATATACAAAACTGTTTGCTTTCTTAGTTATAGTAACATTCTTTAAAAAATATTTCTGTTGAAGAGGTTGAAATTTTGTCTCTGGTAGGTTGTAAAAAAGCAAATGTGTTTGGCATTGAGTTTTTGATTGTTGAATTTGAAATTGTAGTGCGAGGGTTTTTGTAATGTTTTATGTTTAAGTTTTTTATCTTGTATATTTAAATAGATATATATTGAAGATTAAAATGTGTATGGTAATTTGATCCCCGGCAACAATTTCCGCCTGAATCTTCCTTCGTACTCGTCACGACCCCATTTATATTTTTGCTAAATTCGATAGTTAATTCTTTGTGCGATCGTGGGCATGTGAGATTTTATTTGCATGAGTGTAACTAAGTACACCCGTCACAGGATGAAAATCCTGGTGAGGCAACTGTAATAATACTGTGTTTGTCATTTTGTATTCCTTGTTATTTTTATTGTTACGTTTAAGCAGTACTCGGCTTATGTATTCGTACATGTCATCTGTGTCTTTTTTTAATTGTTTATTATTTTTTGTTTTTTTTTTTCTAAATTTATTGCTGTGAAATTTGTACTACGGTCCATATTGTCGTTGTAATTTTCTTGTGTTGTATTCGTGCCTGATGTCACTACTGTGGCAAGCAGAATACTAGTGCAGCAGGCAATGCCGGCTGCTTATACTAAGCTTGCCACAGTGATGGTATCATGCAGCGGTACATATCATTATTATATTGTTTTGTTATTGTTATGCGTATGTATCGATGTGTGCTCCATCAATAAATGTATTTCTAAATACTCGCTTTATTGCTTTACATTAAAGCTGAAGTTACACCTCAGTTCTCCATTTTTCTCTGCACGCCATTTATCAGAAATGTCGGAATCGTGAAGCGTTGTGCCTCCGTTACACTTCTCGCGAAGTTCAACGATGTTAGACGAATACGATAGTGTAGAGATGTACTTCGACTTACCTCGTCTTGGCCGACTTCAATTTGCTGTCGGTTTTTAGGACTTCAGTACTCATTGAGACGTGTGATCAAATTATTGGGTGTGACATATTGTTATTATGATTTATTTGTCATGTGGTCACGGGAGCAAATTATGTTGTTGCTACAGCAGCTGCTAACCAGCACCTGAGAGCGAATGAGTTCATCGCGAAGTTGAACGAGTGTGTAGTGGAGGCATTATTGCTTACATGTTATTTACAAAGGAGTTTTATTATTGTTAAAGCTTGGCAATAAGAAGCATGCAATAATAATACATTTGGTGGCAAAATGCCAATTCTAACGAGCTATACAATTATTATTTTTTATTAAAACCGGAGCTTCGCTTGTAATATTTGAGTGCAAATGAAAGTGAGCACAGTGGTCAAGCGGAGTTCACAATAGTGTGTAATGTACTAGTTTGAACCATAACACAATGAAATATCCCAATTGTAATTAAGTTTAATACATTAATATATATTTATACGTTAAATATGGCTATCAATTACAATCAAAATTTTAAACAGGTCGGATCATGTTCTATATTTCATAGTTAACATGTGAATACCTGCCCAAAGCAAAGACTTGAGTATCTATAACTTCCGAGACAAATCTTACTGCATCATCTCTACCAAATCTGTACTTCCCCACGTTCCACCTATGCTCTACCGGTAGGGATATGTGGAACCCATTTTTACTTCCTAGAGGTTAGTGGTCTAATTCCTAACTGTAAGGAACTGTTATACAAAATATTATCACGCCTCCATATTAAACAAAGCATTGTATTTAATATTTTGACCAAAACCTTAGACGAACTCAAAACGGATAAGAATTTGGGAAGTTAAAAAAAAGTTACGTAAAAAAATCCCAAAATAATGCAAAGAACAGCATTAATCCTATCCCACCCTAACCTAACCTAACTGGTAGGGATGAGTGGAAAATAATCAAACCCTATCAGTCGATATAGTAGAATTAGGTAAAACAGGGTCATACTTCTGCGATGCAATGGTATAAACTAGTAATAAATTGGCAATAGGAATCTTTCAAGAGGCTATGTAATATGTACACGAAACTTCAGTGATACATAAAGAAATATAATTTTTAGTCATAGTTGTATTGATTTATTAAACGGTACATATATTGAAAATTACTCGCTCGGCCTCGAAGCATTTCTATCACCAATCCGTGAACGTATCGAAGCAAATGAATAAACACAACTCACCATGCAGCAACGAAGGAGTCAAGCGGAACGCTACAACACCACAATGAAAGACACAGGCACAGTAACAGTCGGTTTATTGCACACACTGGCCGTTTCTAAAGATCGAACAGAACTTCTTATATGGGTGCCAGTCGAGTATCTAATAAAATGAACCGATAAATCAGTGAATAAACATCAGGCCATATACGTATAGATCAGCTGTATGTAAAAACATATTTTTCATAATCAAAAAATGTTCACATTGTATTAATATTTACTAAACCGTCTGTCTTATTTCAACTGTCAAATTGTAATTTTTGACATTTTCTGGTTTGGTTTGTTTTATTTGATGCAAAGTAATTATTTTCTATGTTAATATCAGTGTTGTCACGAAATGGATATTCATATGATCAACAAAAAAAAATTCACACTATTTTGTTTATAATATTGTTAATTTAATTGCTTTATCAATAAGTTTAGCAATAGTGCCATAGTTTTTGATATGAAATTGATTTTTCGGAAGTATGTAATCCGGGCCCCGCACCCGGATTATATAGTCAAAAAGTAAAATTACATCACTGTGTGAAAATGTCAAAATTTGAAAACAATGTACATACATAATTATTAGCCTGGAATAATCCTGGTAGTTTTAAATAATTATAAACGAGTTATAATAAAATACAATATTTTTGGACGAAAATAACAAAATTACTGTTTTTGCATACACTTAGCTAACATAATTTATTTATTTAATAAACAATCATAGCACATCTTTAGTTTTGATACATACAATTGCTAGCAATATGGTAAGGTTACGAGTGACTAAGCAAATTTTCTGTTCGACCCTTAGAAACAAAACTGCAACAAGGAGACTACAATAAAAAAAATTAAGCTCTACTAAACATCCAACACAACACTACATCATCATCAAATATATTGAAATAATCATTTTATATATTATACAAATATATTAAAATAATCATAGCAGACTTTAGTAACAAAAGTTGTTTCATACTTAACATTATCTTTGGCAAAAACTGTTGTTGATAAATAGCACTATATAAACTCATTGCTGGCACACAACTCCAAAGAGTTGACATTTAAATTTCTTTGAATGTATTTCATTATCTTAACATAGTTCCGTTTCGTGGTTACATTAATTCCATTCCAATAATTTATTACATAAAATATAAAATTCATAATCTGTCTCTGCTATTAGGCTTATTACATTTATTTGGGATGCAATAAAATGTAATTAATATAATTTTTCACCATATGAAATACACAATTATTATTGACTGGTACTAGTACGAAACCATATCAGATGATTCTTAGAACTGACACAAAGAGGTATTAAAAATTTCTGGAGCTCTAAAATGAATACATAATTTTTGGACAATCCGAGGCATAAAAAACTAAATAATATTTATACAGCACTATGTGCAATCTAAACAAAAACTATGTCTATGAAATATTGGCAACGCATGCATTTAATGTTTTTGGCACAGATTAAAACACCGCTTTTTGTATTACAACACAATTCCTTAGGGAACGATTCCTCAAAATGGAACATTATAAAGATATTGACTATACCACTCAATTTATTTGAGTGTTATTAAATATTTTAAAAATATTTATATTAATTATTCTTAATAAATTGACATTCACAGTGCAAGCCGTTAAAATGACCGTATAACCCATATTATGCAAATAAAATTAACTTACTTGAAGATTACGCTATGGGTAATTATATACATATATTAAAGTAATACTGGTGTAGGATGTTTTAACTTTAAAAAGTAGGAAAAATTCATACTGTGCGAAGACCTAAACTAACAATAACAAAAATAAAAACAAACAAGCATTTTGAAAAGCCCATTAAGACAATATTACAGTAAATAGTTCGGTGCCAATCTACAAAATAATTTAAAATATCTAGCTTGTGAAACAAGCAAAATAAAAAGAAACAATTATATAGCACTATGTGCAATCAAAACAAAATTATATATTTATAATGGCAATGTTTTATGTACACAATGTATATATACATATACAAATATACTTTGGCACATAATAAAACGTAACATATTTAATTCAAGTACTAGTAATATATCTTACTGTTCGAGGACGTAACTAGCAGTTAACAAAAAAAAAAATAAACAAACATAACACAAGCATATTGAAGCTCAGCTTACGTAATCACATAAAGAGAGATCATTTTTTAACTTATTCACCTAAAATTATTACATAATAACAAAAAAAAAAACTTCACATACGCTGTACGAGCGACAATACAATATTACATAACAATTGTTTTCACATAGACCATAAAATGAAAAGACACATAAAAACTCACAAAACAAATAAACAATTATGGCTTGGGGTAAAACTAATAGCAAATTAATGAAAGTCCATGCAATGTACATATTTGCTAAGTTACACTCAACATATTGAAAAAAATTGAGAATATAGAAGTTTCTTGACAAAAAATTTATAATTATTTGACATAAGAACTTCATTACACCAATAATTCATTCCTTAGAAAAATCTATAGTTTTCATAATTATGTATAATTAAATCAGCAACAAAATTACATTAAACCAATATTTCATTGTTAATGATGATACACCATTTTGTAAAATTATAATTTGGCAATATGTCGAGTGTAACAGACAACCACTCTCAACTCCCTTCCGCCGTTATCGACCGCTCCTCACAGCAGACCTTGTCAATCTGAGTTTATATATCATATCGTTCTAGGAGAAATCAAAAGCTCAAGGATACAAGACTGGGAGAATAAAGTGTGCCACGGGATCGTTTTATCTCTAGTACATAAAATTGACATCCACCCTACGGCAGTCCAGGCTTTCATATGTGAGTTAAAATCAAATATGAGGAGTGTCTTGGAGACATATCCTCCTCTAGGGATTGGAACCAAGACTCAGAGGTTATATAAAGGGACCCTAAGGGTATTCACACTATTTCCCGTTCTGACCGACACTCAAACGTCGAGACAGCAAACAATAAAAGATGCATTGATATTATCCTCAGCAGATGGTGCATACATAATCTTAACACTGGATGTCAGGATGAGACTACGAGTATTCAATCCATTATTGAAGGAGAGGGCCTTCTTATTAAACTTCCGGGTAATTCCGCTTCCTCCGAGTAAGAAAGATGAAGAACTTTACTCTGCTGTGACAGGGCCAAAAAACATGCAACCAACGCAACCCCCCGTCGGGAGGTGGGGAAGCTTCCTGGCCTCTCTTAAGACACCAAACTCAAGGTCTCCTATCGATAAGACAACATCAACGACAACTTTAGCTCTACCACCCTACCCTGCAGCTCCATCTTCCTTCCAGGCAGGAAAGCTCTAGCCGACTCCGACGAGGTGGGTTGATTTAGAAAAACTAAGACAAAACATCCAGATGAATTCTCCCATAATTGTTCTTCCCATCATTAACATCACTCAATTGCCCGTTCCTGTTTTCGATGTTTTTCCTCCTGTTCTCCAGCTCCTTGGGAATATCTCCCATTCTTGGGGATTATAGAGGAGAACCCATCTGTAATGAGGGGAGGATGATAGGTTCTCTCGAACATGTCAAAATCACACTATGGGCCAACAGTCACTCCCATCACACTGTTCAAGTATGGACATTATACAATACCACCAAATCTTGTACTCTAAGATCTGAGTCTGATATACTTCCCCTTCTATCTACACCAGAGATGATCTCTATGACTCCTGAGATCTGTGAATCCATAGTGCCGTCCATCATAAGATCAGACTTGCTCACAGGATCATTTTCAATCTCTCGGGCAATGAGTTGTGTCTCTACTGGACAAGACACAGAGATAACCTTACACCTGATCACGGAACCACTAGAATCTGCCACCCTTAAAAATTCTTGGTCGGACATGGGGTCCTATATATCAATTCGTCCGTGACCACATGTCCTGAAAGTAGTGATGAGTAATGTGCCAGATGCACCTAAATACCACATTATCGTCTATTATTATTATTTTTATTTAATATAAAATCTATTTATTTGATTTAAAAATTAGTTAAACATGAAATATTATGTCCGTAACTATGTAATTGCTGTTTTATTCGTTTGTACATGTAAGATTATAAGAGCAAAGAAATATTTTTAATATTGTACTTTTTTATGTGATATGTTGACACACCAGCAGAATAAAAGCAGTTATTTCAGTTATAGTAATTTAAATATTGTTTTATTATTTAGGTACATGTTGCTCGATATGATTGTCTCTTAAAGTTACTTTTCTTGGTATTATAATAATTAAGGAATTTCTATGGAAAATTTTTCTTATTCGAGAATAAAAATCTCATAGATAAGAACATAATATTCAGTGTACATTATTAACGTTGTTAATACAATCGTTATAGGAAACGGTGAAAAGAAAGATTTGGTGCAACCAGCCGATAGACTTCACAAAACAAACTGAAAATGTGTTTGTGTACACATTTGATATGTAAATTTCAATTTATGTTGTGTTGCACGTAGTGTTTTCTTGTGTGTCTGTTCTGGAACAAATCGTAAGATATGTCATTTCAAAAACTCTACTGCAATCACGTTTCATTGATAGATAGATATAAAGTTTATTTGATTGCACAGTTGCATTTTGTACATGGTATGCTTTTTAAGCGTGGACCTAAATCTACATTTTGGTACGTCGTTGAGTACACGAGAAATTCACTCAAGTATTTGTGAAATCAATTAAATTGACAGGTGGGCCTTATTTTATTATGACTATAAGGTAAATACTAATAGTATCACTTGGAGCTTTCAATCGAGTAAGGATTTGACAAAACATTTGCATGTCAAGTACGAGATCAATCTTAAGATATCGTTGGAAGAACCCGTCGCATACGCTGCACGCGTACTAGCGCATACGATCGAGCAGCGTAAGCGTGACGTCGCCGTACACGCGGCGCACGTCGAGCCAGCGGGCGTTGGTGGTGGTGGTGGTGGTGGTGGAGGTGACGCGGCGGCCACCAGCGGCGCTCACCTGCACCAGCGGCGCCACGCAGACGCCGTCCTGCGCGGCCATGGAGGCCACCATGCTCTGGTACACGGACGCGGACACGGGCACCGTGATCACGCCCGACACCGACACCGGGTACCCTGCAACCACACGCCGCTCTTCTCATCTGCCTTTGACACGTGACACGTGGCATCGTCACGTCACGTCACGTCACGTCGCGCCACGTCGACACATTTCATCAAAAGTCCATCTTGATCAGACTAACTTTGGCCCTAACTTTTTTTTTATTATTCTCAACCAAAATACCTAATTATAATTCTTAACATACCATTCGTAATATAGTCCACCAAACATCAATACATAGTATAAAACAAAGTCGCTTTCGCTGTATGTCCGTATGTATGCTTAGATCTTTAAAACTACGCAACGGATTTTGACGCGGTTTTTTTTAATAGATAGAGTGATTCTTAAGGAAGGTTTGTGTGTATAATAAATGCATAATATAGTAGAGAAACACTGATAAATTTAAAGGTTTCTAATGTGATGTCGTAAATAAGCACGTTTTTTGCGCTTATATTGCAAACGCTGGCTGAACCCTACGAGATAGACCAAAATAATGTACTACAGTATTGTACAACTTACAAAAATCCACAAAAAATCCGCGATGGTATATGTCTATCTCTTAGGGATAACCCACCATAACCATTTTTTCACTGCACCCGTGCGAAGCCGGGGCGGGTCGCTAGTTCTTAATATAGTGTTTGCCATGGTCAAAAACCTCTAAGGGTTTATCTAACCCTGCGAGCCACTTACAAATTTGTATGATATTTTTAGAAATATCATACAAATTTGTATCATCCAAACTTAATATAAGTACTTAGGTACTTATATTAAGTTTGGAGGTAATAACGCTTACATTTATATTTAAATTTTTTTGCACTGTTCCTGTATAGCACTTGCACTCTTGCGGAAGCCCGTTGAGGTAGAACGGTATCGAATACTGAGCTACTCTTGTTCCGTATACATTGTTGGCTTCTGGTAATAAAAATTTATTTATATTAGACAGCGATCTCAAGAAATCGGGTCTTATTTTTTCCTCTAATAATTCAGGCCTATTGTCCTCCGTGAGAGTTAAGAATTGAGTCTTTTTCTAAACATACAGATATATATTAACAGCCACAACTAACGGACAAATGCTCGTATTAATCGCACTAACATCTGCCCGAAAAGGGACAAAAACCAGGAATCTTGGAGACCATTCAATCATGGAGATTGTTAAATACTTGTAATTAAAACTGAGTTACTGTGCTCGTATTTGGTCAGTACAACTATCTAAAACTGTCAGTGTGGTCTCAAGAGTTCGTTCTCCGTGTAATACTTATTTGTCATAAATATATGATCGCACTGACCGTGTCCGTCATCTCCGGTCAGTATAAGCTGTCCGTCCCCGTTGAGTGTGGCCTCGGCCACCGCATTGAGATCTACTGCAACGGTTCCTTCTCCATCCAGTGCTTGTACAACGCCTACACTTGAGCCACCGCCTTCGCTGCTGTGGATCTGCACATGGAAACAAAACGTTGTGATTAATACTTTATCACATATATATATGTGACGGTGGTTGATCTATGCACATTAAAAGTTAAATAGGGCAAAAAACGTATTGGACCAAAGTCTACCTCACTCACCTGATCTGATAGGTTCCTCACTGGCTCTCGTCCCGGGACAGCTTTATTCGTCGCACAATAGGTATTTTCATATATTATTTTTATATTTGCAATAGCAGACGCGCCGGCCGCAGAAAGATTCCGCGCTAGACAACGTCACTTCTGACATTTTTTATGTTCGAACCGACATGTTGCCAGCCAGTTAGGGAGTTTGGTTTGCCAGAGGTCCAATATCGTACAGACGGCAAGGTTGCTTTATATTAGTTAATTTTAATAGTGTCATATGGACTATCCGCTACAAAAATAGCAATTATTTATATATTACAACAAAGAGTGATTTGCGTTAGATATAAATGAAAACCAAGGGACTATAGACATTTTTACTGAAATATTATATAAAACTCAATTACACTTACAAAAATTTAATTTGTTTTCATAAGAAATATAATAAACATTTTCAAATTCATACGGTAAACATAAGAAATAAAAACAAGCTTGCTATTCCAAAAATACAGGTTGCAAAAAGCTAGAGGCTTTTTTAGAAGAGGAAAGTTTTAGAGAGCCTTTTACAACCTAACTTCAGAAAGTAATATCAATGTTTGGGTTTTATTTTAATCACTCAATAGTTAGAATATCTATTCAGTTTGTCTGACATTTTGTCAACTTGAATTTAATGACAACGATAATAAAGATTATTTATCGGTTCTCACTTTAAGAATTTCATGTTAAACACGTCAAGTTAGATACGAAAACTATATTTAAACCACTAGGCACTAGTACGTGCACTAAAATACGATACGATAAAAATAGTTCAGGGGTGGTACTCTTAAAAACGATATTCGATATATCGTGGACTTCGTCGTGTCGTATCCGACTCTTAGTTACTATCGTTTAAAGCATTCCATCGAACAATCAAACGAACACTATTAATTTTGACATAAGAAAGCCTCAAATGACAACGATGAATTGAATTTGACAGACGAACATTCGAAAAATTTACGTAAAATTTGCGAAAAGTAGTGCAATACGGTTCGAGATGTCGATGTAATCTCTTTTGAAAATAAATACCACGTGCTAATTTAGTAATTTTCAAACAATATCACTACGTTAAATTTGCAGTCCGTATTTTCCCGGGGTTTTTATTTAACAAAATATATTTTAAAAAGCCGCTTCCATAATTTGTGAGCCAAAAATTAACTTTAGGTAAATATGCATCCGATTATCCGATCTCTAGTTATTAATTAGGGGAAAATAATTAATTATATTATTTGTTATTGAAATAACGAGCATTACTAATAGGCACTCACCACTTGCGCGGTGGTGCCGTCGGGCAGCGTGATGATGGGGTTGTTGGGGTCCACCTGGATGAGCGACACCGTGCCGTCCGGGTTGGTGATGGTCTGCAGCACGGCCGGCGCGTACCCCGACATCTGCCACCACACACTTCATTTATTTCCTTACTTACTAGCGACTCGCCCCGGCTTCGCACGGGTGCAACGCTCTAAAACACACTACAGGGGGGTAATCGCACTAACAAATCGCAGCTGAAACGAAACCAAATCGTTTCACACAACCAATCCGAGAGCTAGAACATCACGTCATCGAACAGATGACGTGATATTGTGGCGTTCGGATTGGTTAAGCCGAACGGTTCGGTTGCGTTTCGCTTGCGATTTATTAGTGCGATAGCCCCTCAGGAGACGAATTTTTGAAACAATACAAAACCAATTCGCATTCGAAATCGTGGGATTCGTATACGAATGGCCAAATTCACTATTTCTGAACATTAATTTTGTGCGTTGTGCAACGAGTGGTTCAACCCACTCGTTTTTGATTTCTACTAGTAGAATATCCAACGCTGAAGTGACGTTGACGGTGATCACGTTTCACGTGTGGGTCATTGCCGACTTTTTGTTTTTGATAGTAATTGATGAAGTTTTTTGTAGTAATTGATATATTCTATGATATTGTCGAACATTTTTTTGTCCTATCATTAATACTCTTCGCAGCGTATGCGATGAAAGACATTTTATGGCTAATTTGTTTACACCTTCGGTTAGTTTTAATAAGAATTTCTAAAGATTTCTATAGCAATCTAGTACTAAATATAGCCTATGTTACTCAGTGATAATGTAGCTTTCTAATGAAAAAAAGAATTTTACAAAGATCTTTCCTCTCTATAATATTAGAGCAGATGTAGATTACCAATGGATGACAATTACCAATTTGAACAACACAGGAAACATTTCTAGACTGAAACTGTACAACATTCACTATAATACTCTATAAACTAAATAACACCACTCAGCCTATTCCTGAGTAAGCTATGTAAGGCTTGTGTTATGGGATTTAGGGTAACGAATAGACATATTTTATTTCTTGTAGATATAATAAAAATCCTGAAATAAGGTCATTAAATGTAGTTTCTCGTATTTCAGGTATTTTAGTTATTTTAGTTGTAAATATGATATGTAATTGCTTATGTTAATAAATACTTGTATTTCAGTGAAACGCAACTAAACTTTATTTCATCAAATATTTTGTGAAAATATATTAATATCATTATAAAACTACATTTAATGACCTTATTTCAGGTATTTTATTATATCTACAAGAAATAAAATATAACATGAAATTCTAATTGTTTGATAGATTTGTCACTATAAGAAAACTTTACTGTCACTTGGCAGTTCTTGTCAATCACTAAGTATGTATCAAAGACAAACTTTAGATACGTCGTCCATATGAGGTTCATATAACAGCAATGAGTATCTTTACATATATATTCACAAGCATGGCTAATGTTTGCATTCATCGCATCTGTCTGCACCGGGACTCGAATCCATTCGACTACGGAGATAGTCAATATATCGCACTAATAATACAATAGTGTATCAACTCAAAATCGAACATTTTTCAGAATCAACAAAAAACTTATTACTCACTTCATGTAATAGTTGCAATTGAATAACTGTCACATAAGTTTTTTTAATTTATCCTTATTCTGTTTTTGCACTAATCGAACGACGGTCTTGATCACGCGTGAGGAATCAAATTTTGCGTGTGTTTATAGTATTATGTCAAGTACGACGTTTTGAGTTGATACACTATTGTATTATTAGTGCGATATATTGTAGATAATGACTTTTCATTCATACGCATGATAATATCGTTTAAGATACGCATAGAATGTCAGATTTTTTTTCATTAAAGTGTCCACATCACTATAATAAAAAAAAAAAAGAAAAAAAAAGTATTTTATAACAAAATGACATTTCCACACAATGTTTATTTTTTACTTTTTAAAAAGACCAGACAATAAATTAAACCGTCTAAGTTTCATGTCAATTAATTAAAATTCTTAATATACGCGCACTTCAAGACGATGTACGAAAATTACATGTTTACCTCGTGTTTGCCTAATCCCCTTGGAATCCCATTTGGCTATTTTTATCTTGAATTATTTGTGGATGTCTGAGAAGGTTTAAACGGTGAATAAATATGAATAAAAATAAAAATTTTGATCAACAAACCGGTTCGCTTGAACGAAACTCTCTTTTCTTGTGGGGATATTTTGTTATTTTATTTATCGATTGAGATGGTCCGAAGTCTGCACGGTCAGCTAGTTTCAAATAAAGAATTCAGTAGCATTCGTCCACGATTTTAAGCATCAGATCAGGTAACAGTACCCGTAATAGACAAGTTTCCATACAAGTATTCATGAAAGCCGAGGAAACTAGGGCAGTACATTTGGATCGTGGCAAATGGAAAACTCTGTCTACCCTCATGGGAAAGAGACGTGAGATATGTATTTATGTATAGATCAAAACTACATACAAAAATAGACCTTCAGAGTTGCTGCCAGCCTCGAAGGTTCTCCAAACGGGTGTTAGTTCATCTTTTTTTCTCTTATGACTTATAAAGCTTATTATTGTTTGTTTGGCAAGAATGATGCGATCCAATTAATATTATGGATGTTGGTATGTTCCACAGTATTGTGGCCCAGCCAACTTCCAAAGAGGCCCATATGTTATACAATGTACTGTGCCCGCCGCGACCACCTCGAGATTAACTGTGATTTTGTATGATAATGTATATGTTCCGATAGGACTGACTTTTTTTTTATAGGATAGGGCAGCAAACGAGCAAACGGATCACCTGATGGTAAGCGATAACTGCTGCTCATAGACATCCACAACGCCAGAGGAGGCACAGATGCGTTGGCGGCCTTTTAAATGGGAATAAGGGGGGGGGGTTTGGGCCTCCTGTACCCTCACTCACTCGGCGAAACACAGCGCAAGCGCTATTTTACGCCAGTTTTCTGTGAGGCCGTGGTATCACTCCGGTTGAAACAGCCTAATTCGTGCCGAAGCATGGCTCTCCCACGGTATAAAAGCAACATATCCATTTGGATACAAGTCCTTTCAAAAGAGAAAAAAAAAAAAAAATGATGCGATGTATTGCATTGCGATAGTTGTACGAGGTACCCGGGATGAACCACGCAACTTTCGTGACCGGGGGCGTCGTCGGTGGAGGAGATTGGGGGAGGTCGTGTAGCCTCCCCCGAGGACTCCCCTGTATGGGCGGGGGAGCGGAGGCTTGGCGTTCCCGGGGGCTCCCTACGTGCCTGAGGAAGGCCATCCCTGAGGTTTTTAGTGGATAGGTCTTCCCCTTCTGGGGAGGAGAGCCCCACATAACCGCCGGCTCGCCACAGCCGGGGTATGCAACTTAATGCATTTTCCTCAGGGAAACAAAAAAAAAGTTGTACGAGGTAGTGCGAAATGCGGGATTTCGTACATCGACATCGGCCAGCGTCATCTGGTCGATGCAGACTTGCGGCGGCGACAGCACGGCCTGTGACTGGGAGCGACCCGAGCTGCCGGAGCTGCCGCTGCCGGCGCCAGAGCCGGCGCCGGAGCCGCTCGAGCTGGCGCCCGGCATGCACGCCGAGATCTTGGGTCACGGTATGACAGTGCAGTACCGCGGTATGACAGGGCAGTACCACGGTATGACAGGGCAGTTCCACGGTATGACAGTGCAGTACCGCGGTATGACAGGGCAGTACCACGGTATGCCAGTGCAGTACCACGGTATGACAGGGCAGTTCCACGGTATGACAGTGCAGTACCACGGTATGACAGTGCAGTGCCACGGTATGACAGGGCAGTACCACGGTATGACAGTGCAGTACCACGGTATGACAGGGCAGTACCACGGTATGACAGTGCAGTACCACGGTATGACAGGGTAGTACCCCGGTATGACAGTGCAGTACCACGGTATGCCAGTGCAGTACCACGGTATGACAGGGCAGTTCCACGGTATGACAGTGCAGTACCACGGTATGACAGTGCAGTGCCACGGTATGACAGGGCAGTACCACGGTATGACAGGGTAGTACCCCGGTATGACAGTGCAGTACCACGGTATGACAGTGCAGTACCACGGTATGACAGTGCAGTACCACGGTATGACAGTGCAGTACCACGGTATGACAGTGCAGTACCACGGTATGACAGTGCAGTACCACGGTATGACAGGGCAGTTACGCCACCATACAGATACGTGGGAGTTTCATAGCACCGCGAAATAGGTTCACAGGCGAATGTTTGTAGGGGTGTTACGTAGGCAAATTGCGACGAACCCGACGTGATTTGATTGCATATGTTATCGAACCACAAAAGTACATAATCAATGCGTGTCACAGCGGTCAAATGTTATAACATACAGCCACATTCAAAAGCAGAATTAGTTGTTACAATAAAAAGGTCAGCGAACACAGAATGATAGTTTGTTACCCAATCCGTGGCAGCATTCCGAATGGAGGCAAAGATAGAAAAACAGACACAAATTAATAATAAATGAAGCAGTTTGCAAATCATAAAAAACGTACAAACACGCAATTAGTTTTTAAAAAACGCTTTGTCAATTTGAAAAAATCACACCCTTAATAAAATCTTTTGCATGAACATAATTCGATAATTAACCATTTCATAAATTTCTATACACTCAATTAGTGTTCTGACATATTACATCTTGTTACACATTGAAAAAAATTTACCTAAAAAAGATAAGACAAAAAATGCGCACCAGGTTTTCTGTGCTGTGTATCACATATTGATTGGTATATTTTTTCTTTTTATGGTTGTGTTTAGCATCTCATAACCATAACATTACTTGATACAAACAGGTAAAGCCATTAATGTGTTAAATAAATATTAACATCCCATAAATTTACATCAAAATCAAATTTTATTTGTGGACAAATTAAGGTGTGTAAATATTAATTAGCACTCATGTTATTTGTCGACAAATTAAGGTGTGTAAATATTAATTAGCACTCATGTTATTTGTCGACAAGTTAAGGTATGTAAATATTAATTAGCACTCCACGTTATTTGTCGACAAATTAAGGTGTGTAAATATTAATTAGCACTCATGTTTTTGTCGACAACTTAAGGTGTGTAATATTAATTAGCACTCATGTTATTTGTCGACAAATTAAGGTGTGTAAATATTAATTAGCACTCATGTTATTTGTCGACAACTTAAGGTGTGTAAATATTAATTAGCACTCATGTTATTTGTCGACAACTTAAGGTGTGTAAATATTAATTAGCACTCATGTTATTTATCGACTACTTAAGGTGTGTAAATATTAATTAGCACTCATGTCATTTGTCGACAAATTAAGTTCTATAAATATTAATCAGCACTCATGTTATTTGTTAATTCTCAAGTCTGAATATAATTAATAATTAGAATCCACAACGCTGATGTATAAAATAAATGAGAGAAACACACTCACGGTGGTTGTGGGCGGTCCTTTCTCATCTTCCTCTGTGAAAGCGGGCAGCAAGTCCTCACGGCCGTGGTACTTGTAGCAGTTGATCACTATCTGGCGGAGTGCATGGGTCCACGACATCTGAAAGACATTAACATAGTTGAAATTCCTTCTCGATCCAGTTTTCTCTTTAGATTTATTTACCCTTTCCACCGCTCGCTTGTGGATTGAATTCAAACATTTTAATGCAGTGTTATGAATGAACACACATGCACACTCAATAATTATCCGAGTACTAGTTTGAGATTAGCCAGTTTAATAGATGGATAATCTCGTGTGGCCAACAAATAAATAAAAATAAAAACTTTTTTTTTTCAAAATGTCCTGGGTTCAATGAATTTCTCTGAACGTCTAAAATCCATTTGTACATTGAAAAAAATTTTTTTATTTAAAAAATTACGGGTTTTTTTTCTGCTCTTTAAAATCAATTCTGGGATTTGAGGCATATCCATTTTATTCTTTCTTTGTATGAAATCAGTGTAAGTACATGAATAACTCCTGCTTCTCGTCCTCGGTGCGCGCGTCCATGCGCACGTTGGCCCAGGGCAGGTCCTTGGGCCACCAGGGCGGCTGTATCGTCTGTGGGCACAGGTGGCGTGCGTACCTTCTGCTTCTCGTCCTCGGTGCGCGCGTCCATGCGCACGTTGGCCCAGGGCAGGTCCTTGGCCACCAGGGCGGCTGTATCGTCTGTGGGCACAGGTGGCGTGCGTACCTCCTGCTTCTCGTCCTCGGTGCGCGCGTCCATGCGCACGTTGGCCCAGGGCAGGTCCTTGGGCCACCAGGGCGGCTGTATCGTCTGTGGGCACAGGTGGCGTGCGTACCTTCTGCTTCTCGTCCTCGGTGCGCGCGTCCATGCGCACGTTGGCCCAGGGCAGGTCCTTGGGCCACCAGGGCGGCTGTATCGTCTGTGGGCACAGGTGGCGTGCGTACCTTCTGCTTCTCGTCCTCGGTGCGCGCGTCCATGCGCACGTTGGCCCAGGGCAGGTCCTTGGGCCACCAGGGCGGCTGTATCGTCTGTGGGCACAGGTGGCGTGCGTACCTTCTGCTTCTCGTCCTCGGTGCGCGCGTCCATGCGCACGTTGGCCCAGGGCAGGTCCTTGGGCCACCAGGGCGGCTGTATCGTCTGTGGGCACAGGTGGCGTGCGTACCTTCTGCTTCTCGTCCTCGGTGCGCGCGTCCATGCGCACGTTGGCCCAGGGCAGGTCCTTGGGCCACCAGGGCGGCTGTATCGCCTGTGGGCACAGGTGGCGTGCGTACCTTCTGCTTCTCGTCCTCGGTGCGCGCGTCCATGCGCACGTTGGCCCAGGGCAGGTCCTTGGGCCACCAGGGCGGCTGTATCGCCTGTGGGCACAGGTGGCGTGCGTACCTTCTGCTTCTCGTCCTCGGTGCGCGCGTCCATGCGCACGTTGGCCCAGGGCAGGTCCTTGGGCCACCAGGGCGGCTGTATCGCCTGTGGGCACAGGTGGCGTGCGTACCTTCTGCTTCTCGTCCTCGGTGCGCGCGTCCATGCGCACGTTGGCCCAGGGCAGGTCCTTGGGCCACCAGGGCGGCTGTATCGCCTGTGGGCACAGGTGGCGTGCGTACCTTCTGCTTCTCGTCCTCGGTGCGCGCGTCCATGCGCACGTTGGCCCAGGGCAGGTCCTTGGGCCACCAGGGCGGCTGTATCGTCTGTGGGCACAGGTGGCGTGCGTACCTTCTGCTTCTCGTCCTCGGTGCGCGCGTCCATGCGCACGTTGGCCCAGGGCAGGTCCTTGGGCCACCAGGGCGGCTGTATCGCCTGTGGGCACAGGTGGCGTGCGTACCTTCTGCTTCTCGTCCTCGGTGCGCGCGTCCATGCGCACGTTGGCCCAGGGCAGGTCCTTGGGCCACCAGGGCGGCTGTATCGCCTGTGGGCACAGGTGGCGTGCGTACCTTCTGCTTCTCGTCCTCGGTGCGCGCGTCCATGCGCACGTTGGCCCAGGGCAGGTCCTTGGGCCACCAGGGCGGCTGTATCGTCTGTGGGCACAGGTGGCGTGCGTACCTTCTGCTTCTCGTCCTCGGTGCGCGCGTCCATGCGCACGTTGGCCCAGGGCAGGTCCTTGGGCCACCAGGGCGGCTGTATCGTCTGTGGGCACAGGTGGCGTGCGTACCTTCTGCTTCTCGTCCTCGGTGCGCGCGTCCATGCGCACGTTGGCCCAGGGCAGGTCCTTGGGCCACCAGGGCGGCTGTATCGTCTGTGGGCACAGGTGGCGTGCGTACCTTCTGCTTCTCGTCCTCGGTGCGCGCGTCCATGCGCACGTTGGCCCAGGGCAGGTCCTTGGGCCACCAGGGCGGCTGTATCGTCTGTGGGCACAGGTGGCGTGCGTACCTTCTGCTTCTCGTCCTCGGTGCGCGCCGTCCCATGCGCACGTTGGCCCAGGGCAGGTCCTTGGGCCACCAGGGCGGCTGTATCGCCTGTGGGCACAGGTGGCGTGCGTACCTTCTGCTTCTCGTCCTCGGTGCGCGCGTCCATGCGCACGTTGGCCCAGGGCAGGTCCTTGGGCCACCAGGGCGGCTGTATCGCCTGTGGGCACAGGTGGCGTGCGTACCTTCTGCTTCTCGTCCTCGGTGCGCGCGTCCATGCGCACGTTGGCCCAGGGCAGGTCCTTGGGCCACCAGGGCGGCTGTATCGTCTGTGGGCACAGGTGGCGTGCGTACCTTCTGCTTCTGTCTCGTCTCGTGCCTTCGGTGCGCGCGTCCATGCGCACGTGTTGCGCCCAGGGCAGGTCCTTGGGCCACCAGGGCGGCTGTATCGTCTGTGGGCACAGGTGGCGTGCGTACCTTCTGCTTCTCGTCCTCGGTGCGCGCGTCCATGCGCACGTTGGCCCAGGGCAGGTCCTTGGGCCACCAGGCGGCTGTATCGTCTGTGGGCACAGGTGGCGTGCGTACCTTCTGCTTCTCGTCCTCGGTGCGCGCGTCCATGCGCACGTTGGCCCAGGGCAGGTCCTTGGGCCACCAGGGCGGCTGTATCGTCTGTGGGCACAGGTGGCGTGCGTACCTTCTGCTTCTCGTCCTCGGTGCGCGCGTCCATGCGCACGTTGGCCCAGGGCAGGTCCTTGGGCCACCAGGGCGGCTGTATCGTCTGTGGGCACAGGTGGCGTGCGTACCTTCTGCTTCTCGTCCTCGGTGCGCGCGTCCATGCGCACGTTGGCCCAGGGCAGGTCCTTGGGCCACCAGGGCGGCCGCGTGGACTCGCGGCCCCAGCCCGGCTTGCCGCGCACTGCCGCCGCAACCACAAAACAATACAACATGCCGCCGTTAGTACCCACCAGTGCAACATTACGTACATTGTACATTTTTGTTCAAAAGTTCAACAAAAGCCTTTTCAGACACTTTTTTACGTCAAAAGTATACAATTTAAAGAAACCTCAACAACTACATAACCTTGTACGCACAAAACATAGTTTAAAGGAAAGCAATTTTTCAGCGCAATAAATAACATGTGGGAGCCACTCACCCATGGAGTACTTGAGCATGAGCGGTATGAAGGCGCGCAGTTGCGCCTGCGTCATCTTCTCGACGGGCGTGGGGATGCCGTCGATGATGAGGGGCGGCAGCTCGAAGAGCGAGGGGTCGTCCTGCGGCGGCGGCGGCGCCTGCTCGCACCCGCCCAGCCCGAACTGACAAACGTTACTGTGGGCCCGCCGCATGCAAGCGCGCTGCGCTGCCGCCTGCCGCATGCCGCTCGCCGGCAGCGGCGAACGGCGAACGGCACGCGAGTAGTTAGCGCAATAACAAAACGGAGCCGGGGGAGGAATCGATGTGGCCGCAATCAATATACAACATCATCATGTCGCAGCAAAATCGCTCTTTATCAAGGAGGTCAATGCAATTAATTTATATTATTCCAGTTGCACTCTATATTAGGGTGATTGGGTCTTAATCAACCACGCTGACCCAATGCAGACTGGTCGACGACATTCATATTTTTAATCTCTTACAAATGCAAGCACGTTGCCTCACGACGTTTCCCTTCACCTAAATTTTTCTAGCTCTGTTTATAGTTCCGCGGTAAGTCCTTTTATACGGGGAGTGATTCAAAAGTAGCGATAATCGGTTATTGCCAGTGTACATACAAATCAGAAAAGAAATATTTATATTGCAATACTACCCACTGGTTCAGGCTAGATTTATTTTTAGCTACATTTATTTGAATACAAGCTGTCGAAAAGAGAACATCAAAATGGAGAAAAATGAAATTAGAGCCGCCATAAAGTGCCTCTGCTTCTCCGTATTCTACAGTTTCACACTGGGCCAAGAAGTTTATGTTGGGCAGAACGTCCATAGAAGACGAACCTCGCGAAGGACGCCCATCCACTTCCCTCACTGAGGATAGCGTGAAAATGGTCAAAGATATCGTTTTGGCAGATCAAAGAGTGAACATCGTGTACGCAGCTGAGGTGACAAGAATATCATATGGCGGTATCCAAAGAATCTTCACAAACGAATTGCATATGAAAAAGGTGTCAGCGCGTTGGGTACCGAGAATGTCAACCAACTAACAAAAGAAAAAACGAATTAACATTTCGAGGGCAAATCTTGACAAGTTTCAAATGGTGGATCCAGCTGGATCCACCATTTCGACTCTGAAATGAAACACGACAAACAGAAAACGAAACATACGAAACGAAACTTGAAAACGAGCCTCCTCGCCCACGCCAAAGAAATTCAAAGTGTCAAGTTCGGCGGGGAAGGTTATGGCCTCCGTTTTTTGCGACGCACAAGGAGTAATAATGGTGGAATACATGGAAAAAGGAGCCGTATGTATAGCCGTATATATATATATAGTAAGGAGTGTAGTCGTCTACAAGCTCTCAGTACTATGTAGACCAAATAAGAAGATTGCCATCAAAGAAAAAAGACGCGGCCATCAAGACAACGCACCGGCTCACAAAGCTGCAGTTGCGATGGCTATCATTCAAGAAATGGGATTTGAAGTGGTCGATCACCCTCTCTATTGGCCAGATCTAGCTCTCAGCAACTTCTATCTCTTTCTTCGACTCAAGGAAGACCTTCGAGGCAAGAAATTTAATGACAATAGCGAAGTGATGGCCGCTGTAGAGGCTTTTTTGGAGAGGTTTTTTCAAAGGGAATTTTAGGTTTAAAAAAAAGATGCGATTAAATGTATTAACTTGTTAGGAAACTATGTTACTATCGTTACTTTTGGATCACCCCTCGTAAGTTCCAAGTCAAACCAACATTTGCCCAGTAGGCACAGATAATCATTACTGTGATGTCACTGCATATCAACTACGCTTCAATACCATCTGCCATCACTGACGATTTAGCAAAACAATACAAGTAGAGTAGTACAGAGAAGAATGATTCTATTAGGTACTTGTATCATTTTGTCCATGAGCTATATATACTAAAACTACTGATAAGATAGATGAATATGGATCAAATTGCTGTTTTGGAAAATTTCCATGCATTACTAATCTTTTATGATTCCAGTGAATTTTGTAGTAACTTTTCAAGTAGGATTGCTAATATAGTCTAAAGAATAATCAACCTTACATGGTAGTGAGTAGGGCCCATAATTATTCTTATTTACGCCTATTTGAATGGAATAATTTACAGATAGCATACAGGCACTGAAAATGGAGTATTAGGATTCCAACAAAGAGGATCGACAATTTGATAATGATTACAGGAAGGTAGGATTTTGGTCTGTAAAATGATGTTGACTGTAGCAAACTGACTGGCAACCCTGACCATTCCGCGGTCTATTTTGGTCATTTTGCTAACCCAGTTATCCTATAATAACACCACTGCTTAAATAATGTTTTAATAATTATTAACTAATAGAAAGCGTTATTCGCATCCAATCTATAGAAATAAGTATTTCATACTCAGGGGCCGAAACAAATTTACGGTCCAAAAAATCTGATTCTGCTGACCCAAATTTTTAAAATAACTGACATTATCTGACCATTTCCACACATTTTTTTTTTGTAGGTGTAAGGTATAAAAATAATAATTTCTCTAAATTAGGGTACATTTTTTCCGGTATCATTAGAAGTTTTAATAATATCAACCGACAACATTTCGATGCGTCGTTTATTCGAGTTGTCACAGAGCGATAGATGTGAAATAAGACGACTTTCATTTATTAAATCAGATTTATGTAACTCAATGGGCAACGACATCGCAATTTTTGAAAATCTTTGTGACATGTTTCTGTTTTTGAAATATCATTAAGGTTCAAAATACGTAGTTTTTGCTAATGAGTTGCCTATAGATGTTTTAGAAAAGAGGTGTTTACAGGCAGCTGCATAATGTTTCCTCACTCTTGTCAGAAAAGACAATCGTTAATTTTCTTCAGGATGCTGAATCAATGATACATAAAAAAAAACTAGTATGTCAAAAATCTGACAAAACTGACCATTTTCCAAAAAAACTGACTTTAACTGACCAATGCCCAAAAATCTGACTTTGTCTGATTTATCTGACTAGTTTCGGAGCCTGCATACTATTTGTTCCATTCCATAGTTTTAGCTTATGCAGTAACACAGGCGTGCGAGAGTAGTACACCCTGGCTGATGAAGCAGGTCAGGTTGAGCGGTACCTGGTGCGCCAGCGCGTTCTCCAGCTCCTCCATGATCATGCAGCGCAGGTTGCGCACCACGTCCTCCAGCGGCTTGGCGCCGAACACGCGGTACGAGGTGTTGGGCTTGCCCGGCGTGGCCACCAGCACCACGGCCTGCTGGCCCACGCGGGTCGCGAACTCCTCGATCGTTTGCTGGAAACATACACAACAAGCAATGCGTCACCGTCTGCTTACTATACAATGGAAACATGGTCATGAGAATGTGCACGTATTGAGGTTAAACATTCTTTGAGATAATCATCTCAACGGTGCTGAGTAAGCTAGCAATACGCACGCGCGTATTAGTGTATAAGCCTTAGTTTTAGTTAAATAAATCAGTTATTATAATGGAGACCATAATAGACGATATCATACTATAACCTGAGTCTCATTATGTCCATTGCTAAAACCCTGGTTTTGGGGGGAAGGTGTGTTACGTATGAATGACAGTTACACATATTTACTAAGTGAGGGTAGATAAATATTAAAGGAGAATTATTTGTAAGGTGAATCAAAAAACGACAGTCTCAAAAAAGATACAAGTAAGTGAACATAACAGCTAGCTTACTCAGCACCCTTGAGATAATTATCTCAAAAATGTATAACCTCAATATGTGCACGTTCTCATGACCGGCACAGTCTAAAATGAAAATATAATAATTTCAACTTGAAATCTACTTAAAATTAAATAGTAAAATGCGGAGAGGTCAGGTGTTTTGTCTACCTATCTGCTGGATACCAAAAGAGAGTACTCAATCCTATCCACAACCTTTGATATTCTCAATAATAATTTTGACAAGACTAATTGGTGTTTACAAATACCTACAACTGATGAAACACCAAATTTGTTAAGAGTCATCAAGAAAGTATGTGTATTGTTATTTTACCTCTACCCTTTCGTAACTTACCCTCAACTTTCTGAGCAGTCTGTTCTGATGGCGCTTTCTGACGGAGGGGTTGGTCTCGAATGAGTGTGGACGCTTGCGTTTCTTCGATGAAGCGATGGCAGCTGCCGCGGCCATGCCCACGGGCCCTTCCGCAGGGACAAATAACAAATGAGGCAGTACAAATAAACATCACATTCACTTCACTATCAATCACTTCAAAATTCAATATGTTGAATTATCGATTGTTTGAATGGAAAACATAATTTTATGAAGAAATTAACAAGTAATACAATTGTAATTATATACTAATCATAAACTAAATATGGATTAATTTTGCAGTTTTGTTAAGTATGCCATGTACGAGGGGCGGTCAAAAAGTTCGCGGAATGGCGGGGTTGGCGGGGGTGAGGTCGCTCCTCCAGGTAGCCGCTACTTGAGTAACTCATAATTACTATATATGCCAATTTCTAGCCTAATTGGGTCATTAGCTTTCGAGTTACAAACGAGTAAACAAGTAAATCGGGAACAAACTAGCCACTATGGAGAAAATTGAACATCGCGCCGTCGTAAAGTTCCTCACCAAACAAGGAAAAACGCCTCAAACTATTTTGCAAGAGATGTTAGCTGTTTACGGAGACTCTGCTCCTGGTAAAACCATGATTCACAAATGGCACGGCCTTTTCAAGCAAGGAAGGGAGTCAATTGAAGATGATCCTCGACCTGGACGGCCCATTGAGGCCACTACGCCGGAAATCATTGAAAAAGTTGAAAAACTTGTATTGGAAGACGGAAGGTTGAAGAAGAAACAACTTGCAGCATCAGTTGGAGTATCAGAAACCACAATTTTAAATATTATTCATCAACATCTTGGCATGAGTAAAGTGTGTTCAAGGTGGGTCCCGAGAATGCTCACGCCGCTGCAAAAACGTGAGCGCGTCAACTGTTTCCGCGAGTTTTTGGACCGCTGTGGAGAAGATAGGGAAGAAATTATGGCCCGAATTGTAACCGGTGATGAAACTTGGGTTCACCACTATGAGCCTGAGTCAAAGCAGGAGTCGATGCAGTGGCACAAAAAAGCCACACCACCCCCTAAAAAATTTAAAGTGTCGCAATCGGCCGGAAAGATCATGGCGACTATTTTTTGGGATACTGAAGGTATTCTTTTGATCGATTATAAACAACGTGGTGTTTCTATAACGGGAGAGTACTACGCTTCCCTATTGGACCGATTAAAAGAAGCTATTAAAGAAAAAAGATGAGGAAAACTGACAAAAGGTGTACTCCTTTTGCACGACAACGCGCCCGTTCACACGAGTTATGTTGCGACGCCTGCCATTCATCGATGCGGTTTTGAACAACTACGCCATCCACCCTACAGTCCAGACCTGGCCCCTAGCGATTTTTATTTATTCCCAAAGATGAAGAAAGAGCTGCGTGGAAAAAAATTTAGAGACGATGATGAAGTCAAGTCGGCGATTTCGGCGTATTTTGACGCCCAAGACAAAACCTATTTTTTCGACGGTATTAATAAGTTATATGCCAGATCCGAAAAATGTATTCGTGTTAAGGGGGAATATATTGAAAAGGAAAAATAACATAATGTATCATTTCATCTTTTTTCCCAGTCATTCCGCGAACTTTTTGACCTCCCCTCGTAACTTCCAGTGTTTGTCAAAAAAACTAGTTTAATATTTAATGCTGCCAAATAAAAAACATTACTCTTCAAAATAATGAGAAGAGAAATTGTGTGGGTTTCTTGTGCACTGTCCCATCACATATAGTCAGTTACCTGCAGCAGCCAGCTGCTTAGTGACCTCATCGCTCATAGCAGTCTTGACCATATCCTGGTCATCGTATTGTGAGCCAGCTGGGGAGGAGGCACAGTCCTCATCGTCTTCAGAGCCGCTCAGGCCGCATCCTTCTACTTGTGACATGTCCTGCTCCCCATCACACTAAATGACAATAAAAGTAAACTTTGTTAATATAGTCTTGTCAGGATTGAGATACAGATAAGATGGTAGCCGTCACCCAGGTGCAGTTGGCTGTCCTATCACAAACCAAGGAATTTTACAGACGATGGCCTTATAGAAATTGTTCTTTTATGTCCACTGCCACTTATAACTTTTTGCAATTTTCTTTTTTGACATGCTCATTGTTTGCTTTGACCAGGTCTCTCTTGGAAATTCTATCTTAACTCCTATTTTATTTGTTGTTATCCACAGTGAGAGGCAATAATATTAATCAGACCATAGGGTCTGATTGATGAAACTATAGAGTTTATGTGAAATTTTAACATGGAAATATCAATTGTGCAGGATTACAATTTCAATATGTTGTTATTGTTACCTGTCTACTATTGTGTAATCATTTTTATTTACAATTGATTGCTTGCACGTATTTTTTACTTGTTCCCTATTTTTTCCTTTAGACATAAAAAGATTTCTAATCTAAGAGCATGTATTATGTAATAGAATCTAAGATAGTGTACAATATTTCAAATGGAATATTTCCCAAATCAAATATAATGGTTGAGCATTAGCAAATGCTCAATTTATAGTTAAGGCTACTAGGCTAACAACCACTATATTACTTGAATTTATTCCTTTTTATATTGCAGAATATAAGCAAAATATTATCTTTGCAATTCAATAGACTGTGCTTTAGGAACAAATGGAAATAAGGTTAAAAATAGAATGTTATTTGCGTATTCCATGAAGCAAATGAATATAGGTGGGAACATTATTTCCACATTCAACCTGCTAGTTACTTACCAACAGATAGAAAGAAGGCCAACTAAAGTATGGAACAAAACTAAATCAGGGTTAGAGGGCACTTTAAAAATGATGTGAGACACTTTATATAGCATTATTGTAGCAGTGTTCAAGTAGTTTTGTATCAAACGGTTTACATTGTTAAGTAGTTAGGACTACTGGTTCTATCTATATAGATGGTAACAATTATTTATTTCAATTGCAATAGCACTTCAGAACCAACTTATCCTGTTAGTACATCACATAGTAGTCTTACCCAACTTTGTTACAAAGTTAAAAATTGTTGATATTAAAATCAGAGACAAGACTATCTGTTTCATTTCAGTGAGATCAAATTTCTATGAGCTTTCCTTTTGTCTAAAATTGAAACTCCTGAACTTTCCAGAGTATAGAATTCAAGAAACAAATGAAGTTTTATCAAAATATTCCCATTTTATAGCTAGAAAGTTTGTTATGTACTAATTATCAAAAGTATTGCTTATACCTCTTCTGTCATGTCCATAGACTCTGTGCTGACAGCAGAGTTCATGATGCTAAATTCTTGTTCAGTGTTTTCTCTTTCTTTCACCTCCTGGACCATTGGCGTGTTCCCTCCTTCGTAACAGCAAACACGTCAATTCGCCTGCTCACTAATGTGAGTTTAGTTCCTAAGCAAGATAAAGAAATAACTCAGGACTTGATAATATTCTTTTCATAATCACTCTTCACTCTTGATCTTGCTCCTTAAAGCCTAAGTATAGCCAGAATACCTAATGAACTACTCGTCATTTTATGTAATCCACTATCAGTAACTAGAAATATAAAATAAACTGTAAAAACTTAAATATATCTATTATAGACAACTCTGACATAAAATATTGATAATAATAGTTCACAAAAGTTATTCTTTTATAATTAACAAGATCTGTTTTATATGTTTCAAAAGATTTTTTATAGCACTCAATCTATCTCATCTTCTACAAATATTATATACCAGGAGAAAATTGTTTACTGAATTAAAGAACTTCTTAGCCCATAGTAAGCTTTCTTTTTCACAGTTTTATTAGTAATTTAGATCATACTACTAAGATGAGAATAATAATATCTTCTTAATCTATATAAATAAATGTAATTGCTCTCATCCAATAACTTTTATTAGCAAATTTAACTTAAACATTTTAGGAATTGATTATAGAAATTAAATAACGAAATTTTGATAAACTGATAATATAGAATCAATAAAAACATAAAGGCTGTCCTTTACATTGTTCATGTACCTAGTTACATAAAGTAAAACTTATTGATTAGTTATCTTTTCAACAAACAATAAAATGGTGGATATATGCTATTATTTATAGGTTTATGAGTTAAATAAGTAAGGTTTGAAGGTGTACTATGACAAATACAAACATAATTCGTAGAAACAAAAACTTTTAATGAGTTTTACCTACATTTACATAGCACAATAGTAATTTCTATTGTGCCGAAACTCAAAGAAAATCAATACTCAAGCTTCCCACGCAAATATTCCTTTCAAAGGACAAATTTTCAAGCTATTGAATAAAAGTCATGTTATATTAAGCTTGAAAAGTAGACATTGAACTTGCTGGTTTAGCTTAGAAAAGCTGTATGAAATAATTGGCGCTATTCCGAGATATGTCGGAAAATGTCGCACATTGTTAGGTATTTTGTTTGCATCCAATGCATGCATCTTTACTAGGGCAGGTCAACTTTGAAAGCGAATGACACCAACTCTTTTGCGGCGGCGTAAAGGATAAGCCAAATGAATGGCCATCATGAAGGGGAGTCGCGCGTTCGAGCAGGCCCAGACGGAACCGAAAGACTACGGCTGCGTACGCACCTGCGTGATTTGAAACACATATCGCGAATGTTTTTGAAGTCTCAAAAACTTGCAGTGATGTAACCGATCAAAAATAACACTTTTTTAGGTTTCCTCACTTAAACAGACACTGTTTTCACGAAATTGGCGGAGTGCACTAGAGGCCCAGAAAAATCCGAATCCTCCATTATTATCGATCGGAAAACGCGATACATAGCCACCAAAAACTTCAAATCTACGAAGCGCCATTTTGTACGAGTCTGCGCGGTGGGAATTTTTCGCATGGAAAGGGAAATCGCCCCTCAACCCGAGGGGGGACACAATAAATGGGACCTATCCGTTTTTAAATAATAGGAATATATATGTATATTCGTACAATACTCACGGCTTCTAATGAATAAAGTAATTTTTTGACGTCCATGAAGTATTGCGTTTGGGTGAAATTTAGAGTTTATTTTCAAAAACACGGATCAATTGTCGCGCGACAGCGCCATCTAGGACAATTTGAAGATTTTGAATTTAGAAGCTGTCAATTTGACATGTTTATTTTTTTCACAAGAAAACGAAAACATTGCAAAATATAAACAATGTGGATATGTGGGTTATGAAATTCTGATTCTACTTTTTAATTCTGATAAAAGGATGTCTTTCATCAAAAGTAAGTTATATATGTATGCACTTTTAAGTTTTGTCTTGAAATTACAAATAATTTCAGTCTTGTCTCTACGTTCACAGTGATATTAATTTTAGCGAAATACATTTCTATTTTTGATTAAATTTCTGTTGTGCTGTCATGTTATAGTAGGAATGAAGTGGTTGTGGAAACAAAAGTTGATTACATCTGTAAAATAAACTTAAAATTGGTTTAAAAAAACCATAACCTAATTCATGCAGCATACATCGTTATGTAGTAGATGTAAGGTGAAACTAAATACATTACTTGTATAAAAAATGCTAGTTTCCGAAGAATATAAATAACAATACTAGTTATTTATATTTAAGTGATTTTGTTATTTGTATGACCTCTTAGCAGACTCCTAAGGATTTCTCTGAATTAAACTTATAATTGTATAGAAATCACTATACCTTATGTTAACATAGGGAGGCAGGATCTGCCTTAACAATCCTATAGTTATAAATATGCTCAGCTTAACTTTTAATCAATATTTATTTGTTATTACATATTAATTAATTACATTTTACTATTAATCTATAGAGCTTTAAAAATGATATTACAGTTGGTGTACATTTACAGTATAATGATAAACTGTAATCAGAATTAACTAAATATTATTTGGATATTTCGTTAGTCTTGACACTTTCTATGAAAGTTCAACATGGCATTGAAATTGTCTTGGGATTTTATAGATTTGCTTTTAAAATTAGACCTACTAGCAATAATTGGGTGGTCCAGGTTGCGGTTTATCATATGGCAGAAGTTTTTCTGTTCAGTTTGTGATAGGGATTCTGAGTCCATCTGGATTTCTAACACTGAATTTGTTTCACTGTAATTCTCAATAATGGAGTACAGGGAAATGTTGCTAGCTTACATCTTCAGACAAATCAGCACTTATCATCAAGTGAGATGAAGGAAGAGCTGTGCGCTTATTTGATAAAAATAAATGAAACTACTGAAATTATACTTATAAATATTTTATATTGCATAATAATTTTTAATGTTCAAAAATATATTTATGGCATAGATCTTACAGCTAAATGACTAATGTATTTATTAATTTTTAGATTAACTATAGTCTAACGTTTAAAATAGTAAGATTACAAAATCACATTACAATTTTTATATAAATTTGTCAATTTTTTCCTTATGTGTTTTCCTCATCGTTGTCTTTGTTCACTGGATTCCTCAGAGGAACCTGTAAGAAAACAATAGTATAATATAATAATTATTACTTATACCTTTCCTCTTGTTTTATATATTATACTAACTTAATATATTTTTTTCTGTTATGATTAATGAGTTCTTTACTTCTTTCTTGTGGCTAAAATAATTTGATAGACATTGCAATTACTTGTTGCGGCCTGTGTGCTGGAAAAGCATGTATGAATCTGCTATCTTTAACAATAAATCTATGAATATAGTCCTTGCTAGTATCATTGCATGTGTCTGTGCAAGTCTATTTTGGATAAAGGTTTTTAGATTTTTGATCAATTTAGACTTCAGACCGGTTGTACTGTCGTGCTCGAAGCGGCGCAGAATTCGAAGCGGCGCAGAATTCGAAGTGACGCCGACCATGTAGTTAGTTAGTTTGGCTGGGCTCCACCGCACTTAGCCTAATGATTGGGCCATTGTGCGTGCCGACCATGTAATGGCCATGGGGACCTAATTGTAGCGATGCAGAAGGTTGCCGAGCAAAGAGTCATGGGGTGCAGTCGCATACAAAACTTGAAGTTTCTGAATTAAATCAGTGGGATGGTCTATGAGGATATGACGTGGAAGTGGATACCTGAGAGGGCGGGGGCGGGGGCGGTGGCGGTGGTGGCAACTGAGCCGGCAGCGGCAGCGGCAGCGGGGGCGGGGCGGTGGCAGTGGCGGCCGCGCCAGCCCAGGTCGCAGCGGCACGCGCCGCGCACGCAGCGGCCGTGGGCGCAGCGCGCGCACTCGCCGCGCCGCCCCACCTCGCAGTGGTCGCCGCCCAGCCCCGCCGGGCACCGGCACTTGTTCACGCCCTTGCACCGCCCGCCGTTCAGGCACGGCACCACGCACTTCGCTACGAGTGGTCAACCAAAAACAATTACTACAATAATAATATGCGTTGGGAAGTGACGACCCCATCGTCCGTGATGGAGCAATAGTGTAGTTAGTATCCCTCGGCGCAGCTAATGGTGAGCTGTCGGTGAGTGGCGACACCGAGTGCCCTGATATGTTTCAGGGGAGTGTATGCCATCCACGTCTGTCTTGCTTTAGCCGGCCAGCACTGAAGTCGCAAGAGCAAATGTTCGAACGGTGGAAGTGTAATAATGTCATAACGCCGATCCGAGCGTCTCGATAGCTGCCGCAGACACACTCTACATCCTTAGCCGATCACACCAATATTGCACCAATATTGGTCTGCTTTTTAGGGGGTACATTTAGTGAGCGGCGAGTCACCACCTGCCATATTTAAATCAATTAAGAGACTGAGAAGGGACGTGATCGGAGTGTGTTCCATAGCCCGGCTCTCATTACCACCAAAATTCGATGCGATAGTCCATTAACGTTTTAACATGAAATGACAATAGTTCCTGTGCATCTAACTGAGTATAGTCTTAGTCGCATTTCTCATTGTCCAGATACAGATTAGACCTAGTTGGTACACGTCACGCACATTTATGAAAAAAATTACTTATATTGCCTCTGTTGGTTCTATATCCCCGCGCATGCCTTATAAAAAAGTTAATGCCTTTGCAACCTATCCGCTTTGGACCAGCGTGGTTGATTGTGGCTATAACATGGTTAAGGTTGGCTCCAGCCCATCGATAAGGGAGTATATTTATGTTACTGAATGGGGTGTTGCTTGACTAGAGGATCCTACACTTTATTTCCATGATAACTAACTACCTTACCCTGGAACTTTTCAATCCCTTGAAAGGTATTCAAAATTAGGAAGTGTTGAACAAGCAATGTACCTCAAGCATCAAAATCTGAGAGCATGCTGAGAGAAAAGCTAGCGTTCCCCAATAACTCGCATTGAATCAGTTCGGTGGAGGATATCCTAAATTACTCCCTAAAAAGTTTATCATTATAATCAAAGTTGTTTTCGCTTCTCTTGCCTGATACAGACAAGAGATTTCTTAAAATTGCTGGCATATCTTGGGCACTGCTAAATTCAAAATAGGAATGAACTTGAATGAATGAAGTCTTAATTTACTATACATACATACACTCACGCCTTTTTCCCATGGGGGTAGGCAGAGATTACGTCTTTCCACTTGCTACGGTCTTTACATATCTCTTTCGCTTCATCTACTTTCATAACATTCCTCATACATGCTCAACGATTGCGGGTACTTCTGACCTGGCCTTTTTTGAGGACACTTTCGATTTGTTCGAAATATGTTCGCCTAGGTCTTCCTCGTCCCGTATCTCCACTCACTCCAGCTTCATAAATCATTTTGGTCAGTCTACTTTCATCCATCCGTTCCACATGCCCAAACCACCCAAGCATCCCTTTCTCTATTCTTGTCACGATATCCTCTTTCAAATCACATTTCTTTCTAATCACTTCATTATACAATCTGTCACTCAGTTTTACTCCTGCCATACTCCGCAAAGCTCTCATTTCTACTGCATTTATTCTGCTTTCATGTCGTTTCTCCCATACCCAACTTTCACTTCCGTACATTAATGTTGGGACCAGCATTAATGTAATTAATTTACTATATTTATTCGAAATTGTTATTCACATACTTCCAAGTTTGGATCATTATAATTTCCACTTACAATATTCGCAGTGCAGTCCGTAGTATCCTTTAGGACACTCGCACGTGTCTTTCTGTATGCACTTCCCACCGTTCAAGCACTTCTGCGAGCATATGCCTGTAACAAAGTGTTTTATTGTTTCACAGAACCAGTCATGCTTTCGAAACAACAGCTCCTGTTCGTGAGGCATGTTCACAAGCCGACTTGGTCCAAAAATCCGCACGTAAGTGCTTATTTTTTATAAGACAAAAGTACACGTAGTCACGTCAAACTGATTTCTGTAAGTATACGCGTGACAGACTAGGAAAGAACACAATTGCATATTTGTACTTATATATATGTATAGTGTCCACACTATACATATAAATAAGTACAAATGGCGGACTTAATGCAATCTAATACATACATAGAGTTATAAGGTCTAATAATAAGTATAATTAATACTGTTATTTTATATGTATTTGTGTATATTGTACGTTTGTGTATGTATGTACAATATATTGAAATTTTATATTTTTTTGTCCGTCATATAAGCGTACAAATTAAATAAAACTTAACGTAATCTCTCGCAGGTCTTCCTAAATTTCAGTTGTTAAATGAGCAGTAAGCCGGATGTGGTAGGGTAGATCATTTTATCACACTAAATGATGACGTAAAGATGTTAGTGCGACTGGAATTCAACGTGAATTTACCTGACCCAAGAAAATCGAATCGTGACTTAAGATAGATTGGAGCTCTAGGGTCAAAATATCGAATAGCCAGCAGACAACCCTGAGGTCTCTGCGTTGACGGATGGGAAGCTATATTAGCAGTATTATAAAAGAAATGTCGTCGAATTTACGAAGACCAAAAGTAAAACCAATACCACTATTTATAAGAGGATCCAGGCGGTTTTTGGATCGCATCCGCGAAGCACACATCAGCATAACGTAGAGTAGGATGAGGTTGGACCAGCAAGCAATTTTTGTTTTAATTGGTAGGAAATATTGTAATGACGGTGGACGAAATTTGTTAAAAATATTTAGGTCTTCACGATGTCATTACAGTTGGACACAATAATTCGCGTCGACCACGCGGGCGAGCTAGGCGCGGACCGCATCTACGCCGGCCAGATGGCAGTGCTCGGTCGCACCGCAGAAGGGCCGCTCATACAACACATGTGGGAACAGGAGCGCAAGCATCGCGAGAGATTCGAGCATCTAATCAACGAATACAGAGTCCGGCCTACAGTACTGACGCCCATCTGGAATGTCGCAGGGTTCGTTCTTGGCGCCGGTGAGTTGGAAATGACAAGTGATTTTGACGTTGAGCTTATATTTTCACACAATATCTTTGTAAATTGTAGCCTATCTGTTATTCCGATGTATAAGCTGTATTATTGTAAAGTTTCATCAAGTAGTTTTTACGTGAAAGAGTAAAAAACATCCTTTTGCCATGTTTTTCGGTTTTGGGTAGACCCCCTACTTACTTGATATTGAATGCCTACATCCTACAACATACAAAAATTTATAAACATATATAATATTTTTTTACTTCATAAGTACCTACATCCTTACTATCACAAAGGATATTGTTTTTTGCTGATTCCGCGCAGTTCATGATGACTTGTCCAACAAGCAGACAAGGTCGACACGTGTTTCGTCTCTCAGCGAGACATCTTCAGGATTTGTTGCCTCGGTGACTCACCAGCGGCAGCGGCAGCAGCACCACCGAGGCAACAAATCCTGAAGATGTCTCGCTGAGAGACGAAACACGTGTCGACCTTGTCTGCTTGTTGGACAAGTCATCATGAACTGCGCGGAATCAGCAAAAAACAATATCATTTGTAATACAATGGACTTCCGCAAAATAACACCTGCTACAATAGAATCCTTACTATCATCAATACATAGTATAAAACAAAGTCGCTTTCGCTGTATGTCCGTATGTATGCTTAGATCTTTAAAACTACGCAACGGATTTTGACGCGGTTTTTTTTAATAGATAGAGTGATTCTTAAGGAAGGTTTGTATGTATAATAAATGCATAATATAGTAGAGAAACACTGATAAATTTAAAGGTTAGTGATGTCGTAAATAAGCACGTTTTTTTGCGCTTATATTGCAAACGCTGGCTGAACCCTACGAGATAGACCAAAATAATGTACTACAGTATTGTACAACTTACAAAAATCCACAAAAAAGTCCGCGATGGTATATGTCTATCTCTTAGGGATAACCCACCATAACCATTTTTTCACTGCACCCGTGCGAAGCCGGAGCGGGTCGCTAGTAATATTATAAATCGGAAAGTGAGTTTGTTTGTTTGTTCCGCTTTCACGCCGTAACTGCTGAACCGATTGTTTTACAATTTTGCAGACGTAAAGATAAAAGTCTGGATTAAATAATAGGCTACTTTTTCATCACGGAAAAAACGACAAATCCCACGGGATGTGCAATAAAGGCTTCGCTCAAAAACTACTGCACAGATTTTCGTGCGGTTTTCATCAATAGATAGTGATTCTTGAGCAAGGTTTTGCGGTACTTTATCTCGGAAAAACGGATAGTCCCATGGGAAGCGCGATAAAACCTTCGCGCCATAAACCGACTTCCGCTCATATGTAGCCGTGGGCAAAAGCTATGACCCTTAACCCTCTATAGACCCAATCCCGAAATCCACGCGGGCGAAGCCGCGGGCAGAAAGCTAGTACTTTTATAAATAATGACTGTCTTTATATTAGAAGATAGTATAGTGTAACTAAATAGGTACTATCAGTGTATCTTGAGATCCATTGTCGTGGAGCTCCGTTTTCATTTCGTGGACCCCAATTTTTTGTTTTGCTGACGTAGACCTCTTGCAGGTTGTCTTATGGCCGTTTTCACCAACTTTGTCTTAGCTTAGGCGACTCCTAAGAGACATGCTGTCTCACTCTTTTCAGTTAATATAAAAAGTGACAGCATGTCACTTAGGAGTCACCTAAGCTAAGACAAGGTTGGTGAAAACGGCCATTAGACCCCTAGGGGTCGTTATAGACTTTGAAATTCAGTGATCTATACAAACGGTCACAGTTTATAATATTAAAAGTATGTTTTTAGGGTCGATTTTTATATTTAATTTGCCAGTTACAGCAATGCGGCAAGAGTTAGTAAGCGCAGAGTTACTTCGCATTTATAATGCTAGAATCAATAAAATATGTCCAATGAATTACTATTTTCTTAATAAACTCTGTTATATATAAAACACTTAGATATATTTTGTTATTTTAATGAGTTTCTAGAACAATTGTAATGGCTCGGGTTGTGATTGAAGTAATCTACATTAATGATCCCATGGTGTAATTTTTAAACCAAAATTATGTTACATGTCAATACATTTTCCACAAAAATGCGTTGCTTGTGCTAGCTACTTCAGATATAATCTGAGAACGTATACTATTTGACTTCGATCAGAACATTTTAATTGGCATAATACACATAGGGAAGATGCAATATTTTTATCTTTGTGCTCATTTTAAAGAACTCCACTTAGAATAGACCACAAGTGTATTAAAAAATGAAAAGACTGTATATTACAGAAAAAAATATAAATTTTCGCGCGAAAACGGACCTCTAGTTCGTATGACGTCACTCCTGTCTGTCATTGTCACTGGCTCACTGATTGTACTGTCATTGCTGGCTTTAGTTGTTTTTGCATATATCTCGACATTCAAGGTATTATTTTGCAAAAATTTACAATGGACTATCCATTAACTTTAGGTGATCATAATAACTATGCCATTAATACTCCGAAAAAAAGTCGTGTGGACGTATGTTTTGTGCCAATGTATCCATCTACTTCAAATAAGTTTCCTAATAAATTGTTTTTGACTGGACCTTCTGACCCAAAACTGTGAAAAATGTGGTTTCAAGCGGCGAAGAGGAATGACATTTATTCCCCAAAGACTATCATTCGATGCTGTGAAGACCACTTTGACTTAAGTCGGCGGATATATTTATTGTAAACTTAATTAATCTGCTCGTACACAGAAGAAACAGTTACCTACCTAACACTTAACCAAACTTTTCAATGTCCTTTTGTTTAGTCCCTTTCATTTGTACACTTGAAAACTCCGCACTTTCGACAAAGAATGTCACTACCATGTCAACATTAACTTTTGGTAGAGTCTTAGAATCTGCTTTGGCAAACCCAACTTCCGTTTTTATTAAAAAAACGCAATTAATTTTGGTTTAATTGTTCACTTTTACAACAACTTATAACCTCAAATAAGTTGTCATAACAGGAGTGACGTCACTGAACGCTGATTGGTGTTTTAAATCCGTTCCGTTTCACGTTACTTTTGATTCGTAATTATTGTTAAAAACAACATTATTTTAAATATAAACCTTGCAGTGGCCCTACTTTTATATTTTTTTAGCATTTTAATAACAAAATTTTCATAAATATTATAATAGGCTTATTTCCACTAAGAATAAATCGGACGGCTTAGAGTTTCTAATGATTAATCATGATATGTAGTAAACAAAAAAAAACAACTTTTTTATTAAAATAATATAAGATTACTAATATTTTTGGAAATTAAAATCGGCAAAATTACTTATTTAATCACGTGACATTAAACGCCAATCAGAGAAGCGTGACGTCACGCCTCGCGAAACACCGGTTGTAGTGTAGCTGTACTACATCATCTATCTAATCTGTGCTGTCAGTGAACACTGAACAGGTTATTTTGATACAGTTTGTTTTCAGAGACTATTGTTAAATTAATACAGTTTGTTTTAAGTTTAATCTTAAAAGACACGGACATTTGCCATGGAATCAGGATTTACCAAAGCAAACAGCAAGTAATTTGCCCAAAATTGACGCCGTTTTGCTTGGGAAATTTTTCGCAGCAAACACAGATTTCGTATATAAATAATTTGTTTGGCGTTTTTATCGTTGTACTTTTACATTGGGACACTATACAGTATTTATAATAAGAGGGATTCATTATTTATTATAATGATCTCGTCGACTGACATAAGCAAACTCGATTGTTTCGCGAGGAGTGACGTCATTCAAGACGCCATGACAGTCTTGGCCTTTTTCGAAGTCAATTATAAGTTCATTTCTAAAAAAGGAAAATACTCATGAAAAAGGACTATTTTTCTTAAAATAAATAATATTAGGGGTAAAATAGATACTAAACTATAGTTTTAAACGAATTTCCAAATTTTGTCAACTAGCCTATTGCATGTTCCCCATTGTGCTCCCAGGCACAGCCCTCCTCGGCAAAGAAGCCGCGATGGCATGCACAGTGGCAGTGGAGACCGTCATAGTGGAGCATTACAACGACCAGTTACGGACCCTGATGCAGGACCCCCACGTCGACAAGAAGATCTTGGAAACCATCACGCAGTTCCGAGACGAGGAACAAGAGCACCACGACACCGGCTTGGAGCACGGCGCGGAGCAGGCACCGTTTTATAAAGCCTTGACTGAGGCCATCAAAGCCGGTTGCAAAGCCGCCATCGCGATATCCAAGAAGATATGAATGTTACAATCAATAGAACGACACCTCTAGAGCCGTAGTTCAAACTAAAGAAGCGACTATTTTTAGTCTGTGGCACGACCTGCCACAGAGTTAACCAAATTATAAATGATAGAGTTATTATAATAGAGCCTCTAGTTTAAGATTATATGTGAGTTTTTATATATATAATCGATGAATTAAAATAATAAAGCTAGTGTTATCCAATGAGCGTTAGTTTCAATCCATCAACCACGTCATTTATTTTGCTTAATTAACTGACTCGAGGTCAAGTTATGGGCGGGTGAAAACTATAATAATTTTATTAAAGATGCACAATATAATTTGTAAAATTATTTTTGTCATATCGTAGAGTTCAAACCATAGAGTCTGAAAGTGATTTGAATTCAGAATATGGATATTAGCGTTAAATCTTCATGACCAATTGTTCACCAAGAAGTGTTTGATCACGGACATTGTATGAACGTTAAGAAGACTCCGCCTCATCTTTTCTCGAAGTTGAACTATTTGTCTCAAGTATGCTATATATATACACACACATATATAAACGCCTTCTTCCAACCTGTGGAAGTGGGTTCTACATGGTTTGTATGATTAATGTATGTCGATCTGTTACTCTAAATCCCATAACACAAGCCTTGCAGGTGCTTGCTTTGGGCTAGGCTAATTGTTATTATTGTATGAAATATTTATGATTATTAAATGAATAATTGAGTAACTTGCAAGATACTGAGTTTCGCATCGAACTGAGTTGCGATGTATTTATTAATCTCGCACTATCATTTCAAAGTTAGTAATGTTAGTGATAACTTAATCTGAATTAAAATTTTAACTATACTACGTGCCCAATGACTGTCTCAATCAAACAAAAGCACTGGCTTTTGCAATTTTTTTAAATTTTATATGTAATAAGAATACTCTTTTAACTGAGAAATATAGTAGAACCAAGAGTACACCTGCACCTATTACTTTTGAAGATACAGCGCCATGTTGGCGGCGCTGTCGCGGGTCGCTCAAAAACGCTCCATACTAAAATCACTGCAATCGTGACGTCACAACTAAGTAAACTCGTCAAATTTGTATGAGCGTATAAACAAATTTTAAAATAACTTATTTGTTCGTTTATAGGTATACTTTCTATATAAAAATATGTTACATTTAATATGAGAATGGTAGAAATGTGTTCGTTCCATTAGAATTACGTAAATAATAATTGCTCATTTTTTAGAAATCTAATAACAATATAAATTAACAATTAAACTGAAATTTCTATATTGACATACTTTCATTAGATATAAATTGCTCAAATCAGATAATTATAGTATAAAAACGGCCATAATCAGTTGTAGTCGTCTATCCTATTGCCTGCAGAACACTTGCAGCTATTCCTCATACGTCGCAACAGGGACGACGCCTTTTTGCGCATAACTGCATAAAAGCCGGCAAATTAGCAAATATTCCAGAAGCGCTGCAGAACCGCGGCAGCCGCAACAGAGCTCTGGAGACGTATTTTTGAATCATTAGACGTGAATATTGTGACGTATTTGAATTCCAATCAAATACGAATGCAAATCGTGCGCGAAATTCTTTTCTACTGTGTTGTCATTAAAAACAAATTCTTAATTAAATTCCGTTTCACGCAGAAAAAATCAAAATCACAACAACAAAATCAAAAAAACCGGCGACGACCCACACGTGAAACGGATCACTGTCAAGGTCATTTCAGCGTTGGATATTCTACTAGTAGAAATCAAAAACGAGTGGTTCGAACCACTCGTTGCACAACGCACGAAATGAAAGTTCAGAAATAGTGAATTCAGTAATTCATATACGAATCTCACGATTTCGAATGCGAATTGGTTTTCTATTGTTTCTAAAATTCACCTCCTGAAGGCATTATCATACTGCACGCGTAGTGCACTGTAAGCTAGCAAAATCAAAATCAAAATCAAAATAATATTTATTCAACAAGACCTTTACAGGCACTTATTGACGTCAACAAACAAAACAAAAAAAAATAAATAAAAAAGAAACAAAAACCTTGTCCGTACGTACGAATAAGGAAAAAAAAAAAGAAAAAATATATTGACTCGACACCTGTTCGGAAATTGGGAGACCCTTCTCGAGAAGAACAGGCAAGAAACTCTGAAGGTCTATTTTTTTTCTCCTCTTTTCAATGTTAATAATTATAATAATATAATATAAAAATACAATATAGTATAAGATACAATCATACCTAATACGATTACAGTCGTATGTATGTTTACATACACATATAAAATAATACAATATTATAAACAATGTTGTTACCAAACATGGCTCTATGAACAGTGTCCCTATTCCCAAATAGTGTGATCATTAAGATAGTATAGCTAATTATGATGGACCATCTCGATAATCGATCGTGCAGACAGGCAATAAGACAGCTTTTCCAATGTCCTTACGTACCTCCCTCACAGATATTTCCTTGGTAGCCGGGCGGACACGAGCACACGCCGGGCGCGGTGCAGTTGCCGCCGTTGAGGCACTGCGGGTAGCACAGCGCCGTGCGGCAGTGCTGCCCCATGTATCCCTCGGGGCATTGGCATATTTTCCAATGTCCTTACGTACCTCCCTCGCAGATATTTCCTTGGTAGCCGGGCGGACACGAGCACACGCCGGGCGCGGTGCAGTTGCCGCCGTTGAGGCACTGCGGGTAGCACAGCGCCGTGCGGCAGTGCTGCCCCATGTATCCCTCGGGGCATTGGCATATTTTCCAATGTCCTTACGTACCTCCCTCGCAGATATTTCCTTGGTAGCCGGGCGGACACGAGCACACGCCGGGCGCGGTGCAGTTGCCGCCGTTGAGGCACTGCGGGTAGCACAGCGCCGTGCGGCAGTGCTGCCCCATGTATCCCTCGGGGCATTGGCATATTTTCCAATGTCCTTACGTACCTCCCTCGCAGATATTTCCTTGGTAGCCGGGCGGACACGAGCACACGCCGGGCGCGGTGCAGTTGCCGCCGTTGAGGCACTGCGGGTAGCACAGCGCCGTGCGGCAGTGCTGCCCCATGTATCCCTCGGGGCATTGGCATATTTTCCAATGTCCTTACGTACCTCCCTCGCAGATATTTCCTTGGTAGCCGGGCGGACACGAGCACACGCCGGGCGCGGTGCAGTTGCCGCCGTTGAGGCACTGCGGGTAGCACAGCGCCGTGCGGCAGTGCTGCCCCATGTATCCCTCGGGGCATTGGCATATTTTCCAATGTGCTTACGTACCTCCCTCGCAGATATTTCCTTGGTAGCCGGGCGGACACGAGCACACGCCGGGCGCGGTGCAGTTGCCGCCGTTGAGGCACTGCGGGTAGCACAGCGCCGTGCGGCAGTGCTGCCCCATGTATCCCTCGGGGCATTGGCATATTTTCCAATGTCCTTACGTACCTCCCTCGCAGATATTTCCTTGGTAGCCGGGCGGACACGAGCACACGCCGGGCGCGGTGCAGTTGCCGCCGTTGAGGCACTGCGGGTAGCACAGCGCCGTGCGGCAGTGCTGCCCCATGTATCCCTCGGGGCATTGGCATATTTTCTCGTGATTGCACCAGCCCTGGTTCGCGCATGTTTTGTCACACTCTGGATCCGGCCCTGGCGCAGTAAATAGACCATATTTTTATCATTCTAAAATCTAGTTCAGTCTGAAATTTCATACCATTTCGCTAATTTATACACGCGGTTGACATGAGATCTGCATTTTTTCTTTAAAACAGTCAAACGGCTATAAGTAGTGCTCGGAATAGGTAGTTTAATTATATGTACTTGCGATTTTGTGACATCAATAGTATGGATACGCCTGGGAACTTACTGTTTTCAGAGATTGTAAAAATATTATATTGAACTTTCAAAATAGTACTTCATCTTTTAGCTTATCGTTGTAATAATAAGTTGTAAACATAAAATGTTACAATAAAAGCGGAAAGAAGCGAATAGCAAATAAAAACAGAAAATTTTATTTTATTTTAGGTTTATCCATGTTACGCTTACATTGACTTTCTTCTGCAAGTACATAAAATTAAACTACCTATTTCGAGCACTAGTTATAAGCATTAAGTTGTCAAAATTGTGTTAGATTTCTATTATAAGTTACATATAAAAAGTAACCCTTTACTATACTGTATGAGTTCTATATTCGTGAGGAGCTTCGGTAATAATTGTTAAAGTGAAGCAAAGGTCAGTCTGATGATGGGTGAACAAAAATGAGTGAAAAACCTCTCGATGACGTTAAATGGCGTCGCATCAGATTCGCGAGTGAATAAACTGGAGAGCTCTTATATGATCTATATTTCTCGCTCGGATGGTTAGTGTCTGTTGAAGTGGATTCCGAAACTGATAATTGATTAGCACATTATTATTCTTCGTTGACTGTTGACTTGACTTGACTACGTACTAATTGTTTGTTTTGTGTTAGCCGTCGTCTATCGTTATAAATAAATCAACATTTAATAATAATTATTCAACTTTTTGTCTATATAATTTTTTTCATATTATTAAGGCTGTAAGGAGTTCTATGCGTGTGCAGCGCGATGAAATAACAAAAAAATATTTCATGCGGCCGAGTACTGTGCAACGGGTCGTGATTTAGATTCCCTTACGGAACAAATATGAGTATGATATTTGTTCCGATTTGGACGTATGTGCATGTAAGATTTTGTTTATAACTGTACATATACCAGAGTAGGGCAACATTATAATAAAAATAGCCATGTTTGTATAAACCAAATTAAATATGAATACGAGCAGCAAAGTTTATTTTAAAACCGATAATATTAAAATAATAATATTTAACGTAGAACAACTTGCTGTTTCTCGCAGATAGGTATGAAAAGTAGCGGGCAGCTCTCGATTGCAAATTTATTTTTGTCTCTGGCAACGTACTTTGAAAACATCTCTGAATTCAGGATTCAAAATAGCGTACACGTCATCAAATGTTAATATATTTATGTGGCTGAGTTGCCATTTGTTTGACACATATTCAAACATCAAATTCTCAAACCAGCAACTGGTGGTATATTGTATAACAAAACCAGGTTCCACGTAATCTTAGATACTTAATAGGTACTTAGAACATTGTAATATTGTTTCAATTTCGTCCGTGGCTGATGCACAAGCCGTGCAAGCCAAAAATGAAGAAAAAAAATTGTTTCAATTGTCTATTACACTTGACAGTTACATTATTTATGTTACGACTGCCCACAAATTTATTGCCGTCGCATACAGTACAGGTTTGTGACCGCAAATGACAACTTAAACAAATCGTTTTATAGTAGAAAATTGTTTAGCAAACAATCTGATTAAAAATAGGATCGTGCGGACTAAACATTTGTTTAATTTTGTCCAACCAAACGTTTAGTGCGCATTTAATGGCGTGAGTTAAGCAAGCATGTGTACCAACCTAAAAACACAAATGTTGTGAGCAGAGGCACCGTGAGTTCAGCCAATCAGCATAGGGACTCGGCCATAGACACCCGGAAAATAATGCATTAGTGTTAATGTGACGACCTGATTGAACATGACCAGGCTTTGTAAGGCGTTGGGAATGCACACTAACATAATAAATTAGTTGATAGCTACCTACCACAAGCTTCGCTGGGGTAAACAATACTGTGATTGAAGCTCTGCGTCATTGAAAAATATCCGTGTAGGTATTTGACAAGGAGTTGTTTTGTCTACGAATTCAAGTTTTACGCCCAATCGTGCAGAACAATACTCCAATAAAGAGTCGATCGCAGTATTGTTCACAGTCGAGACAACGCGTACGGGTATGCCGTATTTGACACCATAAATTAATTAAGATTGAACTGGTAACAGTCGGCGCCTTACCAATTTGTTCCCTCTGGGTTTTATTAGTGGCAAAAGCATAATATGAACTTTACACATATGAAATTGGCCATTGTATTTCTGACTATAATTGTTCAACTTTAAATTATTGTTCTGTGTAAAAGCATTATATTTGAATTAATAAGCTTGTATTATATCATTATTAAATTGATGATGAAACAGAACTTAATATTACATTTGAATGATGGAAATTCTACTTTAGAAATATAAAAAGGTAACTTAATATATTTTAAGCGTTCGTCTGTGCTTGCGAATGTGTTTTGGGATTAAAATTATTTCGTATTGGTTATAAAATTACTGATATAATTCAGGTATCTTGCAAGCTGCGAGCGTGAACCTCTCGACAAACAAAACTTTACATCTGATCAGCATACTAAATTTGTCAGATATTATTAAGAAATGACAAGAATAGACGATTGACAAGACTATGCTCGCACATCAGGGATTTCTGTAACGTTCAAACGAACATAGATTTAAAAAGTTAATTAATGAAGTCTATTGTTTTCTAGTTTATTATAAATTCGTTTGCATAAAACATTCACGGATTGCCGATTCAACCAAGAGTTGTATGGCCATAAAAATAAATAAAAAAAAAACATTCACAAACATAAACGAGTAAGTGTTAAAAATGCGTTGGCGATACAATACCTGTCCTTTCAAAATACACACCTCTCTGTGCGCATTCCTTCTTAAGGCTTAACCTTAGAGGTGTACCTTTTAGTGGTATACCGCGACCGTTTTTAAGTACCAAACCTATTTTGAATGTGGCAACTCCACTGGTGTTGCCAACACACGGCAGAAATAATGTGAACTCTGAAAACAATAAAAAATATTATGTAAGCTCATAAATTGATTGAAATATTCACCTCCATTCTGAAGGTTTTAACTTTATTGCGTGTTTCATTTCGATATCTTTAAAGATATTTAAATATATGTAGCGACCCTGCGTGGTTGCCCGTAGAGGTCGAATATAGAAATGACATAAGTCTATGATTCGGATGACATAAAATTATTAATTCAATTGTTTTTTATAAGAAGTCACGTATTCACGCTTTCTGTTTATTTGTTACATTTTATTATTTTCATAAATATTTACAAAATAATAAAATGTAACAAATAAACAGAAAGCGTGAATCCGTGACTTCTTAAATAATAGTTAAATAATTCTAGAATAATGCTCCTTTTATCCAAGCCGTAGGGAGCTTTTTGCCAAGGCTCAGGCTGAGTTTAGTCGGTAGGTCAGTCAGGTCGGGCCGCCTCGATCGGTTTGGAGTCCGAAGTAATCATCATGGCACTTGGTTGCAGTAGCATCCATAAAGATTCTTAGCTTCTCCTCTCCAGAGGGAAAAAAAAGAAATAATGCACGACTTTGAGGTTGCACTCTGACCCAAACAGATCAAGACGAACTGGTAGCCAACATGAGTTTGTACAGCGCGTACATTAAATTGACACGAGTTCCGTAGTTTACCATAAGTCAAATACCTATCGAAAACGATAGCAAACTCACGGTAGACCCACACGTGTTATAAACGTAACGAAATAATATTTAGTATGTACATTTTGAAGAAAAAATATTACCGTTAATCTATTTATAATATATAAACAAAACCCTTACAAAATAAATAAATTATTTTTGGATCCTAAGTATCGACAGCCCTATACCAGCCATTGTGTTATTGACGCCATTGCGTATACAGTTAGCATATCTTTAATGTTAATAAATGTCAAAGGTTGTCGTTTGAAAGATTTTTCTTTTTGCAGTCAGTTAACTCGGCAATTCTTAAGTTTTCTTGAGAAGTTTTAAGGAACTTTTAAGGATGTTGGGTTCAGACTATTAATCTGAGGCTAGCTTCTAATTGACGATTCTGTAACAATACAGACAGAAAAAATAGTTCTTTCTAGTTCTTTAAAAGATCCCCCGCCATAGACTTGTGATCTTAGCATCTTTGACGTGATAAAGTGATTGTCCAAATCCTATTTGAAGAATAACTTTCTAGAATAATTGTAGTAACAAATCTACATGCCTCTTAAATATCATTCCGTCGACCCTAAAACAGTCTGTATCGTTTCGCGTATAGCTCAACTTTTTTAAGCCCATGTAAGATTTAGTGCAAATTCGGCCACACACAGAGTTCTGTTCATCTTGTTCAATCCTTGCGAAGCTGACTTCCGTATCTCTGGGCGTTCTTTATAAGCTTTTTATTAGTGCTCTAAAGAACTGTTTGAAATGGCTTTGTAGCATCGTACTACCTGACACCAAAGTACAGTTCATATACACATGGAGCCGATCTGATCAAGCACGGCTTTAGCGTTCATTTCTTACACGATCATGCGAACTTTATAATTCTCCCAACAGCGGTGTTGACTGAGCGCTTCCTCAGTATGTACTATTTCAAACGAGGTTTAAAAATGGCAATTATTTAAAAGTAGGAAGTGACTTAGCTGTAACCTTGGCATTGCAGATGTCGACGAGTCATGTTTATCATCGGGTGAGCCATTTACTATATATACTAAGATCGATATATTTTTTAAATTTAGTTTGATTTATTCGGCAAAGGAACAGCTGATTAGATAATTAATATAAACATTAGAAAAGTTAATTTCAGATTCACACTGATAGATATGAATTATTAAGGAGTGACAAGGATAGATGCTTTTTGTTGATCGATAAGTCTATATTCGCACACGTGGAGCGACAGCGACACATCGAATTTTAATCTAACTTTATAAAGCACGATAAAGTTAGAAAGACATGAGTATATACTGAAAGTTTGTGTTTAACTGCAATGTTTCTTTAAGTGTTTCTTTCTACGAAAGCGCAACTGAGCGTGCTACAGTAACTCGTTTGCCAGAATAATAGCATCGATAAATTTTCATGACTTCCGATTATTTTATAACTAGACAAGGAGAACAATGAATACTTAACGATCAGTTGTGGACAATGGTTAGAATTGGTTTGTTGATGTCACTTCTCAACCTTTTCTTGTAAATTGTAATTCAAAGTACATCACGAACTAAAACAAGCGTTATTCCAATGTTGGATAGTCTATTTTTTATTACTCTCCATGAGAAAATAATGAAATAAATATTTGGAAATGGAAAATGGTATTTATTGAGTTAAAAAAAAGAAATAACAAAAAGACATGCAAATAAAATAACTAGATACTAATGTGCAAAATGACAGTTTTTTTTCAACTTTCGCTGATTTTTAAATTGCGTCGTACAGCCAGTTAATTGTTTATAAATTGGCCATGGTTGAATATTCGATCGAACTCCTTTGTTAACAATTGGCCATAAAGGTTTTATCCTAATACCCATATTCTGAATTCAAATGACACTTAAACCATTAGATGGTTGTTTGAGTTTCATTACTAAATATTATCTTAGACAGCAAAAAAATGTTTATAAATTTACCTTTGTCAGTTTTCGGCACTCGCCCCATTGGTTTTATAGACAGGACCGGCGGACTTAAGATTTGTAAGTCCGACGAAGTCAAGAAATCAAAATTATAGAAATACTTTTTTCTCGATCTCCAAGTGAAGTTGACATAACCGACTTCCGACGGTATAATGGGCACCTTGTTGGAGAAATTTGGGTCCAATATGTACGGAGATACGTGACCGTTGCGTATTGCTGTCACCCTCATTGATATGCCTGCAATAGAAAATATTAAAGCTAAAATGTGAATTAAGAATTTACAAAGTGATCAATTAACTAATAAGTACAGCAAAGGCGAGCTAATCTCTGCTCTTAAAATTTGATTGAATCTGAGAGATAATTCAGTTGTATTGACGCTTTATTAAGATTCAATGTATTCCATCCAACCATTATGGTGTACGGCTTAAAAAGAATTAAAAAAGCTTCAATGTATCAATTATCTCCGTCAAGCCAGTTTCAACGAAAATGTGACAGCAACAGAATTACAAAATGAGCCTACTCGGCAAAGGAAAAAGTGTTATAGAGTAAATATAAAAAGAGCAAATATTGTGTACTTATAGAAAATATATTTATGATCTATCAAAGGGGGTGCGACGTCAGATAACCTCCTCGTGGTGCACCCTGGTGGGCGTTATATGGCCGGGACCAATATGGCGGACGGGCGAAGCCCCCCTTCTTCTTCAAGAAGGGGTGGATGTCGGTCTAACCCATTTTGGGTCGGAGGATGGCCAAATGTATGTATATGGCGGCCACCTTCGGATGTTATGGTGTGGGCGACTTGTCGCCATACGTCGACAGTGTCGTGGTAGTTGCCCGTAAGGGTTCCCATAGTCTTGTCAGGGCGCGATGCTGCTCTGATGGTCGCTGGGGTGTTTAGTGGCCTCCCCCCTTCTGGGGAGAAGAACCACCGACTTTCCGCAGCCGGGGTATGCAATTCAATGCATATTCCTCAGCGGAACAAAAAGAAATGATCTATTAAAGACACAGGAATATAACTGTGTAACTACCGTCATTTTACTATTTATGGCAATTTTGGTTCTTGCGAAGTTGCAAATCTAACTACACTATTGCGCTTACCATCAGTTAGTTACAGTTACTCAATATAGTTGTAGAAGTAAGAATTACAGGTAATATCGTAGCGAGGTAGCTGCTGGAGGCAGTTTAGTTGAAGTGTTCGAAATGAGCTTACCACTAAACATTCGTACTTGTCTCTCATCGATCCATAGGGAGATGTCGGTCTGTCGCGCGTCCACATCCTTGTACTCGCGGCGACCGGCGCTGAGCGTCAGAGACATGGCCAGCGCCACTCCGGCGCACAGCCTCGCGCCCATCGATGCCGATCGCCACATTCTGATAAAGTGCAAACCCAAGGAACATTTTAGCAAAAAAAAACATTTTAACCAGTAGAATAACAGCTTGAGACTTTATAAACGATGTACAAAAGTGTACAAATATATTTGAGGCTGTAAGTAGAGTATAATTGTATTCTTTTATATAGTAAGGCTGGTTTAGGGCGCCATACGTGAAACGTTGCAACCACAAATGGAACAAAGCAAAATTGTACAAGGTCAGTTAAATCAAATGTCAATTTTATCTACATATCAAAAAGGTACCACAAAAAATGTTAGACCATGGCTATATACACTTTCCTGCTGATGAAAGGAATATTGGATCACTTATATGGTATTATAGGGTTCCGTAGTATCAGAACATTATAATATAGACAGTGACCAAAATAGTGAGTCTACTTACAGAAATTGTTTCGTAATTCTTGAATCTGAAAGTTCATTGGATGAATAAGAAGCAGATCGTAATTTAATAATTCGAAGAAAGATAAAAAAAAATGGGCATAGATAAAAACATTCCTCAATCTGCATTAAATGATTTAATAGAAATTATAAATGATAGATTTACGAATTTATTACCACAGGATGCAAGAACAATTCTCCACACGACTACTAAAGTCAACAATAAATGATAATAATATGGTGGATGTAGCAGATTTTGTGAGTTTTATTATTCATTTTGATGGTCTCCCAATATTCAAGAGTTCCAAAAATGAGTTCTGGCCGATTTTGTGTGCCATTCATGAATATCCACCAAAAAAGACCAAAAAAAAGCGAGAGCGATGTTAAATAAGTTTAGGAGTGCGAACGAAACGAACGTATGAATCAGTTCTAGAAAGAGTAAACAGTAGTTACATCGGCATTATGTAAAATATGGTTACCTATTTCAAATTAGCATGACTGTGTCATCAAAATATATTTGTGTTAGTAAACAGGTACCTAGTACAGTTCATTTATTAATTTTACTGTAGGTACGAGTACCTATAGCGGAAAGAAATATAAATTATATAACATACCATAACCCTTTATTGTATTCATAAAATATTCACACACAAAAAAAAGAAAATAGCAAATGTACAAAAGGCGGCCTTATTGCTAAACAGCAATCTCTTCCAGGCAACCTAGGACCAGGGAAATATTAAAAGGAGATTTAAATAAAAGATGGGTACAGTAATTGGACAGGACAATAGGCTATAACTAGTTTAAGTTAAGGAATCTTTGACAGGAAGTGAACACGGACTTGATTCTTAAAGGACTCCAGCGTTCGCGCTCCCCTAATACTCTCAGGGAGAGAGTTCCACAACCGGACGGCATAAGCCGAAAAAGAATATGAAAAAAGTCGGTACTTCGGGGCGGTATATTCAGAGTCAGATTAAAATTAGAACGCAAGGCACGACATGACGAATGGGATCGAAAAGAAAACAAAGATTTAAGGTAGGATGGAGATGTTGGAAGATACAAAATATTGTAAAGTAGGGATAAAACATGTAAGTCTCTGCGCTGGCGAATAGGTAACCATTTGAGTTGAAAGCGACAATTAGAAACATGGTCAAACCTACGTAGATTAAAAATGAACCTGATGGCTACATTTTGCAGCCGCTCCAAACTGTCAAGTAGTTCCTCAGATAAATTAATCCACGCAGCGTCAGCGTAGTCAATCAAGGAAAGCAAGAGAGACTGAGCTAACACTGTCTTTGTAGCTATAGGGAGAAAGCTTCTTAATCTATTTAGAGTAGGTACTATATGCAGCAAATAACTTCTTCCGGACAGCCTCAACCTACCTACCAATTATATAAATATACAGTCTGGGTCTTCTTTACTTTCAATTGAACCCTGAATTGCTGTAATATTCACTTAAATTCTATTAAGCACCTACTACAGTAAATAAATTTTTAATATACAGCAATAGTTACTCTTTAGGCTGTTGTACAAACATAACTTATGCAAAAAGCTTCATAATAGTGTACTAGAAGAGCAATAACTGTATAATTGAAGATGCCATTAGACCATAACCTAAAAATCATGCTACCAAAATTAATATATTTGTTAGTATTGGTTATTGAAAATTACGGCTATATTTGTTGGAGGTTTTATACCACATATTAAGGCAATGGTCGTAAGATGACATTGGATGTCACTTATTCAAATTTGACTCTTGTTTATATGATTCTCGTAATTATAATGTACACATATTTTTTTGATTAAAATATTTCTATTTTAATATCTACGACATTTCATTCCAATAAGGAACATCTACAGGTTATGGGCTAACATAATGTCGATCAAAATAGAGTTATTGAATCGTGAAAATTATGATACATGGAGGATACAAGTGGAAGCAGTTTTGGAAAAGAACGATACTTGGGGATTTGTATCCGGCGAGAGAATAAAGCCAAATATAAACACGGACGGTGCGGAAGCTGTGAGAACATGGACCAATGGAGATCGTAAAGCTAAGTCTGATTTAATATTGTCTTTAAGTCCGAGTGAACTCAAACAAATACGTGGGTGTGAAACAGCACGAGATGTATGGTTGAAGCTTCAGAGTGTGCACGCGTCGAAGGGTCCTGCCAGAAAGGCGACACTGCTTAAGCAGCTTATTACATATAAAATGCAAGAGAGTGATGATATTCACGAGCATTTGTCAAAATTTTTTGATGCGGTTGATAAGTTGGAAGATATGGAGATAAATATTCATCAAGACTTATTGTCTATATTATTATTATATAGTTTGCCGTCATCCTATGAGAATTTTCGTTGTGCTATAGAAACTAGAGATGAGCTACCTAATATAGAATTTTTGAAGATAAAGATCTATGAAGAATATAGTTCTAGAAAACAGAATGATAATGATTCGTTGCATGAGAGAGCATTGTATGTCAAACGTGGTGCAATACCTAAGAAACCAGCTTATAAAAAGAATAATATGACATTGTCACATGGTTTTAAATTCAAATGTTTCAAGTGTAAAGCATTTGGTCATAAGGCTTCTGAGTGCAAACTAAAGAAAACTTCTCATATTGAATCAAATATTACGGAACATAATGACAATTATTCACAAATTGAAAATGAAAATGACGTTTTCGATAGTTTTGTCATGTCTCCAATACAAGCTAAGAAGGATTTATGGATTCTGGATAGTGGCTGCACGTCGCACATATGCAATGACGAACGGAAATTTTTCAATTTAAGAATATGTAGCGGAAAAATTAATATGGCGAACAGTCTGTCGACAAATGTCAAGGGCAAGGGAAGTATTAGATTTTTTGCTAAAAATGATAATGATGTTGCTCGAATAGAATTTCATGATACATTATTAGTTCCTGATCTTAGAAGTAACTTAATGTCTGTTTCTAAATTGATTGATGTTGGTTGCGAGGTAGTCTTTTTGAAAAATGTTGCTATTGTGAAAAGAGATGGTAAAATTAAATTGACTGCAGATCGTATAGGGGATTTATATGTAATTAGAAAAGCTAAGGATGAAGCTTTAGCGATGGGCAACGTAGTGAATGTCTGGTCGTGGCACGAGCGAATGGGACATTTGAATGCAAGAGATCTAATGAAAGTTTTAAATGCTAATAACATGAATGTGAAGTTGACAGATGTGAGTGTATTGAGTGAATGCGAGACTTGTATAAAAGGTAAGATGACAGCACTACCTTTTCAGCGGTCCAATGGACCATGTGATGAGAAATTGAGGATTGTTCACACTGATGTTGTAGGGCCAATGCGTACGACTGCAATTGGAGGCGCTAAGTACTTCGTGACATTTATTGACGACTGTACGAGGTGGTGCGAAGTCTATTTTCTCACAAAGTTATGTCGAGAATATGACAGGTAAGCGAATTAAATATTTACAATCTGATAATGCAATGGACTACTGTCATACAGAATTTGATAAATTTCTAAAGGATCAAGGAATAGGGCGAAGGCTCAGTATTCCACACACTCCTCAAATGAACGGTGTTAGTGAACGGATGAACCGTACATTGATAGAAATGGCTAGGTGTTTATTATTATCGTCAGAACTTAGTCAAAGTTTTTGGTCTGATGCTGTTGCTACAGCCTGTCACATTCGAAATCGCTGTCCTACTATTAGTCTTGAGGGAATGTCACCGTATGAAAAGTGGCATGGTAAACCAGATAAAATAAATTATTTACAGATATTTGGTTCTAAAGTATTTATACTAGATAAAAATCCAACGAAAGATAAATTTGCATCTAGGTCTAAAGAAGGAATTTTAGTAGGCTATCCTAGAGCAACGAAAGGTTATAGAGTTTGGTTACCTAGTGAACATAAAATGGTTGTTGCAAGGGATATTAAAATTTTAGACAAGAATTTTAATAATGTAATAGGAAATAAATCAAATGTTGTTGAAAAATGTATAGATTATTTTGAGCTTGATTTGTTGGCTGATAGGAACAATACAAAACAGTCTGAACAAGAGGCTTTAGGACAATCGGATAATGTTATTAATGATCTAGTTAATAATGAACAAAGTGAAGGTTCTGCGCAGTCCGATCTTCATGCCAATAATCAGATGTCAACTTCTAATGATGAAACTAGAGTAATTAAACGGGCACCTGGAAGACCTAGGATAGAAAGAGGTAAGGTTGGACGTCCGCGTAAGATTTATAAATTGATAGAAGTAGAAGACGAAGAAGAGGAAAATGAAGAATCACAAGATGAAGAATTTGTTGGATCAGCAGAAGTGTCATTACAAGAAGCACTTTCCAGTGATGAGAAAGAAGGATGGATGAATGCTATTTTGAATGAAATTGAAAGTATTGTAAAGAATGATACTATTGAAATAGTAAAGAAACCAGTTAATCGTAAAGTTGTAGGATGTCGATATGTCTTGGTTACTAAGCGAAATATAGATGGAACACAAAAAAAGAAAGCCAGATTAGTAGCTAAAGGTTTTAGTCAAAAATTTGGAATCGATTATAACAGAACATTTGCTCCGGTTGCGAGACTTGAAACGATTCGATTATTAGCTGCATTGTCTGCTGAGTTAGACTTAAAGATCCATCAAATGGATATAAATACCGCGTATCTGAACGGGAATCTTGATGAAGAGGTGTATATGCGTATCCCTGATTTATTTTCAGAAAGTCTAATTAAACTAATTGATATGAACTCGGTCGTGTGTCATCGAGCTCAAAAACTTTTACATGATTTTCAGAAAGGTGGTGATGTATGTCTTTTGAAAAAATCCTTGTACGGATTAAGGCAAGCAGGTCGTCAGTGGTATTTACGCTTAGATCAAACACTTAGAAAGATTGGACTATCGCCTACTGTTAATGAGCCATGTCTATATCATCATAGAGATAAAGTAGGAAACATATTATTGGTTACAATATATGTGGACGATATTTTGATTGCGTCGCAGGATGAAGGGTGTATAGAGCGTTTCAAAAGAAAGCTGTCACAAGAATTTGAGCTGAAGGACTTTGGTCCAGCAAGGTGTTGTTTAGGAATTGAAATTGATAGAGACAGTAATGGCATATATTTGTCGCAAAAGGAATACATCAAACGTATTTTAAAGAAATATGATATGGAGCTTTGTAATCCAGTTTCTACGCCTATGGAGGTTGGTATAAAATTCAACAAACAGGAGTCTGTAGATGAAGCACAACCCTATCGTGAACTTATAGGGGCGCTGATGTACCTAAGTGTTGGGACAAGACCAGATATCTGCAATACAGTCTCACAATTGGCTCAATTCACTAATGGCCATTCTAAAGAGCATTGGATTAGTGCAAAACGTGTCTTACGCTATTTAAAGAAGACAATAGACTATCGTTTATTCTACAAAAAGAGTGGGCAACGTTTGCAAGGCTACTCGGATGCTGACTGGGGTAGTTGTGTGATAGATCGTCGATCGTATTCAGGATATGTTTTTATTCTTGCTGGTGCCGCCGTGTCTTGGAAATCTCAGAAGCAAAGGCTAGTTGCTACGTCATCTACGGAAGCTGAGTATGTCAGTTTGGCTGAGGCTATGAAAGAATGTTTATACCTGAGTAGTTTACTAGATGAAATTGGTTTGAAAGAAATGTTATGTACCACAATGTATGTCGATAATCAAGGAGCTATATGTCTTGCTAGCGACCCAATGCTACATGCCCGTAGCAAACATATAGACATCAAATTTCATTTCGTTAGAAATATCATTCAAGAAAAAAATATCAATATTAAACATTTGTCGACAGACCTCATGATTGCTGATATTTTAACGAAAGCTTTGCCTAAAGCTAAACATTATAAGTGCATTAACGGTTTAGGACTTGCCTGAATATGCGGATAAAAGGGGCGTGTTGGAGGTTTTATACCACATATTAAGGCAATGGTCGTAAGATGACATTGGATGTCACTTATTCAAATTTGACTCTTGTTTATATGATTCTCGTAATTATAATGTACACATATTTTTTGTTGATTAAAATATTTCTATTTTAATATCTACGACATTTCATTCCAATAAGGAACATCTACAATATTTACATAGACTTTCACCTGAAAACACAACGAAATTAATTTGTTGTCAATAAAAATGCCCTGCGGGCTTATAAAATTAGTCTCAGGTTACACGCTTCTTGTAACACAAATAATTTCATTAATATCTATTATTTCGAGAGCGCGTGAGTTTTTCGCTTAATATTGGTATATACAATCACGAAGAAGTAGCAGCCGCAAGCAAAATAATGACCAGGAACTTAGTAATGGGTATTTACCATATAGCAAAATAATATTTGATCACTTCACTTTATTATGGCCGCCGCTTGTCAATGATTCAATGAATTAAGTTCAGTATGGAAGGATTTAACATAATTTTAGACTTATATTCAGACGTTCGCTAGCCTGTGGCTGTATATAAGAATGAAACAACTACTTAAGATTTGCGCACAGTATCTGTATATTGGTATCAAATTATTTGCCTAATCAGATATTGCGCTATTTCACAGCTGTTATACAGCTATAGTTCTACTTTGCGCTGTATAATTTGGGGCCCTTTTTGCGGATATATCGCCTGTATATCTGGATATAGAGTCCTAATTCAGCCATTTGTATAGCCTAAACTGTTTAAAATGTTACTTGGGAACTTATCCTTACTAATATTATAAATCGGAAAGTGAGTTTGTTTGTTTGTTTGTTCCGCTTTCACGCCGTAACTGCTGAACTGATTGCTTTGAAATTTTGCAGACGTAAAGATAAAAGTCCGGATTAAATAATAGGGTATGCGCAATAAAGGCTTTGCTCAAAAATTACTGCACAGATTTTCATGCGATTTTCATCAATAGATAGAGTGATTCTTGAGAAGCACGATAAAACCTTCGCACCATAAACCGACTTCCGCGCATATGTAGCCGTGGGCAAAAGCTATGACCCTTAACCCTTTAATGACCCAATCCCGAAATCCACGCGGGTGAAGCCGCGGGCAGAAAGCTAATAAAATAAATAAATAAAATATTTGTTACACTTACACCAATTAGCCTAGCCCAGATTAAGCTCTATAAGGCTTGTGTTATGGGATCTAGGGTAACGGGTAGACATACATATATTATACATATGTATATTATATAAATTTGGTGGAAATATACAATATCAACCATGACTAAGGTACAAATGCATTCATCACACAAGCATCAATCCCCAGCGGGACTCGAACCCAGGACCTCAGAGATGGCGACATCTTGAAACCGGTGTACTAACCACACGACTATAGTATTATTATCTTGAAATCAAGTGATCTCAAATTACTTAGAAATCCCGACATTACGGCAAACGACTATAACGAACTTAATTTCTCAATAGAGCATTGGTCCTTGATTTAAAAAAAAACATTCGCCATTTTCAAGACAATATTTATCTGTTGTAATGTAGGTACAAATAAAAAATTAAAAATAAGTTTCGGTCTAGAAATATTCTATTTTACAAAACAAAGAAAGTCGACTTGTTTATAAAATAACTAAGTAATATTTTAAATACACTATATTTTATTTGGACAAAAAAAATTAACAAAGAAATCACTAATAAATACCAAGTGATTATAATTCGATTCCACGTGAAACCGTTCCCAAACAAACGTGACAAAAAATAAAGAAAAACAAAATTATCACAGTTAACATAATTGATTGGGCCAGTATGGGACGTGCTCCCACAATGGCCCCGTCGTGAGAAAAGAGCGGGGCTCATAAAAAGCGGACAACTTCATTAAATATCCCCTGTCAAAAACTAATGTCTACTAGTTTTTTCTTGCGCTCCCGATGTCAAATTATACGTTTGTACAAAAGGTGTTAACAAAAAAAATCTGGCACTCGTAGTTTATGCAGGGGTACGTAACCTTTTTGTTTAAAATCATAACAGAAATTGCTTTGTCAAGCCGTAAAAGGAGATATTTTTTTCTTGTATGGAGAATAGGCCCACTACAAAATGTAACGTTTATTAATGAGACATACGTTAAATAATTTCTTATTAACCCTAGATATTATAAGGAACATTAGCTTGTTTTTATCTAACGGGAATATTGAGAAATCAATTAAAACATGAAGATTAAATAACCTAAAAATTCTTAGTAGTTAGTAGCTTTATTTTGATTTGTATTCAAATTGTTTATTACGTAAATGCTATTTAACACTTTTTTATTCTTAAAAAATACAATCTTCTTTGGCCACTACCAAACGCCCGAAATACGCTACCTAGCGTATTTCGGGCGTTTCACCAGTGCTGCAGTGCTCGCGGAGCGTCGAAGCGACCTCATGCATTTGCATGATTGATGCATTTTCGTTAAAAAAATACAGTATAAACAAACCCCTAAATAATATTATTTTTTTGCATTCTAAATACGGGATACGGTAAAGAAAACGAAATCAAGCCGTTGGAAACGTAAACACAGAATTCGGTTGAAAACAAACCGACGTCAATTGGATATCAGTGTAGGTACCATACTGTCGCTGTCAAAAATGATTACGCGTTCCGTTTCACGACGATACTGGACTGACGAACTAATAGTTAAAATAATCTAAAATAGTATTAAAATAATTATTGAGAGTTCAATACTTTTAAATAAAATAAAAAAGAAATAATACACTATCCTTTATCTATTATTATATTATATATTATTTGTATATATATGATTATATGATTTAAAAAACGTTAGTTCCTTTACCTCAAATGTCAAAAGTCATTACTAAGTTTAATTAATTGATTTTATTATTCCCGTTTCATTTTTACTCATAATATCGTGCAATTGCTTTTAATAATAAATTAATATTTTAGAGTTCAGTAATATTGATAAACGTTGCCGTTTTCTAGTGGGCCTAAAAAAATCTCCTTTTTATCTATAATGTTAGGTTGCTCAGTGAAGATGATCGGAGCGAGATTCTATATCAAGGTCACCAGGTATCTTCATCTTATCTACTTCTGTCTACAAAAACGCAGTATTCGCTTTGCTGCGTTCTGGTTGATAGGGAAAAGAGACAGACATATTTTACTAGGTCTGGACTATTGGCATTAGCCATTGCTATTATACACAATTAACAATATTACAATAATATATTAGGAGGTACTAAGTTAATTGGTCCAAAGGCGTTGTTTTATTGGTTCATAGACACTATTGTCTATGAGAACTGTTTGACAGTTCTCAACAGTTGGAGATATTCTTTTGACTATCAAAATACTAATAACTTTATGTGAATACACGAATCCTCGTAGCTGTTTATATACTGAATCATATTTTTAACGATCACAAACAATTATAAACAAATTAACCAAGACGCGTGCGACCAAATTCATTAACCTGTTAATATCATTAACATTGACAGAGTTCACGTCCCAGCGGTTATATGACGCTGATAAGAATTAATATTACAAATCTGCAATATCTATAGCTTCTCCAAAATGGAGTATTGTAAAACATGTATTATATCTTTATGTGTATAGCGTCTATATATTTTAAATGTTATTGCCTCTAAAATCTAACATCCTGGTAGCATTCTCTTTTTACTGCGAGAAAAACAGGTTATAATGAAATTAATAGAGTGTTATGTAGATAAATAATTGAATAATCACCAATATCTGGTATCGATTTATTTTATATTCGATGAAAATAAGGAAGAAAAGAATCCAAATGAAAGAAGGCATCCGAATTTTAGCCAGGTAAGGACGATAGTTATTTGATTTACCTGAACTATGTACAGACTTTTGTACAAATGCAACTGCTCATGCTACGGTTTTGTATATCAGGTTCAAATTCAATTCAAATTCTTTATTTCTTAAGCCTTATATTTAATTGTACATACACATTTTCTGAGATCCTCCCAGTAAGCTTCAGTAGAAGCCTGTGGTAGGGGGCCATCCATAAATTACGTCACATGGTAAGGGGGAGGGAGGGGGTTGATTGTGTGACAAGGGGGTGGGAGGGATCTTAAATTTGGTGACGTCACATTTCAAAATCTATCATAAGCTAACTGTTAAAACGCAAACTTTAAATTATTACTATTAGTATGAAAAGTGCTGTAAATATTAACTTTTATTGTAAAGTCTGTATACTCTCATAAATAAATAAAGGAATAATATCTTCTTCTATCTATTAATAGGGGTACTCCCGAAACGTACTATTTTTCTAATTGATTATAGTAGGTGATTTTGAAAAATATAATAAGAAAATCATGAAATGACCATATACTTATTTAATATAAGTAATCGTTTTTTTGTTTTGTTAATTGATTTGATGTTAATTTTATTAAAATGAAAATAAAACTGATTTCGAAACCGCTTTCATCATTCAATAATTTCTATAATTTCAAAATTTGTGACGTCACACTAGTGGGGGGGGAGTCTCACAAATGTGACTAGCTGTGACAAGGACGGGGGGAGGAGCAAAAAATCACGAAATTCGTGTGACGTAATTTATGGATGACCCCTAGGGGGTCTCGCTCTTGATTACAAATTTATTATTATATATTAGGCTACAGTAACCTATGGCAAAATTAACATGTTCACAAAAAAGAAACAAAAAAGTAAAGGTAAAAATAGCTGAAACTTAAAATTAACAAGTGCATGCGTGGCGTGCATGTGTGTGTGTGAAAGTGTGTGAGGGTGTGCTTGTGTGTGAGTGTGTGTGTGCGTGTGTGTGAGAGTATGTGGTCAATTATTTATCTAGTTTTATTTAATATTAGATTAGATATTTACAGTCGGGTCAATTTAATAGGCCACATTTGACATTTCATTAAAATTCCTCAACTAACCTTGTAATGGCGCACATAAAATATTCAACATTTTTTTAGTTTTGACATGGACAAATGACCGTTGTTACAATGTTGCGTTCAGTGAAGTCTGAACGTTAGTGATATTCCTCAAAAAATCGAATGCATGCAATCATTACTTGTGAAGGGATTTTTCACCATGAATGAATAATCAAATTTTTTATTAAAATAAAACATGTTATTCTTTTGTTTTTATAATAAAAAACAATAATAACTTCATAAACAGAGATATAATTGATGTTAAAAAATGTTAAGGCAATTAAACTCGTAAAATATATTATTACAGTACCTATAAAAAAGAGCGTATTCCCATTTAAAAGGCCGGCAACACGTCTGTTGTTGCGGGCAGCGATAATTACTTACCATCAAGTGATCCATTTGCTCGTTTGCCCCCTATCTCATAAAAAAAGTTATTTTCCATAATAACAGTATTCGATTCACATATGTTTAAAGTAAATATCGATTATTTCACCATAATCGGAGTGTTTAAGCAGGTCACCTCACTATGAACAAATGTCAAATGTGGCCTATTAAATTGCCCCGACTGTAATTGCCTATAGCCTATGGTGTGCTTATAAATTGCTCTGTACCCAAATAGTCCAAAGTCAGTAACCATGTAGTTATTTTTGTTTTACATTTGGATATTTTAAGTTCGTGTATGTTTAATTCATCATTTAGCTTATTGTAAATATAAGCTGATAAAATGTAGAATTGTCTTCTAGCAAACCTTGTTTTAGTTGTATATATTGGAGCGACCTTGCATTTTCTCCTTCCAGTGTGTTTGTTAGGGTTATATGGCAATGTTTTATGTAATTTCAAAGTTGCATACAGTATGAATAATTTTCTAATGGATAAAATTTTAGTATTATCATAAAGATCTTTCGTGGGATATCTAAGAATCTTGAAGAACATAACCTTCAGTAGACATCTTTGACCCCTTTCAACTTCAAGAAACTTGGTCTTTGTTGCTCCTCCCCATACGGTTATAGAATAAGTCATTATGGACTGGGCCAAAGCAGTATAAATTTGTTTTAATAATTTTTGTGTCGCAACATGCCTAAGTATTTTGAAGATCCAAATCAGTTTCCTTATTCTTTTATTAACATATTCAATATGTGGGTGCCAGGATAGACTTTGGTCAAGAATTACGCCAAGATATTTTATTGCTTCCACCTTCTCCAATGCAATGCACTTACACTGCGCGATGGTTGTCCCTCACACTGATGGATAATAAGTTCATGACTAGGATCAGGTTGCGTTCTTTTGTTTATATGATGGCATATATATTTAGTTTTTGCGATGTTTATTGAAAATAGGTTTAGTCTTAATCAATCGGAAACTTTTTTCAAACCTATGCTAGCACTCTGAAACACCCTGTTCCACGTTGATCCTTCAAATACAATGGCAGTATCATCAGCGTAGGAGACAACCCTCGCGCAATGATGTTATCATTCGACTTTAGATTTTGTGTTCATATACCAAGGGTATTATATGTTATTTAAGTGTGATCTAATGTAAGGTGTTCTGAATAACTTGACGGGAGTAAGTTAACCGGTTCTGATACTCCATGTCAGCCAACACTGTGTATAGTGTCTAATATATTATCCCTTCCATATCCATTTGAGCTCATATCTCTTACTGCTCAGCTAGTCTCAGCCAATTTACATTAAGGATTGTCGGTAATTCGTAGGAGTCTGGTGATGTAGTTTAGGCATTTCAGACTGGTGTGCGACGTGCACATCCTGCGATAACTGACGCTGCGAATGACCCAACGTGCCTATAGAAATAACCTATTATAGGTTTTGCTATTGATAAGTTTATAATGTACGCCAATGCGTGTCTGTATATGTTAAGAAACTTTATCTCGCTATCATTGATAAAGAAGAAATAAAATTATACAGGTCTTAAGCTCCAACATACTCCTTAGCGTATGGATGGGATACCACTGTGATTGCAATAAAAACTGAATAAGAATTCCAAATCCCATAGCGCTTAGAATGGTGACCTATTTCCAAATATGTTTCAATGTAGTATTTTTATTTTTTAGTCTTTAGCGTAAGTTTTAAAATGGAACTTGTCCGAAATAAAAGTTATTATTAAGGGGTAACTTGAATTTGTGAAAAATATTTGTATACTTTTATAAAATGTTATGCTACGGAAATAGTAACTAGATATTCGCGAAACTTTGTAAATAAAATTTGTTAAGTACATACATACTTAAGTAATAACAGAATTTATTTACTAAGTTACGCGAATATCTTTTATCGACAGTTTAAAAATATAACTCTGATATCATTTGGTTACGGCAGTGAATGGGGGGAGCTGCCGTGTGTCATGTATGTTCGGATTAAAATAAACATGAAGTAACATTACATCATGCTTATAATGTTTATAAATTTATTTTTTAAATTTGAATTGTTAACTACCGCATAGAGTGTTAACTATTACTTACTTAAATAAATCCTTATCTATCATTGACATAATTTCTGAAAATATGAAAAAACGATATTTCATCACTGAAATGAAGTGTATCCATATAACAAGGATTTTAATCAAACTTTATCCTAAAATATCTTATACATCACAATCTCCCTCTCTGCGGTCGTTCCCTCATATCTAAGGATCGTGGTCATCATCGGTCGATGAAACAGGTGTTGTGGTACACCTAGATCTTATGATCTGCCTCCACCGGTGCCTATCCGTCGCTTGTCTCACAACCGAGTAAAATTTTTCTGAGGATGATCCTTTCACTTGATCGCTCCATCTGGTTGGGGACCGTCCTCGGGCTCGTTTACCCTCTGTGTTCCCAACAACGATCAGCTTTTCCAGATTTTCATCCCCTCTTCTAACTATGTGGCCGAAATATGCTAATATGCGTTGCTGACAAATCGTGGAGAGACGGGTTTGAATCCGAAGCTGCGAAAGAATCGATACATTGGTGCGCTTGGCGGTCCAAGGGATCCTCAACATACGCCTCCAGCACCACATCTCAAATGCATCGATTCTCTGCCTTTCTCGGGCTCGTATCGTCCATGTCTCCACCCCATATAGGAATATAGGGAAAATAAGAGCGCGTATCAACCTGATCTTGGTGGTGTTAGTAATTCCCCTCCTCTTCCAGATGTTATTGAGTCGGGTCATGGCATCTTTAGCCATGCATATACGCCTCTTGATCTCTGGTACGGAACTGCCATCATGGGAAATAAGTGCGCCTAGGTATACGCAGTGAACTACTGTATACATCACAATAACACAGGCTATAATTTATTAACATATACGCCACGCTAATATAAGCAACTTGAAATACTAATCCTGTTAACTTTGTTTTTCACTCTTATATAAGAAATCTGTTATATCAATATAAGTTAAACAAATATAGCACTAGTTACTTATTTTTATTTAAATGTATATGCCCGCAATTATACACATCTGTGTAAGTGTCTACATACAGTCACAAAATATTACAAAAATCATGAGTTGTTTCCTGCAGTTACTAAAAGTGTGTAAGTAATTTTTTGTTAGTCCCTCTTGAAGATATTTTTTTGACGTGAAACGTCTTTAAAATCGCGCCGAAACATATGAGTACCAGGTTTAAAAAGTGGACCGTAACGAAAAGGTCTATATCATCGTACCTTAATAATTAAAAAACTATTAGTCTTAGAAACAAAAATGTGGTGTGAATATTTCACTTATATAGGTCAGCTCGCTGTTGTGACTTTGAGTTTTTTATTAAAATACTTAAAACACCGCCAATCTTGTTTTTTTTTTTATTTCAATCTTTTACTTCAAAAGCGATTCCCTAACATGACGTTTCACGTTAAAACCAACGGCCGTGTGCCCCGGCACAGCCTCACCGATTTTTTTTTGGACGGACCTATGCTTAAGCCTCAGAAGTAGCTATGTTCAGCTTTGCAATGAGTTTCTTAAAGATATCATAAGCTGTTCAGTCTTTCACAGGTATCAGTTTCTCATAATACAAGATACATAATTGAAAATAATAAATTAAGTAATTGTAGTTTATAATTTAGCTCGATCTGCTCTAGTCTCGTTGTATTTGCTCTTTTTAATACCATAATCCAAGAATTGGCTAATGAAATATGTATAGCATAATTAGGTGTGGGATGAGACGACCGAGGGATGAAGTTCGCCGCCAGTACGAGGGCGTCGTGCGATCCGTGGTCATGTATGGGACCCCCGTGTGGTCGCGAGACTGCGCGTGGTCCCCCCGCTGCAGAGCACTGTTATAGAGCCTGCAGCGGATAATGGCCATACGGATCGTACGAGGCTACCGTACCATTTCGTACGAGGCGGCGACGGTTCTGGGACGCTCCCCCCCATTCGACATCTGTGGGCCCCCTTCTGTGAAGCAGTGATGCTCCAGAAGGAAGCCGAACCCGATGGAGACGGATATGAATGCGAGCATTATTACTTTAGTCATGGTTGTTATTATATATTTCTATCGAAAATATTTATATATTCTCTATATATCTCTATACTATATCCGTTAGCCTAGATCCCAACACAGACCTTACAGAGCTTACTTGGGGCTAGGCTAATTGGTGTAGAAAAAGAAATTAACTTACCGTTTCTACACATTGTTATAAAAACTTGAGATTCAGACCTTTAATAACGACATATATTATTTTTTAATACACTGAACTCCAAAGTATTGTCCACTGCTTTAAGTTTTCATAATTTTAAAGCACGTAGATAATACTCTTATAGGAAAAAGCTACTAAAAAGTCAGTAATTATCTCAATTATATAGACAAAAGAATTTTAGTGTTATTGTGATGACATAATAGTTATTATAACAAAAGATCTTAACAATAGTAGTTTTTGTACATCTTTTGACGATATTATCTGTAAAGTGAAAGTGGCAATGGTGTAAAAAATATAGAGATAACTATTTTAAAAGGTAATTCACTCCTTTTTTTTTCATTACAGATTCATGATCCTTTCCTTTATTACATATATTTTTCTGATCCCTACCGAGTATCTATATCGCGTTTGAATACAATAGCAAAAGTTATTTGTGTCTATAATACAATCAATGATTATTACATACATACATACATACACTCACGCCTTTTTCCCACGGGGGTAGGCAGAGATTACGTCTTTCCACTTGCTACGGTCTTTACATATCTCTTTCGCTTCATCTACTTTCATAACATTCCTCATACATGCTCGACGATTGCGGGTACTTCTGACCTGGCCTTTTTTGAGGACACTTTCGATTTGTTCGAAATATGTTCGCCTATAGGTCTTCCTCGTCCCGTATCTCCACTCACTCCAGCTTCATAAATCATTTTGGTCAGTCTACTTTCATCCATCCGTTCCACATGCCCAAACCATCCAAGCATCCCTTTCTCTATTCTTGTCACGATATCCTCTATTATTAGGAAAATCTTATAATCAAATATCATAAGCAGCGCTAAAAATATACGATTGTAAAATTATCCAATAAATACAATGCTTATACTATTTTGGCATAAGTAATTCCTTGACCAATGTAAGAGTAGAGTAAAAGATGAAAAGGTTGCGCATCCCTGGCGAAGCACTTGTTAGGCCGCGAGCCGTCCCCGGCCGATACCCGTTCCGAACAGGTACGTGCAAAGAGAAAAAAGCGAGCGGCTGCTCCCGGCCGTTCACGCATGGACAAGGCTTTATTTATTCGCCTGGTCAACGCACAATGAACGATAAATCTGCTTGACGACACTAGCCATATCCTACTTGTATTAGACAACGTGTAAAACCTTTACAAAGGGATTTTATAGACACTTGTCCAAGTCAAAACAAACTAGATGGTACAACAAACGACATGAAAGCAGAATAAATGCAGTAGAAATGAGAGCTTTGCGGAGTATGGCAGGAGTAAAACTGAGTGACAGATTGTATAATGAAGTGATTAGAAAGAAATGTGGTTTGAAAGAGGATATCGTGACAAGAATAGAGAAAGGGATGCTTGGGTGGTTTGGGCATGTGGAACGGATGGATGAAAGTAGACTGACCAAAATGATTTATGAAGCTGGAGTGAGTGGAGATACGGGACGGGGAAGACCTAGGCGAACATATTTCGAACAAATCGAAAGTGTCCTCAAAAAAGGCCAGGTCAGAAGTACCCGCAATCGTCGAGCATGTATGAGGAATGTTATGAAAGTAGATGAAGCGAAAGAGATATGTAAAGACCGTAGCAAGTGGAAAGACGTAATCTCTGCCTACCCCCGTGGGAAAAAGGCGTGAGTGTATGTATGTAATGTAGAAAATGATTAGGTAGGTTCTGCATTTTGCAAACATCTCAGTTACGATGTATGCAAATAATAGGTTTTCCGCTTGTATTAAAAATGTAAAAAAATATTATTGCATTACTTCTTCAGTTATGTAAAAATATATATTTTTAGTGTAAGTAGCCAGTGCAAGTTTTGGTTATATAAAATCTCCGAATTAGGATATCACTACATTACTAAAACAAAGTCGCTATCCGCCGTCTGTCTCTATGTTTGCTTAGATCTTAAAAACTACGCAACGGATTTTGATGCGGATTTTTTAATAGATACAGTGATTCTTAAGGAAGGTTTATATATATACATGCATAATATAGTAGAGAAACACTGATAAATTTAGAGGTTTCTAATGAGAAGATGAGATGTCGTAAATAAGCACGTTTTTTTTCTTATATTGCAAACACGCGGGCCGAACCCTACGAGATAGACCAAAATAATGTACTACAGTATTGTCCACCTTAAAAAGTTAAAAAAAAAGTCCGCGATGGTGTATGTCTATCTCTTAGGGATAACCCACTATAAACATTTTTTCATTACACCCGTGCGAAGCCGAGGCGGGTCGCTAGTTTTGAACTAAAAAAACTACTACTTAGTTTAACGTTTATTGATGTGTGTATAAAATTCGTTTCGTAAGATTACTCTCTTGGTTATTAAATAAATAACGAAAACGTTAGTATGGAATAAATCAAATTCTTTAAAATCTCCACACAAATCAATTTCATACTTTAATCCATACTAATATTATAAATGCGAAAGTAACTCTGTCTGTCTGTCTGTTTCGCTTTCACGCCAAAACTACTGAACCGATTTAAATGAAATTTGGTACACAGATAGTCTAGAGCCTGAGAAAGGACATAGGCTACTTTTTTATGCAAAAAAGGTTGTAAAGGGTTGTAAAAGGTTGAAAGGAGGGATAATAGGTTGTATGAAAATATTGTTAAAACCACTGAACCGATTTAATTGAAATTTGGTACACAGATAGTCTAGAGGCTGAGAAAAGACAGAGGCTACCTTTTAAAGCAGAAAAGGGTTGTAAAAGGTTGAAAGGAGGGGTGAAAGGTTATATAGCAGTATTGTTAAAACATATCCTTCCTGTGGGAAATTCGAATATAACGCGGGCGAAGCCGCGGGCGGAAAGCTAGTCCCTAATAAAGCGAAAAACTCCTATTACGTGAGGTACGCCTGTTACTAAATTTAGAATTGTCATTAGACGAACATTAAGAAATACTTATTGCCCAAACGTGTAAGTTTGTATTATAGACTAAATAAAAAGTAAAACCAATGAAAAGGAAAGAATTGGTTTGAAAGTAAAAGCGAATTTTCAAACAACAATAATAATAACAAACACTTTTTTCAATACATTTCGGGGCGCAAGTCAGAAATCATTATAATTTACAAGGCTTATTTAATTTATCTCAGCATTAATGTAAATTTATATAACACCTGTTTTTATATTTAGACTATTTTACAAATTTACACAAAATAATGAAATAGTCAATGAGGAAATAGTTCATATGATCATGATCGTAACCGACCTCTGTTCATCATTTAACCTCATTTATCAAATTTTCAGTTCATTTCAGTCGCTGCGATTCATCTAACAATGATCTACCCTATCACATCCGGGCGTCTATAAGTAAATTCATATTTCAGAGGGTGGTTCGTGACCACTAGTTTAGTTCAATACCGCCTTCAGCGAATATTTTTCGGCAAAATCGGCAAAGACTTCGCAGACCGCGACACTTCCTTAGCGATTCCCATAATCAACTAACGCAGGACCTTCAAGACCTGCAAGCGGCTCTGAGCCGTCACGCCTCGTGCCATCCTCATCTCGGTAGCCTTCTCATTGATATAGGCCAGAGTCATTTGGGTGTACCGTGGTTCTTTTAGTGCATATGGACTGTTTTAGGGCAGCGCTGACTGCGCCTCTCCTGAGGTGCGGTCTTTCTCGTCACGTCAAGCCATGGGTCATTAGGACCAACGGCTCAGGCTGAGTTTAGTCGGTAGGTCTTTCGGTTCCCGCCGGCATTGATTGCGGCAATGCTGGCGGACGAGGGAGGTTGGAGGGCTGTGGCCTCCTTCTGTGAAGCAGTGATGCTCCTGAAGGAGGCCGCCGAGCGGGGTCGGGAGATGGCCGATCCCGCTCGAAGAAGGCGGCGCCGGGCTCGGTAGCACAGCTGCGGCGCCGCCGCGGGTCGTCGGCGGGCGCGAGGAAGTCGCGACAGTTACGGCGACCCGGGATGGACCACGCCCCTTCCGTGGCCGGGGGCGTCGTCGGTGGAGGAGACCTGGGGAGGTCGTGTAGCCTCCCCGAGGAGGCTCCCCTCTAGGCAGGGGAGCGGAGGCTGGGGGTTCCCGGAAGTGGCTTGATGTTCCCGGGGGCTCCCTACATGCCTGAGGAAGGCCATCCCTGAGGTTTTTAGTGGGTAGGCCTTCTGGGGAGGAGAGCCCCACATAACCGGCGGCTCGCCACAGCCGGGGTATGCAATTTAATGCATTTTCCTCAGGGGAACAAAAAAAAAAAAAAAGGTCTTTCGGTTCGAGCCGCCTCGATTCGTCAGGAATCCAACATAATCACCGTGGCTGCGGTGGTATTCATGAGGACTGACAGCCTCTCGTCTCCAGAGGGGAAAAAAGTAATAAACTTAAAAATTATTCTCAAGTTGTTCTGTTTAAATATTTATATTCAACTAATATTATAAATGCGTAAGTAACTCTGTATGTCTGTCTGTTACGCTTTCCCGCTTAAACCTCGCAACCGATTTTGATGAAATTTGGTACAGACAGTCTTTAGACCCTGAGACAGAACATAGGCTACTTTTTATTAAAAAAAAAGGTATTACAAAGGATATTGGTGACGTTTGCTGATTCCGCGCAGTTGATGATGACTTGTCCAACAAGCAGACAAGGTCGACACGTGTTTCGTTTCTCAGCGAGACATCTTCAGGATCTGTTGCCCGCTCGGTGTCTCACGAGTGACTCACTCGTGAGACTCAACTGATCATCAACATCAACTGCGCGGAATCAGCAAACGTAACCAATATCCTTTGTAATACAATGGACTTCCGCAAAATAACACCTGCTACAATAGAGTACTTAAAAAAAGGGATGAAGGGGTTTAAATAGAGGTTGAAAGTTTGTATGGGATTTCTTAATTTTAAAAGATAAAACCACGTAACTTTATATTTAAGCACTTGATAAGAAATCATTAAACATTTGTTCTAGTATTTTTGAAATTTTGACCAGCTAGGGGTTGAAAGTTAGTATGCAAGTTCGTCAAATATCACCTCATAAGAAACAAAAAATTTTGAAATTTTTACCAGTGTGGGGGTGAAATAGGGGCTGAATTGAAGATAAGACCATGAATCTTGGTACCTTAGACATAAGGGACCAAGATTGACAAAAACAAATTTCATGCGGGCGAAGCCGCGGGCGGAAGCTAGTATATAATAAAATAAATGATTTTGTAAGTCTATGTATATATTAGATAGTAAGTTTGTAATAGTTATGATTTTCGTTTGAGCCAAATATAGTTCTTTACTGGTACCTAGTACTTTATTAACATATATTTTGTACAGTAAAGATTAAAATATGACGACTTTCCTAGTCGAGTGGATAGTACACCGGTTTCAAGGTTTCGCCATCTCTGAGGTCCCGGGTTCGAATCCCTGTGGGGGCAGATGTTTGAGTGATGAATGCGTGCATTTGTACCTTAGTCATGGTTGTTGATATATATTTCTACTAGCTTTCTGCCCGCGGCTTCGCCCGCGTGGATTTCGGGATTGAGTCTATAGGGGCGGGATAGGGTTAAGGGTCATAGCTTTTGCCCACGGTTACATATGCGCGGAAGTCGGTTTATGGCGCGAAGGTTTTATCGTGCTTCCCGTGGGACTATCCGTTTTTCCGAGATAAAAAATACCGCAAAACCTTGCTCAAGAATCACTCTATCTATCGATGAAAAGCGCATGAAAATCTGTGCAGTAGTTTTTGAGCTAAGCCTTTATTGCGCTTTCCGTGAGATCTGACGATTTTTCCGGGATAAAAAGTAGCCTAAGTTACTCTTCATCCCTTCAACTATCTCCACGCAAAGTCACGTCAATTCGTCGCTCCGTTTTGCCATGAAAGACGGACAAACAGACAGACACACTTTTCCATTTATAATATTAGTATGGATATTTATATATGTATAATATATGTATGTCTATCCGTTACCCTAGATCCCATATCACAAGCCTTACAGAGCTTAGTTTGGGCTAGGTAACAAATATTTTTATATATTTATGCACGAATACAGAGCGATATATAAATATGAAGATGGCGGTAATGTCCCACGACAGGTGCTTTATCATATCATCAAGATCTGACCGATCGAGATGTGAAGTCTTGCAATAATTAAAACAACCGAAACAAAAAGTTTCGAGTCGCAGACACAAAAGCCGGTTTCATGATTCGCCCTGCGCTCGGCGACGCGCTGCAAATAAATTCACATCAATTTTAAGAGCGGTCTGTGATATATATTTACAAGATGTTTTCGTGATAAGACGCATAGTGGAACAAACGCAAAAAATCGCTTCAGTAAATATAGTTTCCTTTCAAAAATCAGAAACGGACACACTATCACAAGTGTGACTTGTGTTTATCACAATCAAAGAAATTAACATGTTGTACCTAGAGGCTATAGAAATAAACAAAAAGAAATATTACTAGCGACACGCAACATACATATAGCAATATATGGACCGTTTATATTGAAAGTGGTAAGTATAAGTCCATTTTCTTTTGTTTCGAAAAAATTAAAGATTATATTTGTTGATTTAAAAATACAGGCAAATCATATGAGGTTTGGCATTTATGGTTTTAAGTTGTACAAAACATGGGATTTTTTTTAGAAATTCAACACGTTATTATAAAAAAAAACCTTTTTTATAAACAAGCTTTTATTAAATGCGCTAAAAAGAACAAAATAAACTTTTAATACATATAAAAGCTTGTCGCGAGATTTACTTACTTATAGAATATTTTTAACGACAAGCTTTTATATGTATTAAAAGTTTATTTTGTTCTTTTTAGCGCATTTAATAAAAGCTTGTTTTTAAAAAAGGATTTTTTTACTTTTATTTTATTTTCCGACTAAAAAACCAAGCTTAGTAAACCCTTTCATTTGATACCCATATTGTAGGGGTGCATTATAATAATTGGTTCGCCATCTTGGCAAAGTCCGCCATATTGGATTAAGAATGACGTCACATTACTTACCGAGGTGTTCTTTTCAAGCCCTTTCATTTGATACCCATATTGTAGGAGTGCATTAAAAATAATTGGTCCGCCATATTGGATACGCCGCCATGTTGGATTTAGAATGACGTCACATAGTTGATCATGCATTGTCATCCGAACTAAACGTGTAAACCAAATTTCAGCTCAATCGGAAACCGGGAAGTGGATCAAATATAAGTTGCAAGATTTGATTACAGAACGACAGACAACGGGACAGGTGAAACTAAATAAAAGCTTGTAAAATACATTAAATTACAGTCGGGTCAATTTAATAGGCCACATTTGACATTTGTTCATAGTGAGGTGACCTGCTTAAACACTCTGATTATGGTGAAAAATCGATATTTACTTCAAACATATGTGAATCGAATACAGTTATTATGGAAAAGTACTTTTTTTATAAGATCCCTATCTTATAAAAAAAGGAACTTTTCCACAATAACTGTAATAGGCAAACGAGCAAATGGATGACTTGATGGTAAGTGATTATCGCTGCCCGCAACAACAGATGTGTTGGCGGCCTTTTAAATGTGAATACGCTCTTTTTTATAGGTACTGTATTAATATATTTTACGAGTTTAATTGCCTTAAAATTTATTAATACCAATTATTTCTCTGTTAAAGAAGTTATTATTGTTTTTTTATTATAAAACAAAAGAATAACATGTTTTATTTTAATAAAAATTAGACTCAAAAAAAAATCAAAATCAAAATCAAAATAATCTTTATTCAACATAGACCTTTACAGGCACTTATTGACGTCAACAGACAAAACAAAAAAACAAAGCTTAAAAAAGAAAACAAAAACCTTGTCCGTACGTACGAATAAAGAAAAAAAATAAAAAAATAAAAAAATTTACTCGACACCTGTTAGGAAATTGGGAGAGCCTTCTCGAGAAGAACAGGCAAGAAACTCTGAAGGTCTATTTTTTATCTCCTCTTTACAATGTTAATAATTACAATAATATAATACAATATAGTATAAGATACAATCATACCTAATACGATTACAGTCGTATGTATGTTTACATACAAAAATAATACAATAAACTAACTGACTGACTATTAATTCATGGTGAATAATGCCTTCACAAGTAATCATTGCATTCATTCGATTTTTTGAGGGACATCACTTACGTATAGACTTCACTGAACGCAACATTGTAACAACGGTCATTTGTGCATTTCCAAACTAAAAAAATATTGAATATTTTATGTCCGCCATTACAAGGTTAGTTGAGGAATTTTAATGAAATGTCAAATGTGGCCTATTAAATTGACCCGACTGTAAGCATGAATTACGTGATAGTTCATTTTTCTCAAAAATGGACTTACACCACTTTCAAAATAAATGGTCCATATATATTGTATATGTAGCGCATTCATTGTAAAGTGTGTGTATGTAGTATGGATGAGTGGGTGAATGTGTGTGTGTTAATCAATGACAAAGAAGCATACAAAAAAAAAATAAGTGCAGAGGGAAATGACGAGCCCAAACACTCAACATCCAACCAAACGACGACCCCATACAGAATAATCTTCATGTTTCTACAATACCATTTCTTAGAGGTAGTGATTTATGATTTTATTTTATGTGATATATTGATTGTAGGTGATTAGTAGTGCTCGGAATAGGTAGTTTAATTGCAGAAAGAAAGTCAATGTAAGCGTAACATGGATAAACCTAAAAGTTTCTGTTTTCCTTTGCCATTCGTTTCTTTACGCTTTTATTGTAAAATTTTATGTTTACAACTTATTGTTACGACGTACTATCTTTCTCGAATATTCTGTGTTTGTCTATCTCTTTCTAATGATGTTTTCTCATTCTAATACTTCTCGAATGTTTCTTCTTGGATAACCAGGCTGTCCCATTGAGCCCAATAGCTCTTCGTGATGGAACTCATCGACGCAATATCACTCCAGGCAGGTTTAGGAGTACCGGCTTTGATCCATTCGAGAATCGGTTTGATGTCTACATCATACTGCTGAGCGTGCTGAAAGGTTTCTTTCCATTCATTGCTAAGATCCGTGTTTAGCATTCTCACAGGTAGGTCTGCTTTTGCTTCTTGTTTTACGCAGTGCTTGCAGTCTTCAGAGCAAGGTCTTCTTGATAAAGCATCTGCATTACCATGAGATCTTCCACTGCGATGTTCAATCACGAAGTCATATTCTTGAAGTAACTCGATCCATCTCGCAACTTGTCCTTCGGGATTCTTGAATTGTAATAGCCACTTCAATGCAGCATGGTCAGTACGCAGATGGAATTTTCGACCAAGCAAATATTTGTTGAAATGCTGCAATGTTTTCACCACTGCCAGTAATTCTCTTCTCGTGACACAGTAATTTCTCTCAGGTTTGGACAAAGATTGCTGAAGTATGCTATAACAACTTCGCGATCTCCTTTCCGTTGCGACAATACACCACCTAGCCCAGTATCACTGGCGTCTGTATCCACTATGAATTCATTTTCATTATCGGGATACCCCAGAATAGGTGTGTTACACAGATGTCGTTTCAGTTCTTGAAATGCGACGTCACAGTTTTCATCCCAGCAAAAACTTCTCTTTTCTTCCGTGAGTTTATGAAGAGGCTTGGCAATGTCGGCAAAGTTCTTCACAAATCGCCGGTAGTAGGAACACAAGCCAAAAATGCTCTCACTTGTGTCTTGTCTCTCGGACTGGCCAATCCTTTACGGCGATGATCTTCTGCGGATCTGTCTGGACACCGCTTCCGAAACCACGTATCCTAGGAAGCTTACTTGTCGTTTGAAGAAGGAACACTTTTTAGGGCTTAACTTCAGGTTGGCGCTTCGAATTTTTGATAGCACCCGTTCTAGATTCTGAAGTGTTCTTCAAACGTACGGCCCACGATGATGATGTCATCCAAATAGACCAGACAGGCTTCTCCAATCAATCCGCTGAGTACCAGCTCCATCAGCCTTTCGAAAGTCGCCGGTGCATTACACAGCCCGAACGGCATCACTTTGAACTGCCATAGTCCCTTTCCAGTAGAAAATGCAGTCTTCTCCTTGTCCTTAGGGTCAATTTCTACTTGCCAGTAGCCACTTTTTAATCTAACGTGCTGAACCACTTCACTCCGGTAAGCATATCCAGCGTGTCATCAATCCTGGGTAATGGATAGCTGTCCTTCTTTGTGATGTCGTTCAGGCGGCGGTAGTCAACACAAAAACGCATGCTGCCATCCTTTTCCTTACAAGCACTACGGGTGAAGACCATGGACTGGACGAAGGCTCTATAACACCTTCCTTCACCATTCCTTCAATCATGTCCACTTCCTTTTCCCGTGCTATCGGTAGTCTTCTTGGTCGCTGGCGGATAGGCAATTCGTTCCCAGTGTTAATTCTGTGTTGAACTAAACTCGTCTTCCCAATGTCCTCGTCGTTAGTAGAGAAAACATCAGCGTACTTGAGTAACATCTTCTTAGCCTTGTCTATCTGTTCCTTAGACAAAACGTCTCGACAGTCTTCCAAAAGTTTTGACACGCTGATTCCTTCATTTTTGTTGACATTTGTATGAGTCGTGTCTTGACAACGACGCAACCAGTCTACCTCCTCACTCGTACCAAGTAACATTCCCTTTTCGATCACGTGTTCTTTATCGTCAAGATTCAGTACACGAACTGCTGCAAAGCCAGTGGTTCTTACCAGAGTTCGTGCCATCTTCCATGGCTGGTCATGATCTAATCTTTCAATGAGTACACATCGATGTATCTTCCCAGAATTGTAAGGGAGACTAACCGGCACAATGGTTTCTGATTTTGGGGTAGAGCGGTTTTCTTTAGCTATACACTTTCCCCGGTGGTGGCTCCTTCCATGAACAATTCTTCTCGTCCACAACTCATAATTCCTTGCTTGACGTCGATCTCACAGCCATTCTTCCTCATAAAGTCTAGTCCGAGAATGCAGTCATCGACAATATCAGCCACAATGACGTTGTGCAGGTAAACTTGATTACCCAACTTCAACTCCACCTTCTGTTCGCCTCGGACGGGTATGTGCTGACCGGTGGCGGTTACTAATTTAATCGCTCCAGGCTGTTGTTTCTGAAGTCCCTCAGAAACCGATTCGCAAGTTGGGAACTGACAACCGTGCGAGAAGCTCCGGTATCGATTGTCAGCTTACATGGCCTTCCGTTAACCTCGCCATTGATGATCAGGCTGTTCCATCGTGGGCTTGTGAGATCGAAATCCTTGGGCTCTGTGAACACCAGCCAGCACTCGCCCCGCAGTCCTGGCGTTTACTCGTTTCCCTGCTGTTGTTGGACAGCGCTATATTAGCTGCCCTGATCTCCTGAGGCCCATCTTATCAATCCCTGAGCTACGCTTAGGACAACTTGATCGGAGGTGTCCCTTTTCGCCACAAGTGTAGCATCTAGGGCTGTATCCCTTGAAACGGTCACGCACAGGTGTTGCAACTACCTCCCTGACACGGTGAGACCGATGGTCTTGCCTCACAGCTTCCACTTCTAGAGCATGGGCCAGGGCGTCTTTAAGGGTTTCGTGTGCCCGAGTCTCACAGCAGCTCTCACTTCGAGGTCCCGAATGCCGTCGACAAAAGCCTGTACAAGGTTGCCCACAATTAACGTCGGTGCGGACTGGTACGCTTTACGTACCAGTTTTTCTACCTCTAGGGCCCATTGTTGCAGGTTTTTCACAACACGCTGAACCCGATCTTTTAGCTGGGCCGAAACACATGTTCAAGGTGTGCGTCGCCGTATCTTGCCTCAAGCGCTTCCAATAGTTCCTCGTAGCTCACCTTCTTGTCAAGAGCTTCGAGGACTGTCAAGGCTTGATCTCGGAGGCCTAGCTTGAGTGCGGTCATGGCCTGGGCTTTAGTCCACCCATTTGCCTCCTCGCACTTTGAATCCTCGCACCGAAGGAGCGGCACTGACGATAGTGGCTGTCCCATCTCCGACCTTCAGATTACCCAAAGCCTTCTTGACATCGGCAATCTCAGATTCAGCTTCGGTGAGACGGTTCTCGTGTTGCAGAACCTTATCTTCTATCACTTTGACCTTATTGCCGAAAGTCGCTTGGAGATCTTTGATCAGGACCATTTGTTCATCTTGGCCGAGCTGCAGTTGTTCCCTCAAAAGGCGAGTCTGCTCCTCCTGACGGCGGGCCTGCTCCTCCTGACGGCGGGCCTGCTCTTCCAGACGGCGTGCCTGCTCCTCCTGACGGCGGGCCTCTGCCTCCTTATCACGCTGCAACTGCTCTTCCAGACGGCGTGCTTGCTCCTCCTGACGGCGGGCCTGCTCCTCCTTATCACGCTGCAACTGCTCTTCCAGACGGCGTGCTTGCTCCTCCTGACGGCGGGCCTGCTCCTGCATCATCGCCATGAAAGCCGCCCAATCTGGTGCGGCAGCCGACGTTGAGGGAGTGGCTTCCATAACTGACTGCTGGTCCTCGTCAGTTGACGGCTGAGTAGCTCCGAAGCGTCTCTGGTCGGCTTCCTGTTGTCGCTGGCTTCTTGTCCGGATTCTTCCTTCCGTGTCTTCCTTTGGTAGAACCGGCATACTGATCCCACTTCTGACACCAAATGTTACGAGCTGGGTCAGTAAATCAAACTGCGGTCTACCAAAACACTGAACTTTTATTAATTACCACATAACAGTCACTAATCACTTCACTGAAAGCACTGAAAGTCGCTTCTTAGTTCTCCAATATCACTTAGATGTTTTCGCACTGTATCGCAAAACAATAATCTTCCGGCGGCCGGACACAGCCTTATATAGTCCCCTAAGATACTTGCCACTCTTGCCAGAACATTCGCGGACACACTCGAATGTGTAGTCCAATACGTCGCGCGTTCGAGACGTTTCGAGTATAACTGTCTCGATACTCGAATATTCTCGATACACAATACTCGAATATTCCCGTACTATCTTTCTCGAATATTCTGTGTTTGTCTATCTCTTTCTAATGATGTTTTCTCATTCTAATACTTCTCGAATGTTTTAACTATCTCTGTCTCTTTCTACTATTGCTATCTCTTTCACTCCTATTGAAATTTATGTCCTTTTACTGAAGTAGGCTTAAAGCTCATAAAGGGTCCTGAAAACGCCTGAAAACGGGTTTTCAGTTATTGCGGCATTGGATAGAGGGTAGCCTGAAACGTACTGAAAACATGTTTCAGGCGCCTGAAAACTACTGTAACTTGGGTGTAATTTAGATTTTTTAGTATGTGAAAGAGCTACTTCTGAAACTGCCTGAAACGACGTTTCAGCCTGCTGAAAACGTTTCTAAGTCACAAAAAATCACTTTTGAAGTTGTACTAAGCCACCGGCGTAACATTATTATTACAACAATAAGCTAAAAGATGAAAAACTATTTTGAAAGTTCAATATAATATTTTTACATTCTCTGAAAATAGTAAGTTCCCAGGCATATCCATACGGTGGCGGTAGAATCGCGAAAGCGCAACCCGCCACGCGCCCCGGTATGGGCTCAGAGGACACCGGGGGGTTTTAGTGGGTAGGCCGGTCTCTCAGACCGGAGAGCCCCACACACGGCCGCGCCTAGCCAGCGCGGTACCACGGAGCATAAGCATTTCCTCCCGAAAAAAAAGGCATATCCATACTATTCATGTCACAAAATCGCAAGTACATAAAATTGAAACTACCTATTCCGAGCACTAGTGATTTGGCACCTATAGTACATGTAGATCCTGTGAGATTTGTATGAAATTTGTAACCACAAAACCACAGTGTGTGTTGCTAACATCTCTAATATTATAAGCGCGAAAGTTTGACGGTATGGATGGATGTCTGTTACTCTTTCACGTAAACAGATGGCCTAGACAAATGCCACTTAGCATTAGAGTTCAATCACTGCGGAAAGAAAAATGTATGGAGATGTCACGTGACTTATCGTTACCTAATGTCATCTATGTAGAATTTGTCTCTGTCTAAAAAGAAAAATGTATGGAGATGTCACGTGACTTATCGTTACCTAATGTCATCTATGTAGAATTTGTCTCTGTCTAAAAAGAAAAATGTATGGAGATGTCACGTGACTTATCGTTACCTAATGTCATCTATGTAGAATTTGTCTCTGTCTAAAAAGAAAAATGTATGGAGATGTCACGTGACTTATCGTTACCTAATGTCATCTATGTAGAATTTGGCTCTGTCTAAAAAGAAAAATGTATGGAGATGTCACGTGACTTATCGTTACCTAATGTCATCTATGTAGAAATTGTCTATGTCTAAAAAGAAAAATGTATGGAGATGTCACGTGACTTATCGTTACCTAATGTCATCTATGTAGAATTTGTCTAGGGGGGCTGGTCACTTAATTTCTAGAGTATTATTTGAGAATTAGGTGTACTTCTCATAAGTCCAAAAAAAGCTTACCGCAACCAAACGCAGTCGTTATATACTTAAACTAACCCTAGTAGTATATTAGGGGTAGGTTCACTATACAAGGCGGCGCCGGGCTCGGTAGCATAGCTGCGGCGACCCGGGAGGGACCACGCCCCTTCCGTGGCCGGGGGGCGTCGTCGGTGGCGGAGATCGGGGGAAGTATTGTAGCCTCCCCCGAGGAAGGCTCCCCTGTATCTGCAGGGGAGCGGAAGCTGGGGGTTCCCGGATGTCGCTTGGCGTTCCCGGGGGTTCCCTACATGCTTGAGGAAGGCCATCCTTGAGGTTTTTAGTGGGTAGGCCTCCCCCTTCTGTGGAGGAGAGCCCCACATAATCGCCGGCTCGCCACAGCCGGGGTATGCAACTTAATGCATTTTCCTCAGGGGAACAAAAAAAAAAAGGTTCACTATACAAACGAAAGTTCGTCATTCTTTCACAAAAACTACAGAATGAATTTTAATAAAACTGTACAGTAATATAGCTTATACATTAGATTAACATATAGGCTACAATTTATAAAGATATTGTGTGAATTGTCCAAAATATAACGATAAGTGTCCCGCGCAGACGAAGTCGCGGCCACTAGCTAGTATGACATAAGATGTAAAGTCAAAATAACACAAACTTTATGGAAACAAAATTCTTTTACTTCCACTATACATCTGTCAAAATAGTTTTGGGAAAGGCTTCACAGCCTTTCCCAAAACTATTTTGACAGATGTCACGTTATAATTAATCTATCAAAAGTAAGAAATTCTAATCTATTATAATATTCTAATCTATATTACTATTATAAAGAAGTAAAGTTTGTGTATTTGTATATTTGTTAAATTGTAAGGGGTAATCTCGGAGCTACTAAACCGATTTAAAAATTCTTTCACCAATAGAAAGCCACATTATTGCTGAGTGTCATAGGTTATTATAAAAAACCAAAAAATAAAAACGCTTTTACGTGGTAGTCCATTTTGCAAAGTGAATCTGAGAAAAAACGGTCAAATGAAAACGTTTCTACGAACGCTGCCTAAACTATGAAAGATATATATTTATTTATTTATCATGAACAACTGTGTTCATGATAAATAAATAAATAAATAAATATTTGAGTTCTAGAGAAAAGATGTGGAGTTTGAAAATGCCTACAAAAAAGGCAACGACAGCATACGCCCAACTTTTATATTTAAGTTACAAAAAGTAGATTTTTTAATATTACAGTTAGAAATTAAAACACTCTGTGCTAAAAAAGGATTACTAATTATGTCCAACGAAGTAGGCACTGGTCAGCTAGTACCTCTATAAAACAGACAATTTCATAGTGGTGTTACAATTTTGAACTCATCCAAGTTGGATTTACATCGACGGACAGTATGGAGCGGTGATGTATGTATTCAAAGCCTCGCCGTACAAACAATGTTTGATGTAACTAATTTCAATAACTGTCTGCAAAGATTTATGTTAGATGAAGAATTTCGACTCCTATCAAATTGATCGAAAGATGCCGTGTGTTCTCAATCCTGTGCCGCTATAAATATATCGCGCTACCGCGTTTGTTTACTTATCCAAGATAGCAAACAATGTTTATACTGCCGACGCGTGCAGTGTTCAAGTTAAGAAGCTTCCTACAAAATTTTTGATTTCATACTTCAGGTCTAAAACTGTTCTCGCCTGCCTTAAGAATAAATTTCAGCCAGGTATAATAAAATTTAGGGAGCATTTTGGCTTCGTGGACGTTATTCATTTGACTGAATTTAGGTAGAATGACGACTAATTTAAGTAGATGGACTTTAAGATCTGTATTGAATCTTCTCGGTTTTGTCACTGAGTTTGGAAATCTGATTATCATTTCTACCGTGTGACGTCTGCTGCTGGACATAATCCTGCCTAAAGACAAACATTAGGAGGTGATGGGCTTTCATCACGCTGGTCCATTGGGGATAAATCAATGAGTATTTTAAATGATCGTGCAGCTCGCATCCAAACATACTTCATATGATTAAATAATAATAAATAAATAATTGTTAATCAACAATAAAATTTCGAATGTTAACAGCGTGAATCGGTAGTCATAATTTACTAGATACTGATTAAATTAATAAGGCAAGCGATCTTTAATTTTATCTGTGCAATAAACTGCGTATGTCCTCTGTATAGGTTGAAACGATCAATATATCCAAATTATAATATACGATCTCTTACCTGTAACCTAATGGTGTTCTGTCAGAGTAATGCAAAGCTCACATGAAACGCTGTCATTGTTTTAAACTTCACAACACACGCGACGCATCTCTGTCGGTAAAAACGACGTGCGATCAAAACAGCGGTTCAAAGCCAACTGGCTGTGTCGGTGCGCCTGCGCTTTTGCCCGCACTTCGCGACTTGACGCGATCAGTAGTTAGCTAAGCACGTTCACATTCTGAACCATATCGTGATAACTTTACGGTTGACTTTCTGACGTTGGTCTACTATATTATTTGGTCTTCAGTTGAGAAGAACTAGAGGTTTTCCCGAAGCTTTTGCATCAACTTTATTTAGTTCACATGTGCACAGCATTTTGAATTGTATTTTAATTACTTTTTAATTATCGTACGCTAACAATGCTATATGGATATGAAAGGCACCTTAAGTTTTCCTAAAGCCATCAAGCATATATTGTATTGTATTGTATATGTGTATATAAGCAACAACAGATATATACAATATGCTCGATGAATAAAGCATTTATATTGTAATTCGTTTTATAGATATACCAAAATAAATAGATATATAATTACGATCTGTCATTTGTTTTTGATGTTGACCTTTAGGCATCCCATGACGTTCATAATAATGGCGATTTTCGTACAGTAATTGTAGAACTTGTGTTGGTGACTGTACACAATTCTATAATGACATAGGAGCTATATTCCAATTGCTTTTTTTTCATTTTCGTAAATCATACAAGTGTAATCTAAAATTCCATTGTATGATTAAAATAAAATTCAAATATAAGTAGTTACTATAAGTTAAAAGCGTATATAAAGCTATTTAAATGGAAGACTAGCTTTCCGCCCGCAGCTTCGTCTGCAATATATCAGATTTTCCAAAAGATAACATATGTATATTTTTCCGCGGTAAAAACTATATTTAGTTAATCCCCGTATCTCCAATCCTGTCCATATCGAATTGCATCAATTCCTGGTCTTCGACCTTCAGTAAAAAAATTCCTGACATCCTGGTCTCAAATTATATTTATATCAATTTTCCATAAAATCTGTTCAGATTGTGAGCCTTATTCAAACAAAATCTTTCATCGCTATTTTACCCCTTTCGGATGAAAATATTACCATCTTGGAATGCAGATCTAATCGAAAACTTAAAAATATATTTCAAACGCTTTAAAAATGATGTACCTTTCATATAAACAGCTTTTCATAACAGCAACCATTTTTTAATCAAAAATATCTATCTGTACTAAATTTCATTTTGAGCCGTATTAAATTAGTTTTGGCGTGAAATCGCGACAGACAGAGGAGACTTACTTTCACATTAATAATATTAATAAGAATGTACGAAAACAGAAAACGTCAAATTCATAGGTAGTCACTTATTATGCTGTTATCAAAGAACAAAAGCATATGTAGTTAAGATCAGTTTTCGGAATTTTAATTCTCTTTACTCCTAACTTCAAGACTATTTCTTCTCCTCAGTTACATTAGTCTCAGTCGAGCGATTTAATTATTCATGTTGTTATATATATATACACATACCAGTGTTCGGATCTCTTAATGAGGAAGAATCGTTGGAATTAATTTGCAGATGCACATCAGACGGCCGGGGTCGAGTCTGTTAACCCGAGTCGTTATAGCCGTGGCCATTTGGCCAGCATCATCTTAAAGGGAGCATTACCCTTATTAATTATGACCTAAGTATAACATTCAAAGTACACGTACTGCGACAAACTCATTGGAAGTTCGCCTCCTTTCTTATCTATGGCGTGTGTCAGGATTTGAAAGAAGAATGAGGCGCTGTTGACGCGGTGTTTGTGTCAGGATTTGAAAATAGAATGCGTTACTGCTGAGGCGGCGTGTGTGATTTGAAAAAAGTATGCATCGCTGCTGTTGCGGCGTATGTGCCAGGATTTGAAAACAGAATGCGTTAGGGGGCGTTCATAAATTGCGTGAGGAGTTTTATTAAGTTTTCTGTCCCTCCCTTCCCCTTTGGTGAGATGTCGTGAGATTTTATTTAATCCCCTCCCCCAACACCCAATCTCACGTGAGATTTCCGTGAGGGTTCTTAAGTAAACGCGTTGGATTGTAAAAAAAAGCTTTTATTTACGACTAGTTAAGACTAGCAATTAATATTGCTGTGACAATCAGCGTGTAATCAAAGTGTAATAAAAATTTTACAATAGAATACTTAAATCGTGACTACTGTGATTAAAAAAAAGGAATATTTACTCTAATTCAGTCCATGTAGAGTCATGCGCGGTCTCAGGAGAGACTATTGGGACCAACATGTCCATATGATGTCGCTGCCAGTCAGCTCGTACGCTCTCGTTCATCGTTCTTGCTCATCGTGCGTTCGACTGACAGTGGCGCGAATACAAAGGACGGGCAACACTGTACCGTAACTTCAAATTAAATTGAGCTATTTGTTATAAAATAAATATGTTGGTTTGACAGTCAGTAGAGATATAACGTCGAAGTATGAGTGAAATTATTTTCTTTCGAACGAATTAGTGAATGATCTTAATCGTATTATGTACGATTACGCTTATGATTAAATCTTAAGCATGTAGAATATGGATTAAATGGATAAAAATAGAGTGTTTGTTTTAATCAGATAAAAAATTGCGTGATATTTGCCGAGACCCCACCCCCTCTCTCCAACGTAAGTAGATGAGATTTGACTCGACACCCTCCCCCCCCTTAAACATCTCACGTAATTTATGAACGCCCCCTTACTGCTGACGCGGCATGTGTGTCAGGATTTGAAAAAATAACAGTTCCAGTACGGACGGCCTCAAAAGAAACTGTATTAGTTCACTCTTATACAATGCAGAAAATAATAAACAAGTCTGTTTGTATTCTTCCAATTTCCTAACGTTCCTGTACCTGCGAGGTGGTAACAGTACAGTTATATGAACCCTCCTTATAATGGCTCCATTTATTACAGAATGATACTTAAATCTCTGCCGAGTATAGTTATTAAGGGATAGCTATATGTGGGCCCTAAAGTACTATCCCTTTCTAAATGTACTCAAGCTGATATTTGAGTTTGATTTTAGAATACGATCCTAAGTAGGTATACACTGCTCACCCGGGATGGACCACGCCCCTTCCGTGGCCGGGGGGCGTCGTCGGTGGAGGGGACCGGGGGAGGTGGTAGCTACCCCGAGGAGGGCTCCCCTCTAGAGAGGGGAGCGGAGGCTGGGGTTCCCGGAAGTGGCCTTTGTGTTCCGGGGGCTCCCACATGCCTGAGGAAGGCCATCCCTGAGGTTTTTAGTGGGTAGGCCTCCCCCTTCTGGGAGGAGAGCCCCACATAACCCCGGCTCGCCACAGCCGGGGCATGCAATTTAATGCATTTTCCTCAGGGGAACAAAAAAAAATCGGCTGGGGCTGTGCCGGGGCACACGGCCGTTGGTTTTGACGTGAAACGTCTATGTTAGGGAATCGCTTTTAAAGTAAAATATTAAAATAAAAACAAGATTGACGGTGTTTTAAGTATTTTAATAAAAAAACTCAATGTCACAACAGCGAGCTGACATATATAGTGAAATATTCACACCACATTTTTGTTTCTAAGACTAATAGTTTTTTAATTATTAAGGTACGATGATATAGACCTTTTCGTTACGGTCCACTTTTTAAACCTGGTACCCGTATGTTTCGGCGCGATTTTAAAGACGTTTCACGTCAAAAAAAAAGGTATACACTGCTCCGATGTTTCTGTTGTGAAGGAAACTTCGTGAGGTTTACAAGCTAAAAGGCGTATTTACGTGAAGTTGATGCACTGGCCCAGCTGTGTTGACCAAGCCTTATCGTCCTAAATTAGAGCGGACTTGTCCCCCTCTGTAGGGCAGCTGCTACTTGTCAGCGAATAATCCCAACTAATATTATAAATGCGAAAGTGTTTTGTTTGTTTGTTTGTTACCTCTTCACGCTTAAACTACTGGACCGATTTCAAAAATTCTTTCACCTTTGGAAAGCTACATTCTCCCCGAGTAACATAGGCTACTTTTTTATCCCGGAAAAATCGACAGATCCCACGGGATGCGCAATAAAGGCTTCGCTCAAAAACTACTGCACAGATTTTTATGCGGTTTTCATCAATAGATAGAGTGATTCTTGAGGAGTTTTGCGGCATTTTTTATCTCGGAAAAACGGATTGTCCCACGGGAAGCGCGATAAAATCTTCGCACCATAAACCGACTTCCGCGTATATGTAGCCGTGGGCAAAAGCTATGACCCTTAACCCTCTATACACCCAATCCCGAAATCCACGCGGGCGAAGCCGCGGGCAGAAGCTAGTATACACATAAAGAATTAAAAAAAATGTCATATGCCCAACGGGGCGTCCATAAAATACGTGAGGTGTTTTTGAAATTTTCTGTAACTGTTTATCTGAGGCTAGCTTCTAATTAATGATTGAAGAAAACCTAGCCTTTGCTGGATATTTCTAGTACAAGGTCTCCTGCCGAAGACTTGTGAACTAATACTGTAGTATCTTTGACGTGAAAAAGTGATTTTAAAAATACTATTTGAAGAATAACTTTTTGCTACTGAATAATTTTTCTATTTGTTTGTGTGTGTGTTTTTATATTATTACGGTGTGTTCATAATTATTACGGATCTACGTGCTAGGATATGTTATGAGCTATTTGTTATAGCATATACTAGCTTTCCGCATATTTTAGCACAGGAATATATATCTTATGTTCTTTTTCTCAGCTATTTTTAATGAAAAATGGTAGCAAAAATATAATGCAAACTTGCGGCTTTAAATAAACTAACTAACTGGCCGAAACTATCTTTAAATGTCATATTTACATACATCTAATCAATTTTTATAATAACATTTAAACTGTTAGCTTAAAATAATAACGTCCTTTCTATAAAATCCATCATCCTCTTACAACCCTTTTCGCATTATTAAAATTCGGTGGTTCCCTCATGATAAGGCCGGCGCCACTTTGGCTTCCCGCGCCTCAAGCGCTTTGGGCCTCTTTTATGGGCCTGCGTTAAAAATAAAAGGCATATAGGCCTTTTATTTCCTTTCAGGCCAGGCTCCAGACTGTGTACAGTTTCATTTAAATCGATTCAGTAATTTTGGCGTGAAACCGCAACAGAGTTACTTTCGCATTTATAATATTAGTGAATATTATCTATTATGTAGGTATATATTCATAAGTAATATACTTTTAGGAATCAGAAGAGAAATTCCTTAAAAAAATAAACAATTTAACAAATCACTTATAAACACAAAAATTTGGCAACAAAATAATTTTACAGAGGAACAAAATCAGCCTAACGCCTTCTTTATGAATTACGCAACGCAACACGTAATAACGTTACGACCGGTCTACCCGCTCCGAATGCCCGACGATAAGTGAGTCGCTAGCCAACCGCAGCGGCTTTTATAGGCAACGGCCGGCAACCTTACGCAACGTGTGGGGGTATCCGCTTATAATACAGTAATTAAATGATTTTTCTTACCAATCAGCGAAAAACGAAATGGACAGAAATCGAACTTGTCCTTTTGACCTGTATATTTAAAACACATTTTAAATACTTATTACCAGCTTTGGCTGCTTCTACAAATAAAACAACAAGTATTTTCTTAAAATTTATTTTCTATGCAACATAAAAAAATATCCATCATAGTTACACAATAAATTACAGTTACTTAATGCGAACTAAAACGTAAACTATTAAAATTCCGCGACGATAACTCCGTTTACGCTCGAGGTCGGGTTTCAAACACTACACAAAAAAAATACCATGTTGCAATTTGTCATGATCCAAAGTTACAGTAATAAATGCAAACCATATTCTAATCAACGAATCGTCTCATATTACAAGAAGCTGCCTAACCTTGTTTGCTGTTACAGATGCTAACATTTTGTACGCTATACATGTCGTATGATCAAACAAAAACTACATTGAGATTGTGATTAAATTATTAAATATATATAGTTTCCAAATAAATAATAAAGTTATATAAACCAACTAAAATGTAACTCTCCTACACATTATGTCAACATTAAATTTAGCGACAAAAATTAAGCATCTGTTCTATTATTAGCCTACAATTAACATTGATTGTACAACAATACGAACTACCATCTTCTGCCTATTATAGTAACATATCCCAGCTATTTAGTTCAGCTGTTTAACTCCGTTTCGTTCCATGCACAGTATCAATACAAATATTCGTTCGTTAATTGCACAGATCTGCGTACGATTGACTGATAAAAACCTTAACTCGAGCGAATCTGTTCGTTCGGTATTTACCCAAATTTTATTAAAATTTCAAACCTGGCAACCCTGATTTCGGTAGTATCGAGCAAATCGATCGTACGCACCGCGCAAATCGTTCCGTAACGACCTTGCATTGATTAAAATACGTACATAGACGGATAAGAGAGGTACTAAATGCATACATTGTGCTTACAAGAAAATGCGGTTATAATGACATTCCTCAAGGCGAGTTATATAATTGTATATTTATAAAACGTACATAGTAAAGTGAACACAGTAACTCTAAGACGCCCGAGGGAACGCAGTGACTCGTGCTTCCCTCGATCCAGCAAGACAATTTCAACAATTTAAAGCGTTCCAAATGTCGCTCTCCGTTCATAACATATGATCGCGATGCTACCTATAACAAGCGACACATCAAACAACTGCGAATCGAACAAGGCTCCTATCAATAGTTAATATATATTAAATTCTTACTACAATAGACATGATAAAGATTCCTTAACAAACAACTTAATGGGGACTTAACAGTGCCTTCAATCATAAACACGCAATGTCACAGAGTAAGCTCAAAATCAGAACGATCAAAATCCTGCCGTAAACGCGTTGCGACCGCGAATCTCCAACAGATTATATCCCATGTGCAATAAAATTAAATAAATAAACATTCGAGTCGCAGAAACAGTGTGTAAATAATCTACTCCTTTTTTTTTCTTCTACTATAAACGGCGATCATTTTGTTTTAAAAACATCGTTCAGATTACATCTGACCGTCGCGTCCGATGAGAAACAAGATAAATAATGGGGAGTTTCAAACAAAACAAGATGGTCAAACCGCGTGGAATGTACTTAGGACCCGACACCTTTCAGGCGAAGAAGGAATATGCACGAAGTGGGGCGCCGCCCTTCACCGGGACGCGTAAGCGGATAACATTAGTCAACACGAACCCTTAATCTACGCACGAGATACACTGCAACGTGGAGAACCGCCGATATTCTCCCATAATACGTGTCTTCCTGCATTATATCCGTTATCTGACAGTTTAGTATAGAACAGCATATCGGAATCGAGACAAATGCAACCCATCAGTTTAAAAATAGAACACACCACATATTTTTTAATATGGCAACAACATCCATCCGAACCAATCGGCGGCCTCCACTTGCGCTCGAACAAAATACAAACGTCAACTTGGCATAACATTACAACGTGAATGGTGCGAACAGAGCTCTTTAATGTCAACACTATGTTTAATACAAAAAAGCATTTAGAAGTCTTAACACCTTAATACACAAGAAAGATTTTACTGACGAGTATTATAATAAACAGGGGGTAGATTTATGCACTAACGGCGATGAACTATTTATGAAGACTTGATATTTGTTTGATGACCAATAAAAGATGAATTTGGCCTCGCGTCAGTTTCAAAAAAGACTACACACATTTCGAGATTAAGTGATATTTAAAATCATTCTCGTACGAACAATGTCTTATTAATATCTAAAAATTTTGAGATTCTATTAATTTACGTAATCCTAATATAATTGTTTACCAGATAGTAATTACCGCGTCGTTGATCGCACGCAGCCATCTTACCTCATTTGTAGACAAACGAATAACCAAGATTAAACTCTGTTTTTTATCACAATATTAACACAAACTAACATTGAGAATGCGGTCCAAAAATTACTTCCACCGTATATGTGCGCTCGCGTGTGCATTTGTATGCGTCCTGTCTTGACGCAATAAATGTGGCCATCGATTAGTGCTCACACTAGCGCTGACAGCAAAATTTGGACCGCACTCTTGACATTTGCATGGTGATGAAAATACAGATTTTAACACTAAAAATTCTTTTGTCTAGACTTGCATTGACAAAAGATTGAAGATGCGATCAACGTCTATTGAAGGGTTTCCATCAAACGACCACAACCCCGACTTACCCCAACGCCACTCGCGAAGCACCAACAAGGGCCGGTGGTCAAACTGCGCCGCGTACAAAAATAGTCGTTTCACTACAATTATGAAAATATCTAGACTCTAGACAAATGTGAGACAACTTGCGATATTTAACGAGTTTTAATGTGACATTAAGCCAGTATACATGTAGCTTGTAAATTCCATTTTTTTTTAAGTGCAACACTTTTAGATTTACCTCTATATAGATTTCTATTATCCGATTGAAACTATTATGTAAAATTTGAAAATATATGCTAACTCTCATTTAAATGTAGAAGGAAGATCGATAAAAATACATTCATTTCTTTGTTGACGACGCTACGAAACTGTCATATTTTTATTTTAACAAAATAATCCTTTGATGGTCCACCACACAGATTTGTGCAATTGTAAATTAGTCGATAAATAGATTTAAGAAGAAACCAGCGATAGGATCAATTGTAAAGCCAATATATAAATAGTGTGGCGATAATTTAAAATATACACATACATTTTCATTTAAGCAATTGACTTAAACTATAATTTGTGGCAACCCTAGCCTAATAGATAGGGGTGTCAGCACAAAGTTTCAGACATTTTATCAAATAACCAGCGCACAATTACACCCCAGATGTGACATCGCCAATTCGATTCACAATAAACCAGTCTGACCACCGGCGTCCAGAGCTATACATTTTATCGATTATCTATTTTCTGTGACAAAAATAGCTTCTCTTATTTCCCACCTAACCAACCCTTAATTACGAGTAATTGATATCGAGCCGATATCTGCCAACGCACGCCATTGTCGCCTCTCCGTTCGAAGACGCATCAAACTAAATCCATCTTTCGACTCGACGCTATGTTCAGAGCATTTAGGCTCACAATCGATAAAGAATCGAAGATATCGATTAGCAAATAGCCGGTAGACAAAGTATCATTCGCGTTTTCGATTTCTATTGGCAATATATGGAAATGGTTCCAAATTGTGATCATTTGGATTCATCTCCATATATTTCGTTCTAATGAAAAGAACTCGGATGTCATGAATTTTTTTTTTTGCTAATGGCAGAGATTTACTGTCGATACGTGTAATAATAATACTAGCTGTATTGTAGATCGACATAAACGAATACTTCGATCTATCGACTATGAAACTAATCGTTTCAGCATCGAAGTGCTAGTGTCAGGCTATGAAGACGTATTTAACAATATTACTTAAAATCAGTCTCAAATAGGAAAAAAGGACATGTTGCATTACATATTTCACGCGAGCGCACTTTACTTTGCATTTATAAATGAGCGATTGCGTCGCGTCCAAATTGTATTTATCAAGAGAAACGAAAACGAATGCAAAGAGATAAGATCAACTTGTAAAACGTTGAACAATAGAAAACCTTATATTGAGTAAAGTAGCCGTCTACCGACAAAAATGCCTAAGGCCAACTAAGACGACGAGTAGGCTTAGAAATCGGCTTATACCTAACTTTGCCCTAACCTAATAAATTTCAACTAAACAGTGTCAAAACATTATGTCCGTCTGTACACAAACCGCGAGGTGCAACATCGCCGAAACAAGACGAACAGTGGCAGTTATTGAGATTAGTCGATTACTCGAATATTACACATAATCGAGTATTACAATTATTCGAGTTCAAATAAAAAGCTGCCGTAAAGCTAATGAGGTTCTCACCTCCTGTTCGACCCCTAAAACACCACCACACCCTTGATATTAAACTTATATAAATTCTAAAAAAAATGTAACGTCGATAACAATGCGAGTGTGTAGTTCGCTTTAATTTTACAGTTTAAAAATCTTTAGAAATGTCAGAAGTAAAATTAATTGATTTTCAGTCCTGCATTAAAACGAACTTTACATTTGCTTTTACATATTACACTCTCGTCGCGCCATTAAACGCAATTCCAATAAAATGCCAATAAACTTTACCAGTTAATGCAATAACTGTAAAGTTCAATATCGCACATGCTTTTTGGATGGAACACAAACAGTTTAGACATTGGACAAGTTACGAGAGAAATAAAACCACAAACTGTTTGGTTCTCTGTGATTCGAACGGAGAAACTGCGTTTAGAGGTATCGACGAGTTACAAATGATTGAATTTGAGTGAACAACTTTTGTGAAAAGAAATATTTAACAAAAAAACATATTCAGAACACACACTGACATATAATGAATAAGATATTGTTTTGCAAAAACGGCGTTATAATACCGTTTCTTTCGAGTTGTTATCATAAAACTAATATCGATAAATTCTTCGATCAATCTACATTTTGAACCTTATCCATTACTGCAGTGGGGCCTGTTACAAATCTTGTGCTTTCACTTTTCAAAATATAAGTACAACTCGAAGGCAGCCAAGCTATTCCTCTTGCGCGTAGTTGAGCCCGCGCCTTGGTGGGTATGGTGGGTACCGTTGGTATAACCCGCGTCAAGAAAGAAATAATTTGCGACGAAACAGAGAGACCTTTGAGCTTCTGTTTCGGCGCCATTCTCAATTAGTTTCGTTATTAGCGCTAGTCGTACCGGTGGTACGGTACCATTGGTACAACTCGTGCTAATGAAGAAACCCATCAATCGAGGCGGGTTACACCGAGGGTGGCGGCAGTGGGCAGCCCCCCCCTCACACGTAGGTGGGGGGTTGCGGGCCGGGCCCGGGGGTGGGGGCGGGCGGCGGCAGCACGCGCGCGCCCGGCACGTACTGCCCGATAAACGACCCGTCCTCCGTGAAGCGACCTGAACGTACACATATATTGTAAATAGAAAAATATACAATATACTATAGTCCATTTCAACTAGGATGATCTTTGTGACAGTTCATCGTGCTCCGAATTACGCATTTTTCGTTTGACAAACAAAAATAATTTTATCTTTAATATTTTTATTCATAGTAGCTTCATTTCAAAAAATAATTATAAACGAAGACAGTATGTATAGCTTAGTTTAAATTTAATGAAATAAAGAATAAAAATAAATCTTTTTTAAATAACTATGCAATTCGCAAACATGAAACGAAACGTCAAAAAAACATAGAGGTGGGACATCGAATAATCGCGTCCAGTACGAGTTGTCAGCCTTGTATGCGAGTTGTGTTTTTATCGACTTTTGCGTGGTGTTCTGTTATTGTTGACTGTTGTTGCTGTTTTTTTTAAGTTTTGTTGTTATTTTGTTATTTTTTTGGCAAAATTCCGAAAAAATCACAGGTAAACACTTGACTATTTTCTACTATACCTACATAATATTATATACATAAGATAAATGCATTGATCGACAAAAACTTTCATAAATAATGATACTCAAAGTTTTGGTAGTAAGATAATATCGATTTTATTTTCACTGTAGGACCTCTCTACAAGTGTCGAAATCGAACTGTCACAGAGATCATCTTATTTGAAATAGACTATAGTGATGTGCCGAGTCGATTCGAGTCAGTTTATACGGTATTCGAATCAGGACTCGATTCCCTGATTCGAGCCCAGTACTCGAATTCTTTGTTTGGTATTCGAATATTAATTAGACTCGAGTCAAGAAATTCGAGTCTGGAAATTCTAGTCCAGTCCAGAACTAGAGTGCGATTTTAGAACAAAAAGTCTAAGCTAAGCTTCAAACAGCGTGTAGGTTAGGTTAAGCACAATGACACAAAAATAATAATACTGTAATTTTCATTAAAAGATAATAAACATTGAACCAAGACATAGAGCATAGGAGCTTATGTAATCAGTTTGCGAGTACAAGCGAGTTAACCAAACTCAAATATTAGACTCGAGTCAATAGGACTCGTATAAATAGCATCAAGTAAGCGAATACGAACCGATTTTTCCTGACGCGAGTACCGGAATCGAGTCCGGCGTACTCGAATCAAAATAAATAGGTATTCGAGAAGGCGAGTCCAACGCAGGAATCGAGTCTGACTCGAGTCAACCCGTACTCGGCACATCGCTACAATATACACACTTGTATTTTTATAGTTTTAATCCCGTGAAAGAGATGGGAAGCAGACTGCCCATTTAATGGTAGGTCTGCAAGTCTCGCAGGAAGCGCAGTTTACGTCGGCAACTTGAGACAAGTTGCAAAGTCACTGTACTGCGACGAACTCATTGGAAGTTCGCCTCCTTTCTTATCTAAGGTCACGATTCGAAAGAATAACGTGCAGCTTCCGAAGTGAAAGCATAATGAATATAACACTTGTTGAAGACGTGAGTTCAAAACCCCATCAAAAACTGTCCGAGGTGTCATCCAAATTAAAATTTCTTCGACCGATTTTCTACTTAACTTTGAACACTTAGAGCTCAAAATTCATCAGACGCTCTTGCGGCGAAAGAAAACATTTTACAGCTGCACGCAAAGAAACTTGTAGGTGTTTTATTAAGAGGTCAACCAACCCGCACTAACTTGGTGCAGTAATTACGAGGTAAATTACATAACTTCACGGTAAGGATATAAGCTAAGCCTTCCAGGTAATTTAGAAGCTGTTAAAGTGAATGTCTTAATAAAATCTCAGATATTACGCTACGACCTTATTCATAGTAGTCACTTTTGTAAAAAACATGTTGTGGTTCATAAGACCAATTGAAACTATTCAGGGGAGATCAGACCATCGGGTGAAAAAAAAGTATTAGCAAACATTCAAACTGCCGCACTAAACATTTGCATACAAATAACGTGTAAAGAAAAGCAAGATAGCTGGCTAATTCGATAACTGATTGAAATAAACAGCCACATAATCAATAAGCATGCATAAAAATTGAATACAATTAGAAACTGTAAAAATGATTATCGTTGTTATAAATTAAAACACAGATAAAGTTTAAAACAAACACACAAACTGTTTTAAAATAAAATTAAAAAACATACCTTATACACATAAAATAAGCGCTGCTCGTGCATAGAAAAATGGCAGGAATTTTAGATGGATGGATAGATAAGGATGGATTAAATAACTACTTCTATTTACTTCAAAAAGCATAACAAAAAAAAACAGGCAATAAATTTCACTCGTAATTTTGTAACATTTACTTTCTACTAACTAAAAAAAAAAAAACATGTACTTAACTTTTAACCTAGTCACAATCATGATTGAAGAGGAGATTCACATACTAAATAAAGAGGTCGAATGGAGTTAATCGCAATAATTTTTTAAATAAAGTCTCAAAACCTGGACTATTTGCGCCCAAGCACTTAAAACCTAATCACTGGCAGTACAGTTCACTTAGCATAAGACATAGATTATAAAACAAAAATACTTTCACAAAACATTTAGACGAGCTGTCATCTTTGATGGCGGTCGAATTATGTGATTATTTATTGATATTGTGATGTTTCGTTATATTATTAAATAAATAATAAAATATATGATGTAATATTTTGACATTATCATCTAAGTAACTGCATTAGCAATCCTTGAGAACTTCGCTCTGGACTAAATTTCCACAGGTACAACCAACATGAAGTTCGCCAGATAACAGCGGTTACATTATACGATTGCGTAAGTTAAGTTTCCAGAGATGCCCTAGCAAGACAAGATGCTAAATAATAAAAATTTTATAATTACACTTATATTCGACGGATTGGCATTGGTCAATAGTTTTAAATTAATCGATAAAATTACATTTATAAATAAATTTGTTGTTACTACCACGGATAGCGCATCTCACACTTGACTAATTGTGATAGCATTTTCTTCAAATAATGCACGAACACTGGCACTATCATGAGAGGCGAACACACACTATCGGAAAATCGTTGCGTTATCTCTACAACATTTACGAGATTCCATTTAGCTTAGAAACTATTGAATTTGGGATTATAATTTCTAAGCGCGATGTAGATACCGGCCGGTAACAAAAGCGGCCAGAGACTAACGTGAATATGAAACAAAGAACGTCTGTGAGACAAGTGCGACAGCGTGTCATGCTACTAGGGCATCAGAACGCGTGGAGGCAATAGACGGGATTGTACAGAGCACAATATTTCAGAGGGGGTGGGTGGGGTGGAGGTATAGAGGGTGGGTGGGGGTTAAACGAGCGTGGCGAACGCCTGCGAGGCGGAGTCAGTATGCGAGGGCGCGGGTCGCCGCCGGCGGCCGTACTGGCCGATGAACGAGCCGTCCTCGTTCATGCCCGCTGTAAAACGAACACGCGCCGTGCTAGCCATGCTCAACGCACACACGCTGTACACAATGCGGCCAATCGACGCGGCAATCGGCATTCATTGTGCATCGAATTCAATATTTTGTGGTCAAAGCTAACACAATGGTGCCACGTCAACACGCCGCGAACTGTACGTGCAAACGCGGCGATAAAGAAGGATGATTTTTTTGGTTCAATCGTCGATATGTCAGCGCTTACTGCACGCCTGGAGACGTATTTTCGAATCATTAGACGTGAATTTGAAATTCGAATACAAATCGCGCGCGAAATTATTTTCTACTGCTCACAATTTTATAGACTTTTGGAATCACTCCAATTCAGTGTTGTCATTAAAAACAAATTCTCAATTAGATTAGAGAAAAATTCAAAATAACAAACAATATTTACTCATTATTATGTACCTATTTACAAGCTTTACATTAACCAGAGTAAATTTATCACTGGCAACGTCACTTCATATTCTACTAGTAGAAATCAAAAAAGAGTGGGTTGAACCACTCGTTGCGCAACGCACGAAATGAAAGTTCAGAAATAGTGAATTCGATAATTCGTATACGAATCTCACAATTGCGAATGCGAATTGGTTTTCTATTGTTTCGAAAATTCGTCTCCTGGTGGTATGTCGTTAGTCGCCTATAGTAAATGTGCTTTCTGTAAGATCGACATGTAAGTGGTTTTCATAAATATGGTCCAACTTGTCGTTGCTGTCACTGTGTAATAGTTCTAATATCTCCACTTACACTTTAAGACTTTAAGCGTTTATCGTCCATCTTGTATCTTTTAAGAGCTTTTAATTAAGTGATATAACTTTTTTTCACACATCGCCTGTTAAAGCCACGACGGCCTACGTAGTCGAGTTAATACAGCGGTTTCAAGTCGCAATCTCCGAAATCCCGGGTTCGAATTCCAGCGGGGGCAGATGTTTACACAATGAATACGACCATTTGGACCTTAGTCATATATTTGAAGCTAAAATATTTATATATGTATGTCTATCTGTTAAACAACAGGCCTTACAGAGCTTACTTTAAATTAGGCTAATCGGTGTAGGTGTAAGAACTATTAATTTATTTATTAAAAAAGCATAAAAAAACCAATCCAATGATGCGACTTCAATAACCAATTCAAGATTGTATGGTTGATATCACAGCAGATCGCTTAAAAAGTAATTTAAATTTACATTAAAAGATCATCCTTCTTTAAACACCGGACAAAATAAAAACAAGAAATAAAATCAATGGCAGTTCATTAACAAATGTTTTGAATAATAATAAAGCAAAAATACAACTAGGCTTGCAATGAACCAAATCTAGTTTAAGCCTTGCTTTTATGTAAGTGTTTGCCTGAAATAAAAAATGCTGATTTAACAAACAAACTTTAAGGGAGTAGCAAAGATAAATAATAATTTTTATTTGCAATAATCAAATCAGCACAACTGTTCATTTGGAAGCAATAAATTACCAAAAATTACAATGTTTACTCACAGTGCCATTCCGATTGAACTATCAATAATGGAATTAAAATGAAGCTTCTTTTCATATATGCTTGCTTTGTCAATCAAATCATTCCAAAATGGCGTCGCATAACAAAATCATAGCAAAACACTACATATTAGCTATTAACATGCTAACAACCTTACGCATTGAAAATTGCTTTTTGCTTATTGTAGAATTTCATACTTGTATGTGGAAATACATACAAGTATTTCCACATACGAGAATCAACATAATAGGTGCAAGACTACAGAAATAACAATTTAATTCGGGAACAACAAAAATATGAAGCTGGAAACGTTGTATGTTTCGCTACAATCTCAAATGTAATTTTCTTTACCAGAAACTTTACCAAAAAATTTCCTATGTAAAACTTCTGTACATATATACAAGTCGGCTGCTTAAAATCAAAACATAGTAACTCCTTCCAACAAAAATGTTTAAGAGAGCAAAAAAACGGGTCGGCTACTTTGATTCGTTAGCCCGATGAAACCAAAAGAGATAACTATTTGGGTGTTTGACGAAAACTTGTGCTGAACGTGTGACATTTTACTTTGTAATCATTTTGGAGTATAGTTACACTAAAATCGCTCATACTTTATTTTTTTTTTTCGTGTATTTACTCAAATATAACTATATAAACAGTATCAAAACTTAGTAAGTTTGCTTTACTAGGTTATTTGGGTATTTATTAATATCTTTACTTATTTGTTATTTATACATTGCGCCAAATGCAAAACATAGCAAGTTGGCATATCAAATTCATAACTTAGTAAGTCGCTTGAGATGCTACGGTTTAATTTGTATTCTGACATACTAAGTTTAAAATTTGTACTTCAAAGAAATTCCCGTAATCATGGCAAATTGCTTAGACTTGTTAAATTATATCTTAAAAATTACGTATGAAAATTGTTGTTTTAAGGTCCACATCGTTTCGGTACTACCTAGTAGGTCGAAAAATGCCTTAGCGCTGGCGCTCAGGCCGTTGGGGAGCACGGTGAGGCAGCTCTTCACGAGCTGTCTCCGTGAGGGCGTGTTCCCCGTCGACTGGAAGTCGGCCAGGCTGGTGCTCCTCAGGAAGGAGGGAAGGACCGGCGACGTTCCGTCTTCGTTCCGTCCGATTGGCTTGCTGAACGAGGCGGGGAAACTCTTCGAAAGGGTTATCTCCGCTCGTATCAGCGAGCACCTGTTGCGCGCGGGTCCCGACCTATCGGACTGCCAATTTGGATTCCGGCGGGGACGATCAACGCTGGACGCCGTCCAGCGTGTTCGTTCCCTGTCGGAGTCCGCAGTCCGATCAGGGGGGGTGGCGTTGGCGGTGTCGTTAGACATCGTCAACGCCTTCGGCACCCTCCCCTGGCAGGCCATTAGGGAGGCGCTCGTATACCACGAGCTGCCTCCCTACCTGCGGGCCGTGGTCGGGGACTATCTGCGCGACAGGACGATCAGCGTGATGGGACGGGACGGGATGGAAACGTCGAGGAGGGTCGAATGCGGCGTTCCGCAGGGGTCGGTGTTGGGACCCCTGCTATGGAGCCTCGCATACGACGCGGTCCTTCGCACCAGCCTTCCTGACGGCGTGAGTGTCGAGTGTTACGACTGGGGCCGACTTCGGGCCGGTGCTTACGCTTGCCGAGCTTGGGGTGGCATGTGTCGTGCGGGCGATCCGCCGGCTGGGTTTAGAAATAGCGCCTCACAAAACCGAGGCGCTATGGTTCCACGGCCTTCCGAGGCGCCGGGAACCACCCAGCTGCCGGATCCGGGTGGGTGACGCGGTGGTCCCGGTGGGGCCGTTCATCAAGTACCTGGGCCTCACCCTGGACCGCCGCTGGAGCTTCGAGGAGCATTTCGTGCGGTTGGTCCCTCGAGCCAAAAGGGTGGCGGGCGCATTGCATCGCCTGCTGCCCAATCTCGGTGGACCGAGGGATGGAGTTCGCCGCCTGTACGAGGGCGTCGTGCGATCCGTGGCCATGTATGGGGCTCCCGTGTGGTCGCAAGACTGCGCGAGGTCCCTCCGCTGCAGAGCTCTGCTACGGAGCCTGCAGCGGATAATGGCCGTACGGATCGCACGAGGCTACCGTACAATCTCGTACGAGGCGGCGACGGTTCTGGGACGCTCCCCCCCATTCGACATCCTGGCCGACATGTACGCGGCGACGTATGCGTCGCGGCGTGTCGGTGTCGACCGGGGGAGCGATGGGGGGAGCGCCCTGGAACCCGCGCACGAAGTGCCTAAGCGGGAGTGGCACCGACGGATAGTGGCGGCCTGGCGTGCGCAGCGAGAATTACGGATCTGCGCGCGCCAGCGGCCGGCGGTGCCGTACTCCCGCACCTCGGAAGCTTGGCTCCACGGGAAGGAGGAGGTCACCTACCGATTGACTCAGATACTCACCGGGCACGGCTGCTTCGGTGAGTATCTGTGTCGAATAGGACGGGAGGGATCGACACATTGTCACCACTGCGCATTCGACCTCGACTCGGCCCAGCACACGCTGGCGGAGTGCCCCGCGTGGGCCTCCGAGCGCCGAGTCTTGGTCGCAGAGATCGGGCGAGATCTGTCTCCGCCAGCATTGATTGCGGCAATGCTGGCGGACGAGGGAGGTTGGAGGGCTGTGGCCTCCTTCTGTGAAGCAGTGATGCTCCAGAAGGAGGCCGCCGAGCGGGGTCGGGAGATGGCCGATCCCGCTCGAAGAAGGCGGCGCCGGGCTCGGTAGCACAGCTGCGGCGCCGCCGCGGGTCGCCGGCGGGCGCGAGTAAGTCGCGACTGCTACGGCGACCCGGGATGGACCACGCCCCTTCCGTGGCCGGGGGGCGTCGTCGGTGGAGGAGACCGGGGGAGGTAGTAAGCCTCCCCCGAGGAGGGCTCCCCTGTGTCGACGGGGGAGCGGAGGCTGGGGGTTCCCGGAAGAAGCTTTCTGTTCCCAGGGGCTCCCTACATGCCTGAGGAAGGCCATCCCTGAGGTTTTTAGTGGGTAGGCCTCCCCCTTCTGGGGAGGAGAGCCCCACATAACCCCGGCTCGCCACAGCCGGGGTATGCAATTTAATGCATTTTCCTCAGGGCAACAAAAAAAAAAAAAATTTTCATTTTCATCAAAAAAAATTAATTCAAATTAGGTGTTACTAGGTTTTGAATTTGAACAGCCGAAGTGATTGTATAACAAAACAGTGTATATTTAGAACCACCACGGGAACTTTAATTATAACTTATCATCCCCGTATATATGTAATATAAAGAGTAATAAGAGGTGGATACAGCAGTACAACACCACTAACATTTTGGTCCTTCGAGCCGGTTTAATAAATATTGTTATAATAGGACTTATAGCTATATTAAAATTCGAATATGAATTTTTAATCATATACATACCTCACGCTTAATGTCTCTGCGGTATCGACTGAAGTTAAATCGAGACATATCAATGACAGAATCAGTATTAACAAAGCATATTGTTAATTTACGTGAAACGCCACAGTGAATTAGAGGATGTCATGTTATGTTTAAACTTAGATTATTATAGAGAACTAGCCATTTTTTATCAAAACAAAAAAAAAAACAGAAATTACAAAAAGGAATTAAAGCAACCATAATGATTGTATTCTTAAATTGCTCAATTATCAGCGATATCTGGATTTAATTAGCAATGCATTTTTTACACTGCAACAACGCTAAATAAACTTTTCAGCTTAACAATCTAAAAATAAAATGTCGACCATTCGTGACAAGCAAAAAGCATTTTCCAAGCCGCGTCACAACAGATGTCAAAGTAAACAAGCCAGCTAGGCGCGTTACCTGTCTCCCCCTCGCCGTACTCGGCCATGGAGTCGGTGTCGCTCTCTGGCCCGGCTTGGTGCCGCTGCTCATCGAGTGGCGCGACTTGTTGTCCAGTCTGCAACGAGCGCGCCGAAAGATTTCATTGTTTGAATGCAACACGCCAGTCAGTAGTACATTTTGGACCGCATTTTTTAATTAACGTGTCAATTTGGAAGATGTCCCACACTTGTTGGTGGAATGTGTCCGTTTTCAAGATGCCAGGAGAGATTTAATTAACAGATTAAACATTAATATTATGGATGTCGATATGTTCCACAGTATTGCGGCCCAGCCAACTTCCAAAGGGGCCCATATGTTGTACAATGTACTGTGCCCGCCGCGACTACCTCGAGATTAACTGTAATTTTCTATAACAATGTATATGTTCCGATAGGACTGATATATCCATTTGGATACAAGTATTTTTAAAATAAAGAGAGAAAACAAAAAAAGAATGATGCGGTGCATTGCGTTGCGATAATTGTACGAGGTAGTGCGAAGAGCGCAGGGCTGCGCCCGTGGAGGCGAGGGAGGGATCTTACCCCCGAATGGCCGGGGGGTGACGTCGTAGGAGGTTGGAGGGGAGGAGACGGCATGATCACTCCTCCCCGCGAAGGGGTTTCCTAGCACACCCAGGGGAGCAAAGGCCGGGGTCCTCAGATGCGGCACTCGATCCTGAGGGCCTCCTACAACGCCTGAGGACGGCCTTTGCTAAGGTTTTTAGTGGGTAGGCCGGTTCTCTATGATCGGAGAGCCCCATACACGGCCCCGCCTTGCCAGCGCGGTGTCATAAGGTCGCCGGCTCGCCACAGTCGGGGTATGCAATTTAATGCATTTTCCTCAGGGGAAAAAAAGTCCATATAATAAAAAATAAAAGCTAACATTCCACATAACGATCAATTTAACACAACATTTAAGGAGCATGTCATAAGGGTTTAATTGTTCAGGTCCCGGTATGTTGCACTCACGGCGCGGCGTACTCGCGGAAGCCGGAGGAGCGGTCGCGGCGGCCGCAGGCCAGCTCGCGGTCGTGCACGTCGTACTTGCCGCCGCGGTTGTATGTTGGTATGTTGTATGTTGGTGTCGGTGGTGGTGTACTCACGGCGCGGCGTACTCGCGGAAGCCGGAGGAGCGGTCGCGGCGGCCGCAGGCCAGCTCGCGGTCGTGCACGTCGTACTTGCCGCCGCGGTTGTATGTTGGTATGTTGTATGTTGGTGTCGGTGGTGGTGTACTCACGGCGCGGCGTACTCGCGGAAGCCGGAGGAGCGGTCGCGGCGGCCGCAGGCCAGCTCGCGGTCGTGCACGTCGTACTTGCCGCCGCGGTTGTATGTTGGTATGTTGTATGTTGGTGTCGGTGGTGGTGTACTCACGGCGCGGCGTACTCGCGGAAGCCGGAGGAGCGGTCGCGGCGGCCGCAGGCCAGCTCGCGGTCGTGCACGTCGTACTTGCCGCCGCGGTTGCGGCGCACCACGCACACCAGCACCAGCACCAGCACCAGGAACACCAGCGCCAGCATCACGCCGATGAACCACCCGGCCGTCGCCATCTTGTCATCGCGCATTATCACCGGCCCGTCTGGAACGCGGACCAACCTTGTCAACGGACACCTCCGGCTAGCTCCGGATCCCTCACTCCCTCCCAGTGGAACTATTTCAATTTCTATTTATTGCATTCATGTTGTACTACTGAAGATGTTACAAATAATATGGTCACAAACATATACCCTGCAAGGGCACAGCAATGTGGGTTCTAACTACAATAAGTCTATGTACGTGAATTACACCTATAATAGTAAATATAATAATAAAAGTAGGAAAAAGATAACTTCACAAGATCATAATATCATTCCAAAAGTTGTTCTTCGTAATTTTATACAATTTATGGCCGTTTTCACCAACCTTGTCTTAGCTTAGGCGACTCCTAAGAGACATGCTGTCTCACTCTTTTCAGTTAATATAAAAAGTGACAGCATGTCACTTATAGCCTGATTACACCTACGAGTAGAGTGGCGAGACAGTAAAATGTCACTCGCCGAGACAGTGCCATGGCCGAGTGAGTGTTTACATGTATTTTTGATTTTGTGGCGAGACAGTCAGTCAGTACACAACAGGACAAGTACGAGGACAAGATGGATCGAAAGAAAATTATTAGAAAGTCACTAAATTATTAATACCTCTCTTGGTAGAAGAGTTATATATGCGGCATCACGTTTCTGTTTGTTTTTGTAATCTTTTTGATGAAAAATCCCATAAACAGGGATGCAACTTATACAACTGTATAAATTTTATAGTTGTATCAAAATCCCATTTCCCAGCCATTATAAATAAATTGCGTTTTTATATGCGAACACAAAGTTTTCGAAATAAAAGTGACGCGTACATACCGAGTGGCGAGTAGTCGCCGAGTGAATGCCGAGTGCGTGTTTAGATCCACCGAGCGAGCGAGCGAGACAGCGCAAAGAGCGGGGGGGTGGGCACTCGCCTAGTAAATAGAACAGGGTCCGAGTGACTCTCTCGGCCTGTTGCTAGGCCGAGTACTCGGCCGAGTACTCGGCTATGTGTTTACAAATACCGAGCGTTCGGCCGAGGGCACTGTCTCGCCACTCTACTCGGTAGGTGTAATCAGGCTATTAGGAGTCACCTAAGCTAAGACAAGGTTGGTGAAAACGGCCATTAGCCTCTTAATTATTTAAGTGTAAGAAGATCCACGCTATTATTAAGAGAATGACGTGACTTTTTACAAAATATTTGATAATTAAGGCTCTGACTTAATTTATGCAAAAGAAGCTCAACGAATATTTAACAGAAAGATATAGAGGGTAATTTGAAAAACATGTGTTCACTCGTCGACTAAGTAAATGAGAATTGAAGTCGCCACGAAGCCTAACTAATAAATTATAACGTTATAAAAATTAAATGATAACACCTAATATAAAATTATAACTTTTACTGCTACTGTTAAATATCTAGTAATAAATGTAACCAAATGCTTGACTTAGCGACATCTAGTGTAGTTGAGAAGAACTACAAGATAGCGCTACAACGTTCATTCAAAATTGAACTTTATTTCCATGAATTACGTGTGTTCAAAACTTTATTTCGATAGACTTTATTGAGTTGTCAATAATGACCAGATTATAATAAGCAAATCAGGACAACTTATAACATTCAATTTAAATGAAGATGTTATTTTTCTGCTATATTTTAATTTAAGCCCCTGTAATGTGTGAGGCTCGATCGCGAGGATTGACGTTCGGAGTTTCATGCGCTCGGGATTGTACATTTCGTTCGTAAATTGGCCAGTTTAATGTTGTAAATATAAAATTTAGATAGGTGTTAAAATTAAATAGCAAATATAGTATAAAGTAAGTAAATGTAATTATAGCAGAAAAAATATCATAATATTTAAATGTGGCATAACGTTATGCTACATTATATAACTTAGCAGATTTACACACCTCTACCTCTGAGCTCGAGAGCGCTCGGATAAATTCTGTTGCTGTCGCTCGAACGCTACATAGCACACGTAGCGCCATCTGTTTTTCGTCAGCCATAACACGCAAAAATGTCGGACAGCAATGCCGCTTTTATACCTTCCGTAAGCATATTTTTTTCGTATCTTCTACATAAGATATTTTTCTAAAGTTTTGTATATTTTTTTTATAGGATAGGGCATCAAACGAGCAAACGGATCACCTAAGCGATAACCGTAAGCGATAACCGTTGCCCATGGACACCCGCAACACCAAAGGAGTCACAGATGCGTTGCCGGCCTTTTAAAAGGGAATAAGGGGGGTGGGTCTCCGGTATCCCGGTGCAACCAGGAGCCACCCTGGCCTTGTATGCAGACGATGCGGCGTATATAACGACATCACTGAATCCTCGCCATGCGGCACAGAAAATGCAGCGACAGCTGGACGCCCTGCCGCAATGGCTGAGCACATGGCGCCTGGTAGCTAACCCCGCGAAGACGCAGGCAATACTTTTAAGCAGAGCCACGCTGCCAGAAAACCTGTCACTCCTAGGTCACCACATGGTCACCCTGGGTGAAATACCTAGGAGTGACACTAGACCGCAAACTGGCCATGACACCCCACGTCGAACATGCGACCGCACAGGCAAGAACCGCCAGAGCCCTACTCAGGCCGATTCTGACCTCTCGGCTGCTGCTCAACATAAAGACGACCGTCTATAAGTTATACATCCGACCACGGCTTACATATGCGGCTCCGGCATGGTATGCAGTAACGGGCAAGGGCTCGAGGAAGAAGCTGGCAGTCCAGCAGTCCCTGGCCCTCAGGACAATAGTCCGCGCACCCAGATATGTCCGGAACAACATTATAGCCAGGGACCTGAGGATAGATAACTTGCACAACCATATCAGAACATTGACCACCAACATGTTCCGCAGGGCTGCCAGCTCAAAACACCCTCACCTGAGGAACATAGCCCCATACCATGCCCGCCCACCAGACATCAGAGCGCAGCCGAGAAGTCTCATCCTCTCCTCAGAGAGTGATGACTAAAGGAAGACCACAGCCACGGCTCCAAATAGGAGCATACGAAGCCGATGGAAGATCACATCCCCATCGCCCCAACGGCCCGGCAGTAGCAACTGCCGGCGAAGAAGACCACTGCAGGGGGCCACCAGAGCCCCGAACAGTTCCCTCCGCTCAACATCCTAGCGGAGATGGATGTCCCGACGTGTGGGTCTCCGGTGCCCTAACTTACTCGGCGAAACACAGCGCAAGCGCTATTTTACGCCGGTTTTCTGTGAGGCCGTGGTATCACTCCGGTCGAGCCGGCCCGATTCGTGCCGAAGCATGGCTCTCCCACGGTAAAACTATAGTCAACAATGATGAATTTTCAGGAACACTGTCAAAGGGTAACATGTAATTTTTTGTGAATTTTGGTTTGAGTCATGGAGTAATGAAGAAATAGGCCGAAAATCTTAAGGTTGGACAGCGTTCCTGTTACAAGCTATCAATTAGAAACTATATTGTGTACTTATCTCCATCCTTTCAAAACCGTTTATCCTTGACCTTGGGGAGGCTTGCCGACGGTGTGGATTCTGTCATATGCCTACCACTAAGTTTCGCAATACTTCGCGCTATGTTGGTGACCCTGATTCTTCTGCAAATCTCATGATTTCTAACTGGATCAAGCAGAAAAACGTGCCTTTGCCCTTTTAGTGAATTTAAGCTACCCTATAAATGTTCCTATAGTCATGAAAGATGAATTAATCTGTAGAATGATCTGATACATTTACACAAATAATTCTAAGTTTCTTATTGATTAATTCCATCGTTATAATATGTACAATACTGTGGATTTCATAGAACATAACAACATACTAAAGGATGGTTTTAACAAATCATTATACAGTGAATCTAAAGTTTATAACCCGTTTTTGAATAACCTGCCCATCCTAAGTACGAATGGAATGAAAAGAATCGATATAGGTAGTCTCTAACTACATTTAGCGCAATGTGTATGACATAACTTGACATTTTTATATGACAAAAAGGGACTAAACGCACAGTACTTACAAAGCGAATCTAAATCTTCTCGGAGTATTGGGACATCTGAATGAGACTGTATTTGCTGGAAGACTTTCATGTCATCTGGGTAAAGTAAGATGTTACTATAGCGAATACAACGGGCTATGTCATCGATTGATATGTTAAACAGTAAAGGTTCTAAGTGGGAGCCTTGAAGTACGACTGACGTAAAGGGAACAATACTTGAACAAAATCCCTTAATAGTAACAAACTTAATTCACTCTCTAATTGTGTATTTGACGAGGTCCATAGTCGAGCAGATAGTACACCGGTTTCAAGGTGTCGATCTGAGGTCCCGGGTTCGAATCCCAGTGGGGGCAAATGTTTGTGTGATGAATGCGAGCATTTGTACGACTCGTGTGTAAGAGTCTCCCCGTAGGGCACACCCACTAAACCACCCCAATGTCCACTTTGTCCTTAGTAAGAATGATCCAGGGAATTTCGAACCCAATTTCTCCAGAAAGCAACCTAGGTAGGTGTAATATTTCTATAAACTACACAAATGTTCTTTGTTTGTAAATAAATCAATGTTAAAAAAGTCTTCTAGGTTTGTTTCGCTGGTTAATAGATATTATTTATAACCTAGTTTTCCGCCCGCGGCTTCGCCCGCGTTATATTCGAATTTCCCACAGGAAGGATATGTTTTCCGTCGGTAAAATTATCTTATTTCCTTCCTTGGGTCTTCGGGTTTTACGATTGGTATATACGGGGTATACTATCTGTGTATAAAATTTTATTTAAATCGGTTCAGTGGTTTTTACAATACTGCCATACAACCTTTTACCCTCTCCTTTCAACCCTTTACAGCCCTTTTCTGCTTTAAAAGGTAGCCCCTGTCCTGTCTCAGCCTCTAGACTAACTGTGTACCAAATTTCATTTAAATCGGTTCAGTAGTTTTAACAATTTTTCCATACAACCTAGCAACCCTCCTTTCAACCTTTTACAACCCTTTACAACCTTTTTTGCATGAAAAAGTAGCCTATGTCCTTTCTCAGGCTCTAGACTATCTGTGTATAAAATTTCATTTAAATCGGTAAAGTAGTTTTGGCGCGAAAGTGGAACAGACAGACAGAGTTATTTTCGCATTTATAATATTAGTATGGATAATTTTATTCTACAATATATGGGCATTATACACCATCTCGTCTCGATTTGAACAAGATATAATATGAAATTGTTTAAAATTGCGAAAGACTATTTATCTGAAGTCAGCTACTAATTAACTATTCTGTAAAATTTGACAGAAAAAAAACCGATGCTAGAATACAAGGTCTCCCGCTGTAGACTTGTGAATCAATAGCGTAGCATCTTCGACATGCATAAGTGATTGTAAAAATCCTATTTAAAGGTTAATTTTTTCATTGAATTTGAATATTATGAAGCTAAAGGAAGTCATTGGTATAGTTTGCATCTCATATGCCAACACAACTTTTTTTTATTGCCGTACGTGGCAGACGAGCAAGCGGCACACCTGATGTTAAGCGTTAACTGCTGCTCATGGACTTTAGCAATTCCAGGGGTTTCTGAAGAGAGTCAAGTGGGTCGAGCTGGTATTTATATTTCTGTACTCCACGTGTGGTCGAACCTGCGTTTTGTAAACCGTTGACCAGGCGTGAATTAAACGCTTGGCTCTGGTTCAAAACGCCTAACTTTTTGCTCGCCAGTTTGGCTTTGTCTACTGGGTGACTCCCAAATTGGACCTTGCTGCTAATGTCGACGCCGATAGGTAAACTACGACAACAATGACATATATACAAATCCTTACTAATATTATAAATCGGAAAGTGAGTTTGTTTGTTTGTTCGTTCCGCTTTCACGCCGTAACTGCTGAACTGATTGCTTTGAAATTTTGCAGACGTAAAGATAAAAGTCCGGATTAAATAATAGGGTCCTTTATATCCCACGCAATAAAGGCTTTGCTCAAAAACTACTGCACAGATTTTCATGCGGTTTTCATCAATAGATAGAGTGATTCCTGAGCAAGGTTTTGCGGTATTTTTTATCTCGGAAAAATAGATAGTCCCACGGGAAGCGCGATAAAACCTTCGCGCCATAAACCGACTTCCGTGCATATGTAGCCGTGGGCAAAAGCTATGACTAGAGATCGGATAATCGGATGCATATTTACCTAAAGTTAGTTTAAGACAAAGTATGGAAACGGCTTTGTATTGTTTTGTTAAATAAAATTTTTCACCATTTCTGTTTTTTTATTAAATTATTTAATTGATTATTGTTTTATCTACTTTCGTATAACACTCTTCATGTAATAAATCGTACATTCATAAATCGCACGGGGAACTGAAACTAAACTTCATGTAAATACGTATGCATAGTTGTATAAATGAACCCGGAGTCTCGGTCTTTTGAAAATAAATACCACATGCTAATTTAGTAATTTTCAAACAATATCACTACGTTAAATTTGCAGTCCCGTATTTTCCCGGGATTTTTATTTAACAAAATGTATTTTAAAAAGCCACTTCCATAATTTGTGAGACAAAAATTAACTTTAGGTAAATATGCATCCGATTATCCGATCTCTAGCTATGACCCTTAACCCTCTATAGAGCCAATCCCCAAATCCACGCGTGCGAAGCCGCGGGCAGAAAGCTAGTATATATATATATAGTGAAATATTACTCACCAATAGTAGTGTCCACTTCCTGCACCTCACTGGTACTGAAGTACTCCCCATCATGAGCGGTCACCTTCAGATCGTAAACTCGTCCCGGTTGCAGGCCGGTCAGCAGCACGTAGTCGTCCTCGGTCACGTCCTGGGTCCTCAGCCACTGAGCGCCGCCGTGCTCGCGGTACCAGGCCACGAAGTGGGTGCCGGCGTGCCCTTCTATGGACGGCAGCCACTGCACCTTCACGTGGGCAGCGCCTTCTTTAGCTGGCAGCACGGTAGCGGTGAACTCCGGTACGTCCGGTATGCGGACCAATGCTCCTTTAGTCGTTTGCTCTACAAAGTACCTGAAATGAGGTGATACTTTTGGATACAATCGTACAAAACAGGAGCAAAAAGATCCATGTTAGTCATATTCGTTCATATTCGTCCCCAGAGGGGTACGAGCGTACTCCAACTATGCTAGGGCGTTGGTCAATCACGGGGTGCGATGTCAGATAGCCTGCTTGTGGTGCACCCTGGGCGATTTTTATAGGGTTTTATTCGTGTAAGTCGGGGCTGATATGCATCACTGCGACCTATTAAGATTTTTTTTTTTTGTTCCCCTGAGGAAAATGCATTAAAATTGCATAGGCCTCCCAGAAGGGGGAGGCCCACCCACTAAAAACCTCAGGGATGGCCTTCCTCAGGCATGTAGGGAGCCCCCGGGAACACACAGGCCACTTCTGGGACCCCCAGCCTCCGCTCCCCTCTCTAGAGGGGAGCCCTCCTCGGGGAAGCTACCACCTCCCCCGGTCCCCTCCACCGACGACGCCCCCCGGCCACGGAAGGGGCGTGGTCCATCCCGGGCGGTCGCGACTTCCTCGCGCCCGCCGGCGACCCGCGGCCTACCTTTTTTTTTTTTTTTTTTTTTTTTTTACGGGGGGAATGCATTTAGGCACCTACCAGCTCCTGGGGGGCGAGCGGCGTGTGTGGGACTAATACGGCTGGGCAGAACAGCCGCAACTACCCACTAAACCCCTCGGTGTTGCCTCACCGCACCACTAGACGGGCCGATGGCGTGCGCTGAGCGCATCCGCTACGGTCGGCCCGCTTACTGGTGTTGCCCGTGCTATGATGTTAAAGCACGAGCCCACCTCATTTTGGTGGGGGGGGCCGGGAACACAATGAACCCCCCCCCTCCATCATCGCAGAGCCTCATAAAATGCGGGCGACTGCCGCCCCCGGACAGCCGTCCGCAGGGTGCTCCATTAGGGCGCGAGGAGTCTTCGGTGCCACCACCGCCTCCTCCGTCCTCCTCTTCTCCGCCGGATGGCGTCGGCCAGGGGATCGGCCTCGCGTGCCCTCTCGGCTGCCTCTTTTTGGCCCATTACCTCCTCGCAGAATTCAGCGACCGCATCCCATGCTGTTCTGCTGCCGACCATTTGATGGATGACGGCCGGCAGTGTGAGGTTTGGGCCAATTACCCTCACGAGGGAGCGCCTCTGTGCCTCCCACGCAGCGCATTCTGCGAGAGTGTGGGACGCGGTGTCCTCTGCGTGACCACATGCATGGCATCTCGGGTCTGCTTCCCTCCCCGCTATTCGCCACAGGTAGCGGCCAAAGCAGCCGTGACCCGAGAGGACTTGGGTCAGGCGATAGGTCAGGCAGACCCATTCCCCGAGGAATGGACGGATCGCGCCAATCGTCCAGTGACCCGCGGTTGGGTCTTCCAGCTGGCGACGCCACATCTCCAGGCTGGCCTTACGGGCTTCGCCCCGCCACGTCTCCACCTCAGCCGGCGCCACTCTGACTCCTCTATCTTGCGCCGCGTGCTTCTTCGCATGGACCGCTGCTAGCACGTCCGCTTCGAGACCCGCGGCCTACCTAACCTAACCTATCCTAACCTAACCTATTAAGATCTATTGTGACCAGCCTCCTATGTAGGTTCTATGTAGGCCCTACACTACAGTAGCTCCCTTAACTGGGCACTGACCAAGAAAGATAGGATGTTCCCAGTTCGGATTGTTTTTATTTCATCTGGGTCAAGGATGTATTTCCCCAGGTGTCTGCTTCTTTTGTGAATCAGCGGTTCACAGTAGCACAAGAGGTGTATTGGTGTTTCACGCTCTTGTTCGAGCTCCCCCGAGCGGGGGGGGGGGGGGGGGGGGCAGTGGCGGACGGGCAGAGCCCCCCTTCTTCTATGGGTGGTTATCGTCCAGGGGAGCCATTTCGGTGAATGGCCGGAGGTATCCAGCATCCACCCTCATGATGGCTTGGAGTGGGCGCTTGTTGCCATACGGCGCCGGGGTCGTGGTAGTGTCCGCAAGGGTTCCCATGGCCTCGTCAGGGCGCGATGCAGCTCTCCTTCGAGATCGAGCGCTCGCACCCAGGCGTAGTGAGAGAGATCGCTGAGGTTTTTAGTGGGTAGGCCTTCCCGTTCTGGGGAGGAGAGCCGCACATAACCACCGATTCTCGGGGTATGCAATTCAATGCATTTTCCTCAGCAGAACAAAAAAAAAGGGCGTTAGTCAACCACAGAATGCCGATTATTTGACGAGATACATATTTTAAGTTTGTTCACAGGTGTATGCCTTATGACTTTTTATTTCACCGTAGGAGCGTCAGATAAATGTACATGTTAAATTTGAAAAAGGAAATACATGGCAGGATGGCCAGGCTCTGCGAATCATCCGATTTGTAGTCTATGTTCTACAAATCGAATGATTCCATGGACCACAGGCCAGTGCCAAGACAATATATATATGTATATGCATATAAAGAGGTGTTTCAGAGTCAACGAAATTATAATTAAAAAGCCCTTAATTGGCAAGTTACATGTTAGATAGGCGTTTGTTTAAGACTTGAAAATCTAATATTAGAAGTCACTTAACTTCGAAATAAAAGCAAAATCTTTCAAACGACAACCCTAGCAGTCAATTGCAGGGTTGTCGATACATAGAATCAAAAAAATATTTATTTAGTTTATAAGGGGGGAAAAGTAGCTTTATCAGTGCTAATATTCCTTTTGAAGAATCTAACTTTTTATGGACACACAAAACGATGAAATATTATATCGATGACCCTGGAATGAAATGTATATAGAGAATTTTTTAAGTAAAAAATTATTATCAAATCGAGCTTTTTTTTCTTAGAACCCTATTATAGTCGTTTATACTAAGACCCTAACGGCTCGGAACGGCGCCGGGTCCGGCACGGCGCAGAACTTTCAGTTCTCGTGCCTTCCACAAACACACTCAAGGTAGAGCTAAATATACCCATCTGAGGATCTGATCTCTCATCCCTTACAATTTTTCTAGCCAAATTGAAATCTATAACAGTTACAAAATACGAAAAATGAATTTAAAATCTACTTACATTTCACCTTCCCCGGCCTTGGTCTTCGCTCTGATCTCAATTCGGTACTTAGTATTCGGTTCCAGGCCGGCCAACTTCGCTCGATCGAACTTCGGGTCGATATCCCGTTTCCTTTCCTGCAGGGGTCCCTTGGATATTCCAGTCATTTTTCGATAGTAAATCTTATACCCAGTCAATATCCCGTTCTCTTCCATTGGCTTATCCCATTTGAGTAGGAACGCTGAAGAGCCGATGGGGTACGCTGTGAAAGATTTGACTGTGCCAGGCTTGCCTTCGGGCGTCACAAAGCTGAGCACGTCTGACGGAGGGCCGTTGAAGCGTCCGTTGTACACAAGAATCCTAGCGTTGTTCTTTCGGAACGGTTTGAATTTGGTCACTAGGGTGCTGCTAGCGTCAGCCTTCACTAGTATCTCCTTCTGCATGTCTTCTTCGCCATCGGTCCATGTCTGTATTTTATAGCCTGGAAACAACGGTTAAGTAGTTCTATTAAGACTATCACTATTCGCAAGTTAAGTCAAATGCATGTTAGGGGTCGATCAAGTATTACGTAAGTCAGTTTGGGCGGAGGGGGTCTCTCGTAAAACGTTACGATGCGTTATAAGGACAGGACTTTCTTACAACACGTTATGTAACATTGTTTCTTTTTTTAAATAAAAAATTAGGGAATTAAAACTCCCACATTGGCAACCCTTTTCGTTTACGTTTTACGGGGAATCCCTCGATTGTATTGTTGCAAGTTGTTTGACGTTATGGTGCGATTCAAAAATTAGTGTGAAACCACCGCTTTACTGTATTGCAATATAAATAAAATAGTCCTTCATAGAAGTCTGAATAGGTCGTCATTTTTTTTCCTTATCCCCGTACAAGGTTGGTGCCCGTGGTGACCTGCACCAGCGTGAAGTTGGCCGGCGTACCTTTGAAGTGGCCGCGCACCGTGTCCGGCGGCACGGGGTTCCAGCTGAGCAGCGCCGTGGTGCCCGTGGTGACCTGCACCAGCGTGAAGTTGGCCGGCGTACCTTTGAAGTGGCCGCGCACCGTGTCCGGCGGCACGGGGTTCCAGCTGAGCAGCGCCGTGGTGCCCGTGGTGACCTGCACCAGCGTGAAGTTGGCCGGCGTACCTTTGAAGTGGCCGCGCACCGTGTCCGGCGGCACGGGGTTCCAGCTGAGCAGCGCCGTGGTGCCCGTGGTGACCTGCACCAGCGTGAAGTTGGCCGGCGTACCTTTGAAGTGGCCGCGCACCGTGTCCGGCGGCACGGGGTTCCAGCTGAGCAGCGCCGTGGTGCCCGTGGTGACCTGCACCAGCGTGAAGTTGGCCGGCGCCTGCAGCGGCACGTCTTCGCCTGACCACCCCACCACCTCTATGGGGGCCACGTTCGAAGCGCCCTTCGAATTCACCGCGATCACCTAAAAAAAATGTTTACTCTTTCATTCTTCCTTTCGTTGAAGGACAACCATTTCTTTGTTCTTTCATTCACAAAGTTTTTTGTATACGAATATTAAATTGAAATGAAAATTACAATATTATGGTACATAAAATCATTAAATAATCTTATGAACGATAAACGACGGACGATAGAAATTTATAAAGCAAATATAAATGGGCCAGTTGGTGGGGAAGACCTAGGCGAACATACTTGGACCAAATAGGTAATATACTGAAGTAATGTTAGGCCAAGAGTACGGAGAAGATACAATTAATAGTTTAATCAGGATAAGCGTCCAACACATCCAGTGCGCAGGGCGACGTGAACCAGGGGCACGATTCTCATGCAATCGAATTTTTTCCATATTAAAATTCGTATACGAATTTCTCCGCTCTACTGAAAAGTTCGAATGTTTCATTTATCTCGTATTCTGAGCACCCATAGAACGATTACTATTCGAAATAGTCCGTCGGGTATAAATTAAATAATAAATTACGTAATTATTAAGCGTTTATAAAAACGCTGTTACTGCTTCATCTACTAATAGATTTTATACGTAAATATTACTTTTAAAAATATATTATTTTATTAATATGACACTTGAATTTTAAAACTCTTAAATTTTTTAGTAAACAACTTTCAAACGAGAAATTAAAAATTATTTATTTCCGATATTTTCTACATATATATATATATATATATATATATATATTATATATATATATATATATATATATATATATATGTAGAATAATATATATTTTTTTATTTTGCCTACCTTTGTTTTTAATAAGTCAATGCGTGATCGCTGTTGAATCACTGGCTGAAACATTTGGATGAGTTCTAATGTAAGGTTCTTATTTAATCGAAAATGTTTAATAAACTCGCTGCCTCTCTTGAACTAATAAAATCTACAATAAATTCGTCCATTTCCTATGTAAAGTCAAATCAATACAAACAAAAGTATATCCAATCAAACTTTGATTTAAATTCGTATTCGAATGTCCACTTCTACTGGTCCGTATCACTCGTTTTGTTCGAATGACGTTCATGCGAACTAGTTCGATTGTGAACTTCTGAGAATAGACTAACTGTGTTACATTCGAAAAAATTCGAACTTAGAACTTTTTTACGAATGTGAACTTTTTTCTATTCCCGCCACCGCAGCAAAGTCCATCCGTACTACCTGGAACCGATCTGCTCCAGTACAGCTCGGTTTCAGCGTTCATTTCTCCCGCGTACGTGCAAACTTTGGAATGAGCTCCCTGCTGCGGTGTTTCCTGAGCACTACGATATGGCCGTCTTCAAACGAGGCCTAAAAAGAGTATTTCTCTCCAGGTAGGCAGAGACTGAGCTGTGCCCCTGGCATTGCAGATGTCCATGAGCGATGGTTACCACTCACCATCAGGTGGGCCATCTGCTCGTCTGCCGCAAAGGCCATAAAAAAAAAAAAAAAAAAAAGTTACACATTTACTAAGAATGAAACTCTACATCTCTCTAGCATCATATATATATTTTTTAACAAAAACAACATGTATTTATTCATTTACACTTAATAACCGCTACGTTACCTTGATCTTATACGGCTGGAAGGTCGGTGTGTTGGGCACCAGCAGTTGCGGAGTCCTCCAGTCCCGGACCTGCTCTTCCTCCCAGGGCTGGCCAGTCACGTTTCTGCGCCAGGACACTAGGTAGTAGAACCCGGGACCGTTGTGTTCGATTTCTGACATTTTCTGCACAATGAAAGCATATAAATCACAATTTATAATTACAAAGTGGCATACAAACAGTGTTATCAAAATTTCACATCAATCAATCAAAATTAACTTTATTCAAATGACTTTATAGAAAGCTCTTTTGAATCGTCCAAATTTTTGCAAGTTAAATACGATTTAGAGGACAGCTTAGTGCAGTGTTTTTACGACAAACACTCGTAGCAAATAAATTGTCTACACGGACCTTACGCTTAAGAGCGGATGTCGGAACTGTGTAACAAATTTCACTATACTCTGTCCATTATGTTATTTTCTTTTTGACAGATCGCGCGTATGAAATATTGTTTCTATTTTCAAATTATAGTACTACAGTAATAATATACTTTCTAGACGGGTAACGCCCACATAGTGAAGTGCTCTGTGCATACAAACTACCACAGACAATAAGCAGTTCTTGAAATCAGATAAATCGATAAATTGTCTTCAAATCAAATATTTGTAAATTTATTTATTTCCTTCTCGACAGCTACCTTACATTATTTATAGGCATGTGAATTTTAATATTAAAACGCATATGTAGTTAATAACATCTACGTCAAGTTTAAATCAAGAATTATGATCAAGAATACTTAGAAAATCACATACATACCATTTTTTTAACAAACTAGCTAGGTAATTGGTAATTCGCCAAAAATATAAAATTTTGCCTAATTTACTTGGCATGTGTAAAACTTTATTTTTTCATATATTTCTAATCCATTTAAGAGAGAAAAAGGAAAACTTTCTTAAATGGATCAGAAAAAATAAAGTTTCACACATGCCAAGGAAATTAGGCAAAATTTTATGTATTTGGCGAATTACCCCAATTGGGTAATTCGCCAAATATATAATATAAAAATTAAACAAGTAAATTTATTTACATTATTTATTACATAGATTCATCAGATTCTTCTTCGTAAATTACACTAGACTCGTCAGTTGAGTCCTCTGTTACAAAATAACCAATTCTTGTGCCATCATGTTATCAATTGCAACATCTCGATCCCAATCAGACATTATTCATTTTTTTGTCCTCTGTACAACACTCGCCCAGTTTTCAGGCGTCACATCACCACACGCGCTAGTTAATAACTGCAACATTTTATTTGCTGTAAACGGCGGCGTTGTGTTATTTCTTGCTGCCTTCCCTTTAATTTGTGCCCATATCAATTCGATGGCATTATACTGACAGTGATACGGTGGGATTCTAATGACAGTATGTCCATATTCCGCAGCCATTTCATCGACGACGTATCTTTTAGGTATACGTTTCGAATTTAAAATTCTTATCAGCTCCGCTTTCAACAATGTATCAGTCACATCCTCACCATTATCACGAAGCCAGTTAACAATTTGGTCTTTGGTACTGCTTTGCGTTGGCTTTTTATTTATTTGCCGCGAATGATAGGGCGCGTTGTCTATAAATATAATTGAAGGTTCTTCTAGTAGCGTCAACATTTCCCTAAACCAACTTTCATATACTTCTGCATTCATCTCTTCGTGATAGTCACCAGATTTTTTGGATTTAAAAGTTAGCAAAGCATCTGTTACAAATCCTTTTGCACTGCCTGCGTGGCAAACTATAAGGCGTTCGCCCTTGCCTATAGGCACAGCCGAAGTAGATGCTGCAGTGTCGTCAGTCCACAATCTCGATATTGTATGATTAGCATTGAGCCAAGTTTCGTCAGTGAAAACCACATTCGACCAGTCTTCGATTTGTTTAGCTTTCCTTAGAAAATCACAGCGAGCCAGCGCTATATCATGGCGTTCCAATAAAATTTTTCTCTTATCAGACTTTCTGTAAAAAAATCCAATTTTTCTTAGCACTTTACCTAGCGAAGATTTTTGGCCACGGTACAAACCACTGTCTCTCAGTGAAATTACCATTCTTCTTACAGTTGGGATTTCTTTACGTTGATAGTACGCGTATATATGACGACGAATAGCATCGGCATCGAAATCATCAATGTTTGTAACTTTACAGAGTCGGAGCTTTTTTTTCGGTGAAGACAGTTTATTACTCTGCATACCACTACTGCCGTAGGCTTCTTTAGCAATTTTTGTGACTGTTGGAATACTAATTCCTAAGGCGGCAGCAACACGGTTGCGAACCTGCGATATTGGTAGTAGCGGTTCACCATTTTGACATTCCTTCTCAAAGTATTCATGAAGGCGTCTCACAAACTCCCTCGATTGCCCTTTTAACACAGTTCCTTTCGGCATATTGAGAACTTAATTAAGCTCTACTGTAGACTGTACGTTTTTTTTTTTTTTTTTATTGCTAAAGTTGACAAACAAGCAGGCTGCCCACCTGATGGTAAGTGGTAACAGTCGCCTATAGTATATGTGGTTCCCACGAGATTCGCAGCAAATCTGCAAACCTCATAAGAACCAAAGTGTACGTTGCCAACTTGTGACATAAGATGTAAAGTCACAGTACCCAGTAATTTCACTGCCTATCTTACCCTTCACGCCGGAACACAGCAAAGCGAACCCTGCTTGTTTGGCGGCGGAAATAGGTAAGACAGAGGTACCCATGCAGACGACCCTGGTACAGAGTCTACCTCCTAGAGAACGTATTGATAAGGAGGAATATAAATACTCAAATCAACTTATTATATTGTAAAACAATACACAATGAAAGCAATGAATGTGATACAAGCGTTGTATGGCAAATGACAACCAAACGGCGTAGCCGTATTTAATGACACATACAATCTAACGTCACTCCTCACAACTCCCGTTGCCTAGACAACCCCATAGACAATATATGACAATGTTTCATGTATTTATTTATTATTTCATGTATTTGAAAAACCAGATAAACGAATTTAATATTTATAAAAAAAATAATATCGCTGCATTAAATCGATTAAAAGTTCTTCTTAAATAAAATCGATATTCTGTTTTAATCGAATCGGTAACTTGCGAGTTCATCACTGATTTCAAAATATCTTAAACTGTCAAAAAGAAAATAATATAATGGACAGAGTATAGTTAGGTCCATGCAGTCAAAAATTAACTAGCGGAACCGCCAGACTTCGTCCTGTCAAAAGGATTTATAAAGTGGCAGTTTTTTGTTCAAAAAATTCTCCTGTACAGAATCGTCACCAAAGCATTTAAAATATTCAACTTTGGAATGTGACATTAATCCCTCCAACGCACACAGGCACACTGTTTTGATAGATGATTGAATTTTAACCGGATCATCATTTATGGAATCATAAATGCTATCGAATCGCAGCTGTGCTACCGAGCCCGGCGCCGCAGCTGTGCTACCGAGCCCGGCGCCGCAGCTGTGCTATCGAGCCCGGCGCCGCAGCTGTGCTACACGAGCCCGGCGCCGCAGCTGTGCTACCGAGCCCGGCGCCGCAGCTGTGCTACCGAGCCCGCGCCGCAGCTGTGCTACCGAGCCCGGCGCCGCAGCTGTGCTACCGAGCCCGGCGCCGCAGCTGTGCTACCGAGCCCGGCGCCGCAGCTGTTGCTATCGAGCCCGGCGCCGCAGCTGTGCTACCGAGCCCGGCGCCGCAGCTGTGCTACGAGCCGGCGCCGCAGCTGTTGCTACCGAGCCCGGCGCCGCAGCTGTGCTATCGAGCCCGGCGCCGCAGCTGTGCTACCGAGCGCGGCGCCGCAGCTGTGCTACCGAGCGCGGCGCCGCAGCTGTGCTACCGAGCGCGGCGCCGCAGCTGTGCTACCGAGCGCGGCGCCGCAGCTGTGCTACCGAGCGCGGCGCCGCAGCTGTGCTACCGAGCCGGGGCCGCAGCTGTGCTACCGAGCGCGGCGCGCGCGCTGTGCTACCGAGCCCGGCGCCGCAGCTGTGCTATCGAGCCCGGCGCCGCAGCTTGTCTACCGAGCCCGGCGCCGCAGCTGTGCTACCGAGCGCGGCGCCGCAGCTGTGCTACCGAGCGCGGCGCCGCAGCTGTGCTACCGAGCGCGGCGCCGCAGCTGTGCTACCGAGCGCGGCGCCGCAGCTGTGCTACCGAGCGCGGCGCCGCAGCTGTGCTACCGAGCGCGGCGCCGCAGCTGTGCTACCGAGCCCGGGCCGCAGCTGTGCTACCGAGCGCGGCGCCGCAGCTGTGCTACCGAGCCCGGGGCCGCAGCTGTGCTACCGAGCCCGGCGCCGCAGCTGTGCTACCGAGCCCGGGGCCGCAGCTGTGCTACCGAGCCCGGCGCCGCAGCTGTTGTACCGAGCCCGGCGCCGCAGCTGTGCTACGAGCCCGGCGCTCGCAGCTGTGCTATCGAGCCCGGCGCCGCAGCTGTGCTACCGAGCCCGGCGCCGCAGCTGTGCTACCGAGCCCGGCGCCGCAGCTGTGCTACCGAGCCCGGCGCCGCAGCTGTGCTACCGAGCCCGGCGCCCCCGCAGCTGTGCTAGCCGAGCCCGGGGCCGCAGCTGTGCTACGAGCCCGGCCCGCAGCTGGTGCTACCGAGCCCGGGGCCGCAGCTGTGCTACCGAGCCCGGCGCCGCAGCTGTGCTACCGAGCCCGGGGCCGCAGCTGTGCTACCGAGCCCGGCGCCGCAGCTGTGCTACCGAGCCCGGGGGCAGCTGTGCTTACCGAGCCCGGCGCCGCAGCTGTGCTACCGAGCCCGGCGCCGCAGCTGTGTGCTACCGAGCCCGGCGCCGCAGCTGTGCTACCGAGCCCGGGGCCGCAGCTGTGCTACCGAGCCCGGCGCCGCAGCTGTGCTACCGAGCCGGGGCCGCAGCTGTGCTACCGAGCCCGGCGCCGCAGCTGTGCTACCGAGCCCGCGCCGCAGCTGTGCTACCGAGCCCGGCGCCGCAGCTGTGCTACCGAGCCCGGGGCCGCAGCTGTGCTACCGAGCCCGGCGCCGCAGCTGTGCTACCGAGCCCGGCGCCGCAGCTGTGCTACCGAGCCCGGGCCGCAGCTGTGCTACCGAGCCCGGCGCCGCAGCTGTGCTACCGAGCCCGGGGCCGCAGCTGTGCTACCGAGCCCGGCGCCGCAGCTGTGCTACCGAGCCCGGGGCCGCGCAGTGCTACCGAGCCCGGCGCCGCAGCTGTGCTACCGAGCCCGGGGCCGCAGCTGTGCTACCGAGCCCGGCGCCGCAGCTGTGCTACCGAGCCCGGCGCCGCGCAGCTGTGCTACCGAGCCCGGCGCCGCGGAGCTGTGCTGTGCTACCGAGCCCGGGCCGCAGCTGTGCTACCGAGCCCGGCGCCGCAGCTGTGCTACCGAGCCCGGGGCCGCAGCTGTGCTACCGACCCGGCGCCGCAGCTGTGCTACCGAGCCCGGCGCCGCAGCTGTGCTACCGAGCCCGGCGCCGCAGCTGTGCTACCGAGCCCGGCGCCGCAGCTGTGCTACCGAGCCCGGCGCCGCAGCTGTGCTACCGAGCCCGGCGCCGCAGCTGTGCTACCGAGCCCGGGGCCGCAGCTGTGCTACCGAGCCCGGCGCCGCAGCTGTGCTACCGAGCCCGGGGCTACCGAGCCCGCGCCGCAGCTGTGCTACCGAGCCCGGCGCCGCAAGCTGTGCTACCGAGCCCGGCGCCGCAGCTGTGCTACCGAGCCCGGCGCCGCAGCTGTGCTACCGAGCCCGGCGCCGCAGCTGTGCTACCGAGCCCGGCGCCGCAGCTGTGCTACCGAGCCCGGCGCCGCGCAGCTGTGCTACCGAGCCCGGCGCCGCAGCTGTGCTACCGAACCCGGGCCGCGCAGCTGTGCTACCGAGCCCGGCGCCGCAGCTGTGCTACCGAGCCCGGCGCCGCAGCTGTGCTACCGAGCCCGGGGCCGCAGCTGTGCTACCGAGCCCGGCGCCGCAGCTGTGCTACCGAGCCCGGGGCCGCAGCTGTGCTACCGAGCCCGGCGCCGCAGCTGTGCTACCGAGCCCGGGGCCGCAGCTGTGCTACCGAGCCCGGCGCCGCAGCTGTGGCTACCGAGCCCGGGGCCGCAGCTGTGCTACCGAGCCCGGCGCCGCAGCTGTGCTACCGAGCCCGGCGCCGCAGCTGTGCTACCGAGCCCGGCGCCGCAGCTGTGCTACCGAGCCCGGGGCCGCAGCTGTGCTACCGAGCCCGGCGCCGCAGCTGTGCTACCGAGCCCGGGCCGCAGCTGTGCTACCGAGCCCGGCGCCGCAGCTGTGCTACCGAGCCGGGGCCGCAGCTGTGCTACCGAGCCCGGCGCCGCAGCTGTGCTACCGAGCCCGGGGCCGCAGCTGTGCTACCGAGCCCGGCGCCGCAGCTGTGCTATCGAGCCCGGCGCCGCAGCTGTGCTACCGAGCCCGGCGCCGCAGCTGTGCTACCGAGCCCGGCGCCGCAGCTGTGCTACGAGCCCGGCGCCGCAGCTGTGCTACCGAGCCCGGGGCCGCAGCTGTGCTACCGAGCCCGGCGCCGCAGCTGTGCTACCGAGCCCGGGGCTACAGAGCCCGGCGCCGCAGCTGTGCTACCGAGCCCGGCGCCGCAGCTGTGCTACCGAGCCCGGCGCCGCAGCTGTGCTACCGAGCCCGGCGCCGCAGCTGTGCTACCGAGCCCGGCGCCGCAGCTGTGCTACCGAGCCCGGCGCCGCAGCTGTGCTACCGAGCCCGGCGCCGCAGCTGTGCTACCGAGCCCGGCGCCGCAGCTGTGCTACCGAGCCCGGCGCCGCAGCTGTGCTACCGAGCCCGGCGCCGCAACTGTGCTACCGAGCCCGGCGCCGCAACTGTGCTACCGAGCCCGACGCCGCAGCTGTGCTACCGAGCCCGGCGCCGCAGCTGTGCTACTGCTTAACTACGGTTGACCTACGAGAACATTGTAAGATAAAATGTAGCTGGTGTAACAAATGCAGGTGTGCGGGTACTGACCGACCAGGAGATGAGCATGTTGGTGGGCTCGGTGCCGCGGCCCTCCACGTTGTCCGGGTTCTTGTACGGCACGTCGGGCTGCGTGGTGCATACGCTCGAGTGCTCCGACGGCAGCGACGGCCCGATCTTGTTCCACGCGATCACTCTGCGTGCACGATTGTTTCACATTTATAAATCGTTGCTAACGACACATGTCCCTCGACAAAACTAGCTAAAACGATTTCTACCGTAAGGCTGCGTGCGCGTCTTGGCTACCGCGCACGCCGCGGCGATGTCTCTCCGTCTGAGGGACTGTCCAGGGGTTCTCGGACAGTCCCTCCCTTGGCGTTGGCTTGACCAAACCTAGGTCGAGCTGGCCCCGGAGCACATGACGGTAGAATCGCGAAAGCGCACCCCGCCATGTGCCCCGCATGGGCCTAGAGAACTCAGGGGGGTTTTAGTAGGTAGGTCGGTCGTGTCGAAAATTTAGGTTAGGAAACTAACCTGGCTAACTTTTTTTATATGATATAAATATGTAACAATTTTATGAAATGTGTCTTATTTGAAGAATAATTTAAAGTCGTGGGCACAGGTAGATATTAAATAAAGCTCTAAAAGCTATATATCCTAGTAAGCAGATACATACAAAAAAAAAAGAAACTACCACCTGTTCCGTGGAGCCTTGACTGATCGAGGAACATAGGACTTTGCTAACATACTTACCGGAAGGTATAGTTGGCCCACGGGCTGAGCTCCAGGGCCCAGGCAGCATCGATGGGGGGCACGTTCTCAGCAGCGGTCACCCAAACATCAGGTTCGAAACTCGTATTGTACTGGATCGAGAAACGTAGGATGGGAGCACGGTTGTCTCCCAATTGCAGCCAGCGGATGTTAGCAATTTTATCCGTGCAGGACACTGATTCCAGACGTGGTGGGTTCGGTTTGTCTGAAACATTTTTCAATTCAATTTTTATTTTGATTGGAACCAGTTTAATAGAATGTGTTATTAAATGACAATTGAGCACGTATTCCTTCAAAGTTACTAAACTTACTTTCCATTAAAATTACTTATTCGTTAAGATCATTTTTCCATTTGACAATATATACTTTTCCAACTTGTTTGATATATATGTATTGTGCTATATAAAAAGAATGAATCATTACTGCGTGCAATCGAGTATTGCACATTTTTTTTTCATTCTATACATACAATAAAATATTAAATATATATTATATATAATAGAAAATTACAGTAAACTCTAGGCGACGTTATAATATTCTTTACTACAAGAATATCTATGTAATACCTACCCTGAACGACCAAGAAGGCTTGAGCGCTAACTTCGTCGATGGGTGTGCGAGCGATGCACGTGTAATCGCCGGAATCGAGTTCAGTCGTATCGGATATGAGCAGCGAATAATCGTTGGTGACTCGGAACCGCGGTTGTGCGTCGAAATCGATCGGCTGCCCGTTAATGAGCCACACGATTTCCAACTTCAGCGAGTCGTCAGCGTTGGCGTTGCAGCGGAACGTAGCGGATGAGCCCGCTGGCACCTCGTAGTCCTCCGGCTTGTCCGTTATCACCGTGCGTTCTACAAGTGAAAATATAACACATACATACATACATATATGTCACGCCTTGTTCCCAATGGGGTAGGCAGAGACCACCTCTCTCCACTTGCTACGATCCTAGCACACTTCTCTTACTTCCTCCACTTTCATGAGCGTCTTCATGCATGCTCGTCGGTTGCGGCTCTTGATCCGGCTTTTCTTCAGGACATCTTCGATTTGATCGAGATATGTTCGCCTAGGTCTACCTGCACCGATTCGTCTTATCATTCTTACCTTGTGTATATTTTTAATCTTCCTTCATTCATTCTTTCAACATGGCCGAACCATCTAAGTATCCCTTTCTCTATCTTTGTCACTACATCTTCAACTACGCCGCATCGCTCCCATATCACACTGTTCCTGACTTTGTCCTTCAGATTCACTCTAATTATACTTCTCAAGCTTCTCATCTCCACAGCATTAATCCTACTTTCATGTTTCTTTTGCCACACCCAACATTCACTAACATACATCAATGTACCATACCATACCATCAACACTGTTATTCATAAAAGTACATATAAACTTTCAAATCACTCCCTTCATCAATATATCATAATTAACAGAGAAGATAAAAAAATAGAGTTGCTCTTGCCAGTTTTTGTAGAGAATGCTTTCCCAATTTCTCAACAGGTCATTAGATCAAGATACAAGATTTTCGTTGGAAGTGTGGTGTTATAGATCTACACATAATATTATAAGTACTAGTTATAACCTATATAAGATAGATTTTGTCAGATGATTAGTTAGTAATAAATCATACGTGAAACAATTCACTTGTTTACTTTACTGTCCCGAGCTCCCTACCTTACATGGCGACCCTGCCATCCGACGCGGGTTGCTGGAGTTCGGCCGCGCGACTTATTACTTTATATTCGATTCGTTAAAGTTTAAAAATTTTAATTCATTTAAAAAAAAATATAATATGTGCCGGTCTACTGTGGAGAAGGAAGACGTTTTCTTGAACCAAAATGCTGTTGGTTCAAATTATCAAGAATTTCACCTGAACAATATAAGCATAGTCCTGGTGCTCATTTGCACTATGATAGCAATTGCTGGAGTTTTTGGCCTGTACATGCTATATAGAAGATGTCATCATGGATGGATCCGGAATGAAGTATTGGCGCAAACTCTGAGGCGTTCTGTTCGACGACCGATCCAGGAGGCTCGTGTTTGCTACGAGTGTCACCGCCCAGTTCCGGGTACAAGTGAGTGCAAATTGTGAAAGTTTGATAAAGCCATAACAATAAAAACATATAGAACTGTTCAAAAGTGCAAAAACGTACACTTTGACCTAGTTTCATCGAGTCGTGTCGAGTTAATTCGTGTCGTGAATTTTGTTATGTCCAACACTTGTTGGTGGAATGTGTCCTTCAAGATGCTAGGAGAGATTTAATTAATATTACATCTAATATTACAACAGATTAAAAATTAATATTATGGATGTTGATAATTATGTTCCACAGTATTGTGGCCCAGCCAACTTCCAAAGAGGCCCATATACAATGTACAATGTACTGTGCCCGCCGCGACCACCTCGAGATTAACTGTGATTTTGTATGATAAAGTACTCGTATATGTTCCGATAGGACTGACATATCCATAAAAAGAAAAAAAAAAGATTTTCGTTCTCTTAAACTTATATTTGTTTTGAGGTCAATAAATATCTGTACACCTCAGTCTATTTCGAATAAAAATTATTTTGATTTAATACAACAAATTACTAATAGGTAATAAATTTATAATTTGCATTTTTTCTCTCTCTATGTGTGCTTGCTTGTGTGTGTTAGTGTGTATTTTTCATTCCTTTTTTTATTTTGACCATGTGAATTAAATTTCAATACTCCTTTCCATTACTTTTATTATTATTGTCGCTTATATCACGCATCTTTATAAGACGCGGTCCTTTATAAGGCGTGCACGGGCATACGTGTAGTGTAGCAATACACAAATCTATCATCTACGTATGCACGTATAAGTTTTAAGTAGCTTATTATATAGATTTTATTTATATTTTTATTTAGATTACGTGCCAGTAAAGGGCTATGTCGAATAAAAACTATTTTGAATCCCAACTAATATTATAAATGCGAAAGTGTGATTGTTTTGTTTGTTTGTTTATTTGTTAGTTTGTTTGTTTGTTTGTTACCTCTTCACGCTTAAACTACTGGACCGATTTCAAAAATTCTTTCACCTTTGGAAAGCTACATTCTCCCCGAGTAACATAGGCTACTTTTTATCCCGGAAAAATCGACAGATCCCACGGGATGCGCAATAAAGGCTTCGCTCAAAAAAACTACTGCACAGATTTTTATGCGGTTTTCATCAATAGATAGAGTGATTCTTGAGGAGTTTTGCGGCATTTTTTATCTCGGAAAAACGGATAGTCCCACGGGAAGCGCGATAAAATCTTCGCACCATAAACCGACTTCCGCGTATATGTAGCCGTGGGCAAAAGCTATGACCCTTAACCCTCTATACACCCAATCCCGAAATCCACGCGGCGAAGCCGCGGGCAGAAAGCTAGTTGGAAATAAAACTAACGCACTTACTCTTGACATCGAGGGATCCGTAGGCCAACTTCTCGCCGAACTTGTTGCTGGCGTAGCACTGGTACGTGCCCACGTCCGTGAAAGACACGTCGCGGATTACCAGGTCGCCCTCTGGAGTGATGTTGTATCTGCGCAACGAACGCGGCAAAATGTAATGCTATTATTATATACGGTCTTTTTTTTCCTCTTAGGAGAGAGGCTAAGCATCCTCACGAGGAGCACGAAACGTGCCCACGGTATCACCGCGTGTTGTGGTGATTACGTCCGACTCCACGCCGGCCAGAGTCGTCCGACCAGCGTGAACTACCAACTAAACTCAGCCTTATATCTAAGTTCTAAGAACTATATAGGCTAATCATGAGGGCGTAGATACGGTCTGGTCTCTACACTTATATATGGGAGCAAATGCTGGGTGCGGAAGACAGAGGATAAAAGCATGATAAATACGGTGGACATGGCTTCACGATTTGCATATATAGTTCTTAGAACTTAGGCACAGGCCGAGTTTGCTTCGGTGAGTATCTGTGTCGAATAGGACGGGAGGGATCGACACATTGTCACCACTCCGACCTCGACTCGGCCCAGCACACGCTGGCGGAGTGCCCCGCGTGGGCCTCTCCGAGTGCCGAGTCTTGGTCGCAGAGATCGGGCGAGATCTGTCTCCGCCGGCATTGATTGCGGCAATGCTGGCGGACGAGGGAGGTTGGAGGGCTGTGGCCTCCTTCTGTGAAGCAGTGATACTCCAGGAGGCCGCGAGCGGGGTCGGGAGATGGCCGATCCCGCTCGAAGAAGGCGGCGCCGGGCTCGGTAGCACAGCTGCGGCGCCGCCGCGGGTCGCCGGCGGGCGCGAGGAAGTCGCGACTGCTACGGCGACCCGGGATGGACCACGCCCCTTCCGTGGCCAAGGGGGCATCATCGGTGGAGGAGACCGGGGGAGGTAGTGTAGCCTCCTCCGAGGAGGGCTCCCATCTAGGCAGGGGAGCGGAGGCTGGGGGTTCCCGGAATAGCTAGTAGCTTGATGTTCCCGGGGGCTCCCTACATGCCTGAGGAAGGCCGTCCCTGAGGTTTTTAGTGGGTAGGCCTCCCCCTTCTGGGGAGGAGAGCCCCACATAACTCGCCAGCCACAGCCGGGGTATGCAATTTAATGCATTTTCCTCAGGGGAACAAAAAAAAAAGGCACAGGCCGAGTTTAGTCGGCAGGTCACGTGGTCAGACCGCTCTGGCCGCGTGCAGTCCGACATAACCTCCGTGACACGTTTCGTGCTTCTCGAGGATTCTCAGCCTTCCTCTCCGGAGGAAAAAAAAGGTGGTAATTAGTACTTTAAGGGGAATGGCTACATTACGATAGAAGTAGTGACAAAACACGAGAAGAGAATGCTGTGATGATTTGGCCACGTGCAATGGATGGACGAACGTCGACTGACGAAATAAATTTATAAGATAAATAAACCTAGACGGACATACTTGGATCAAATATTTGATATACGGAAGGAAGGTCATGTCAAGAGAATCCGTAACCGACAAGCGTTCATGAAAATATCAATGAAAGTCGAGGAAAGTATGTTTGTTAGTAAATAACCAAGGCGGGGTCACATGACCGGCAGGAAACCAGTCAGGACTATTTTTATTTTCTCCCTATATTTTTACAGAGTCGTCAATTTACTCGGCAACAAGTAGCGATCGCGTTGCAAGCTACTTGCACATTAACCATTGTTTGTTTTCTTCCTCTCATACAAAATTATTTGCAAACAAGCAGACGATGGTTGATGCTCAATGTCAAATCGAGCGATAGCAACGCGACACAATATGTCAAAAATGCTATAATATTTAGTGGGTAAACCACCAACAAGGTAACTGGAGACCGTTAATCTACTTATGTTTATAGTAATTGTATTTATTTCGGCAACCACCTAATCTATCAAATAATTCGTTTAAAAGATTGCATCGCTCAAAATAACTCTACACGTGAGGAGTTACGCTCGCTAACAACGTGACAAGAATAAGATTCCTAATTAACTAATCCTATAGAACGCAGTGATTGAATTAGCGGGGAGTTTAGTATTATTGACATCAATACAATAAGATGAAGTGGAAATTTGGACGTCATGATTTTTTTTTATAAACAGCTGTATCAAATATAGACAAATATTACAACAGAATCGTTATTTTTATAGGACATATTAGCAAACTGCCCTTCAGATGGCCTAGACAAATGCCACTTAGCATTAGCGTTCAGTCACTGCGGTAAGAAAAAATGTATGGAGATGTCACGTGACTTATCGTTACTTAATGTCATCGCCATACATTTTGTCTTTTCCGCAGTTTCGAACGCTAACGCTAAGTAGCATTTGTCTAGGGGGGCTGGTGGTATATAGTAATAAGTGGTTACAGTCACCTACAGTACTTAGGGTTCCTGTGAGATTCGCAGCTAATCTGCAACCCCACAGAAACCACAGTATATGTAGAGAAGTCTTAGTAATATGGTCCCAAAATATTCAAAAGTTTTCCACTATGCTTAGATGCAAACAGAATATTAAACTTACTCAACTTTTAATAAACATAAAAGATTAAATGAAATATTACAACTGATAAAAAAAGTCAATCTCTCTTTTCGATATTTTGAAATACTACTATTATACGATTACTGAATTTTGACTCTTAAATAGGAAGTAATAATGACACTTTTTTATAAGTAATTCAGAAAAATAAGCAGCCCTGGCTCTATAGTGTTGGCACAATTATCCAATTCTCCTAATATATTATTTAACCAATCAGAACGTCTGATAATCACATCATCTAATAATCTACGCATTATTATTGGTCAAACACAACAGTTTAGTTTACTTTCAGCTGTGATTTGTTAGCAGAATAATCTTCCAATTGGGCAGTCAGTGTCGACCCGGGGGCCGGGGTTAGAGTAGAATTTTAAAATTTTCGAAGTAGATTAGATACTTTTTACGAAGAAGGACGCATCGAGCTGGTCGATTCCGCCGCGATACCAACACGCTCACAGGGGAGAAAAAGACCAGTCCCCGCCGTGTGTAAAACATTTTATTATCCCTGTTCGACGAAGATGCAAAATACGAGGGCAGGTCAAAAAGTTCGCGGAATGACTGGGAAAAAAGATGAAATGATACATTATGTTATTTTTCCTTTTCAATATATTCCCCCTTAACACGAATACATTTTTCGGATCTGGCATATAACTTATTAATACCGTCGAAAAAATAGGTTTTGTCTTGGGCGTCAAAATACGCCGAAATCGCCGACTTGACTTCATCATCGTCTCTAAATTTTTTTCCACGCAGCTCTTTCTTCATCTTTGGGAATAAATAAAAATCGCTAGGGGCCAGGTCTAGACTGTAGGGTGGATGGCGTAGTTGTTCAAAACCGCATCGATGAATGGCAGCCGTCGCAACATGACTCGTGTGAACGGGCGCGTTGTTGTGCAAAAGGAGTACACCTTTTGTCAGTTTTCCTCTTCTTTTTTCTTTAATAGCTTCTTTTAATCGGTCCAATAGGGAAGCGTAGTACTCTCCCGTTATAGAAACACCACGTTCTTTATAATCGATCAAAAGAATACCTTCAGTATCCCAAAAAATAGTCGCCATGATCTCTCCGGCCGATTGCGACACTTTAAATTTTTTAGGGGGTGGTGTGCCTTTTTTGTGCCACTGCATCGACTCCTGCTTTGACTCAGGCTCATAGTGGTGAACCCAAGTTTCATCACCGGTTACAATTCGGGCCATAATTTCTTCCCTATCTTCTCCACAGCGGTCCAAAAACTCGCGGGAACAGTTGACGCGCTCACGTTTTTGCAGCGGCGTGAGCATTCTCGGGACCCACCTTGAACACACTTTACTCATGCCAAGATGTTGATGAAGAATATTTAAAATTGTAGTTTCTGATACTCCAACTGATGCTGCAAGTTGTTTCTTCTTCAACCTTCCGTCTTCCAATACAAGTTTTTCAACTTTTTCAATGATTTCCGGCGTAGTGGCCTCAATGGGCCGTCCAGGTCGAGGATCATCTTCAATTGACTCCCTTCCTTGCTTGAAAAGGCCGTGCCATTTGTAAATCATGGTTTTACCAGGAGCAGAGTCTCCGTAAACAGCTAACATCTCTTGCAAAATAGTTTGAGGCGTTTTTCCTTGTTTGGTGAGGAACTTTACGACGGCGCGATGTTCAATTTTCTCCATAGTGGCTAGTTTGTTCCCGATTTACTTGTTTACTCGTTTGTAACTCGAAAGCTAATGACCCAATTAGGCTAAAAATTGGCATATATAGTAATTATGAGTTACTCAAGTAGCGGCTACCTGGAGGAGCGACCTCACCCCCGCCAACCCCGCCATTCCGCGAACTTTTTGACCGCCCCTCGTATCACAAGTTACTTGCCACTTTTTTAGGCGATAGAACGTTAAAAAAAAGGTACCATACTTCTTCAATAGCTTACCCGCAAACAACCAACTGGAACCACGATTACCTCGATTTAAGTGTTTATTGAAAAGCATTTGTTTAAGCATTAATAATCAGAGTAAACTAACTTAGACAAATATTAGTTCTACCATAATGATTGACATGAGACTAATACCTGCAGCTAAACTGCGCAAGCAATGTTGTGGGAGATAAATAAAACAGAGGTTATTGTAAAAAAATAATAACAAAAAAAAATTAATAGAAAAAACGTGGTTACGCAAGGTTTAAACAATTTATCTTACTCAATGTAGGCTCGATCTCCTCGACCGGGTCGTATAAGTTGCGAAGAAATACAGTGTACTCACTTGCCACCGGTGAGGTCAACGTCGTCCTTCATCCACTTCACGATGGGCCGCGGAGCTCCGAATACGCGGCATCGCATCACCGCCTCTGAACCGTCCACCTTCGTCAGATTCTCAGGCCCCTCGCGGATTTCCGGCGGGATGGCTGAAAAAAGCAATATGTTACACTAGTCGTCCGCCTTATATAGGATTTTCTGACAGGATTATTTTTTTACCGTGGTAAGAAAATGTTAAATATCTTTCCCCGGGTTTCAAATTATCCTCATGCCAAGTTTCATAATAATCAGGTCAGTAGAAGATTCATTCAAACTCCGCGACAAAAGCCGAAACCTGGCCACGTACAATGGACCTTATAAGGAAGCACATGGACACCAAAAAAGTAATAAAGACAGGTATGGTCAGAATCAGAAATCTGAAGAGTTGATCTGAAGAAATGCGACCCTTAAGTAGCAGTGGGTAAGGCTAGCACTCGCACGACAAGTGGCAGACATACCAGGAAATGTATCCTCCCACGACTCCTCCTTTCCTTTCCTCCACTTGCGAGTTAGTGAAGGTTGCAGGACAGCATTGGAAGTTAGCAGAACAAAACCAATTAGTGTGAAGATTCTTGAGAGAGACCTATGTACTCGGCTTATGACTAGAAAAGAATTCGAGGGTATTCAGAAGATTCTGCTAAATTTACATCATTATTTAGCAGAGTACAGATAGATGTCTTTTATGATTTAAGAAGATAAGAAAGGTAGGATAGTGTCTTTTCAAAGATAAGTTTCATTATCAACCTTCATTTAATGGAACAAAATCAAAGTTCGTTAGATCAAAACCGTGGGGGTACTATTGGCGCTTCAATAAACGTAAAAACATGTTTAGACATGTTGAAGAAGATACAATTCATTTCCCTTCAAGAGTACGAACCAGTATATCTCATCATCAGGCAATCGAGTTTGAAATTCGTGAAAGAAAGGAATGTCAATAGACTCTCCATTACAAACATACAAACCACATCCTTGCATAAAGAATTAGTAGAACGATACGACACTTTGTACGTTGTAATTACAGGATGTGCCCTCGTAAATTTAAATATTAAACGGTACTTTAATACGGATAATAATGCGGTGGACGATCTGTTGATAAAATTAGGTGTTAAGGTCGCAAACTAAGCACATACAAACAGTTTGTATGTCTAGTATTCATTATTTCTTGACATGAAACTGTTTGAACGCGTCGACGGCATCTTCACGGGTCGAAAATGGTGCCAAGGTGCCAGGTGCCAAGTCTGGGCTATACGGTGGATGACCCATCAATTCTATTTTTGACCCTCCAAAAATGTATTTGTTTCGCGTGATGTGTGACAGCTGGCATTGTCGTGGTGTAGAATGATTCTGCGTCGCTTGTTGTTTTTACGTATTTCTTCAAATACTTCCGGCAAACAAATGGTCGTGTACCACTCCGAATTGACCGTTTTACGATTCTCCAGTGGCATTGTAGCCATATGACCATTGATACAAAAAAAGCAGGCCACCATTTGCTTTAAAGTTCTTTTTGCACGAGTCACTTTCGTAGGGTTCGGCTCATTTTGAAACACCCAAACTGTAGATTATTGCTTAGTTTCGAGATCGTACGCATAGATCCAAGATTCGTCACCTGTGTAGATGTTATAAACAAATTTTGAGTCACCTCCGTTAATTTTTTTTAACATATTCTTGCACCATTCGACGCGAGCTTCTTTTTGATGCTGAATTAAGTTGTGCGGTATCCAACGCGAACAAATTTTTTTACGAACAAATGTTCATGTAATATTTTATTAATGCTTGTCATACATATGCCCAGAGTAGCCTCTATCTCGCGATACGTAACATGACGGTCTTGCATAATTAGTTTTCGTACAGCTTCAATGTTTTGTGGCATAACGACTGATTTCGGGTGACCTTCCTTAACTTCGTCCGTGAGCTTACTCCGTCCACGATTGAACTCACTAAACCAGTGATACACAGTGGTTTTTGATGGAGCTTCAACACCAAAAGTTGAAGTTAATTGATCTACGCACTGTTGTTGCGTTAAACCACGTCGAAAATCGTAATAAATCATAGCACGAATATTTTCACGTGTGAGTTCCATCATTTCAGCGATATGACATTTTAAACCCATCAGAAACAAAACACTAGCGTACATAAGGAAAAAAAAATAGCGGCCAATATTTCAAAAAAAGAACGAATTTTACCATGGAGGTCATATATTGCTTTTAAAAATGTTGAAATCCCAGATTCCGGATACTTAAGTAGCAGCCCCCGTAATTGAGTGTGTATAGAGATCCGTAGCCGCAGTCACGGTCCTAATAAACACATCAATTTCAATAATAAAACTCCCGAAATAGTGCACTAGCATATTTTAGATTAAGCTGTTTCCTATCCTATATTTATAGAATAATATAATAAATGAACAGAAAATATTCTTGCTTTTTAATTCATGTTAACATTTCCAACGGGTCCGTGACCCAATGATAGGGAGGAAGTATAATGGATCCACTCTAGAAACGTTGAAATTGTGTGGGCGTGTGAAGATTGCCGAGGGACGAGGAAGTGCTCAATAAGAGCAGATAAGCAAACACAATTTTACTTGGTCGCTACTCCTATACACAATATAAAAAGTGTAATATATGAATGTAAAGGTGCATTGCGAATTGCTAATTAAAGGAGTTTTATTAACAATTCTGGACGTTTTGAAGACGATCTTTGTTTGAGAACCGATTACTAAAGATTACATAGTATTAGCGTTACTAAACATCAAATAAAGAAGGATGTGAAATCAGAAATGTAAGCACTAATATGACGTATTATTATAGTATTGATTGCTAATATGCTAATAGATGTAATCAAGACGGATATGAATGCGAAAAATGTGACTAATAAGATATTGAACGATAGAGAGGAATAAATGTTAATCCTAAAAGATTTATCAAAAAGGATGAATGAGGAAAATGTAAGTACTAAAACAATCCTGTAAAGGCTAAAGTTATAGCATCTTATGAAGGATATAAAAATCTTTTCAAGAAGAATATCGATGTGGAAAATATAAGTATTGAGATGACGTATCATAGAGAATAATGGTACAGTTAAAGGCTAACGATAAACATGTCATAAAAGATCTTATCAAGGATACAAAAGGTTTTACGAAGCAGGAAATAGACACTGAAGCTGAAGTACTGAGATAACGTATAAGAGAGACAAATATACCATTCGTCTCTCTTATACGTCCTTAAAGGGTATTGTTAAACGTCTTATAAATAATATAAAAGATTTTGTAAAGAATGTAAATACTGAAATGACGTGTATAGTACGAATGATACCACTGTATGCCAACGCTCTTATGATTTAGGATATAAAAGATCCTATAAAGAAATGTATGAAGTCAGAAATTGTAAGAAGTATAGTGGCATAGCAGGAGAGTGATAACGATTACTTACGAGTACCTCGAGTCTCTTCTCTTTCAAGTAATACGTACTAGACTTGAAAGAGAAGTAGTTTTAGTGTCTAATATTGTAACCAAGAACGGCGATGCATTAAATTAAAGCAGACCTAACAATAGTCGCCAAATTTCACCGTTAAGTTGCGGATGCATGACTAAAGTCGCCGGCGACTGTGAACAATAGACGATTTGAGATATCCTGTATTGCAGATATCATTCAAAGAAATATTCTAGTCGTATTTTAGTGGTACGCAACTTGCGGTCAGGACATGACGTTTGGTAACTCCATTATATAATCCAATATTAAAAGGCTAGTTTATTCAACCCAAAATACTACTTGGCTGTATCATTTTGTGATAACCGCAACAAAATATTTAAAGTTGAAATGTGAAACCTTCCACCACTCATTATGAGAGAACTTGAGATTCATATGAAATAAAGTAATAATGCAGCTGCAGAGGCAAAGGGATATGGGTCCTAAAATGACAAATAGTTTTTTCAGCAGGGCTAAATCGGTAAAATACGTCAAGAATTGAATGGAGACAAGAAAAAGTCAATGTACAATAGAATTGTAATTAATTAATGTTCATAAAGCTACAAACTTTAATAAAAGATATAACAAAAGCAAACTTCTATTGCTATTAAGCACCATAAGCCTTTATCAAAATTTTTATATAAGTCGACAAGAGCAAAACAGCATAATACACAACATCGAGGAAACTCCGACCACGGCTCGGCCCCACGTGGTCGGAATACCAAAACGACCGACAATGCGCCGACGCACTCAAGGGCAATTATAAGTGAATCTTGTCCAGTTATTCCTATTGCATAACGCCGGCTGACAGCGAAGGAATATAAAGATGAGTAGGCGCTAGTGGAATTCTAAAGCGGGTTATCGGTCATTTGACGGACGTGAACAGCATTCTGTTGACTATAAGACCTGGGTAAACATCAGATATGATAATGTTCAAAAAGCATCACAAACTAATCATTGCGTTACATAAAGTCCATAATGTAAACAGCAATGCTGTATATCAACAAAAAAAAGAGGGTATTCCGATTAAAAACGGCAATCAATCCGTTTCCTTGAGTGTTGCAAGTATTTCTAACATAAAAAAAAAACATTTTAAGAAAGTTTCACAGTGTATGCTTACCGCTCGAGGACTTAGTTAGAGAACGAGTCCGGCGAGCAATGTACCGACTGCCTACTTCTACTTAAGCTGAGTAGGTGACCTTGGTATTTTTTTTAACTATGCATTTTCGATCCAACCACGCCAAAAATTATTCTGAAGCCCTCTCCGTTGCCTTTTAGGCGACTTTGAGCCTTCTTATTCTACTGTAAGCGGTTGGGTTTAAGCAATAAAATATTGAATATTGGTCTACTTCATTGCCTTTCAAGAACGAAATCGAGGACAAAAATATATTTTCGGTACAAAGCACAATAAGAGATATACACATGCGATAATGTACTTTAAAATGCTGCATCTAAACAAATACCGATTGCGCAAAACTAGATTAATACTCCGAAACTCTTATTCGGAAAATTTCTCCGCCGCAAAGTTCGAATTCCAATCTATACCAACTGTTCGGCTCTTTCCCTTATCCGCAAGCAATTACCGATTAAACTCCTTGCGTAGCAAATTTGGTCTGTCAGTGTATTAACATAATGTGTTTGCACACCGCCCATTGACGAAGGAGTTCCCTTTATTTACGTTAAATCGCATGGCAACGTGATCCCAAAAACATCAGTCTGACATACAAGACATATGGAAAACAAAAGCATACCCCTTCAAATATAAAATCAAATGGCATTCGTGTCCTAGCATCTTCTAGTATCTTATATTTGATGCAACAGAAACAAAACGCACCGCCCTCTCCCTTGAGCGGGCGATTGTCCTCATGATTTGCCGGACATAATTCTTAGAACTTAGGCATAAAGATTAGTTTAGTCGGTAGGTCATACCATTTAGGCCGCTCCGGCCTGTATGAAGTCCGGCATAATCACCGTGGCACTGTTATGGTGGTAATCTGAGTTCATTTTGAAGTGAAGACAAAAAAAAGAGAGATTACGTGGCATGACCTATCGCTTGGCGAGGGTGAAAGTGATCATACTTTTTGGGATTTTACCTAATGATCCATACAAAGCTGCCGTGAGGGAATACCGAATTGGGATTAGCTAGGTGACTCACCACAGGGGTTACCGAACTAGGGAAAATTCGGGAATAGTAGCAATTAGGGCTGGCGGTGAGGGTTACATTTTATGAAATAGTTTTCATTCTGCCGAGACAAGCTAATGAGCTTTATTTTGATATGGCATATTTAACAGATTATGCTTTGATAGCTAGTGGATTCAGATAGGTCACAATGTCTACAAAATCATAACCTCGAGCGATTTTGATATGTAAAACATAGCATAATTATATTTTATGCAATATATTGACTTAATCCCGTGAGATAATTAGCCGCGACCAATAATATATATTTCTTTATTTTCCTCAAACATATTACTATAAATAATTAAACAAAGGCGGACTTATTTCTAGAAGAGATATCTTCCAGGTCCAGCGAATGCAAGCAATAGTGCGGTATGGTAGCAGGTGTCACTTGCTGTACATAAGTTACAGTAAATACAATATTTATATATATTACATATACATATGTGCGCCATACACAGAAATATATAATTATACATATTAGAACTTTAAAAGTGACATCTTATAATTTGTTAATATAATTGAAACATTTAACTGATGAATCTATCACGAACAGACCAATATATTCCCCAGATTCAAGACATGCAGATTGCGTGGCAAGCGTTGCTTAAGCGAGTTACGCCCGCAGATTCCGACCTATTTGCGATGCCAGCCAACAAATAAGATAATTTATGCGACGACGACGAAAATGTGCATTAATCTTGAAGCATGAGTTGCTTCTTGCGGCCAGTGAACCGCGAATTAACTTAGAAACGAACTATACGAGGGCTGCTACTTATGTATCCGGAATAGAAAAATTAAACAAACGTATATGGTTAAATATGGGTTTATTGTTTTTCAAAGTATTCTCCGCTTTTGCATACGTTGAAACCAATTTTTATAGCATTTTTTCCACTCTGATTGCGGTAGGTATCTCTGAAACGTGCTGTTTGAACGCGTTGACGGCATCTTCACGAGTCGAAAATCGTTGACCAAGTAATTTATTCTTTACATTTGGGAATAAATAGAAATAATTAGGTGCCAAGTCTGGGTTATACGGTGGATGACCCATCAATTCTATTTTTTGACCCTCCAAAAATGTATTTGCTTCGCGTGATGTGTGACAGCTGGCATTGTCGTGGTGTAGAATGATTCTGCGTCGCTTGTTGTTTTTACGTATTTCTTCAAATACTTCCGGCAAACAAATGGTCGTGTACCACTCCGAATTGTCCGTTTTACGATTCTGCAGTGGTTTTGTAGCCATATGACCATTAATACCAAAAATTTCATTTGCTTTAAAGTGCTTTTTGCACGAGTCACTTTCGTAGTTTTTGCTTAGTTTTGGGATTGTCATAGATCCAAAATTTGTCACCTGTGTAGATGTTATAAACAGATTTTGAGTCACCTCCGTAAATTTTTTTAACATATTCTTGCACCATTCGACACGAGCTTCTTTTCTATGCTGAGTTAAGTTGTGCGGTATCCAACGCGAACAATTTTTTTTACGAACAAATGTTCATGTAATATTTTATTAATGCTTGTCATACATATGCCCATAGTAGCCTCTATCTCGCGATACGTAACATGACGGTCTTGCATAATTAGTTTTCGTACAGCTTCAATGTTTTGTGGCCCAACGACTGATTTCGGGAGACTTGATTGATTTGGGATGCTTCCTTCGTCCGTGAGCTTACTCCGTCCACGATTGAACGCACTAAACCAGTGATACACAGTGGTTTTTGATGGAGCTTCAACACTAAAAGTTGAAGTTAATTGATCTACGCACTGTTGTTGCGTTAAACCACGTCGAAAATCGTAATAAATCATAGCACGAATATTTTCACGTGTGAGTTCCATCATTTCAGCGATATGACTTTTTAAACCCATCAGAAACAAAACACTGGCGTACATAAGGAAAAAAAATAGCGGCCAGTATTTCAAAAAAAGGACGAATTTTACCGTGGAGGTCATATATTGCGTTTAAAAATGTTGAAATCCCAGATTCCAGATACTTAAGTAGCAGCCCTCGTATTCCTTATCATTATATCAACATTTATAACTCGCAACGTGGCGAGCTGAAAAGAAAGTCAGATTCAGGCTTGTTGACAGTAATGACACATGTGCCAACGAAACCCGATTGCAATGGACCTTATAATAAGGTTCAAAGTCACCCAAAGTGTAAATAAAGAGTGGCGAGCTGAAAGGAAAGTCATATTCAGGCGTGTTGACAGTAATGACATGGACCAACGAAACCTGATTACAATGGACCTTACAGTAAGGTTCAAAGTCATTCAAAGTGCAAATAAAGAGTGGCGAGCTGAAAAGAAAGTCGGATTCAGGCGTGTTGACAATAATGACATGTGTCAACGAAATCTGATTTCAATAGACCTTATAAAAGGTTCAAAGTCACCCAAAGTGTAAATAAAAAAAAACCTTTGCTCGGACTTTCTCTAAGCAAAACAGAAATAATGAAATTACCATAAAATTGAGGGTCAACGACATGTCCTAAAGAATTGTGAACCTCCAGTAAGCTTGTCTCAGCTGAAATGATGACTACATCACGGCTAAGCAGACTAGTTGAGATAGTGTTTGATTTCGAGATCAGAGACAATGGTAATTCCATAAAGTGGATTTGCTATCGATTACAAACAGCAAAGTGTAACGAAATCGTCGTACCGTGACTTATGTCACAAGTTAACAACGTACACTGTGGTATTTGCGGAGGTTGCAGATTGGCTGGGAATCCTTTATAAGATGCGAAGTCACAGTATCCAGAAATTTCACTGGCTATCTTACTCTGCAAACCGGGACAGCAATAGTTACTTTATCTGGGCTCTTATCCACACTCAGCCTCGTCATTGGGCCATTGTGTCCTGTGTTGCTTGAATTTTCTCTAAAATCCAGCCATCCCAGAAGCCTACTGGGGCATTTGCATGCTTTCAGTAGGGATAATGGGAAGTGGAGAAGTTTTGCTCGTTGTTCGACCACGCTTCTGCACTGCATGAGAACGTGTTGTGGTATTTCCTTTGCCTCTATAAATCCTCTGTATAGAATAAATATGTGAACTGTAAGTCACACCAATTGTGAATAGGTGCCTGTTCAGGGGACAATTTCCTGTTAAGGCACCTAGGACTTTCCGGATTTTGATGCTATTTAATTTTTTGGATCACAGCAATACTAATACTGCTATTTTGCGCCAGAAATGGGTAAGCAGAAATACTCTTAAACAAACAACCCAGGTATTTGTTTTATTCCTATCTCCTAGGAACCACATGTATCATTGGCGAATGCAGCCATTTATCGTCAGTTTTGCAAGCATAAATGTATTATTTAAATCATAACTGCGATAAACTCCTATAATCATATATGACTTGCACGTTAAGAACAACAGCGCCGACACATGTGTTACAAATCCTTTAATGCGCACAGAACTTTAATCATATTTATTTATTGTTTACTGAGCGAATTGATGTTAGGACAGCCCTGGGTGTTACCCCGAGGCCACCGCCCCGCCCTTTCTCTAGGAGGGTGGATTAACTCAGCCAGGTAAGCGCTCTGGCCAAACACGCAATACAACACGAAATGATCTTGGGGTGCAGCTGGTTTTTTATCGTGTCTATAAATGTATCTATTCGTTTGATCTTTGCTGTGTTGATTTAAGGCATACTATATTACTTCAAATATTTATTTCATTAATTATCATTACTACCCTTAAGTCCTGTAAAGATTTATTTGTAACAATAGTACACAAATTAGGTATATATACGTAATTGTATAATCAAATATAAATACAATTAAATACAACTGTAGAACCTGTCATATTGTACGATAGTAAACAGTCTAATGAAAATAAAAAATGAATTTATTATCACGATATTTTACAATACCTACATAAGATTTTCGAGATGGTCATCCATCATCTTGATATTACGACACACGTGTTAACTTGACACACGTTAGTCATAATTTTGTCTCACAAGTTGTTACAATATAGTGACTTCTAATATATAAGTACGTGAAGTTTGAGAGCCGAAGTTTACAGTTCTCAATATGTTTTGGTATTGATTTCATTTTCACTATTTTAGCATTGACGCCTCAAGTTGGCATACCTACATGAGAGTCCGCGGAACTAAGTGACTTTAGTCATTTTGGTGCTGTCGTCTCAGGTTGGCACACATGAGTGTACGCAGTACTAAAAGTGATTTTCGTTATTTCCCCACTATTGCCTCAGGTTGGCACAAACGTGTATCCGCGGAACTAAAAGTGATTTTCGTTATTTTGGTGCTGTTGTTAATATAGCATTAACTATTCTTAAATGTACACTCATCGAACCGAGTGGGGTTTTAAATCGATAGCTATGACCTGCATTAAGCCTGTCAGTGAAGATCAGTTATACAATAGAATCCCGACAGAACATAAAGCGCCAACTTTTATTACTCGACCGATGGGAGCCTGAGTCGTACAAATGCGTCTATCCGACGTGGTCGATAATGATAAATTACTTTTGTATTATGTTATTTTATGAAGGATATTTTTCAATCTGCTTTATGTCGCGGTCATAATCACGATCAAATGATTTTCAAATGAAAAACAGAATCGTAGCAAAATTCGTGTTAACATTAATTGATGACAAATGGGAACATTAGGAACCAACTGAACTGACTAAATACGTCCGACTTGTAACACTCATCTCGCCGATCAACACAAACGCCTTTATCCGGTGAGCTCGTGGTCAATTATAACCGTCGTTTACGGCGACCAGTGCCCCCGGTTATTTCAAGGACCTCCCGTATTGGAGCTGGATGGACGAGGGGTTACATAACTCCATTATTCCATTACGCACGCGACCGGCCAGTTGTTTATTAACACGGATTGCCCATTGTTATTTTATGATAGTATTACTTTTTGTGCCCCAGAATCAAAGTAAGAATGACGTTGAGTTTGGTTTTGTTTGATTTATATGCGGGCTTATGATTAAAGCTGAAAGTGTCTAGAGAGTTGATAACGAAATGTATCTTTTGTACTTTCAAAAGAAACACAGAACACTAGTTTGTTGTTCGTTTGTGAATCAATTCATTGTTTTACTTTTACCTACAGTCGGGTCAATTTAATAGGCCACATTTGACATTTGTTCATAGTGAGGTGACCTGCTTAAACACTCCGATTATGGTGAAAAAATCGATATTTACTTCAAACATATGTGAATCGAATACAGTTATTATGGAAAAGTACTTTTTTTATAAGATCCCTATCTTATAAAAAAAAGTACTTTTCCACAATAACTGTAATAGGCAAACGAGCAAATGGATTACTTGATGGTAAGTGATTATCGCTGCCCGCAACAACAGATGTGTTGCCGGCCTTTTAAATGGGAATACGCTCTTTTTTATAGGTACTGCATTAATATATTTTACGATTTTAATTGCCTTAAATTTTTTTAACATCAATTATTTCTCTGTTTATGAAGTTATTATTGTTTTTATTATAAAACAAAAGAACAACATGTTTTACATACATACTCTCACGCCTTTTTCCCGTGGGGGTAGGCAGAGATTACGTCTTTCCACTTGCTACGGTCTTTACATATCTCTTTCGCTTCATCTACTTTCATAACATTCCTCATACATGCTCGACGATCGCGGGTACTTCTGACCTGGCCTTTTTGAGGAGACTTTCGATTTGTTCGAATATGTTCGCCTAGGTCTTCCTCGTCCCGTATCTCCACTCACTCCAGCTTCATAAATCATTTTGGTCAGTCTACTTTCATCCATCCGTTCCACATGCCCAACCACCCAAGCATCCCTTTCTCTATTCTTGTCACGATATCCTCTTTCAAACCACATTTCTTTCTAATCACTTCATTATCAATCTGTCACTCAGTTTTACTCCTGCCATACTCCGCAAAGCTCTCATTTCTACTGCAGTTATTCTGCTTTCATGTCGTTTCTCCCATACCCAACTTTCACTTCCGTACATTCATGGTAAATAATCCCTTAACAAGTAATCATTGCATTCATTCGATTTTTTGAGGGACATCACTTACGTATAGACTTCATTGAACGCAACATTGTAACAACGGTCATTTGTGCATTTCCAAACTAAAAAAATATTAATATTTTATGTCCGCCATTACAAGGTTAGTTGAGGAATTTTAATGAAATGTCAAATGTGGCCTATTAAATTGACCCGACTGTACAATGAATTTACCGTGTACTACTTGAAGCTATAAAAAAAATAAGCTTCTAAATCGATGCGATCTAATTAACGGTCCATTTCCGTGATATTATCTAAATATTTCCCATGGAAATAAAATCTACTTCCCATAAATTAATAAATATTTCGCCTGAAGGAAGATCGTTAATTAGTTGTTCTAACAAAAAAAATAACGATTTATATTTAAATGTATACGAAACCCTTAATGCGAGAGCCGGACTATCATTTCCAGATGTCGTCTGATGTGAAGTGATCAATAAAACGTTTCCAACGCCAGCTCGCTGCTAAAGTCCAAGTCGTAAGGTCCTCATGACCTAGGCTCAGGTTGAATTTAATCAGTAGGTCATTCCGGTTTGATCGTTTTCGTTCCGACATAATCACCGTAGTATTTGATGGCGGTGGTATTCATGAGGATTCTCAGCCTGTCCTTTCCAGAAGGAAAAAAGCAAGAGAAATCAGGATACAGACCATGACTCTGACGAGCGGCGAAACCGCTAATAAGTTAAATAAAATAGCTCTAAGAATTTACCAGAGACAGTGCCCTAATGAAGAACGAAACGCAGCTGATCTTAACACAATCTGAATCAAGTGGCATGCCGATAACTCCAGGAATCTTGTTACAAAGCAACTGCGGTTCAAACTGCAGAACGATCTCCGGGTCATAATCTCGGACATGAAAACGCGTGCCAATTGGGTCGTCGGCGTTTTAGCGCCGTGCGTGCAAGCTTAGCGACACCAGAGCTCTTTGACATGCCACATGCAGTGCAAAACAACTTTTATCGCCAACGCAGTTAAGACCCTTTCCCAATACCATCAATAAACAAACAGGTTTCCCTCGTTCGGACATAGAGACGTAACGCCGTCTGACACACGATGCGTGGCGCATTTCGGGACATAATTCAAATTCTCATCGAGCGGAAATCCGAACCGCTATTAGGATGTAGAAAATAGAACTGCCTTATGCGATTGTTCAATACTGCTGAGGCTATGCACCTGTTACCAGATTTGAGTTATTTCGGACATCGGATTAGATGGATACCCATTTTACGAGTAAACAATTTTCATGTAAATATTTTATTGTATAATTATAGAGATTCCTGCAATTGTTCTCTGAAGGTTGTTAATACCACACACAGCAACTTATCTAAACTTTACATGTCAACCGTGAGCGAGCTCTATGTCGCTTGTGATAGCGGCTGTTTTCATAAATGGCTGTTAATACCAGGCACTACAAACAGCAGAGTCTAGACTTTACATGTCGACCTTGAGACAGCTTTTATGTCGCTCGTGATAGAGGCGGTTTTCGTATATGACTGTTAATACAAGGTGCTACACACAGCAAAGTATCTAGACTTTTACATGTCGACTTTAGGATAAGTCTTATGTCGCTCGTAATAGCGGCGGTTTTCTTACTTGCTTCCGTAATTACTTTTTTGGTAGTCTTTTTATCCAGAATAAGTTCACGCTCTAGTGTCATCGATACGGAATCTATACTAATATTATAAAGAGGTAAAGTTACGAGTCTTGAGTAGGGTTGAGGGTATAGAAATATACCTAATGTTAATTGTAATTAGGAGGGTATAGAACTTGTTCAAAGAAATTAATATTTTAACTTTAGCTAGTCAATATATATATGATAATTTATTTTTTGTATATAGAAACTGTAATAAATTCAATAAAAACAGTGATCTACATAATGTGAATACTAGAAACAAAAATAAACTTGCCGTTCCAATGTTCAGACTCCATAAAACTAGCTGTTCGTTCTTGGGGAAATGTATATCTATGTTTAATAAACTTCCGCAAAGTGTCATTGATTTGCCTTTATATAAATTTAAAATCCATATCAAAAAGACACTCATGAGTAAAACTATCTAAATGATCACACTATTTGGGAATAGGGACACTATTCATAGTGCCATGTTTAGTAACAACATTATTTATAATATTGTATTATTTTTATATGTGTATGTAAACATACATACGACTGTAATCGTATTAGGTATGATTGTATATTATACTATATTGTATTTTTATATTATATTATTATAATTAATAACATTGAAAAGAGGAGATAAAAAATGACCTTCAGAGTTTCTTGCCTGTTCTTCTCGAGAAGGCTCTCCCAATTTCCGAACAGGTGTCGAGTCAATATTTTTTTTTCCTTATTCGTACGTACGGACAAGGTTTTTGTTTTTTTAAGCTTTTTTTTTTGTTTTGTTTGTTGACGTCGAAGGACTCAATACAAGGATCACTTGATTGTTTACTTACAAACAAATAAATAAGATATTTCATGCACACCAATTAGCCTAGTCCAAACTAAGTACTGTATAGGCGTGTGTTATGGAATCTAGGATAACGGGTAGACATACATATATTGTACATATATAAATATTTCTGATAGAAATATATATTAAGAAACATAACTAAGGTACAAATGCCCGCATTCATCACATAAACATCTGCCCCCACAGGGAATCGAGCCCGGGACCTCTCAGATAGTGACACCTTGAAACCATATACTAACTACTCGACTAAGAAGGTTGTCAAAATGATGACAATGAACCAGGGGACGTACTCTTAAAAACGATATTCGATATATCGCGGACTTCCGTCGTGTCGTATCCTACTTAGTTACTATCGTTTAAAACATTTCAACGGACGATCGAACGAACGATATTAATTTTGACATAAGAAAGCCTCAAATGACAACGATGAATTGAATTTGACAGACGAACATTCGCAAAACAAACGTCAAATTTACGATAATTACAACGACACCTCAAACCGTATCGTATTACTTTTCGCAAATTTGACGTAAATTTTGCGAATGTTCGTCTGTCAAATTCAATTCATCGTTGCCATTTGAGGCTTTTTTGGCTTGAGACTAAGAGTAGGATACGACACGACGAAGTCCACGATATTAAGAGTGCGCCCACTGTTTCATACATAAGTTGAAACAATAGTCCTTTGCATAATTTAATAGGTCTGTAAAAAAAGGAACATTTTAACCTTTGTCTTTCCTCGGTTCCACGCTAGGGCATGAATCCATATTGGTTCGCGCTCAATTTGGGGAGAATATTCCACTGCAGTCTGCCAATCATCAGTTTTTTATACTTATGACCATCCCTTTGCCTTGTAGTTAGGCCGTCTTGGGTCGTGTCATGACCTCATGTTTCCAGAAAAATAGAAATATTACACCTTAAATTGAACTGTCTTGTTTTTCCCTACAATCAAGTGTAACAGCTAACCAGTCAGAGATAACATAACACAGGTCCGCATAGTAATTGAGTGATAACAACTATTTTCTAATTTCTGTTGACCTGACCTTAGATTATATCTCCCAAAATTAAGATAGAATTTGTCATTTTTTTAGTTATAAACGTTATATTATAACTAGAGATCGGATAATCGGATGCATATTTACCTAAAGTTAATTTTTGGCTCACAAATTATGGAAGCGGCTTTTCAAAATACATTTTGTTAAATAAAAATCCCGGGAAAATACGGGACTGCAAATGTAACGTAGTGATATATTTTGAAAATTACTAAATTAGCACGTGGTATTTATTTTCAAAAGACCGAGACTCCGGGTTCATTTATACAACTATGCATACGCATTTACATGAAGTTTAGTTTCAGTTCCCCGTGCGATTTATGAATGTACGATTTATTACATGAAGAGTGTTATACGAAAGTAGTGAGCTAGTTTCACTAAAACAATAATCAATTAAATAATTGAATAAAAAAACAGAAATGGTGAAAAATTTTATTTAACAAAACAATAAAAAGCCGTTTCCATACTTTGTCTTTAACTAACTTTAGGTAAATATGCATCCGATTATCCGATGTCTAGTTATAACACTACAACTAGTGTTAAAGAATCATTACTTCGTCAATTTTTACTTTGATAGTAACCATAAACTAATTACGGCAATCGACGGAAAAACATGACAAAAATGCAATTGAAATATGGATGAACTACTTTCCGGCACTAAAAACACGTATGTTGGACGAATGGTCAATTGATTGGGAATATACCAAGCAATATAAAGGAAAATGGCATGCTGAAGTACAAGAACACATTCTAACCAAGTCTTGGTATAGGGAACCTATCAAGCCCAACGCGTAAATTTATTGTATATACATATAAATAGATTAAGATTTGGACATGGGAAATTTCCAGCACATTTAAAAAGATTGAATCTCATCAATTCAGATGTATGTACATATTGTTGTCAAGATTCAGGCACGCTTGAACATTTGATTCTGTTTTGTTCCGCCTTCACTTTGCAACGATTGATTCTTATTATAGATGGCTTACAAAAGACCTTTAAAGAAAATGAAATAACCCCGCCATTTGCCATCTATATTGAAACATAAAAAATGCTATGGAGCCTTGTTCAAATACATTACGAACACCATTCTTGAACTGTAAATAGCTATATTTTGTGGAAGCATGTAGAATAATGATGTGTTGGCTGCATGGAATTGTAATCCAAGGCCGTTAAACGTAAATAAAAAAAAATGGATGACAGCATTCGTCAAATCTCAACATAATTTTTGACATATTGTGTCTATTAGAAGCTGAGTCGTCAATTAGAAGCTAGCCTCAATTTAACTCTCTTCTTTCATATGTTAATTCACCCTTCATCAATATTCTTTGTCATTATTTATTCTACAATCGTATTAAACTTTAATTGGTATCTTTTTATTCTCTGATTTGGTTTCCGCTCTTTAACTTTTTTATATATTTCTTTATAGACAGCGAACAGGGTATATTGTATTTTATTTGTCTTGTTTAATTTTAATTTTGCATCCACTTGTACTTTCACGGCCTGGATAATAACATGAGTCGCGCATACTTTAATTAAAAAAAGTATTCAAAGCAAAAAAAACTCGAGGTTGGCGAAATCCTATGGGCACCGCCATCAAACCCAAAAGAAGAAGAAGAAGCTGGCCTCAGATAAATAGTCTAGTACATGAGTCATATAAAGTTTGCGTTTCTTTAAATCCGTTTGGTGTTCATAATTAAGAAAAAATAGATTTAACATTTACATCGTAAATATAGATCTGTTGTTTGTTAATTCTGTAATTTTGTTTTTTCTTGTGAAGTTAGATCGAGATAATCTTAACCTATGTTTTTAGTAAATATGTGGTCCTGCAGTTATTGCTATGTGGTAGCTATTTCGCAAACAGTACGAACGTGTAGTTATTTTAAATCTCAACGTTGGAACGGCAAGTTTATTTTTGTCTTGTGTTTAAGTGGTAATTTTGATGTGAAACGTCTCTAAAATCGCGCCGAAACATACCAGTTACCGGGTACCAGGTTTAAAAAGTGGACCGTAACGAAAAGGTCTATATCATCGTACCTTAATAATTAAAGAACGATTAGAAACAAAAATGTGGTGTGAATATTTCACTTATATAGCTCGCTGTTGTGACATTAACTTTTATATTAAAATACTTAAAACACCGTCAACATTGGTTTTTTTTTATTTATTTTTTTATTATTTATTTACGACAACCAACAAGACATACACCAACACAATGTTAATGGACACTATAATACTTAAAGCTATGCTAAGTGCTATCTTAATTAAAGGTTGCCACGGCCTGCATTAACTAAGCAAATGGAATTGATTAAAAAGGAAACGAGACGAGAGAGGAACGAGAGAGAAAGTGGTATACCACCCTAAGGTTGAAAATCATTCGCGCGCTATAAAGTAACAGAGTTGATTTTCCCGTGCAAAAATATTCTGACAAAATTGACAGATTAATAGCTGTCAGATTATTTTAGGTTTAAATGTCATCACTCTGCATAATCTTAAAAAGGTAATAAGTACAGGAGTTCAACCTTATCGCTATTTTACTCACATATGAAATTTTGTCAAAACTGGTAGACCACTTTCTTGGCCAACCTTACACAGATGAAAGAATCAACTACGTGTGTTTGGAATTATACAGATAAAAGATATCAATGTCGATGTCGTTGCTCTTAAATAAGGTATTATACTGACATTGCAATCTATTTAAAGGTAAAAAAACTCTGAGCATTAGTCCTAGATACGTGACGTTGAAATTTATTGAAATTGTTTGAGTTTTATTAAAAGTAAACTAAAACAAAACAATGAAGTGTTTCTGTCGCCGAGTTTATTAAATCACAAATTTACATGACCTTTGGCCGGTTTAATCTGCTAGGAAACATAGCTCATAATACAGCCCCAGAATATCGATCAATCTCAACGACAAGACTAACGAGGTGACGACAGAGTAACGATATAATCATAACCGTTACCTAATCGTTGTTATGAATAAAAAATCCACGTACATAGTATATGTAATGTCTTAAAATTAAGAAGTAAAAAAAATTTTTATAACAAGCTTTTATTAAATGCGCTAAGAAGAACAAAATAAACTATCACATATAAAAGATTGTCGCGAGATTTACTTATAGAATACATTTAACGACAAGCTTTTATATGTAAAAGTTTAATTTGTTCTTTTTAACGCATTTAATAAAAGCTTGTATAAAAGTTTTTTTTTTTTACTTTTAATTTATTTTCCGACTAAAAAACCAAGCTTAGCAAACCCTTTCATTTGATACCCATATTGTAGGGATGCATTAAAAATAATTGATCCGCCATCTGGGTAATGCCGCCATGTTGGATTTAGAATGACGGCACACACATAACCATGCATTGTCATCCGACTTACACGTGCATGCAAAATTTCAGTTCAATCGGAGACCGGGAAGTGGGTCAAATTAAGATTCCATGATTTTCTTACATAGTTACAAGTGAAGCTAATATAAAAGCTTGTAAAAAGGCGCTAGAACCTACTAATATAAGTAAATTGAAGAGAAATTTAAGCTTTTTAAAAATAGACGTTTGTTTATAGGGATCTAGAATATTAATTTTAAATGTGGTAAAATATATTTTACCGGGTCTCCTCTATCCTCATACCAAATTGCGTCAAAGGCCGGCCAGTTGTTATTATCAGATTTCTCCCGATGCCAACTCTAAAGAGACTTTTATCAAAATCGGTATAAAAGTTTGTGAGCTTATTCATACAAAAACTTTTATCCCCTAACTGGCGGATAAGAAGCAACAATGAAAGCTATGGTCCACGTGATGTGAGCGACGTCGCGGCTGGACAGCAAATCTTCGCGGGTTTAGACAACAGGTCAAAATAATTATTAAAATACCTTTACAAACCACAAAGTTAGTAATTTAAACTTTTTTTAGGTTTGCAACATGAAGTAATTTTACGCGCCATATAATACGCATGGAAAAGTCAGTTTTGCTACGAAGAGATAACGTGCAATTTTGAATAGCTAAAATTGTTTGTATTATTGGATTTTTTATTGAATACTAGCGGACCCGACAGACTTCGTCCTGTCAAAAAGATTTGTAAAGTGGCAGTTTTTTGTTCCTACTTATATTATACATAAGAAATTTTTCCTGAATTTTCTTTGCAATAAAACTCACGGAGCCCGAGACCTTTCCAACGAATACAAATCCGTGGAAATCGGTTCGTGCGTTCTGGAGTTATAGCGTCAGGAAGGAAAACCCAACTTATTTTTATATAACAGATAGCTGACCCGGTGAACTTCGTACCGCCTAATTAGGTATTGGAGGCATATTTAGTAAGTCACAAACACACGACACAATACTTTTTTAATTTTATTGAAATTTGTTGCTTTTAGATTTTTAGGAATATTAAGGAATTATAGTATAGGTGCACAGCAAAGAGGCGTTTACATTTCAAGTGACATTTTACCATAGACAATAGGTTGGCACCCATCAAATATGTCAACACATTAATTATTTTTATATTTTGAAATTTAAATACACGATGTTATAAGCAAAGTTGATATTATGTTGTCGATTCAAAAGTCTTGTTTTAATGCGTTCTTCAATTCGAGTGGAACTGAGAGTACAAATACCGTCAAATGTTTGACAGAAAGTAAGTGATCAACTTTTATATGGGAAAATGAAATTGTCGTCTTACTCTATCTTACTCGCAATTTTCCCTTATTTGCTCACCGTTTAGACCTACCCTGGACTACGACAAACATTTTAAAACCAAAATCAGCTCAATCGGCCCAGCCGTTCTCGAGTTTTAGCGAGACTAACGAACAGCAATTGATTTTTATATATATAGATAAGGTTATATGCAAACTCTACGGCACTGGATTACGGGTGGCTTTCCCATTCTTTGTGAGGCGACTGCCATTCTCACCTGGGAAAAATAAAAAAGGAAGTACTCACATTGGACGTTCACGTAGACGTCCTTGTAGACGTAGCCGATGGAGTTGGTCGCGTTGCAGCCGTAGTTGCCGGTGTCCTTCTTGAGCAGACCGGTGATGATGATGGAGTCGGCGGTGACCTGCCGACGTGGGTTGGGTTCGGCTTGCTCGATGGGCCGCCCGTTGTGCACCCACGTGATCTGGGGCGGGGGTGTGCCGTCAGCGCGACAGCGGATCACCGCCGTCTCGTCCTCCGCCTTGTTCTGGAACTCCGGTTCCTCCGTGAAGAACGGGGCGGCTGCGTGGCAAACGAAAATATTTATTAATACCAGTTTACTGCACCAAGTGCATCAACTTTAGCAGGGTGCTAATCTACTTTTCATTCAACTACCGATTCGTCTGTCATAATAAAAAAATACGTACTCAAAATAAGAACTGAATTTAGAAAATAAAGTTCAATTCGTCTACACATATATTTAATTAAGAAATATGTGCTTTGTGATCAATTTTGTACTGATTAATGATAACATTACTACGTAGTTGAAAGAAAATATATTTATTAGCGTTTTCTGTATCTGAAGATAGTTGTATACATTATAGGCTGCATATGCATTATAAGTTAAGATTTATCTGGCGATGAAGTTTTAATAACAAATAACAATTGAAACAAAAATTTTAAAAACAAACAATAATTAAAAAATAACAATTATTTCGTCTGCCAATTACCTTTTTTTCAATAATTGAATCAAAATATACAATATTTAAAATACAGCAAACCATTTGAAATATATATTAAACGGCATGTGAATATAAAACACGGCAAATGCACCTATTTAAATAAATTATAGATTTTATATCGTTTAATAGAGGAAGGTATAACTTCTAAAGGGCTGAAACAAAGATGAAAGTTCAGTAAGAAACGGAGCACCTTTTTTTTCCGAGGGGAAATGCACCTTGACACCGCGCTAGCTATATAGGGGCGGCCGTATGTGGGGCTCTTCGGTCATAAGGACTGAAGAAACGGAGCACCTAGCAAAAGTTTCTAACACATTTTGTGGTCGAAATATGTAACTATCCGAACGTAGAAAACGGTAAAATAATTTCATCTATATATACAATTAAAAAAATGCAGCTAAGCAGATGCAGCAAAATTGCATATTCGGGTTAGTAACCCTTCACGTGAATCCTCAACTAAGTACAATAACAAGCCATACATAACCGTATCGCTGTCTGCAGCGGCGGAAACCCGACAACTCAGTCTGGGCTGCAATTAGCAAGGCTTAGCCGCAGACGATGCTTCTTAGGGCGCTCGCCCGACGACCTTTTGTAGCGATGCAGTAGCGATACTGTCACGCGTCTGTATCGATACAGTCGTAGTGGCTTTTAAAGTTAAATTAAGACACAGAAGCTCCAATTGTATAATAAGTACTCAAGGTCACACACATACACACATGTCACATACGATTAATAATAAATGCATAAACACACACACATAGAATAATTATTTAGTTCTACACCAATAAAGTAAATTATAGTAAGTTTCATTCCCGCATTGAACACTAAGGAAAGTATTGTTGCGGACTTTTATAAGACGTGCAAATCTGGTTGGTTATTGTACACACAGCAACATTTGAGGCTTTACATTTTGACCTTGACAGCTCTTAAATCACTGGGTAATAAGGGTGGTAATTATTCGTTAATTGAAACTCTCCCGTTCAAAATAAACAATATGCAGAAAGCGACTTCGTGAATATGATAATACCAACATATAAATAAAAGCCTCGAACTAACAACTCCGAACAAAATAACTCGGCACGTTTATCTGGCTAGGACGAGGTCTTACAGAACTTTTATCGTCGTTCTTGAAAGGAAACAAGTTTTGTATGAAAGTTTCCCGTTATGCAATACTATCCAGGGTAACGTGCTCCATTTGCACGTTAAAAGAAATATTTTAGTAGTAATAACAAAAAAGTTGTCGCTGAAATATTGTCAACAGCATCACTTACAAAAATCAAAACCATAAGTTTATATTTCAAATAAGATTCTTATAATCAGTTCTGCACGTCAAAGGTGCTACGCCATTGATTCAGCAATAGCAAGGAAATCAGTAAAGAAAATTTTTTTACACAGTCGTCAATTAGAACCTGGTCTCGGATAAATAACCTAAACCTAACTTAACAATTTTAAACAAGTTTTTTTTACATTTTAAGAATCAAACTTACTGTTTTTTTTTAAACTTAATTTCTGGAATATTATTTGAGGATCACGCGTACCTACTCCGACGACTTAACGCCCTCCATAGTCGAGTGGATGAAGTCCCAGGTTCGAATCCCGATCGGTGGGGGCAGATGTTCGTGTGATGAATGCGAGCATTTGTACTTTAGTCATGGTTGATAATATATATATTTCTATCAAAAATATTTATATATGTGTAATATATGTATGTGTATCCGTTACCCTAGATCCCATAACACAAGCCTTACAGAGCTTACTTTGAGCTAGGCTAATTGGTGTAAATATTGATTTTATTTTACTTCCCATAAGTCCGAAAAAAGCTTACCGTAACCAAACGCAGTAGTTATATAAACCTCAACAATACTGTCAGCCTCGCCCCCTCCCCTGAGAGGGCGAGCGCTCAGATAAAGCCGATAGGGCCCCAGGCTTTCTGCCCGGCCAAAGGCATTAGGCAGTGTTTAGTTGGTAAGCTGGCCTTCTGTCAGAGTCCAACATAACCACCCGCCGTAGACCGGGCGCGGGTGGTATCCGGTGTAAGGTCGTCCGAGCACCAGGGAGTTGTCATAGCAACCACTGTGGTGGCGCGCCCCCTATGAGGATTCACTGCCTCCTCCCGCGAGGAAAAAAAAATTAAACTAACCCTAGTAGTATACGATGGCTGTTCCGATAATAGTTAGCTACACTGTAATTACTACCCCTTTTTTGTTGGAACTTTTTTTAATTTATGACATATTTCAATACTAACCTCCTTGTTGAAAATCACTGGCCATCAACAAAACCTTAATTTTTTTTAATAGTTTTAAAACAAAAAAGCATGACAGGCATTGTCATGCTTTTTTGTTTTTAACAATGGAGATCTCTCGAGAAGCGTTTCGAGCTATGATTTTCTATTATTATAAATGCGGGTTAACCTTTAAGGAATCATATGAAAATTCACAAATTGCTTTTGGTGAGCCTGCTCCTGTGTTAGCAACTATCAACTATTGGTTCCGTGAATTTAAATGTGGTCGAGAGAGCCCTTAATGATGACCCTAGACCTGGACGACCACCAACTGTAGTAACTCATGAAAACGTTATCCAAGTAGAGTGGCTAATCCAGGAAAATAGAAATATAACACATAGAGAGATTCAGGCTGAAATGAAGATTGGATCCCGGGATTGAACACCTTAAAGTCAGGAAAGTTGCCTCGCGATGGATACCTCATTTTCTCAGTGATGAGCAAAAGTACCGTCGTGTAGAGTGGTGCAAATTTATGTTGGAAAAGTTCGAAGAAGGAACGGTTTCCTATATCCTAACAACGGACGAATCTTGGATTTACAGCTACGATCATCTAACAAAGCAGCAATCCACACAATGGGTGACTGAAGAGGACGAGTTGCTTACAAAAGTGGTTCGCGGCCGGAGCGTTAATAAAAAAAATTGTTGCGGTTTTTTTTCGACGAAGTGATTCAGTTGCTGTTATTCCACTGGAAGATCATAGGACAGTTACTAGTCAGTGGTATTGTGAAGTTTGTCTCCCATAAGCTTTCGAGGAGTTGAGTAATGAACGTCCAAGTACCGGAGTCCGTGGCATTCTTTTTCACCAAGATAACGTGCCCGCTCACAGCTCACAGCACACAGCTGCTAGAACCATGCACTATTTGACTAATTCGGGACTACAAATGTTACCACATCCATCCTATAGTCCCGACCTAGCACGCTGTGATGTTTTTATATTCCTACAGTGAATAAAATGCTTCGTGGACGAAGATTTCAAACAGCAGACAAGGCCGTTTAAGAATCTCGACGGATATTTCTTGACCTTCCGCAAGATGCGTATTTCAATTGTTTTGAAAGCTGATTTGACAGAATGCGTAAATGTATTGGGGTTGGGGGAAATTCTTAGAAAAAATATAAATAGTTTTTATTGATATCCTTGCACATTTTCATTTAACTAAAATCTTTCGGAACAGCCCTCGTATTTGGCGTATCAGGAGGCTGGGGGTTCCCGGGGGCTCCCTACATGCCTGAGGAAGGCCATCCCTGAGGTTTTTAGTGGGTCTCCCCCTTCTCACGGGAAGGAGGTCACCTACCGATTGACTCAGATACTCACCGGGGCACGGCTGCTTCGGTGAGTATCTGTGTCGAAAAGGAAAGGAGGGATCGACACATTGCCACCACTGCGCATCCGACCTCGACTCGGCCCAGCACACGCTGGCGGAGTGCCCCGCGTGGGCCTCCGAGCGCCGAGTCTGAGTCTTGGTCGCAGAGATCGGGCGAGATCTGTCTCCGCCGGCATTGATTGCGGCAATGCTGGCGGACGAGGGAGGTTGGAGGGCTGTGGCCTCCTTCTGTGAAGCAGTGATGCTCCAGAAGGAGGCCGCCGAGCGGGGTCGGGAGATGGCCGATCCCGCTCGAAGAAGGCGGCGCCGGGCTCGGTAGCACAGCTGCGGCGCCGCCACGGGTCGCCGGCGGGCGCGAGGAAGTCGCGACTGTTACGGCGACCCGGAATGGACCACGCCCCTTCCGTGGCCAGGGGGCGTCGTCGGTGGAGGAAACCGGGGGAGGAACCCTACATGCCTGAGGAAGGCCATCCCTGAGGTTTTTAGTGGGTAGGCCTCCCCCTTCTGGGGAGGAGAGCCCCACATAACCGCCGGCTCGCCACAGCCGGGGTATGCAATTTAATGCATTTTCCTCAGGAGAACAAAAAAAAATAAAAAAAAAGGTCTCCCCTTCTGGGGAGGAGAGCCCCACACAACCGCCACAGCCGGGGTATGCAATTTAATGCATTTTCCTCAGGGGAATAAAAAAAAAAGTTCGCTATACAAACGAATTCCCACTAATATTATAAGCGAGAAAGTTTGGATGTTTTTACTCTTTCACGTAAAACTACTGATTGGATTTTAATGAAACTTTACAATAATATAGCTTATACATCAGAATAACACATACGATACAATTTATAGATATTGTGTGAATTATCCAAAATAAGACGTTAAGAGACCTGCGAAGACGAAGTAGCGGGCACGAGCTAGTAATTTATAAGGGATGAAGTGATAATGTGAGTTTAAAGAAAACGCTTTCCGGAAACGTAGACATTATCAAAATCAATAAACAACCCGAGTTCGTACGAAATTCAAGGACATCCGTAACAACTCCCCTAATTACACAGTTCGATAGGAATGTTTCAATTAATGTGAGAACTGGGTTACCGGGTAGCTTGCGTGCGTGACTGGTGCGAAATTGCGTCATCGATCCGACGAAGCACAACATGATAATATCAACGTAGTGTCCACTGGTGGTCGTAAAGCAATAAATATTAATATTTGCCCATTAAAGGAGCGATGGACCCCAAACATGTCCTCGGCGCTGTACAAATGAACGTTTCGTTATAACACACTACTTTTTAGCCTTATAAATAAAAAGTTACAAAAACCCTGAGGTTATAATTTCGAACAATCCATACTAATATTATAAATCGGAAAGTGAGTTTGTTTGTTTGTTTGTTCCGCTTTCACGCCGTAACTATTGAACCGATTGCTTTGAAATTTTGCAAACGTAAAGATAAAAGTCCGGATTAAATAATAGGCTACTCTTTATCCTGGAAAAATCGACTGATCCCACGGGATGCGCAATAAAGGCTTCGCTCAAAAACAACTGCACAGGTTTTCATCTACAGATAAAGTGATTCTTGAGTAAGGTTTTGTGGTATTTTTTATCTTGGAAAAACGGATAGTCCCACGGGAAGCGTGATAAAACATTCGCGCCATAAACCGACTTCCGCGCATATGTAGTCGTGGGCAAAAGCTATGTTCCTTAACCCTCTATAGACTCAATCCCGAAATCCACGCGGCCGAAGCCGCGGGCAGAAAGCTAGTAAACTATAAAATTCAATTCTTCTTTCCGAAATTCCATTAATTTGAGTAGGTTTCCCTAAAGTTACTCTATAATAAAATATCTTTAAGCTTACTCTATAAAAAAAGTTTGACAGACAACTTCTCTAAGTAATCAGCCAAACTATTTTCGTTCGAAAGAATATTTGAATCTAACGAGAACCGTGATAAGAAACTTTTTTCTTAGAAATTGAGTAGACATCAAGTTATTACGTCGTTGGCGTAGCGACTACGTTGTAAGGGTCGAACCGACTTGTCGCTACCCTTGGAGAGTATCGATTGGTTTCCGATTGCATACTAAGTATTCCTCCAACCGCTCTTAATTCTTTGGTGACTCTTTACAAAGTTTGATGTTTGTTCTACTGTGGGAACTTGGTAAGTATTCGTACTTGGTATTCGGTGAAACACATAAAGATTTTTATACAAAAATAGAAAAAAAAAATTTTGGGGTTCCCCATGCTTAGAACTGAAATTCAAAATTTTATTCATCAAACCCGTACCGTGTATCTATGGATATGTCTCCAAAAATGATATTGAGGTTTCTAATATTTTTTTTTTCTAAACTGAACAGTTTGCGCGAGAGACGCTGCTAAAGTGGAAAAATGTGCTTTCTAATAAAATAAGGGAATGATAAATATAAAAATGATATATGATGTACATTACCATACAAACATCCATAGAAAATTAAAAATTATTCGAATGAGATCTAATAATGAGTTCTTTTTAATACGTTACGCATTTTACCTTTTATTCAATCAACTCCAATATTATAAAGAAAAACATTTATTTAAATGTATAGTGGTACGGATTCCTGCGTGCGTGAGCCCGACTCGCACATGGCCGGTTTTTTTTTTATTAACATTCATATTATAATTGCAGGCAACAAGATCAAACAGGTTCTTAGAAATAGCGATATATTTATTTATGACGATGAAACGTGGCGTGACTCACGACTTGCGCTGCTCCCGACTGACAGGATACTGCTGCCGACCCAGCTTTTTTTCCCCTCAGGAGGCTGAGAATCCTCACAAGGAGCACGAAACGTGCCCAGGATATCACCAGCATCGGCAAGTGTCACGGAGGTTATGTCGGACTCCACACGACCGAAACGGTCGGGCCACGTGACCTACCGACTAAACTCAGCCTGAGCCTTGGCCATAACGGCCCTACGGCTTGGATGGAAGACCGACCCAGTCATATCTATACTAATATAATAAAGCTGAAGAGTTTGTTTGTTTGTTTGTTTGAACGCGCTAATCTCCGAAACTACTGGTGCGATTTGAATAATTCTTTTTTTGTTGGATAGTCCATTTATCGAGGAAGGCTATAGGCTAAATAACATTACGCTATGACCAATAGGAGCAAAGACAGAGCGGTAAATGTGTAAAAAACGGGGAAAATTATTCATTTTTGAAGGCTTTCTTTGCGTGCGCTGCGAAAACGGTTCAAGATACACAAAAAATATGTATGAAAGAATTATTCCTATACTAATATAATAAAGCTGAAGAGTTTGTTTGTTTGTTTGTTTGAACGCGCTAATCTCCGAAACTACTGGTGCGATTTGAATAATTCTTTTTTTGTTGGATAGTCCATTTATCGAGGAAGGCTATAGGCTAAATAACATTACGCTATGACCAATAGGAGCAAAGACAGAGCGGTAAATGTGTAAAAAACGGGGAAAATTATTCATTTTTGAAGGCTTTCTTTGCGTGCGCTGCGAAAACGGTTCAAGATACACAAAAAATATGTATGAAAGAATTATTCCTCTATACATGATCTAAAAAAAAGTCCGCGACGGCATATGTCTATCTTTTAAGGTTTAGTCACAATGACCGTTTTTATGGTACCAAATTTGGTCGAAATAATTTGTTTAAGTTGTATCAACATAATAATACTAAAAATTCTGCGGAATCTCGACCATTCCGAAAATCCCGCAAGAACGGGAACTATGTGGGAAAAACCAAAAATCTGCCGGAAGTCACTATTCCACGCGGACGAAGTCGCGGGCAAAAGCTAGTCCAACTATAATATTTTGAAAATCAAATGTATAAACTATGTTCCGCCACGTGGCCCACTGGACTACCTGTTAGATGACAACACCAATCAGTAAAGAGACAATATTCAAATCCGCAATCTTCCGAAGTCGAGTGGTCAGCAAACCGGTTTCAAGGTGTCGCCATCTCTGAGGTTCCGGTGAGAGCAGATGATTATATGATAAATGCGAGCATTTGTACTATCAAAAATATTTATATATATATGGCTATCCGTTACCCTAGATCCCATAACACAAGTCATTCAGAGCTTTTACAGAGATTTATCATAAACAAATAATACTAATCTTTATTTCTCAAACACACAAAAATCAGAAACAGACACTGCGATATCCACAGAAGGCTTGGCCTGACTTGTGGTTGTTAAAATCAAAAAATCAACATGGCGTACGTAGAGGCTATAGTATATTGTTGAAAGATTGAGAGAAAGGAGACTTTTCTGGTATGGTCACGTATTAAGGGGCGTCCATAAATTATGCCCCCTTAAGTAGAGGGACTGATCATGTTACTAGGAAAGTTATGGACATGAAATTTGATGGGCGTGTGGGAGAAGGAAGACCGAAGAAACGATGGATGAGCTGTATGAATGTTGATATGTTGAAGAAGGGAGTTTTCACCATGGGAGAGTCATACTTCGGCACGAATTGGGCCGGGTCGACCGGAGTGATACCACGGCCTCACAGAAAGCCGGCGTAAAATAGCGCTTGCGCTGTATTTCGCCGAGTGAGTTAGGGTACCGGAGGCCCAACCCCTTTTAAAAGGCCGGCAACGCATCTGTGACTTCTCTGGTGTTGCGGGTGTCCATGGGCAACGGTTATCACTTACCATCAAGTGATCCGTTTGCTCGTTTGCTGCCCTATCCTATGAAAAAAGAGTGTCGAAATGGCGACTGATAGAGGAGAGTGGAAGAGGAAGAAATGTTCCGCCGACCCCAAATACAATTGGGAACAGGCCAAAAGAAAGAATAAAACTTAAGAGGCTATAGAAATAAACAAACATTTGTTTATTGCCTTATTATCATCATGGTATAACCTCAAGTATGATAAGTGGAATTGCACATTAACATCACAATGACTGCGTATAAGAAGTAAGATATTTATTTAACAAATACATAAATTAAAGTTGCAGAAGCATCTACAGCGCCAAAGCCAGAGAAGATGACATGACTGGTAACAAGTGGAAAATTTACTGGTTTATATTTAATCGCTTTTAAATTTATATTGTCGTTCTTCTATTGCCATGACTTTAAGCAATACTGTACTGACGCTATTGACAGCTGAAGGTTAAGAGGTTGACGCCCGCAGCGGGACTTATATTTGTGTACTATATTGGAGACTTGAAGGTTGACGCGCAAGGTTTACCGCTGTATCGCTGTTAATTATGCAAACGATCATTAGATCGATTTAATTACTTCACTATAAACGTTACAGACACAATCCATGTCCTATATTACACGGAGAATCATGTTTAAGTGATGTCATGTTGAAGTGGTCGCCGTAGCGGTCGCGACTTCCTCGCGCCCGCCGGCGACCCACTCTATAATGTCTATACATTATAGAGTGGGTCGCCGGCGGGCGCGAGGAAGTCGCGACCGCTACGGCGACCCGGGATGGACCACACCCCTTCCGTGGCGGGGCGTCGTCGGTGGAGGGACCGTGGGAGGTGGTAGCCTCCCCCGAGGAGGGCTCCCCTCTAGAGAGGGGAGCGGAGGCTGGGGGTTCCCGGAAGTGGCCTTTGTGTTCCCGGGGTTTCCCTACATGCCTGAGGAAGGCCATCCCTGAGGTTTTTAGTGGGTAGGCCTCCCCCTTCTGGGGAGGAGAGCCCCACATAACCGCCGGCTCGCCACAGCCGGGGTATGCAATTTAATGCATTTTCCGGCGGGTGTCCACGGGCAACGGTTATCGCTTACCATCAGATGATCCGTTTGCTCGTTTGCTGCCCTATCCTATAAAAAAACATGGATTTTCAGATACTTGGTGTTTACGCCAAAAACCTGTTTCGCGCTTGTTGCCCGCATGCGCTCGCTAGTAGATAGTCTTATGTGTTACAACGTGATGGCTGGACTGTCGCGACAACAGACCGACCTATGCGCGACCCGCGCCTTTACATTTTTATTCCTATCTATTGTGAGTGTTCCTAAAAAAAAAATAAACTGCGCCAGTGAGAATATTGAAGAGAAGTGAAGAACTCAGTGGGGTTTTTTTTACGGGATTGCACCTTATGCACCATGACACCGCGCTGGCTAGACGCGGCCGTGGTGGGGCTCTCCGATCTGACAGGACCGGCCTACCCACTAAAACCCGCTTGAGTTCTCTACCGCCATGTGATCCGGAGGAATCATATGGTCGACCTAGGGTTCTCTAAATAGGTGAAATCGCGGTAATAATTTGACATGACAACAAAGCAACGATAACAGGGCTCAGCACGTTGTTTATATATACGAGGGCTATCCAGAAAGTAGATTACGTTTTGGGATAAAAAAATAAACAAAGTATAAGAAACAAGTTTTATTATATTGTTACGCCGGTGGCTTAGTACAACTTCAAAAGTGATTTTCTGTGACTTAGAAACGTTTTCAGCAGGCTGAAACGTCGTTTCAGGCCGTTTCAGAAGTAGCTCTTTCACATACTAAAAAATCTAAATTACACCCAAGTTACAGTAGTTTTCAGTACGTTTCAGGCTTACCCTCTATCCAACGCCGCAATAAACTGAAAACCCGTTTTCAGGCGTTTTCAGGACCCCTTATGAGCCATTCAGTAAAAGGACATAAATTTCAATAGGAGTGAAAGAGATAGCAATAGTAGAAAGAGACAGATATAGTTGGAACATTCGAGAAGTATTAGAATGAGAAAACATCATTAGAAAGAGATAGACAAACTCAGAATATTCGAGAAAGATAGTACGGGAATATTCGAGTATTGTGTGACAAGGATAGCACAAGGAAGAGACAGTTATACTCGAAATGTCTCGAACGCGCGACGTCATTCCTACGCGCTTATGTATTGGACTACACATTCGAGTGCGTCCGCGAATGTTCTGGCAAGAGTGGCAAGTGCCTTAGGGACTATAGGGGCTGTGTGCGGCCGCCGCGAGGAGTATTGTTTTGCGATACAGTGCGAAAACATCTAAGAAGTGATATTGGAGAACTAAGAAGCGACTGTTAGTGTACTAATTAATAAAAGTTCAGTGTTTTGGTAGACCGCCGTTTGATTTACTGACCCAGCTCGTAACAATATACAGATGAAAGCCACACTCAAATATTACTTTTCTACATAGTCACCATTCAAATTAAGGCATTTATCGTAGCGATGTACGAGCTTGGAAATTGACTGTAGAAAAGTAGTATTTGAGTGTGGCTTTCATCTGTATATAATAAAATTTGTTTCCTATACTTTGTTTATTTTTTATTCCAAAACGTATTCTACTTTCTGGATAGCCCTCGTATAATTTTTCCCTAGCCCTTGGAAAAGCAAAATGATTATGAATTACATCGCAAATTCTCAAAAATAGTGTGGGAGTTATGTAAAAACTATATGTTACACTATATATAGGTCATTAAAGATTTTTTTTATTATAAACAAATTAAATACACACGTGATTAAAAGATATTAATTTTTTTATACTTCCTTTTCACTATTCTAATTCTAACTAATTCACTATGAAATGGCTCTTTATTAAGACGTGAATTTTGCGAAACGGGATTGCGAAGTTGAATTTTGTATTGTTTGTTTTAAACAATAATAAAGAAAACTCGTCAAAATTTTAAATTAATCTAACATGAGGATATTATTTACTATTGCGCAAATGCTATGTTATACCGTTAATATACGTTTAAACCTCTTTGACGACCTCCATAGTCAAGTGGATAGTATACCGGTTTCAAAGTGTCGCCATCCCTGAGGTTCCGGGTTCGAATCCCGGTGGGGGTAGATGTTTGCATAATGAATGCCAGCATTTTTTCCTTAGTTTACATTTGTTAATTGTTATATTTTTTATTATCATTATTTTTTAATTCGTAGTTGTTGATTGCTTACTGTAATTCCTTTAATATTAGTAATATACTCAACACATAAATGTCTAGAGGTGAGGGAGCCTGGAGATCTGTAGAGCAGGTTTATCCTTTTTCAGACTCTAGACTCTCACATTAAGGTTATGTTGTTAAAATTATTTTACACCATCTTGAAAACGAGATGGACGAATGGGCCCTGTCAGAATTGCGAGAAGTTCATTTTGAACAAGATGTGCAACAATGAGGAGGGATGAAAGCAATATAACAAAAAGAATGATGGATATGAATATAGATGGACCTAGGATGAGAGGTAGACCAAGAAAGCGATGGATTGAATGTGTGAATTCTGATATGAGAGTAAAGGAAGTCGATGTTGAGCTGACGAGTGACAGAGGAGAATGGAAGAGGAAAACATGTTGTGCCGACCCTACTTAAGGTGGGAAAAGGGCAGGAAGAAGAACAAGAAGAAGAGGTGCTCCGCCACATAACAGTCACCTTTCACGTTCCAATTTGAGCCGCCTATTCGGTACACAGTTGATAGGTACTTACACATGGTCCAACACAGTGGCCACCTCGTAGCCCCGATTTAACACCACTTGATTTTTTTTTATGGGGCTTCGTGAAAAACGAGGTGTATAAGACGACGTACGCCAGTGTTCAAGAGCTCAAGGATGCATTAATGACCATTTTACGAAATATTCATCCCAGAACATTATAAGCCGCCATTCGTTCAGTGCAAAAAAGGATAGACTTATATATTCGTAAAAATGGAAATCATTTTGAGCAATTTATTTCATAAACCAATTTCTTAAATGTTTAAATGATTTTTTTTATTTCAAAATGCTCAAAATTTTACCTGACCTATGAGTTTCGAGTTGATTTATCAATATTTCCGTACGAAATGTATGGGAAACGTTTTTGGCGATTTCTGTCTTTTCTAGTACTGAAAGCTAAAATGGTCCCATAGAGTTTTTTGATCCCCACATGAAATAGAATCGAGTGGCATAAAAAAAATTTTTGGACTTTTTGCATTTTTTTTGTCAACTGTAAGTTTTTTACATAATCTGTGAAAGCAGTTCAAAATATGTCAAAAAGTTAGGGAAGGTCTTCTAAGAACGTTTTGCTGTAACTGCAACGGTTAAGGTACTTGCCCTTACTGCCCCGTATCAAAAATACACCCTGTATAGCCTCCTTGTTTTAATATCTCATACCTTATGTGTGAGTAAATAAAGATTATTATTAGTCATAGTTGTATAATATATGTATGTGTATCCTTTACCCTAGATCCCATAACAACAGGCCTTACAGACCTTACTTTGCGCTAGGCTAATTGGGGTAAGTGTCACATACACACACACATACATACATTATATTTATATATAATGTATGTATGTATTTATTAATAGCTACTTGCAGAATAATCTCGCAAATGTTTATTTACCTTTCTTCCAAGTTCGATTCACTCAAAACATCGCAAACCCTTTGTACAATTTCCAGGAGCGAACCACAAAACTGTCATGTAGCGACACAAAAACGACAGGATCGCAATTTGTGAGCGAAAAGTACAATAATGTTACACCATTGTGCAACGAAACCGGCATCACAATAGCAAAATCAGTGATGAACAGACTTCACGATGAAAAATGTTTTAATACTCGAGACGGTTAAAATGTCGTCATGCAGAATATTGCGCTTGGTGTTTTTGTACATTGCAAAGTTGCGAGGGTATAGCATTCTCATTTCTGATTGCGACATTTTTTTGTAAGCTATTTACATTTCAATAATACATTACTCCATTTCAGTTCTATGATCAGAGGGAGTTTTAACTACGGTCATCAATGCACGTGTACGTCCTTCTTATCTACAGACTGAAAAAATGGAATTATTGGGTGCCACAACTAACTCACCTCACATATTGGCAACGTACTGAAACGGCGTAATTACAGATACAGTAGAAATAATTGCTGTATACACGTAATTATTATAGGGAGAGCTCGTCAAATATTGAATAAATTAACGCGTACGAAATTAACCAAAATGTCCGATGTGTTCAGAGCTATAAGAGCCGTATTCCCTTGACAATATTTTTATACCAAACTATCAAATATTTCTCCGTGATCTTAATTTTAATAAAAAAACTCACGAATCAAGGATCATTACAGTACGTAATGGTTTTCGTCTGAGTTGCAGAATTGACGCGAATCTCAAAGAAACTGTGTCATGTATACCCAATACACCATTCTGAATCTCTGAATCCATTTACCACCCAGGCAGGCTGTCTTCGTGTTTTTCGCCAACAGATTGATTAAATGTTATTGTGAATATGATTCTTAAAACATCTATAATTTCAAAATGGCTGATGTATAATTTGAAATGAAATGAAAGAAAATATTTACTGAGACATTTGCCTCAAAATTTTTCATAGTAAAAATCATTACTTTAAAAGTTATCGTATTTATTTTTTACTTTTTTGTCCTTTTATATTCTTTCTAAATATACGTAGGTAAGTTAGTTGCGTAAGATTTTGAAGTCGGTCCAAATTTTTTTAACTAAGTCGTAGGTAAGTCCATAAAGGTTTCTGATATTGGTATTATAGGTAAATAGATGTATTTTTCTTTCTTTCTCTAGTTGTAAGTGAAATTTTGGTTGTGTTGTGTTTATTTTTTCTACTTACATAAGGTACGATTGATTGGGTTTATTTTTTTTTTTGAAGTCAGTTAATAAAGAATTCCCTGTCTCAAAAAGCACGCAACCGATTTCGATGAAACTTGCAGTATCCCTAAGTTGAACAATACCTAGTAAAACAAAAAAAAAAGAATTACTTAAATCGGACTTGTAGTTCCGGAGATATGCGAACACACACATAAAACATACATACATACATAAACTTTTAAAATTTGGCAGATTTGTTGAGACGCTGATATACGACTTAACATTATACGAAAACTGGGCAGTGGAAACATTACATACATACGAGTCGAAATGATAACATCCTTTTTTGAAGTCTATTAAAAATGGGGTGTTTATGCGATACTAGCTAGTGCCTGCGACAACGTCTGCGCAGAATTAATATTTCAAGTAGCTACATATAGTGTGGCGTTTATCTTTGAATAACAGATAGGTTACAAAACAGTGAAATTAGTTTTCGTCAATCCTGGTCCCTTATGTCTAAGGTACCAAGATTCATTCATCTTCAATTCTACCCATATTTCACCCCCACATTGGTAAAAATGTCAAAATGCTAGAACAAACGATTTTTTGTTTCTTATGACGTGATGATATTTGACTAACTTGCATACTAACTTTCAACCTTTATTTCACCCCTTAGCTGGTCGAAATTTCAAAAATGCTAGAACCAATGTTTAATGATTTCTTATCAAGTGCTTAAATATAAAGTTTCATGGTTTTATCTTTTGAAATTAATAAAACCCATACAAACCTACAATCTCTATTTCAACCTCTTCCCCCTTTTTTCGAAATAAAAAGTAGCCTATGTTCTGTCTCAGGGTCTAATCTAAAGATTGTCTGTACCAAATTTCAACAAAATCGGTTGCGAGGTTGAAAGCGTAACAGACAGACAGACAGAGTTACTTTCACATTTATAATATTAGTTGGGATTAGGCATTATAAGCTATACATATCATGCTTTGACCAATAGGGGTGGGGGGTATTAATGGAACATCGGGGTAAAATAAACTCTTTTCAGAGCTTTCGTAAAGTACCTACATAGTTTGTTATAATAAATCACATAGTTCGTTTGTTATACTGCTCTAATACAATATACTGTTCTGATTGTATTTTAACTCTGTTATTTTTCCCTGTTGGTGTAAGATGATGCCAGTTTTACGAAAGCCGTGGAACGTCAACGGCATGCATTAAGGTAAAACCCCCAATACTCGTCAGTTTCTGAACTAAGCTGTGTTTGCAATCATGTCACATAGACAGTATTATAATTATGGATATTACTATTACACTAATATGTACAGAATTTAATATTCTTTCTTGTTAATATATGCAATTTAGTAGGCGAGGCAAGAAGAAATTATTATAAATATTTATATTGAAATTGAGCCATTTGTACCAGTATCCGTCAGATTTGTCCCAATTATCGTCAAAATGTCCGAGAGCTCGTCAATTTTCTGTGATAAATTTGAACTCTATGTCACTGAGAATAAAGTTCTAAATTAACTTCATCTACCATAATTTTCAATAGTAATATTTTCATCTTCATTTGTTATCATTTAAGCCTAATCATTATTTCATCTTCATTTGTCATCATTTAGGCCAATACATGTCTATTGCTGAACATAGGCCATATTCAAGTATATCCACACCGATCAGTCTATTAGCAAACATTACCTACCTGTAGTCTTTACCAAATGATCGGTCCAGCTTGTAGGAGACCTAACAACTCTGCGGTTTCCAGCATATGTTGTCTTGCACTCGAGGATTATTCTGCACAAACGGCCAAGTCCTGCGAGCAATATGCCCTGCACACTGCCATGGAAGCTAACTTTACTTAAGGTTCGCAATTCTTCGGGCTTTGTAGGTGACCCTGGTTCTCCTGCCGATTTCATCTTTTCATATTCTATCACTATAATGCACATACCCAACCCATAGTCTAATCTGACACCTCTGAAGAAACTGAAGCACTGCCAAGTCATCTCGACAATGAAGGCTTTCTCGTAATTTAACACAACCGCCAAGAATAGTGGCAAGTAAAACACATGATTAAATTTCCTCTCGCCTAATATTAAGCTGTGAAGCCGCCCAAATGAGATGACAGATAATGCAGTAGCGTGACCCCAACTATCCTACATGCCCAACCCCTGCCGGCCCTTACTTTTTCATGCCTCTTTTGAAGGATGTTATAGGATGAAGAAACATACGCACATAGGTAATTCCAATTGCAGGATGCACGGCAGATAAAGGAATGTTGCAATCTGTGGGGTACATACATTGTGAGAAGGGGGATATTATGTACGGATGACTGCGACGACCGTAACGCATGTCCCTGTTAAGGAAAGGAGAGGAACGATAAAAAATCTTTATTTGTTGATATTCGTCTTGCAACAGCAACCATAGCCTTCAAAATTGCGTCTACAGAATAATTTTTCTTAGACATCGTAATCTGCAAATCAAACATCGATTATGCTAAGCCAACCACCATAAGAATGAATATAGCTAAATTCATATTTTTAGTACTGTAGTAATTGTTGGACGTTAGCTGCGTATGTTACTATTTATTCGCATTTGCATTTGTATTGCATTACGTTCCTCTAATATGCAAATTAAGAGTTACTAGAATTCATTTCAGCCAATAGACGCCCACTGTTGGACATAGGCCTCCCCAAGGATCTCCACGCAGATCGGTCCTGCGCTGCAAGCGTCCAGCGCCTTCCCGCGATCTTCATCAAATCGTCGGTCCACCTTGTGGAGGCCTACCAACGTTGCGGTGTCCAGCATATGCCTGCCACTCCAGGACCTTTCCGCCCCAACGGCCGTCAGTCCTGCGAGCAATGTGCCCCGCCCATTGCCACTTAAGGTTCGCAATTCTTCGGGCTATGTCGGTGACCCTGGTTCTTCTGCGGATTTCATCATTTCTGATTCGATCACACAGAGAAACTCCGAGCATAGCCCTCTCCATTGCTCTCTGGGTGACTTTGAGCCGCCTTATAAGGCCCATTGTGAGTGACCAGGTTCTCTTCCGTATGTCATCACTGGCAACACGCACGAATCGAAGACTTTCGTCTTGAGGCACTGCGGTAGATGGGCCGAGAATATGCCGCGTAGCTTCCCAAACGCTGCCCAGCCGAGTTGGATCCGCCGATTTACCTCTTTCTGGAAATTGGACCTACCTAGTTGGATTATTTGTCCCAGGTAAACGTACTCGTCAACAATTTCCAGTGTAGAGCCTCCAACCTTCACAAGAGTGGGTGCTACATGGTGATTCGACATGATTTTCGTCTGGTCCATGTTCATTTTAAGACCCACTTGTTGTGAAACTCTACTGAGGTCTTCGAGCATTATGCCCAAGTCTTCTATGGTGTCAGCCATTACTACGATATCATCAGCAAAACGAAGGTGCGTCATGTTCTCGCCGTTGATGTTAATGCCCAGTCCTCTCCAGTCCAAAAGCTTAAACACATCCGCCAGCGTAGCTGTGAACAGTTTCGGCGAAATCACATCGCCCTGTCTGACACCTCGCTGGAGGCGTATTGGTTTCGAATTCTGATCCGGAAGACGGACTGACATTGTGGCGTTTTTGTACAGTGACTGCAACACTTGGATGTATCGATAGTCTATACGGCACCTTTGGAGAGACTGAAGCACGGCCAATGTCTCGACGGAATCGAAGGCTTTCTCATAATCCACAAACGCCAAGCATAGTGGCAGGTTAAACTCTTCGGTCTTCTGTATAACCTGCCGCAGCGTATGTATGTGGTCTATGGTACTATAGCCTTTTCAGAATCCGGCTTGTTCGGGAGGCTGGAAGTCGTCAAACCTGCGCGCGAGACGATTCGTAATGACTCTCGAGAACAGCTTATAAACATGACTCAGGAGCGTGATGGGCCTATAGTTCTTTAATCAAGTTCTATCCCCCTTTTTAAAGAACAGTGCCACCACGCCCCTGTGCCATGCTTTAGGCGTTTTGCCATCGAGTATGACGGAGTTGAAGAGTCTCTGAAGGGCCTTTCGAACTGGTAGCCCGCCTGCCTTCAGTAGCTCGGCTGTAACTCCATCATCACCCGGCGCCTTGTTGTTCTTGAGCTGCTTGAGAGCCACACTAAAAAGTTACTAGAATGTTACTCAAAAATTCATTTAACAACCCGGGATCAAGTGCTTAATTAAAGGAGATATTTAGATTTAATAAAAATTAAAGCCAAAAATTTAACAAAAAGGAAAATATGTCACCACTGAAGAGAAAATTAGTTTGAGAGTTTTTTAAGGATCAAATTAACAATTCAAAAATGTATCCATATAAATGTATTATAAAATCACTCTTGAATGGCAAAGATGCTATGCCGCAGGTTCACAAGTCTACGGGCAGTAAGCCTTGGGCTGGAAAGAACCAGCAAGAAAGCCATCAAGGGCTATTTTTTTCTCCCTTTATTCTTACGGAACTGCCATTAGATAGTCTGAACGCAACTTCCTTTACAAGTTCATTACTAATAATTAGAGAAAAAAAAACTATAGTTTACACTGTAACTGTATAAAAAGCAACGCTAGTCTGGCTCGCACTTGGCTGTTATTTTTACTGTTGTGGTATAGAATTATATAGAACAATCTTCATCTGATATCTGAAGTATGAAAATTATACATAGTTAATAAATTATTAATTATAATATTGGAATTGCATTTCTGTTCAGTAGTGACATGTCATGATTTCATTAGCTGGCACATTAATTTTCCGCTCTTAAAGAATAATGTCCTTTATGTGTTTTCACTATTATATCAAAGTTAAAAACGAGAAGAGAAAAAATACACTACTCGACAAATCATGACGAACCTTCCGCCCTTCCGTAACAAAGAGTAGTATGTAGTATTATTAATTAATCCGTATCCCATCATTAAGGCAATACTTGCTTTTATTTCAAATGCAACTGAAATCTAATGTAAATTTATGATTACCGAAAAGTTTTACCAGAATTAAGAATAAGTTTTAAACATTGTAAACGAAATGTTAAGAACTATTTAATACAAAACTTGAATAATAATGACTATTTTTAAAAGAGTTTTACAATATCTAGCGAAATCTCCTTGTATTCCCATGTCCCAATACTCGACACCCCAGTACTCGACACACAACATAAAAACATTAAAAAAAGCAAACTTATAATATTTGAAGCACTTTAATAACATAACCAACAGTAATTTAAAATTACTGTTAATTTTAAACTTATCCATGCAGTTACAGCCAAACCTAATATTTCAAGTCATATCATGTTTTAAAAGCAATGATGACGTTAATTAGTGCAGCGTAACATGCTAGTCCCAATTGTCGTCAAAATAGTACGATTATTGACGGCCACTGGGTCACGGCGGGATTTATATGAACCAATTACTGTCACGCACAAAAAATTATTCAAATCGATTAATAATATCATCTTTGAGGTTAAAACCTGTTAGATTCAACACTTAGCTATTTCGGATAATAATCGTACTTACCAAACTACCGACATATACTGGTAAAACAGTAGCGTATATAGACTCGAGTTTCGTGGGGGGCCCAGCGAATATCTACATGCATGTATGTATATACATATATACATTATATATATATATATATATATTATACACATATACATATATATATATATATTATATATTATATAATATATATATATATAATATAATATAAATGAACTCCAGACGTACCTTCTTAAAAAGTCTATATATAATATATATATCATGTTATACGTAAAATAAAAATAATATTTTGAAAATAAATTTAAGTTTATTTATTGGATAAATATTTATAGCAGGAAGAAGTGTAGTATGTCATGTAGCTCTGACTCTGACTCTACCTCTCAGTTAGTAGGTCATTTAGGTTTGCACATTTCAGCTGAGGAGCAGGAATATATTGCTTGCTGTTAGTGTCTTTCTGACTGTAACAGTCCGAGACTCACTGTTACAATGCTCTGAAATGAAATGTGCTGTACAAACCTAATAATTAATAATACTAATTGATAACAAATAATAATAAATTAGCAAAATATGGTTTTTTATGCTGTAGACAATATAATTGACTGATTTTATGATTAACTTTTTTTTTTTTGCACAGACATGGTAACTTTTAGGACTAAATGCTAAAAGAAACTTCGAATAGGGGTAATAGAAACAAAAATATAAATAATGTTAATAATGATTATCATTAACATTTTATTTTATTGAAACAATATAAATCAGACAAGAGAAATCACATTATTTAGACTTATAAAAATTAAATAAATAAATATAATTTTTTTAAAAAAATCTAACGCATGAGACCTATGAGAAATAATACAAAAAGAAAATACTATAAAACAATAACATTAGTATAGTACTATAATAGAAACAAGTGGAAATGACTTTTACAACAAAAACATTAATATGTTATGATATGGATACATACGTTTACTATAACTATTTAATAAAATGAGTTTGTTAAAATAATCACATATTGAAACTGGTTAGATAACTGATAATTTTAGCAAAGGTGGATATGCATAAGTACATAATACATAAGTCATCAGAAGCATACCTCAGTAGTCAGTCTTCTACTATTAAAACTAAATTCTGTATATTTCTAATATATTCATTGATATATTAATATGCGTCTTTAAATGGATGAATAACAAGGAAAACAATTTGTAAAATTAATAAAACAATAATGATAAAAACAAATATCTAGTATGAAAAATTAAATTAAATTTTTTGAATGTTTATTTTATTATTATTATTATATTAAAAAATAATTTATGTGTATTGCGGGTTAAGGTATGTAAAAATTTCGTGGGGGGCCCGGGCCCCTCGGGCCCCCCCTATATACCCACTGCTGGTAAAAGTGTAATCCAACGTGGGGTGGTCTGTCGTGAATTCAGTCGCTGCACTATTTAAAATATACAAAAATATGCGAGGACTACTTTTCTATTTCGTGTTACACTGACGCCATTTCTAACTTACCTTAATGATGCCATTTAAATTATACAGCAAACTACTGCGAAATGTTGCCACAAAAAGATTAAAGTTTAATATTAGCAGTATAAAAATATTGTGTTTTTTCTACAAACTGACGGGTACTGGTACACTGACGACATTACCAGCGTTTACCTTAATGGCGCCGAGGAAATGACGGGGAGCATCCAATTTCACTCCCCACCCGATGGCGGAGCCCCGAAAGCCTTAATAGCCGTCCTGCCTGACCGACACGGAAAGTAAGAGCGTGACAAAAATTCTATAGCGAGCCCGCCTCGTCCTTGCTGGCACAATCAAAATAAGGCGAGTTATTGAATGAAAATGAAACCAAAATATTTGTCACACAGACTTCGGGAACTAGTTGCTGGTTGCATGGTCCATGAACTGAACTAATTTTATTCGTGAAATATGAACATTATTAAGAATTTTGTTTATTTCCTAATTTATAGTGCTTGGAATAGCTAGTTTAATTTTGTGTACTTGCGATTTTGTGACATCAATAGTATGGATATGCCGGGGAACTTACTGTTTTCAGAGATTGTAAAATTATTATATTGAACTTTCAAAATAGTATTTCATCTTATAGCTTATTGTTGTAATAATAAGTTGTAAACATAAAATTTTACAATAAATGCGTAAAGAAACGAATAGCAAATAAAAACAGAAAAAAAAAATGGATTATGAATATATGAAAATAAATTCCTTGACACCTAGTAATGCCGAGAATATACAAATAAAAAAATTGAAGTGTCTGTTTGTAATATTAAAATAACCGCTTTCTACTATATACATATGAATGTATATACGGTACACATACCGAAATACATATTTTCACCATTTTTGTCTGTCTGTTTGTTCCGGCTAATCTCTGGAACGGCTGGACCGATTTGGACGGGACTTTCACTGGCAGATAGCTTATGTAAGGAGCAAGGCTATAAAACAATTTTTTTTATTACATTCCACGCGGACGAAGTCGCGGGCACAACTAGTTTTATAATAAACATGACGATGATGATTATGTTGGCGATCTTCAATTCGAAGACGAATAATTACACCATCGGACCAACACTATGTACTTTAATGTTAATATAAATATATATTTATTTTAAATTTGACTTATATTGTAAGCTTGCAATAAATATCTATAATATCTGAACATGATTTTTTTCCTTATACTCACTCCTATAAACCTACAAATAAACAATAAGTGTAATTTTCATGATTATATAAAACTAGCTTCCGCCCGCGGCTTCGCCCGCGTGAAATACATTATTGTCAATCCTGGTCCCTTATGTCTAAGGTACCAAGATTCATGGTCTTATCTTCAATTCTACCCCTATTTCACCCCCACACTGATAAAAATTGCAAAACGCTAGATCAAACATTTTTTTGTTTCTTTGACGTGATATTCGAACTTGCTTACTAACTTTCAACCCTTATTTCACCCCCTAGCTGGTCGTAATTTCAAAAATGCTAGACAAATGTTTAATGATTTCTTATCAAGTGCTCAAATATAAAGTTTCATGGTTTTATCTTTTAAAATTAAGAAATCCCATACTATTCCCAAATTTTTTACCTCTATTTCAAGTCTCAACCCCTTCATCCCTTTTTTTTCGAAATAAAAAGTAGCCTTTGTTCTGTCTCGGGGTCTAAAAATTGTCTGTACCAAATTTCATCAAAATCGGTTGCGAGGTTTAAGCGGGGAAAGCGTAACAGACAGACAGACAGAGTTACTTTCGCATTTATAATATTAGTTGGGATGACATAAGTTCCATTGCATTGCATTATTTAAGGTCCCGGAAATCACGCTGATTTTAGGTTTATCCATGTTCTGCTTACATCGACTTTTATGCAAGTACATAAAATGAAACTACCTATTCTGAGCATTACTTATTTATTAAATAAGTATACAAACTAGAACTACAGAAATTAGAAGGCGACATCGCATCGAAGGCTTGTCGCATGCCAAGAGTTTACACAAGACTTAAAGTTTTCTTCTTGATCTTACCCCGTTCCCTATTTATATCTTTCTTGTTACACAAGAACTATAGTTTAGCGACGACACATTTAGCGCAGTGGTCGTCGGTGGTCTATGCAACGGGTCGCGGGTTCAATTCCCGCACGGGACAGATATTTTGTATGACCGATAAATTTGTTCCGGTCGTGAGATTCGTGTTCGTGTTGTTCGTTTTTGGGGGTCGTGAGTGAGGGTTGTGAGATTTTTATGTTTGTGACTGTACCCACGACACAGGATAAAAATCCCAGTGTGGGGCGACGGTAATAATAAAATATAAAAGAAAAAGATAGTAACTTACTAAATTGCTTTTCCATAGATTACATCACCAGCGTAATTAAAATATCAAATTTAAACATTATTTGTACTATTCCTTTTTTTATTAATACATGCGCTTCAATATTCACCAACCGATTGTCTTATCTGTAACAGTGTTGCCAGTATAATATAGAATGTATAACGCCTCAATAACAAGAGGGTGCATACAAACTGCTTTATTTTTAAAACCTTAAAGGTAATAAATGGAACATAGATCTATGTAAAGAAGGGATATACAAACATTTTCGACATGAATAATGCCCACAGCGGAAGAAAGGATACGACGAATCCAAGACATAAAAAAAGACATTATTTATAAAGTACCGCCATCCCATTGAAAACATCTCAGTATTTTTAACTCAATTACACACAAACTCGATCGAATCGAAATGTTCAAGTTGTTTGGAATTTGTTGCTTTGATAGTGTCGAGAGAGTTTTGAAACTAAAGATATATTAAAAAAAAATTGAAATCCAACTAGTTAATACCTGATATATAACAAATAATTAGTTGTATTTACTCATGTCAATCACATTGTGCAGCTTTAAAGTAAAATAAATAAAGATTTATATTCATTGCTTTACTGTAAGTTACAAAACAATATACCTACATGCAACGTCTTTGAAGTCAATAGATTTCTAGCCAAGAGACCTACATACTTATGCCGGCGAAGTCGCCGCGGGCTACAATTTAATACGTCGCCAATTAGCAGACGGCGAGGAAGCAAGCGCCTTAAGCGGCCGCCGCGGCCCCTACAAGATCCTTTATTTGGTACAATGTACCGCGCATTGTTACTATCGACGCGAGCGACATCCTAATGCCGGTGGTAGCTATGTGCACTTTTATTGGTGCGACAATTTAGGAAGAACATATTGTGTGATAAAATATTCATGAGATCTGAGGATGGATGGCATTATTAAAGAAAAACGTCAAGAAAACGGTCGCATGCAAGAAAAATCGTTCGTGTCTTGTGTCATATCAGGAAGTCAAATAAATGAGACAATGTAGATAAGACCAATGAAGTTATATACAAATAAGAAGTAGATATCGCACTAGCGATAAAATTCTGGCAATTGGTGTAATTAATATAATGAATTATTTTCCCGTAATGAATAACACGTTATTTAACAACGGCTTATACTGTTATCCTGCTGTTGCTGTTGACAAAATTATCGCCTAGTCGCATTGTTGTTGTTGCCACTTGCGTGTGTGCGGCACGGAGCGAGCGAGCACGACTGTGCTACAAGCTACAAGTCTGAGCGAGAGAAAGCTAACCGTTGTGTAGGCGTAGGCGCTCGCTCTGTTGCCTGACTGCTTATTCTTATGATATTAACCTTTCTCACAAGGAAATAAAGTTCCTATTTGTGTATTTCTTATAGTAATTTTACTAATCCCAAATTCACAATTTTGTAACTTCGCTCGTATGACAATTTAGACTCATTTTGATTTCCAGTGTAATCTCGGGATCTGCTGAACAGATTTTAAAAATTCTTTCACCAATATAAAGCCACATTATTGCTGAGTGTCATAGGTTATTATAAAAAAACCAAAAAATAAAAACGCTTTTACGTGGTAGTCCGTTTTGCAAAGTGAATCGGAGAAAAAACGGTCGAATGAAAGCGTTTCTTACGAACGCTGCCTTAACTATGAAAGATATTTTTGAGTTCTAGAGAAAAGATGTGGAAAATGGCAAAAAAGTCACCGGCAGCATATCTCTAACTTTTATATTTAAGTTACAAAAAGTATTTTAATATATTAATAAAATAATTTAAATCATTTATTACCAAACTTTATGAATCTTTATGAAAATAAGTAAACTCATCGTCTTAAGTGTGAAGCCCAAACAAGCGGACGGCGCGCGATGGCTTCGGGTTTAATTCGGTTCGCGTTCGTGCTCGCTTCGGGGATTATTAATATTATGCCCAACGAAGTGGCCACGAGTCAACTAATAAAACTATATTTACAAGCAATTAGGTTTCTAAAATACGCCTATAAGCAGGCTGGAGGGCTACGAACCCTTGTAGAAAAAGAAACGAATAATTTTAAGCAGGCAGGGCGACAGTAAAAGAAATTCCACTTTGATCTCGTCTTAAAAAAACGTGTAACACAGACCGAGACAGGCTAGCATCACTGCTTTACCCCTGCATCTTATTTCGCTAAAAATAAGGGCGGTTTTAGTGTGATTGTGATGCTAGACGTATATCGTCTGAAAAATTATAACCGTACCGGAAAACCGCAAACATAAATCAAGGAGCCGGCAAAAGGGTGTAAAGGGATCCATTCAAAGAGCCTCGTTTCCTATACGCTATGGGTGGGAGCTAGTATTAATTTGTCATCATTTCTATTCTAAACAGCTCCCCTTGTCGTAATGTATTATGTGAGATAACTACACAGAACAGATGCGTTTGTGTTGATTAATTGCAAGTAATCAAGTCGTTTATATTAAGATATTCACCACAGTATTCTTATTAGCAGCGTTACGTTCTCAAACGCGGTCCGTGTGACGAATTATGGTCCAGAGAAAGATGGAAACATGGAAAGGGAGAAGTGCTTATTTTTCTTACAGTTTATAAAAACTATTATGAGATTAAGTTTATTTTATAGTCTTACATCAATTAGCCTAGCCCAAGCTAAGCTCTATATGCTTGTGTTATAGGATCTAGGATAACAGATAGACATAAATGTATTAGACATATCCATACTAATATTGTAAATGGAAAAGTGTGTCTGTCTGTTTGTCCGTCTTTCACTGCAAAACGGAGCGACGAATGGACGTGATTTTTTACGTGGAGATAGTTGAAGTTGAAAGGATGGAAAGTAACATAGGCTACTTTTTATCCCGGAAAAATCGGCAGATCCCACGGGATGTGTAATAAAGGCTTCGCTCAAAAACTACTGCACAGATTTTCATCAATAGATAGAGTGATTCTTGAGCAAGGTTTTGCGGTTTTTTATCTCGGAAAAACGGATAGTCCCACGGGAATCTCGGTAAAACCTTCGCGCCATAAACCGACTTCCGCGCATATGTAATCGTGGGCAAAAGCCCTGACCCTTAACCCACGCCACGCGGGCGACGCCGCGGGCAGAAATCTAGTAGAAATATATATTAACAACCAAGACTAAAGTCAAATGCTCGTATTCATGACACAAATATCTGCCCCCATCCGCATTCGAACCTGGGACCTCAGAGATGGTGACACCTTAAAACCGGTGTACTAACCAACTAATTAACGGTGTATGTATGGATATAGTAGTGTCGCTGTCGGATAGTAAATATATTCTATATTATTTACTACCAGACCTGGCAAACTTTATATTGCCACATAAATTATTATTACTAGGCATTTATATAGTGAGAAAATAAAAACTAACTTACTAAAATCACTATTAAAAATAGGGGTTGGTGTGAAAGGGGTGAACATTTCAGGTTGTACAAAGAATAAAATAAAATGTCAGGGTTCGACAACCTTTAACACTTGGGGGTATGAACAATAGATAGTAGCCGATTCTTAGTCCAAAAAAAGCGGTCAAGTCGTTTCTTAGGAGTATGGATTTAACAGAAAGAAGCGGAGAAAACTAGACCTTAAAATCTGAAATAACACACAGTCGACGTAACGTTTGGTAGAAACCAATAAAGCTTCGAATCAAACAACGAGCGAAACAAAACGAAAAGGAAATTCGTGAATCCGTACAACTCAGTTCAGAACGCAGAGGTTAACTTGTAAATGTCAATGCTGCGTGACCTAACCCACGCTATTAAACCAGCGAACTTACACGTGGCTTTTAACGTGATTAACGCGGTATATAGCTTTTTGCGAGGCGTGACATATTTTAACTTTAACGATGATTAGTTGAGCCTTGACCAGCGCGGGAGTAATGGCCAGAACCGACTGGCCTCCAACCGACCCGATGGTATAACTCTCGCACCATGGAAGATGGAACGACCAATAGTTTGGAGCGTGACGTGTCCTGACACTCCAGCCCAGTCCCATCTTCATGGTACCGCTATCGAGGCTGGCTCTGCTACAAAATCGCCCGAACTCTTCTTACGGCGCAAATATACAAGCATAAGGGAGCGCCTATAAATTACGTGGGATGTTTAAGGGGGGTCGAGTCAAATCTCACCTAATCTTGCGTTGGAGAGAAGGGGACATATATCGGCAAATATCACGCAATTTTTTTCTGATTCAAACAAAAAAGGATTATACTATTTTGGTTCATTTAATCCAGATTGTACTTACTTAAGATTTAATCTTAAGCGTAATCGTAAACACGAATAATTTTAACATCAAATTCACAACATTATTCAAACAAAAATCGCTGATAAACAAATAATCGCTGACAATTTGCTATAATCGAAGCACATGCAAAATTAAATGACCGCATAAATGACATAACAACATGCTTGTAAGGTTGTTTCAACACTGAAAAAAATTTCAAATTGACAGTGCAATCTCCATCTTAAAAAAGTTTCAATTTGACACAAAAATTCCCATTAACAAAATTATCCGCCATTTATTGAATTCGTATGTTACGACCTCGATTGATTTTGTGCAAACTTCACAAAGTATCTACTAAATAGTCTGGACAATGCCTAAATATATGATTTGGATAGATGGGCCCGTTCTTGAGTTATTAATTAAATTACAACGAAAAGTGGCATTATTTTTTAAATATATTAGATTTGATAAACACCTAAAAAATCTTTTATTAAAGAAAGGATACTACAGCATAAATGAATTCCTCAATGATACACTTTAGTTACGTTTCTACTTCATACATTTTTGACAATTCTTTTTAATTTCTTCATAAAATCATGTTTATTTGATTTGAATAGAATATTCAAATTACTATGTCTAAAAAACCCGATTACTTAACGAGACTTCTTTAAATTCTTAACAAAACATCCGATTATAGAAACAAGCGCATAATTGGTTCAGTAATAATAGGTTTTAGGTCCTTAGATCGAAAGAACAACGTTATACTAAATTGGGAGATCCTACACACGCCTGACGACTGGTCGGCAGGCATAGTGAGAAAAAATAATCCACTTTGTTCCGATAACAGCCGCAATTGTTATATTTATTTAATTTACTAATTATATATATATATATGTTTTTACTTACAAGACAGCTCTTGAACCAAGGCTTATGTTGTGTTTGTGTACTAATGTGCCCTACCGTATGTGTTTATAAATATATACCATATATATATATATATATATATATATATATATATATAATCAAATCCCGTCTTCAAGACACTATAACACCCGCTGTTTGTATTGATCCGTAAGTGATATTAACCGTATATTTAAAAACTGTGATACACTTCCGTAAATATGAAATTTAATCCGAATTTAATTACTGCTGACAAAATGCGACCTAGATAAATGCGTAGTGACAGTCAAGTATCGAATCTTATGTCAAAATATTTTATTTTTTATTGACCTTCCTTTTCCGCGGTCCGAATTTCATAAATCCTTTTTTTTCTTAAGTGATAGGGGCAAACGAGCAGACGGATCACCCGATGGTAAGCAATTACCGCCGCCCATGAACGCCCGCAACACCAGAGGAGTCACAAGCGCGTTGCCGGCCTTTTAAATGGGAGTACGCTCTTTTCTTGAAAGTTTGGATATCGTAACGGTTCGGAAACACTGCAGGCGACAATTCATTCCACAGTTTAGCTTAGGCGGAAAATTTCTAGAGAAACGCACAGTGGTGGACTGCCAAGTATTGAGATGGTGAGGTGCCGACGCCGTCGCGAGCTCGCACGCGCTGTACTGTCCTGTGGTGGTGTGGAGCGCAGGCTGTGAGTGTGAGTGTGGGACTCACCCTCGATGTTGAGCTGGATGGAGTAGGTCTGCGCCGTGCCGACTCCGTTGCTGACCTCGCACGTGTACGTGCCCTGGTCCTCGTAGCCCGGGTACTTGATCACCAGCGTCTTGCCGTAATTGTCCTGCGTGATACTTTGGGATGACAGTATCGTCTTGCCATCCTTCTTCCAAACTATCTGAGGTAGCGGCCTGCGACAAAATTTTGACAGATCAAAGGAGATGTCCTCTTATTACAAGGAGGTTGGTTTTTTTGTGATCAGCGTTAACTAACAAACACCAAACTACATTAAATTGAAAGCCGAAAAAATATGAAGTATGAAACAAATAAAAGAAATATTTTTACCACCCCTAATTATTTTTAAATAAATAAAACATGTTTATAAGAAATATTTCATATGGCAACACCTTAATGATGTTTTTATTAATCTGTGGCTACCGGTATCTTACTCTATGTCACAGATTAATATACTATTGCTGGTCTGATCATAATCAGTCAGTCTGACTTGTCAGTTGATTTTTTATTAATATTTTTTTCTGGCTCTAGATAACATACATTAAGTAAACATAGCAGTCCCTATATTTTGTTAGTTAAGAACTTCTCAAAATTAGAAATATTCGGTTCATTAAAGCAATTATGTATGTATTTAGAGTTTTAAAAGGCTTGTTGATAATTTTTTTTAAGCAATGTGTAATTATTGCATTAAAGATATTTCATTTTTTATTATACTAGAATACGAATTATTAAAAATCGGGGGTCTTGAAAATAATATGACTTACGGCGATTACTTTCTTTTAGAGCCTTCTATCCAAATATATCAAATTTACCCGAGTTAGTTACTATAAACCAATATGGGACATCTCCTTTAAATATAGGATGATGAGGACAAACAGTCACCGTAGCCTATGGATACTTGCAACACCAAGGGCGTTGCCAATCCCTTAAAAAGTCTTGTTCACCCTAAACACGGTAAAATCCGTAAGTAGTTGATTTCATTGAAACATTCGAATATTGTTTACCACGACACACGACCGTCACCTCTGTTCCTATATGAAAGATCTCTTTTCATTTCAAAAAGAACCCAACATCCCCTGCAAATGCCACCACAAATAGCTACTCTATGACTATTCCTGTGAAATACAGTAATCAGGCGCTCTCAGACAGCCATGATGAAGGAGTCATACTTGTATAAACAAACTAATGCCGATCGGCCCAAAAGTTTCTTTACTCCAATGGAATAGTCCACCAGAACTGTAAGTCTTGGTATGCTTATGTTTCTGTTACAATAGGCCTGAGACGATTATGTATTTTAAAACGTATTCTTTTTAGAGACAATTAAACCGTTTTTGTCTGTAATCCAATATATATGTAATTTTTACTTAAAACTTGAAAATAAAACTGAACTACTTTTGTACTTTTTGTGTATTTTTATGTACCTATGTACATATATATGCTATCATTTTCCAGTAATCCGGCACAACCCTAGTCTGATATCTGCCGGATTAACGAGATTCTACTATATTACACTTAAATAGAAAAAAAATATATACAGTTAAAATATCAAAACATAAAAGGAAATAGTTTTCCTTCATTTAAACAATATATCAAAGTATAAGCAGCAAACAAAATAAGTATTTACTAAATATAAAAAAACAGGCGAACCGCGTAACGTAAACCACGCCACCAAAATGACATTAATCGATCGAGCAAACATGTGGGGAGGACCAGCAAATAGAATACTCACGTTCCACCGTAAATACAATAGAGCTCCACGCGTTTCCCCTTCAGACCCTTCTCCACCCTCCTGGTCGTGTACTGGCGCACCGGCTCGTGTTTGTTCAGATCAGGCGACGTTCCAGTCAGTTTCACTTGCAAATACACCTTATTGCCTAGTTTGTACTCGTTCCTGAATATTGACTTCGCGGCACATGTGTAGGCGTAGTCTTCACTCGCGTCGTACCTTGTCACGTTCGAGAACCAAAGGTTGCCTTCGGGATCGAGTGTCATGCGCGAGTTGTTGATTGTTTTCAATTGACCCTGCTCGCCTTGGAGCATCCAGTAGACTTTAGGGCTTGGGTGGCCGTCTGGTGGTTCGCAAGTGAGCTTGAACGGTTTGCCTTCATCGGCTGTCACCGTTTGTTGAGGATCGTCGGGCTCCTTGAACGAGTTGAGTTCGGCCTTCCTGACAAAGACGGAGTTTGAAGTGGCCGTGCCCCATTCGTTTTCAGCAAAGCACTGGTATTGGCCGAGGTCCTCGTCGCGCGGCTGGCTCACCACCAGCGTGCCGCGGCCTGGCTGCTGCGAAATGCGGTTGTCGTAGCTGGTGTATTCAAACGGCTTCCCGTTCTTGATCCATCGATACCTGTTTTGGGAGAAATTGATTATTTATTAACTCCTTCAGTGGAACTGGGTTTGCGTTAAGTGAGACATGACTATTTAACTATAATAATCGTTATGAAATTGATTTTAATTTATTAAATTGATGATGACATAGAAAAAACTGACGATATACGGAAAACATTTGCACGTTGACGCTTTCCGCCGCGGGCAGAAAGATAGTACGATTATATTTTAAGAGCACACGCTAGACTTAAAGATGACTTCATTGAAATACAACCAATCGAGGTTGAATCATAACTGAGATGAATAATGCAATCGCTGAATGAGCTGACGGCGCTATCATTAAACTAGCTTTTGCCCGCGACTTCGTCCGCGTGGAATAGTGACTTCCGGCAGATTTTTGGTTTTTCCCACATAGTTCCCGTTCTTGCGGGATTTTCGGAATGGTCGAGTTTCCGCAGAATTTTTAGTATTATTATGTTGATACAACTTAAACAAATTATTTCGACCAAATTAGGTACCATAAAAACGTCATTGTGACTAAACCTTAAAAGATAGACATATGCCGTCGCGGACTTTTTTTAGATCATGTATAGAGGAATAATTCTTTCATACATATTTTTTGTGTATCTTGAACCGTTTTCGCAGCGCACGCAAAGAAAGCCTTCAAAAATGAATAATTTTCCCCGTTTTTTACACATTTACCGCTCTGTCTTTGCTCCTATTGGTCATAGCGTAATGTTATTTAGCCTATAGCCTTCCTCGATAAATGGACTATCCAACAAAAAAAGAATTATTCAAATCGCACCAGTAGTTTCGGAGATTAGCGCGTTCAAACAAACAAACAAACTCTTCAGCTTTATTATATTAGTATAGATTCTCTAGCAAATAAAGATCTAGGTCAGTGATTTCCAAACTGGTCTGTATAGACCCCTAGGGGTCTATGACAACCTGCAAAGGGTCTACGTCAGCGAAACAAAAATTTGGGGCCCATGAAATAAAAAAGGTACTATCAGCGTATGTTGAGATCCATTATCATATAACAGTCAACACACATTTTTCCACTTTGGAAGCGTCTCACAGCCAAACTATTCAGTTTAGAAAAAAATAGAGAGATATTAGAGACCTCAATATCATTTTTGAAGACCTATCCATAGATACCCCACACCAATGGCTTTGATGAAAAAAAAATTGAGTTTCAGTTCAAAGTACGGGGAACCGCAAAATTTTATTGTTTTTTTTTCTATTTTTGTATCAAACGGTTACTATTCGGTATTCCGCCTATTCGGCTGCTTTTATTATATTCGGCCGAATACCGAATATTTACATATTATTCGGCCAAATACTTAAATAATATATTTTGTCATACCTATCAGAGAAATAATTGGTAAAATGAAAATTTAAAATCGATTGATTACGTATATATTCATATTTTCATTTTCTTATATATTTAAGTAGTCATTGGTACATAGCACAGGCATATAGTAATCAAAATTTAAAATGGTAAGGTTCTCATTTCTTTTATAATCATTTATTAAGTAGCCATTGGTACATAATTTAATCATTTTCTGTATTAAACAAGATAAGAATTTTTCTGTGCATTTGATTTATTTTCAGAAATATAATCTGTCTCTGAAAGCCATCAGCGGGCGCGCGGGCGATGAGTACATTAGAACAAAACAAAGGCGCGAAACAATCACGTCTGTACAAGTTCTTGGCGCTAAAATCCAGCCGAATACTTCTGCCTAATATTCGGCTATTCGGTCAGGGGCCTCGCCGAATATTCGGTATTCGGTATACTGCCGAATAATAACATACTATTCTTTGCAAGGCTAATGAAAATCTTAATGCGGTTCACTGAATACATCTACTTCCCAAGTTTCCATAGTATAGCTCTTATAGTTACGGAAAATAGTGGCTGTGACAAACATGACGAACGGTTCCGTTTTTTGCCATTCGGCTACGGAACTCTAAAAAAATATGGATGTTATATGGCACTACATTTTAAGTCAACATCCGTTGACTACATCCATCAAATTGGAAAATAATCCTTACTAATAATATTATAAATCGGAAAGTGAGTTTGTTTGTTCCGCTTTCACGCCGTAACTACTGAACCGATTGCTTTGAAATTTTACAGACGTAAAGATAAAAGTCTAAATAATAGGCTACTTTTTATCACGGAAAAAACGACAGATCCCACGGGATGCGCAATAAAGGCTTCGCTCAAAAACTACTGCACAGATTTTCGTACGGTTTTCATCAATAGATAGTGATTCTTGAGCAAGGTTTTGCGGTATTTTTTTCTCGGAAAAACAGATAGTCCCATGGGAAGCGCGATAAAACCTTCGCGCCATAAACCGACTTCCGCACATATGTAGCCGTGGGCAAAAGCTATGACCCTTAACCCTCTATAGACCCAATCCCGAAATCCACGCAAGCGAAGCCGCAGGCAGAAAGCTAGTACAATTATATTTTAAGAGCACAAGCTAGACTTAAAGATGACTTCATTGACATACAACCAATCGAGGTTGAATCATAACTGAGATGAATAATGCAATCGCTGAATGAGCTGACGGCGCTATCATTAAATTATTTTACGCAGTTATTAATAATGATATTGAATCATTGTTAATTTTTAATTCAATTATCAAAATACGGTCTTTTAGTATTGACTTGAATTAAAACGCATATACCTTTCAATATTATATTATGATATATAAAAGACTAGCTTTCTGCCCGCGGCTTCGCCCGCGTGGATTTCGGGATTGGGTCTATAGAGGGATAAGGGTCATAGCTTTTGCCCACGGCTACATATGCGCGGAAGTCGTTTATGGCGCGAAAGTTTTATCGCGCTTACCGTGGGACTATCCGTTTTTCCGAGATAAAAAATACTGCAACACCTTGCTCAAGAATCACTCTATCTATCGACGAAAATCGCATTAAAATCTGTGCAGTAGTTTTTGAGCGAAGCCTTTATTGCGCATCCCGTGGGATCTGTCGATTTTTCCGGGATAAAAAGTACCCTATTATCCGGAGTTTTAACTTTACGTCTGCAAAATTTCAAAGCAATCGTTTCAGTAGTTACGGTGTGAAAGCGGAACAAACAAACTCACTTTCCGATTTATAATATTATCAATCCTGGTCCCTTATGTCTAAGGTACCAAGATTCATGGTCTTATCTTCAATTCAACTCCCATTTCAGTCCCACACCCCCACACTGGTAAAAATTGCAAAACGCTAGATCAAACGTTTTTTTGTTTCTTTGGCGTGATATTCGAACTTGCATACTAACTTTCAATCCTTATTTCACCCCCTAGCTCCCCTAAATTTCAAAAATGCTAGAACAAATGTTTAATGATTTCTTATCAAGTACTTAAATATAAAGTTTCATGGTTTCATCTTTTAACATTAAGAAATCCCATACAAACCTACAACCTCTATTTCAACCCCTTCATCCCTTTATTTCGAAATAAAATGTAGCCTATATTCTGTCTCAGGGTCTAAAGATTGCCTGTACCAAATTTCATCAAAATCGGTTGCGAGGTTTAAGCGGGAAAGCGTAACAGACAGACAGACAGAGTTACTTTCGCATTTATAATATTAGTTGGGATTTTGATATTGACTGAAAACATCGGGGCTTTCAAACTGGTATAGTATTACTTGGGTCTATCTACACAAAATTCCTCTCACACACCAAACAAACATATCGTACCTAATAGATGAACGTTATATTATAAGTTTAAAGCTAGGCTTGATGCCGCGAAGCATCGAGCGGCAGGCCTTCATAAATGCCGTGTTATGGCGCAAAGGCCGTCGACTTTTCGCACATAACCGACTAATGAAAACGAAACGTATGAGTGCATTGGCTATTTATAGCGCGACATTGTGCTTGGGTTAGATAATGTAAATTTTAAATAGAGAATATATTCTCAAACGTGCTTGAAACGAACATTTTTTGACAACCTACGAGATAAATCGAAATTACTGTACTGGCCTAATACATGCGGCAAAAGTTGTACGAAAATCCATATCTGTCGTGTAATTTAAAAATGGAACAATATTTTACTCCGAAACATAGCAGCCATGGATAAATTAATTAAAGGTTTTATTTAAATTTCGAACAGGCTTTGAATTTCTTTGCAAGTGTAGCAGGTTGCTTCACAATATTTTCCTTCATAGTCGCAGCGTTAGTAAATACACATAGGAAATTCGAAAACTTTCTATCGAAATATTCTATTGTATCTTTTGATTCGGAGACCAGGGAGCCAATTCTCAGTTCATGTGATATGGTTTCGAATTGGATATTATATCAACTATCTTTTATCGAACGTAAATATCACAAAAATCTCTATTCACATAGAAAATTGTATTCTCGGGTTTATTCGAAATAAAATTCGATATCATGTCGATCACGAACGAACGGAGCGCAACCAAATTTGGCTGAAGGCCTAGAAGCCATGGCTGTTAATTATTTATAAGAAAAATGATTGAATGAAATAATAACATCGAAAATTTTTGTAATGTTTGGATGCTTATTTTTAGTTAATTTAAATAATATTAATTAGGAATTGAAGAAAATTTTTGTCGTAATATTAATTAATTAATTGCGATAATTTTTATCTAATACATAATTAATTCTAAGTTTATAGTGATTCATTTTAATACACTATTTTTTATCGTTTCTCAATACATTGAAAATCATTTGTTTTTGAATTAGGTAGTTTCTTTTTTCATTTTAGAAACATATATAAAGCATTTACAAAACACCATAAACTACTTAAACCATTAACGCAACATCTTTAACAAGCAAACACAATTAATTTATAATTCGTTATTAAAATTAATTATTACAATACGAGGGCTGCTACTTATGTATCCGGAATAGAAAAATTAAACAAACGTATATGGCTAAATATGGGTTTATTGTTTTTCAAAGTATTCGCCGCGATGATCGATACACTTTTGCATACGTTGAAACCAATTTTTATTGCATTTTTTCCGCCGCCTCAACCTCAGCATGTGCAGCATGTATTTCGAGTATGTTATTATAAAAATATACTTTATTGTGTGTACAAGAGGTTACTATTACAGATTCTCATGTAACTCATGGCATTCCAAACCTAAATTATATCAATTTTGTACAAAGACCTTATCATTACCGCTTCAAATAAGGTTAATACAATATTGAAAAAGAGACACAGCTCTTACGGAGTATAGCGCCCTCTCGCTTGCAGTGAAATTTTATTCTTATTATAAGCGATCATGGTAGGCCTACAGACCATGACACCACATTCACCTTCCACGCCCACGATCAAATTGTTATGATCATGTCGAAGCAATTTCGTTTTAGGATGTTTAAAAATAGGCGGAATGACTTCAGATGTTTTCAAGCCCGAAATGAGCATAACTTCTTTTAATACCCATATATCTGGAATATCTTTTTTATATATGACTTCTATTTGAACACATAATAAATATATTTCAAATCCTTTAATTGCTATTTAAATATTATTTACTAGCTAACCCGTGCCCACTTCGTTGGGCATAATACTAATATCCCCGAAGCGAGCACGAACGCGAACCGAATTAAACCCGAAGCCATCGCGCTCCGTACGCTACCCGTTTTTTCACCCATTTACTTTGCAAAACGGACTACCACGTAAAAGCCTTTTTATTTTTCGGATTTTAATATAACCTATGACACTCAGCAACATTGTGTCTTTCTATTGGCGAAAAAAATTTTAAAATCGGTTCAGTAGACCCCGAGATTACCCTTTACAATTTACAAACACACAAACTTTACTTCTTTATAATATTAGTATAGATTTACGCCGACATTTCGGTAGAGATGCATCCAGCGTGGTTATGAGGAGACTTTTTTTTCTCTGCGGAAGAGATGCGTCATAAGGTGAACGAAACGTGCCCAGGATATGCAAATGCCGCAGTGATTATATTATGTTAGACTATATACTTTGTTTTTTCCTCTGGAGAGGAAGGCTGAGAATCCGTCACAAGGGGCACGAAACGTACCCAGGATACCCTCGCACAAAAAAAAGAGTCGGTAAAAAAGAGTCGACGCATACTGAGCGCGCCGTCTAGTGGCTCGGACGCTCAAGATCGCCGTATAGTCATAAGGTGAACGAAACGTGCCCAGGATATGCAAATGCCGCAGTGATTATGTTAGACTATATACTTTGTTTTTTCCTCTGGAGAGGAAGGCTGAGAATCCGTCACAAGGGGCACGAAACGTACCCAGGATACCCTCGCACAAAAAAAAGAGTCGGTAAAAAAGAGTCGACGCATACTGAGCGCGCCGTCTAGTGGCTCGGACGCTCAAGATCGCCGTGTAGTGGGGGGTGAGAATTTATATGATGGATTTTATATGATGAGACGGATGGGTTTTATATGATGGATGAGGGATGTGTGGCTCGGGTCGTCGCGCTCGCCGACGAACGCGGTATGTGGGAGAGATACATACATGGGTGTGTAGCGTGAGGGACGACGCGGTTGGTGACCGGAGGAAGGGATTCGTTAGCGCGGGTGATGGGGTCGGGCAGGTCGTTTAAAATGTTTTTCGGACGGCGAGATCTAGCCGTGACGCTATCTATCTATCGGGGTGTAAGCAGGTGCTGATGTATTGTAAAATGCACTATTTCAGGATCTTCACAACACAGGGAGTACCCACACCGCGAACACAGCACACATCCATAGAATGCTAAGTTCGTCTCTTCGTAAAAATAAAAGAGTAGAGTTCAATATACAATTAAGCAACATCAGTCTACGGAAGAGATTAGACAGAACAAGTGACGCAATGGATCGCCAAATATTAAAAAAAATGTATTTAATATTTCTTACACTCACACCAATTAGCCTGGCCGCGTCGTTAGATTTCAGAGATTGGTGACAAATAGGGATACTAACATTTATAGTCCCTAGGTTTTACTTATTATTATGACCAAAATGTGGAAAGTACTTAGTTATAGTGAGATATTATATATTACCAACAGAATTAAAACATGTAACAATACAATTTAAAAAAATGTCAGTCCATCTAGTTAATGTAAAAAATACAGTAGTAGGTGTTTGCATAATATAACTTATCAATTGTTTGGTAAGTCGCGTAAAGCTTAAATAAAAATAAACTTAAATAAGGCTGAAATAATAAAACTTGAATTAAAACGGAGTCTCGTACCCCTAATACCTTGCAATTTGGTAGAAGAATATAATTGATGACAAAACTTTAAAAAAATTGAATAACTCATAATGATACACTTAACATTGCACCAACGATGTAATATGCACACAAATGAGTCGAAAATGTGTCATTCGAATTCGGGCAATTGGTGTATTATCATTTAGTCACATAGTAACAGTGAGAATGTGACGACTTCGTTCCTTACTCAGATTTTGTTTGACTAGCGCAGCGCTACCTCTTTTCATCCCATATTTTCAATATGATCCATTTCATCTATACCAATATTATAAAGAGGAAATGTTATATGTATGTAATGAATAAACTCACAAACTATTGAACCGTTTTCAAAAATTCTTTTACTATTTTATTGCTACATTATCCCTAATGGGTACAGCTTATATTACAATTCTTACAGCACGAAAATATATAAATACTGGACCAATTTCAATAATTCTTCCATTTGTCTTAATTATTAATTATTATAAAGAGGAAGTAGTCTGTAGTATGTGATTGGTTGAGGCTAAGGTATTTTGGTTGCATTCATAATTATATAGTGATATAGTATAGTGAAATATAAATGTCAACTTGCTTGATCAGTAACCAATTTCTAGAACTCTAACAAGATTTCTCAGTGGGATGTTGATACGTAGTTACTAACAGTGACTAAGTCAACTTTTGCTTAATAAAGTAAGAGATAAAGAGTGCAGTTTGTTATATTTGATTGGGACCTATTAATTTGCTTAATAAATTTTACAAATTCATCACCATCACAGCTTATACCCAACCCCACAGAGGGGGTCTATGTTACCTAAATTAGAACGATTAGACTGTAAAACCAAAATCAAATCAAAAAATCTGTATTCGACAAAGGCTTTTACAGGCACTTACCGACGCTAAATAATTATAAAATTTAAGGCCACAAAGAGTTTATATAACTTTGTATATATGCATATACACATTCAAAGAAAAAGTTACTATACACCTGTTTGGAAATTGGGAGAGCCTTCTACAGAAGAACAGGCTAGAAACTCTAAAGGTCATTTTTTTTATTAGTGTACTACACAAGCCTATATGAATGATTTTCAAGTTGCTTCACGATAACATCTGACACTGTTTGAATTTCACTACACGAAAATTATCTGTACATGTTTAATTAGCTGCATGTCCATTAACTCTGTCAGCACAGTGGCAATATCGTGTGGATGACAGCATATCCACTGATGCAATCACTATCAACAGACATCACAATGAGCCATCAACTGGCCCATTAAAAAATAAATAATTGTGTAGAGGGCATAATGACACATTAATTAGACAGTTAGAATCATCTTTAGCTCTGATGGACCCAGCATGATAGATTTATGTGCCAGGTACATCCAGCACATTTTGAACTATAAGGAGTAAGAAGAATTTAGGAAACTAAATTCTGCCAAATGTCAAGGTATTTTTTAAGGTGATAAATTGATCAAATAATTAGATACATACTTCGGTGCAGGCTCTCCCTCGGCCTCGCATTCTATAATGAATGGCTTATCCACTTCGCCTGGTTGTGCCACTTGGAAAAGCAATTCCTCCTGGTTTGGCTGCTTCACAATCTTCGGTGGTGATGTCACTGCACAACAATAACAGTCAAATTTGAAGTATTATTTTTCAAAGACAATGTTGTAAATGTAAATCCCACCAAGACCTTAGACTTGGCACGACTTTGTTATATTTTATTACTTTTTAGAGTTAAACCAGCAGCTACATTGAGACTTGCCTAGTTTTTTACAGTGTTTTTGGTGGGATTTCACTTCTTTTTGTAGAAACACTAGTTTTTATAGTTTTCTCTTTATGTGGCCATAAACCCTAACTCTGTACCAAATTTTAGCTCTCTGAGGTTATGGGAAGTACTAGTTCTATTTAGATGATCATGAGTGAGTGAGTGTCATAAATGCAAAACTTTGCTTTTGCTAACTTCGGAACTAAATGACCTGTAGACTTGAAATTTTGAATTTTAAGTATAGCTTACTGGATAACGAATATTCCTGCATTCTGGTCTTACCCTCTCAGGAGGTTTTCAAATAGGGGCCTGAAAATGCGGTGAAATGGTTCCAGTAAAGGATAGTACGGCAGTGTTTGCTTCGCGCTCGACTTGGACCACATAAGTTGAAGTAAAAAATTTTGTTACTTCAACTTATGTGGACATGATACTTGTAATAGTGAGAAATAAAAGTACAGATTTATTGACTTGACTATGTGATTGATTAGTAATGTATACAATGTGTAGTAAACACTACTTTGATACTTTCTAAATGTGAAATACTGTTACAGAAATTTATTTGTATTTATAATATTGTTGTGTTACAAATTAATATTTTCCAATATGCATTAATTTCAATTAGCATCAATAAATCAAATTACCTGATAAAAAGCAAAATCTATTAGTATTTAATTACTGTCAATTTATTATAAACCTAAGAAACATAATGTACACTATTATAGTAACCAACATAAAATACTTTTTATAAACAACTATTGATGTTGTTATATTAAAAAATAGCAACTTGTACATAGCATTGCCCGTATCAACAGCTGGTTTGTATTGGAGGCATACTTGCCTATTTTTTTACAATTTCATGGCATTTAAATATTAATAATAATTCTTTGCAAAAAGGAATTCTATCAAAATAATAAGCGAATGAAATAAATTCACAACTTTTCCCCTAAATAAAATAAATTTATTGGTTTAATAATACATTATAATTTAATATTTGTTTTTGGATTTGCTACTATAAAAATTAACTACAAAATTTCCGCGGCCAAATCTGATAAACAAGTGGAGGATAAATCTTTTACAATTATGATATTTTAATGTAGTGATTGTATGGTGTGATCTAATAAAAAAAAGTGACACTCCATGTGATTTAGTTGTGTTTATTGCCATGATGTATATATACATATTGCAAATGTTAAAATTGTCCTTTTTAATACTATTTTACTAATAATTAATAAATTTTACTCACGTAAACCCACTGTTTGTGACACAATTGCGATGAAACAAAGTAACTCAAATGTACCCATGATTATAAGAGTCTCCAGCCTCGAAAATCTAGCAAAAAAACAAATAAGCCACTTTAGATACAGCAAGACACTTTTCTCCGGCACACATGTTCAGATACTCGATGACCTAATCCAAATCAAGCTTGGTCACAATGACAACACCCACTAAAAATAGTAACATTAAATAATACAAACTGAAAGAATTTTCTAAATAGAATTATGGAATGAAACAACACTGTTGTTACTAGTCACAATTTTATTCACTTTTTACGGATTGACGAAAAGAAACCGCTTGAAAAATACTCAAACAAGGTAAATCAATAACTACATTTTTTGTATTGAAATGTTATCGCATTTTAAAATACTAGATATTAAAAAAATATATATTTAATGAAATTAATTACCTAAAATAATTTATAATATTTATATCATCGCGGAAAATAACGTTATTTTGTTAAAATTTACGAGCGCAAAGGCGGGGCCTTCCGATCGGTGTCGGTCGCTCTTACAGATTAAAAATGCAACTGTATTACTGTACTATACCTGCTGTCTTATTGACAATATCTTGTTTGTCTATGCCTTTCCTTTAACATATCAAAGAGTAAACTAGATATAAAATCCTTTTTACAAAAAGAGGCAAAACATATATGAGTTATTCATTCCAAGTGTAATTCATATTTTTAATAGTATATATTTTTATTCTAAACACGTATTAAGATTATGCCTGCATAAAATTAGACTCCTTTATCCTTTACGACCCAAAAGGTCGTCCAAACATTATGTAGAAAATCGCGGTAAGTTTGAATCTTTGAGAAAAAATTCGTATACTTAATATCAATGAAGGGGAATTCTAACTCGAATCTATTTTGAATCAAATGTTGTGATATTGTCGAACTTCGTCGTCGACAAGTGTTTGCAATATTTGTTCCGTTTCTAATAAATATATATACCATTTTATATTCAAAATGAAAAGATATGCAACTAAACAAATTTCTAATGCCATAAAATCAATGTCAAAAGTAAAATTAAATTAATAAAAATAATTATAGGCGTATCTTATTAGCCATTTTATTATTATAGCAAAGGTATTTGATGGTAACTTAGTTCACAGTTGAATAAGTTCGTGAATCTATATGACACCAATAGCGGTACATCACCCATTTACGCTTGCTTCCTCAATCTGTGAAAAACATTTGACATGATATATAAAGTTCTATGAAGTAATCTTGAAAAGGCTTCTGTACACCTAAACTATTAGTATAATCACCAAGTGACTCATGTACACTGGGTCGGATTGTATGTCGACCCTATCGGTGTAGCAGCGACTGATCAAGAGTTCTCACCGCCCTAGGCTAATTGTAAGAACGCGCCCCCGCCAGGTGTGTTACAGTTACAGGTCGGCCTAAAAAGAACCGATTTGAGTCAAGTCAGGCCCTCCGATCCTCGCGCCCTAGGCTGCAGCCTAATTAACCTAAGGGCTGCCTGATTAAAGGCACTGTTGTAGTGCGGAGTGAGTCATGGAGTATTAGGTCACTCTCTCTTCGGTCGCTGTTCAGGAGTACAGGAGTAGGATGTTACATTGACGGAATATCTTTAAATAATATTATTTATGCAGACGAAATGACGCGATTGAGAGCAACCGTCTGTTGATTAAGAAAGCTAAAAGCGAATTTATGGTTTTTGAGACAGGAGGAAATTCCTTTAGTAAAATATAGGTTGTATATTATAACAAAGTGCTTTAACAAAAAGCATTGCCTATTTTAGCCACATACTAACCTATGAATTAATCAGTTCAAGTTCAGTCAAACAATTATCAGTAATAGTCAACATTTTTGCTCTTAGGTTTGTACCACATTCTACAGGTGCAGGATGTGTGCTCAACTCAAAAATCCTTTTAACGCCTTTCGGATACAATATTATAATAACGCGTTCACTTTGAACGTTTTGACTGACAATTAACTTTAAGCGCTGTTTCCGGAAGTAGAGGTTAGATAGTTTTTACACAACTATGCCCAAGAGATGTGCGTCGCTGACGGGCAGAGTCTGGCCAGTACCAATAGCTTCCTTGTAAGCTGAACTATGCATACATGGCTGGGTAGTACAATACTTCAAACGAACAGCGCGACAGTGAATCATGTTTTAACTTTTTATATTATTAATATTATGTTGCTTAAAATTGAATACTATTCGAATAAAAATATTATTATATCCATGTACAGGAAAGCGACCAAGTAGACAGGTATCCAAAAAGTCGTTAACAGACAATTTTTTTCTCTGTCAACTAAAGTACTCTTAAGAGGGTCATAAAATTGAAAGAGTTTCGATTCCGCTTTGGAAAAAGGAAGCCATTAATACATATTTGTTTATGATGACATAATTTTGATAATTTTGAATTTTAGGATATCTTAATACCTTGTACAAATTGATCGGCAGAAATATTACGCACTTAGTGGAAATTCATTTACATTACCTTAAAAGTGTTGCGAGTCTTTATTATTATGGGTAAGTTTTCGCTATTGCTTACTTATTTTTGCAATGTTCTTCACATTTGTCATCGTACTTTATGGAGTTATCGTACGCAGCTTAGCCAATGTTAGGTCAGTAGCCTTCTACGCCGCTTCACTCCGGCGGGATGACTTCCGTCTTCCATGACCGCCCAAAGTGGGGCCTGCGTGGCTTATGATGCACATTATTACAGTCCCCACCGCTATTCATGGATTACCCCTATGTCAAGGGTTATATTCCAAAGGCGTTAAGACCTGACCTAAAAGCTCGGGCAGTCCTGGGGTAGTCCGAAGAAATTAGGTTTCCCAGTCCCTGGATGATCCCAGCTATGGACAAACAGGACATCGAAGTAGTTTATTGAATATGCCCCGCCATCCGCCGGGTGAGTCCCACATATGCCTGTTGACTGACAAATCAACATGCATGTCTGGGAACAGACCCAGACATGCCTGTTGGTTCCCCCAGGGGAAGATGCGTCATAGCATTCCATCTCATAAAAAATGTCTTTTAGCTTTGGGTCGAAACTGGCCAATACAATCATGTCACTGCGCTCACAAAAACGTGATTTTATGGAGTGCACCTCGTGCAATTAATCACTTGAGACGTAGCAAACAATTGTGATGTAAGGATGTTGACCATCACAAGGCTAGTACATTCTTACTTTATCTCAACCTTGCTGTAAGAGATTGTATTTCCCTTGTTTGTAAGAGAAGCTGCGTGGTAATGCATAAGCCATGTACACCTTCACTGTTCCTGCGTATGAATCAGTTTGCCTTCGCTCATCTTTATGTAGGATACCTAACTGGCAACGCGAACTATGGGTTAGTAACTGTTCAAAATATATATTTCTTCTGTTATTTAAATTTATGGGAAACAGTTCAATACATAAACTAAAGAATCTCACTTCTCAATTGTTTGCCTTTTTTTTCCTCAGGAGAGGAGGCTGAGAATCCTCATGGATACCACCGCAACGACAAGTGGTAAGGTGATTATGTCGGACTCCTGGCGAATCGAGGCGGCTCGATCCAAGACCTACCGACTAAACTCAGCCTAAGTCTTTGGTCCTAATTACCCTACTGGCTTGACGTGACAGTGAGCCGCACCTCAGGAGAGGTACAATTAGCGCTGCGCTATGGAGAGGGCATATGCGCTAGAAGAGGCACGGTATACCAAAGTAGATCCGGCCTATATTGACCTACACGTGGCTAAGCAGAAGGCTGCCGAATTGGGGATGACAAAGAAAAGCGACGGCTCCAGATACCGCCGCTTGCAAGTCTTGCGTTAATTGGTTAGGGGGATCGTTAAAGACATATAGCAGTCTACGTATCCTCTGCCGATATTGACTGTTGACTATCTGGCCCGCTGAAGGCGGTATTGACGGGTAACTAGCTGACTCGCAGATTAGCGGGTTTGGGTGCTCGTCCGCGGCTCTAAAGAACCGCTTGGAGCACTCCCTAAAGTGTTGTTGGATGGTTGGTAGTTTGAGGTCCCTGTGGAGGTCACAATTGCGGACATAGTAAGGCCCATCGGCCAGTCGGTGCAAAAGTTTGCTTTGAATGTCCTGGATTGGGTGGAGGACGTGCGGCTCGGCATGTGCGAATACCGGGCACGCGTAAAAGAGGATTGGTCGAAATACCGGGCACGCGTAAGAGAGGACTGGTCGATCAATTGTTTGGTATATGAAATACAATTCATAGATAGAGAAATCCTTTCCAATACAATCAAAATTAACTTTATTCAATTAATATGACTTTATAGAAAGCTCTTTTGAATTTTTTTTCCCCTACCACCCATTCATGACGTATGTTTAGCTGATAAGAAGAATGGGCCCATGAAACTTATCAGCTTTATCAAAGGTAATAACAACATTTCCAATAAATTATGTCGATATCGTACAATATGTACATTTTTACAATTTATACGGGAAAACAAATATTTATGTACAATTTACAATGTAATATCTTCAAATCAACACTAAGCATTGGCATCATTTAAGTAATCATTGACTTTGTAATAGCCCTTACTTATTAGCGTCTTATTAACATGTACCTTGAATTTATGAAAGGCAATTCAGCTACACTATGTGGAATCTTGTTATAAAAATTTATACATTTGCTCACAAACGAACCTCTACTTTTTTGTAGCCTGTACGTTGAAACAGTAAGTTTATCGCAACTGTAAACCGAACTTGATATGCGCGGAACCTTATCCACTTTGTTTATATCAACCCGAAATCACAAAAGCTCCTGAGTAAGCAGTCACTACAGTGGAATTCTTCTTTCATTGTTTAAATGAGAAAATAAGCATGTGTCTCGTCGAAAGTTATGTTTATCTGATTTAGTCTTATTTTATAATTTTCTAAAGTGTATCTTTATTTTAAGATATGATAGAGGAGATACATCCACGCTACGGTTCACACACTGAAGAGTTACCAAGACAATCGGTACAACCACAATTCTGGAGTTCTGACATTAATATTTCCACTGCAAATAAGTTGAAAAGAGATAAATCAAATTGCTCAGACGAATGGTATTATAAAAAATTCGAACACGACCTCGTTCCGGTAAAAGACGATGTGACATTAAAAAATGTATGTGGGGAGATCGTTCATAAAATATACAATGATCACAGCTCCCCGACTAACTCGCATCTTGAAAAAGTAGAAAATAAAGTATATGATAATATGTCTGAACAGAACATTGTGGATTCTTCTGTCAATAGTAATGAACCTAATGTCGATGAATTAAAACATGCTATTCAAGAGATATTAGAAATCTTTTACACTACTGAGAAAGATTTGGAAATCACCAAAAAGAAGTTTCATGATATACTTGCTAAAAGTCAAGAAGATTATGTGGTTGAAAAGAAACACCTTATAATTGATATTATTGAATATATCATGTCTTCCGCTGTATCTATTTCTAATAATGAAGGAAAATCAACAGCGGTCGAAATGGAGACCAATGTCCATCGAAATATATCACAATCTTCAGAGAAACAGAAAGCTCATTTAATACAAAGCATATATTCGCTTATTCAATCTTTTAAAAATGATAATTATTTAACTGATTCTACTACTGACAATCCATCTAAATTTAACAATAGCCTTAAGGAAGATATTTGTAACATATATCTCCCAGGGGACATGTCATGTGTGCAAATCAAAATGAACAACCGCAGTATTTTATCTGAAATAAATATAAAAAAGGAACCAAAGCATGAAGTTTTAGAGAGTCGTATAGCTTCTGCTGAAAATTTCAAATTAATAGCCGACAAAGAGTTACAAAATACGTATAATTGTTCAAAACAAGAGTCGCTGATACCTGACAAGGAAATACCCATAAAAGTTTCATTTGCAAAGAGAAATATTCTCGTAGATAATTATTTGAAACAAGAACAACAAAAAACTAACTCATTTATTTACAAAATTTGTGGTTATCTATGTAAAATCTTTCGTAAAAATTGAGTCATTCTTTTCTTTAGATAAAAGTAGTAAAAATCTCATATGGCATACTGATAACATGTTTTATTTTTGGACTAGACATTAACAAGTATAATAATGTAACAGATAATAACGAAACAATCACGTAGCCATATTTTCTTCAAAATTGACAATATAATATAACCTTATTTTCATAATATGCTTACATAATTGTAAGGCAAATTCAGTTTTCATATGTAAAAATTCCCTTATTGTTTCCAAATCTAACATTATAAACGCTTCTCCGTCTATTTCTTCTTGTTTCATTTTCTCTGCCACAAATTTACAATCATCTGTACTTTTTAAATATGCATAAACATCGTCAACGGACCATTCTATTGGATTTGGTGACAGTTTAAGTTTTCCTTTGGTCCACGTCATTGCAGTGTCCTTTTCAAACTTGTTGTTATCTGAAGGTAGTGGATCATAAGTTGTAAATTTCAACTTTTTTAATTCTGGCTCTTCAGAATCCGATACATCGGAGATAATTTTCGTATCTCTAGAGTGCACGCTGCTACCGTTCGTTTCATCCTCGTTCTCTGAATCCGTTTCACGCGTGTTTGTCTTCTTGGTTGCGCACGAATTGTTATATATGGTTTCTACATCTTTTTTGTTCCAATGCGCTTCCTTCATTTGCAGTGCGAAATTCGGAAGCTTTGCGCCTCTGGTTTTCATTTCCATTTTAGGATAATTACCTTTAGGCTCTCTTTTTCGTTTCTGATTTTGTATATTGAAATGTCTGTTACTGTCTGGTGAATTTGGTCGTGTGCCCGATTCTGAAGGTGGAGTTGAGCCAATACTGTGCTCACTTGCAGATTCATCTTTGTTGCTTTCGGTTTCCTGGGGTGGTTTGGGTTCTTTCTCGCGTTTCTCGGGGGCGCACTTCTTTTTCTTTCGTTTGCCGTTAAGGCTCCCTCGAGGTCTACCTCGGCGTTCCGATAAATTATCTGTAAGCATGATTAAAAAATTACTAATGAATCAACGATACATATTAAAATTTAGGGCTGCAATGAGCCAATTTAAAAGTACCTAATAATATTAAGCTTGCCAAGGACGTTTTATAAAAATTACTTACGAAATGTTGATTTATCAACGTGTTGGCAATTCTGCGGACACTGCTCAGGATATTCAACGGGGCCAAAGAGACAAGGACATCCTTGCAACTTCACGCAAACGTCACGACAAAATGAGGGTACTTGGTCTGCACAAGTGGCCACAGGAACGTATGCGTGATATGTACTACTTTTTAATCTGAAATCAATACAAACAGTTGAAATTGAAAGTAAAAAAGATATACACAGATTTAAATTAATATTTTCACTTACTTGGCTCTTAACATTTCTAGCCTCATTCCTTCTTCGGGTGGTCCTTCCGTTTCCCAGTCTTTGAGTAACTTAGCTGGTTTATAAGAAGCAGATATTATCTTATTTAAAACTTCTTTCAATACCAAAGATAATGGACCAGGTCCAACATGCTTAGGCAGTTGAGACAATTTGTTTCTACTTATTGATGGACCTGCATAACATTTGTAATTAAAAAAAATTCTCTCGCACCATTCATCAGACCCTTTAAATTCATCTATTATATTCCTACTCTCTTCAACAGGTTTTGGCGATTCTTTGTTTATAAGCGACATATCAGGAATGTGCAGAGCATAGTTATTACTGTCGCACCATCCAACAGGAAACAAGAGATCGCTGTTTTGAGCATACCAAAACTTTTCACCAATAGGCAACAGTTCCACACAAACCATGTGCTCTACAGTAGAACAAATTGAGGCAACATGAATCTCTTCATGATTAAGAGGATTGACAGCCTCTAGTTTCATATTTACTTGAAACTCATTCACATAAGTTTTATTGCCAAAACAGTAATCTGGTGCAGGGACTGAAGATGTTAATGTAAGATATTCATCCCAATCGAATGGCCCTTCCTTCCATATTTTAGGAGATTTGAAGCAAATCGAATTCTTCTGCGCCCAACCAATAGGATAGATGTATGGATGCATAGAGTCACAAAGCCAACCCATCTTAGAATCCTCATAATCTTCTATGTGATCGTCAATAACGACAAGAAAGTGAAAGTTGTTGAATACTTTCGTGATGGTTGCAGGACGAATTGATTTCATGTCATTCGGACTTAAAGCCTCAACTTTCATACCTGTTACGAAATTATGTACTTCTAGGCTTGGCATGGGCTGTAAAATAATAATACAAAAGGTTGATTATTCATAACAAAACCAGGTTAAATATGCATTGAAATTGATTATAAATATGTTTGTAACATGTAAATAGCATAGTGAATGCAGACAAGACCTGGATTTATTCTTTTTAACTCTTAAAACTAAGAACAATGTTTTTGTCAGTGAAATCTTGCTGGACAATTGAGAAACAATTTAAAGTGAATTTATGTGAAATAATCCTGAAAGCTAGAAATACTTATGTATGCATTTTTATTACTAGAAGATTAACATCCTAGATTTGACACACTGTTGTATACTGAGACAGTTGACCGTTGACACAAGTACAAAGTAAGACATAGAGGAAAGTGTGTCAGTGTAAATAATAAAACTTTGTACTGCCTTTGTACACTGAAAATCTCTCGGCATATTCATAATACTATGGATAATTCAAAAAATTGCATAATAGTAATGTGAGCCTTGATACGAATCGTCGCGGTTTGCTCCACTTTAATTTAACTTTTGTTTTAGCAGCATGCGGTGGCTAAAGGTGAAATAATGAGAAAATAAGAATACCTGAAACAAGTCAACTGGAGTGGGTTCCTTGATAGATTCTTCTGCAGATTGACGTAATTGGGAACTCAATTTATTCTTGCAAGAGAACTTGTTTATTTTCGTAGGATATTTAAATTGCCACGGAGAACCCTGTAAAAAGAAATAAATGTGTATATGAGGGCGATAACGGATTTTTGAGACATTATTCCATAAATATTATATAAGTACCTTATTTGTAACGTATCCAAAACTGCATAATCGGGGGTTAGAAAAAAAAATCCAAAATTGTTGTAAGTCATCGTCTGAACCATCATAGCGAAGCAACAAACGTCCACCGACATTTTCCGACACCTAAAAATAATTATTATTAATACCAGAAGTTTCAGGAATAACATTAAATATTTTAAGATTATGATTAATTATCATTTTTGTATGTGATATATATGTATATATATATATATATATGCATATGCTTTATTGACTACTAAAAGAACGAAAGGGAACATAAATGTTGAAGAAAAGAAAATATTAGACATATAGAAATATGACACAGTTGGTTGTATAAATAAACGTAGATGCCAAATGTCAATCTGCACTGGACCAGTTTCTTAGACTCACAACTAATTATCCTAACTTAGTCAAAGTAGGATAGTTAGAAAGATGTGATGTAAAGGATAACCACTGTCATGTCTAGCCAATATATACTACAAGGGCTAGACATGAATTCACAGAAAAAAAATCAAAATAAAGTATTTACTTTCATCATTAATTTCAAACATTTTTATTAACTTACAGTTGCTATCCAGTATCTGTAAGGGTCGAGGACATTCTGTACTTCTACTTTCATTCCAGTCTTTATTCTGTCGATTGGTGATAGTCCCTTATTATTAAGTGCTTCGATTGACACAGACTGTCCATCCAGGAGTGCATTCTTCATGATATCTATTATTGTATCGCCATAAGTGCTATTGATGTCATCGGGTGGCTCTATTAGTTCATCATATTTTCCGCACCAACCCAAGGGATGTACTTTAGTACTTGATATATCACACCAGAAGTCTTGTTCTGCTCCTAAGAACTTGATTCGGAGAAGGTGTCCACAAACCATTGTGATCTCTGCTATCCAGTAGATATCCGGGTTGGTTTTGTGGCAAGCTTCAAGGAGCATACCCTGCTTGATTCCATTATTAAGACTAGACTCCACCTGAATCAAATGAAAAATATTTTTAACATAAATAAATTTTAAACATTAATCATTTTTTACAAAATGCTAATATTTAAGGTCTACTCTCCAAGTAAAGAGTCTCTTACAATCTCCTGGTGGGTCCATTGACTTAACCTTCCGTATACTAGGTGACTAATCTCATCAAGCTATACTAGGTGGGGTTTGCTATACCCCAGTTATAAAAGGTAGTAAAATCTGCAAAATTGTTCTATAAGCTTGTTAAATATTAATAGATATAATTTTATATCTAATAATGAATTGGTTTAAATAAAACAAATTTAATTTTTACATTAAAATAGACATTTATTAATAAAAGTACAAAAAATCAACTTTTTCATTAAATTATAAACTATTCAATCTTTTTTTAAGTACTGAAATCAAATGACATACATATATTACAATCACAGTCTTCTCAATTTTCTAAACTACGGTATATCTAGTTTTAACTATTAACAATTTAAAGTATAAACAAACATAATGAATCAGATCCTAATCACTAAGTTTCCGCAGTCATAGCAATAAAAATTTGCATGTTCCATACATATTGTGTATTACATTACTTCTTTGTACATTCTTACAAATGTGCCTAGTCTTCCTAACTTTTTGTCTAGGAAAATGTGAGCATCTTTGCATTGTATTAGACCTTTTTTCTGGTGGTTCTTGTAAGTTTTCAAGGGGTTTTTGAAAATACTTTCCAATTATTTGGCGTAGTTCCCTAGGAAGTGTTTGGTTCTGTCTTATAGTTCCTAAATGGGATCTCACTAAAGGCAAACCTTACCTGAACGAATTTTTCTCTCAAGTTAGTTTTATTTTTCTCGATGCCTTTGTTGAACATGTGTATAATCATACTATTTATACCAAATTTCAACAATTTTTTTACCGCTGGTGTATGTCATACCCGACCTCATATGTGGAAGGTTAATATTGTTATATAATGTATAGGGGATTATACATACACTTTTGTCAATTGACACAATTACTTGCATCTTAAGTACAAACAAACAAAAGTGATTCCACAGAGCTCTTAACTCAGTACATTTTTTATGCACACAACATTGAAACTGCTATGAATAAAACCTGGTGGTGTTTGAACTGCAAATGAATATGATTTTTCTTTATTGTGATACTATGTGGTACATGCCAAGCACTATGAATATACACACAGGTTTCAGGTTTCTATAAATTTTTATATTATATTACTCCTATACAGAAACATTACAATTAAAAAAAGAATATCCTGCCATAAAACATGTAGTAAAACATTAATGAAAACTGAGGAATATAAATAAGAGAGAACATAAAGAAGTATATGAAGATTGTAGCAAGTGGAAAACTCATATCTGCCTACTCTTATGGGAAAGAAGTAAAAGAATGATATATGTAATTATTAATATATAAATATATGATTTTAGTTAAGAGTTTGTTCAAATTTATTAGTTTTTGTATTTAGTTACTTAAATAACTTATTCCTAATCAGAAGGATACTTTATTGCAGTTAGGCAGGCAAACGTAAGATATTATAGAGTGCTACTAAATTTTGCTTTCAAATCAGTCAATCATTTCAATTAATAATCCCTATAGACATCACAGTGTGAAACATTATTTCTGTAAGGATTATTAAGGATTATACAGAATTTATCCTTTTTTACAGAAACCACATATACTGGTAAAAATTGCCTCTTATTTTCGATGATCTGCTGCTTAACCAACTTAGTGAATGAAAAGAAGAACATAAAAAAATCTTAGTTTTATTATTAACAATTTGTAAAAATATATATAATGCTGTGTCCTAATAAATTTTACTGAGTTAAAATATGTCAAAAATGTTCTTCTTTAAAAGGTCTACTGTACCTTTTAAAACCAAACAATTTTTTTAAATTTATACTATCTTGATAGCGTCTTTTATTATAATTTTATTCATTCATGTCGAACTACCAATATTACTTATTTTATGCTATATGCTGATAATTCTTGATTGTATTATCTTGTGGTTATGCAATGCAAAAATATATCTTGTTGGATATTGCTGTAAGCATATATTTAATTTATAAAGAGGTTTAGGATATTTTCACCCCAATAATGATAGAAGGAAGAACAGTGTACTACATAATATGTATATCAGTGCAGTTGTCATAAAAGCCACATGTTCTAAGAACTGGTATCAACAAATCTTTTGTTAGATGATGTAATTTATATTATCAAAAATATTTATATATAGGACTATGTAATAAAACTTTGTAAATAATGTGTATCCCTGTGTATATAATCTTTAATTTTTACAATCAATTTTAATCTTGTAACAATGCTATTAGTCAGCCAAATTACTTTTCAGAGCAACATTTTCTATTCTATTCATAAATAAAAAATGACTAACATAGTTAATTATTGTCATGATTACCCATTATAATTTACCAAAAATCAAAGTATATTTAACTTAAAAGAGAATTAAATATGTTAAATGGGGTATTACAACAACAAGAAGAAATAGCATGTTAATTATGCATTGTCAAAACTTTTTGCAATATTATTTCAACAAGTCATTTGTATATCTTGATACAATTAATAGGCAATGATATAAAGTGTTGTTTCATGCAGGTAATTTAAATAAACTTTTGTGTTATAAGTTTTTACGCCTACGATATAACTTTCGAATAATTAAAGCTCGCATCACGTTACAGTAATAAATAGGAAGCAAAATATTTCTCTACAAATCTTACTTATCAGCTAAAAATAGCTCAGTCATAGTAAATGGGAAAAAACTAACTAAATAAACTTAATGCACTTTTATAAACCATGACATTGTAATTGTACTAGGTGCATATTCCTTAGGTGTTCACTGCTTTATGTGTAAAGTATAAATTACACTAAGAAATTAACTTACGTGTAAAAATAATTCTTCTGAAACTGCCGTAGCCTTACTTAATTCTAGATAATTTGTCCAGTCGAAATCCATTATTTAAATATATTTAATAATAATATAATTATTTATTTCGTTATCAAAAGATATCTTTCTCAAACGGCAAACTAACTTAAATTAATAATAATGTTTTCCAAATTTCCGAAGTACGTTCACAGTTTTTCAAAGCTAGCTTTTGCAGTGGGGCACCCCTCTTCTTTTCGCAAAGTTAAAAGAAATTTGCATCCCTCTCTTTCCAGCTGTTCCGAAAAAACCCGACAGTGGTCGACTATTCGCATTGAAATAATCATTGCCATTATAGAATATTTAAGAAAAGTTCCGGTAAATAATTGATCGAACTACGGTAAAACAGTTCCGGTTCCGGTATGTAATGCTAATGTTGCATTCGTCACAAAAAGAAAATTAACAATAATGCAATAACTAAATAAAATAATATTTTAGTATTATTTGGAACAACAATATTAAATTACGTACATTTTTTTTATCTTTTATCAAAGTACAACTTAAAAAGTAGCCACACAGTACCACGAGATATTAAAAATGCTACGGAATTGAGACATATACAGCCAGTTCGGAGTAAAGAATTTCAGTGTAAGATTATACCATTCTGCATATCACTACAACGGTCGACTTCTTATAATATTATAAACTGTAGCTAGTTTAGCCAAATTAGACATAATGAATTTTTAATAAAAATGCGTTGCCTAGAAACCTTGATCGCCAAGTGATAAAAGAATAGATAAAGAAGCAACAAATTTTCCCAATGCTTGCTTTTTTAAAATTAGGTTGTTTTAATAATTCATTTTTAAAATATTAATCATAATGACATTAATAATATTGTCATATTTTTAGTATTTCATAAAAAAGTAATGACATATAACCGTCATAACTATACTATTTTACTTATATTATTCTGAGATCTCTATATAGTTATTCAGTACATCGAACTTCATAATCATCATTCATGGTTCATTTTATAGTCTATGATTGTATGATTCAGAAAATTGACATTTATTCGTTCATTGGTGACTCATTCATTATTATCGTGTAAGGGATTGGTGATTATTATTACTAAATACTACACTACCTACCATAACATCGTGTAGTCTCATTGGATTTTGTTTGATGGATTTTTGATAGTGATTTTGTAATACACAAAAGATTAAAGAATTATCGATGTCCAGTTATCTGTAAAGTTGTTATTCAAATGACTGAGTGTATTTATATAAATTTATTTACTACTTGTAAATATGAATTAAATTACTTTCTCTTTGGTTCAGTGATTTGTTGCGAAATCAACAATGAATAGTTTTACAAGAGAAAATGTTATTGAGTCTATAAACTTCACTAAAGAGGATGAAGGCTGTATGCTATTCAATACATCTCAGAATGTGATAATAACAGGAGCTTACAATGGTATTCCTCAAACGTTAATACTTAACTTGATCTCATGGTCATGCCTTATATTATTGTTCTCCGTATTGCGTCGAACAGCGTGGAATTATGGACGCATGGCTCTTGTGCAACGAACAAAGAGCCGATGGACAAACCTCTTTTACCGCAATTCAGCCGGAGACAATCTCGTCAATCGGAGAAGTCACGATGAGTCTGCAAACATGGACGAGGGATTTTGCACTTGGCTTCCTGCAGTATTCCGGATTTCACGGGAGCAAGTATTAGCGAAATGTGGACCTGATGCAGTGCACTATTTATCCTTCCAAAGGCATGCTATAACTCTTATGTTCATAATAACTTTAATATCCATTGGTATTATTTTGCCAATAAACTTCAATGGGACTGGTCTGCAGGTTGACGCTGGAGCCTTTAGTAAAACTACACTTACAAATGTGAATGGAAAGTCTTCTTGGCTCTGGGTGCACACCCTATTAAGTATAGTATTTTTACCAGTATCAGTTTTAATTATGAGAAGATGTACAGGACGTAAACCTGCCCCAACGTCTCTGACAGGAACTATTATGATCACTAACATTTCGAGAGCTGATCGAAGTGAGTCTACTATAAGAGCATATTTTGCTCATAATTTTCCACATATTCAAATTGTTGACCTGCGACTTGCTTACAACATCAATAAACTAAATGACGTTCAGGAAAAGAAAGAAATGGTCTCAGAAGCTCTAGTATACAGTGACTCCTACTACAGAAAAACTGGCAAAAGGATCACAGTCAAAACTTCAATATGTGGACCAGAGGTGGATGCTGTTGAATTTTATACTGCTGAAGAGAAGAGACTGAAGGATGAAGCAAAAAGATGTCATGCAATGGTTCTTAATGATCCTCTTGGTATTGCCTTTTTAACTTTACCTTCATATCAATTAGCTGAGCATGTCATTCATCATTTTAGTTTGCACCGTGGCTGGGTATTGTCGCATGCCACAAACCCATCTGATATTATTTGGGAGAACCTTAGTATCCAACCAGGTGTTTGGTACATTAAGGCCATTATACTGAATTTCTTTTTATTTATTGTGTTGTTTTTCCTGACAACACCTGCAATTATTGTAAATTTGTTTAACACCTTGGTTGTTAAACCTGAGTCAATGAGTAAAATAAGTAGTTTGATATTTGAATTTCTCCCAACTCTACTTCTATGGACCATGGCAGCGGTGATGCCTGCTATCGTGGCATTCTCTGACAAATTTTTATCTCATTGGACCAAATCACAACAAAATTATTCTATCATGACAAAAACAGTTTCATTCTTGTTGTTAATGACTCTAATTTTACCTTCATTAGGACTAGCCAGTGCTGAAGCATTTGTTAGGTGGACGTTACATCATGACAATGATGCAGTGCGCTGGGACTGTGTCTTCCTGCCTGATAAGGGCGCTTTCTTTGTAAACTATGTTATAACTTCAGGCTTTATTGGTACTGCATTGGAACTAATAAGATTCCCAGAATTGTTCCTTTATGTTTGGTACTTATTGCAATCAAAATCAAAAGCTGAAAAGAGTTATGTAAAGAAAGCTATTTTGTACGAGTTTCCATTCGGCGTGCATTATGCCTGGAGCATAGCAATTTTCTCAATTTCCATGGTCTATAGTCTTGCTTGTCCACTTATTTCTCCTTTTGGATTAATATATATGATGTTAAAGCATATAGGTGACAAACACAACTTATATTTTGCTTATGGTCCCAGTGACATGAGTGGTGTGGGAGGTGGAAGAATCCATGCTACAGCTGTAAGACTTATCAGAATATCAGTTTTACTGTTACTAGTAAACATGGCAGCTTGGGCTGGATTGAGGTCTGGTTTTGAAGCTCGAACTATAATATTAATAATGGCTTCTATTGTAGCTTTTGGTACATTTTTACTGTTGAGTCCCTTCCCCAGCTGCACACCTCCAGCGCCCTTGCAGGAGGAGTCTAGTGTGAGATGTCCTGAATATGTGGCTCCAGTTTTTAACAAAAGTATTGAAACCCCTCCTACTTCAACACCAACGACTCCCGATTATGGAGCTTCATCACCTGTCACCACACAGTCATATAGCCCAGAACCAATAAACATTTAATTAACATACTTTAAACAGCATATGTGTAAGATAACTGAGAATGGTAACTATTTCTTGAAGACACATAATATTATGGTTCCCCCAATTATGAAATTTATATTTTTTTAATTTACAGCTTTGTCATAGAAAAAATTGAAAATAAAGTTTATTGTTTATCAATAAAAGAAAATTTCTAAATGCTGTGTATAAGCTAGAAAGATTTTAAAAAGCATTGATGAGTATTCAAAGTTAAATCAAAATAATATTTATTCAATATTTCATGACACAATTAAAAATAAGAGAACACGAGAAGCTAGTTAACACTGCATGTATATGGAAGAAAAAACTATGCCTGTTCAAAAATTAGGTGAGCCATTTCGAGAAGGGTAGGTGTGAAACTCAGAAGGGCTATATTTATTATTTCTTTTCAATCATCATCAATAATTCATGTCATAATATTTAATTCTATGCCTGCTCTTCATGCTGCAACATCATTATTTAACTATCAGATTACCATTAATCACATATAACCTTCCAAGGAAATTAATCAAGGCACTTATTTCCAAACTGGTATATCAGAAAAAATAACACACATGAATTCTTAACTATAACGTATTATAACCACCATCAATTTATATACACACGTTTTTATCATTAGATAAAATACATTTTTTATTATTGCGAATCCATGAATTTAATTAATACCATTGATTGTATATTTTTATTGTAAATATTATTATATTTTTAGATTTATCTTTTTAAGTTAATGAAATATTATTTGTCATAATAAACTTATAATAACTACAGTACAGCTTTAAGAGATAGTCTTTGTGATAATAATGTGTAAATTTTTTATATTTTATTTTTTGTTCACTTGTATTACTTAGCAAAACTTCAGCCGGTTTTGGTAGGTGAAAAGATACCTATTTAGAATGTTTATTCTCTTATAATGACTGTAATATAATTTGCGAATTATTCATTCAAGATATGGTAGAAAAGAATAGCACTTCTATTAGAATAGCGTCAAAACCATATAATTATGTGACTAAGGTTTTATTTTTAACTGACATATATTGCTATGACATTGCTACTTTACAAGAATCAATGTAACAATTATAGATAGACAAATAGAAAATGAGTTTATTTGTTACAATACACCCATCCATATATATTAAATAATGTACATATTACCCATAAGAGACAAAATGTCCAGTGGTAATTGATGTATATGTAGCAACAAGAAGGGTCTCAGCTTAGTGTATGAATGTCTGACAAGAACACCGATTTTCAGCCGTCACCCAGAGACGAAACGTGGGCACACATAACTGTGCTATTCAAACAAGTATCTTCGCTTTACTGTGTTTGGCTGACAAACATAAAGTATTTATCTGGTATAATATAAAACAAATTCAAGTTATTTTGTTATTAGTGTAGACTTGATAACCTTAAATTTGTATTACATATATTCTGTAGATCTTCCTTAAATCATATATAATTAAATTGATAAATAATAAAAATAAATAATATGTAAGCAGCAATGTAACAGCACTATATGCCAGTTAAATTAGATTCCCACTTTTCAACCACCAGGTGAATTTATTACACTCTTATTACAATCTTTACCTGTTTTTGTAAGAAACATTTCATAGTGACTCGCATCTATGTCATCATAGCTCAGTTGGGTAAAACCTAAAACTATATGAAGTTATAGTAGCTTAATATAAAATCAATAATTTCGCGGCTGTGGAATGTGAAAAAGAAGTAAGTTTTTTTATACCGATGGAAAATCAACTGCAGAACGCGTAATGAACTACCATTTCACGTTGTAAATTAATATTGCTATTTTTTTATTCTTGTTAAATTAAATATTAGCATAATAATCATGAGTTACCTGAAAAATCAGATACCTGTTACATAAATATACTGCCAATACAGTTTGCATTAGAAATGACACAGGAATGTAATATTGATTCTGAATTCCATTTTGTGTATGTTGTTTATTAACATCAAACCAGTATCATTACAGTGTCATAAACTTAACTGAGCCGTCAAATATTTTTTCCGGAATAATAATAATATTATTAATCCCTGAAGCATTTGTCCGTCCTTGAAAACTCTAGAGGGAAAAAATCCAAAAAAAGTTATAGGTAGATACCAATATTAATTTTTCATAATAGAATCTTTGTCGTTTTGGTAAATTACTGAAGGCGACTCGATAACCCAATAGTCGATTCATTTAACGGTGCATCTACTTTAAGTGAGAAAAAAAATCGTTAATTTAGCAAAAGTTCTAGGTTTGAACTTCGGTTCAGGTAAATTTGTGGCACTGTTTCGTTTGTATTCTAGTTAGTTCTTGTTAGTTTCTCTATGAAGACTGACCGCTTATTAACTATTTCACCAAATGCTTTACTTGGGAAATAAGATTTTCATAGCAGTCGCAATTTTTATTAAGCATTCTGTAATTTGGAGCAAAATCTTGTACTAAAATTATTGAATATTTTTGTTTTGCGGCGCATTCTTAAATAAGTGCTATATTCCATTTTATCCACTCAAAATGTTTATAATCGTGACAGTATTTTACTTTTCAATATATACATAATAAAATGAAATTGTACGATATACATAATGAAATCTGTGTTTATTTTGTTTGAATCATTCTCAGCAATTTGCATAATTTATGTTTTTTCTTTCAAGATTACAGTTTTTATTGGAATGTACTGTGTCAATGCAACTTAATGTTTATTATCAATTTTATTTATTTGTAAACAGATGTTATTTTATATTTAAGTAGTAAATTTTATTGATTTGCGTTTAGTGTTTGGGTAAATTAAGATTTGTATATTATCATTGTTGTTGTTTTCCCTTACCTAAACGATAAGAGATCTCTATCTATACAGGTGGTATTACATATACTGTTAACGAATTGTTTTTAAATGGAATTGACCTTATAATATATTTCAGTGATTGCTGTAAATATGTAAACATATTATAAACTTAATACGTATTTTGTGTATCGAATTTTCGGAATTCTTAACGGCTTTCGTTTTAAATGAAGGTGGAAAAATTAAGCGTTTTATGGGGTTTTATTCAACTTACAATGTACTAATATTAACCTTATTATTCCCTAAATCTCTATATTGTGTGATATGTGAATATTTATCTGGAGCCTTACTATCATCTTTAATCAAGGTTCAGTTTATGATCGTTGATTTGTACTATGACGCCTATGCGATTCGATTTGATGTCAGTTTTGACAGTGAATCAGTCTAGAGTCGAGTCGTGAATTGGAAATTTAATTTTGTATGAGATTTCTGTCATGACCATTCCATATAGTCGTCTGTAATTAACATTATAAACTGTTCGAACCAAGCAGCTGTTTATAAACCTGTAGATTGAACTGTGAAAGGTTTGGTTTGATTTGATAATTCGTAAAGTTTTTCTGTAATCATGACATTGTTATCTGCAACAAAACGCTATCTAGTAATCACAAAGCAATTCGAAATGTCGAATCAACAAGAATAATAAATATAACATAATTATTGCTTTAGTAATAATTGATTTAAATAATTTATTCGGCTGCTTATTATGTCACGGCTTATTCTGAAACACCTTTGATAAAACTATTATAAATTTATCAATAAAATTGAAAACCATCTTATAATTTGTTTTTTTTATACCTAACACAAAGAGATACATGTCAAACATCCTGTATTCTCATTGTATCTAAGAAATGTTATAGTTAAGTTACATTTGGATATAACTATACAGGATTATTTCGAGTAGCTTATATTAGCGTAGCGTAAATCTTTATAAATTATAACCTACTAGCTTCCGCCCGCGTGAAATTAGTTTTTGTCAATCCTGCTCCCTTATGTCTAAGGCACCAAGATTCATGGTTTTATCTTCAATTCAACCCCTATTTCACCCCCACACTGGTTACAATTTGGTTACAAAATGCTAGAACAAACGATTTTTGTTTCTCATGACGTAATATTTGACGGACTTGCATACTAACTTTCAACCCCTATTGCACCCCCTAGCTAGTCGAAATTTTAAAAGATGCTAGAACAAATGTTTAATGATTTCTTATCAAGTGCTTAAATATAAAAATTCATGGTATTATCTTTTAAAATTACGAAATCCCACACAATCTTTCACCCTCTATTTCAACCCCTTCATCCCTTTTTTCGAAATAAAAAGTAGCCTATGTTCTGTCTCAGGGTCTAAAGATTGTCTGTACCAAATTTCATCAAAATCGGTTGCGAGGTTTAAGCGGGGAAGCGTAACAGACAGACAGACAGAGTTACTTTCGCATTTATAATATTAGTTGGGATGTTGTTCTGATTTACAAGCTATATTATTGTTAAGTTTCATTAAAATCTATTCAGTTACGTGAAAGATTAACAAACATTCAGCCATACAAACGATCGCGTGTATCATATTAGTAAGGATGTCCTAAACTATCTACTACAGGATAATTAATGGTTTTCAAGTGTAGATACATATATCTTCTCTTATTCTTAAAACATAAATATCTACAAATATCTGTATTTTAATATTAATGCAAAGAAATAATTTAGTTGTAAAAAAAAATATGTGTTTTTAATGTTTTTAAACTTAAGGGGGCATGAGAATATTATTTTTGAATTGGGGAGGCTCAGTGAAATAAAGGTTGGGAAACCCTGATCTAGTAGTTCCAGTCTGATCCATTAGTTTTAAACGTACAAATATTAACTCTGTAAATATCACAACTGTAATAGCAGTTTTCGCTAAAAAGAATGTGGTAATTGTCAGAAATCGTACCGAAAGATTTTTTAGAATTTTGATATATTTAATTTAGTTTGGAACTTAACAAAATGAGACTGTATTAGGGTCGTCTGCTTTGGTATCCCCTTCTTCAAAGTTCTTTGTCATTATATCTTACAACCACATAAAATTATATCTATTGAAATAAATATAATAATATGTATTAGATTTTGCGTGCTATGTTGCCTAATTCAGTCAGCGAACAGGGTAAATTACTTCATTAATTGTCTTGTGTTAACTTTTTTTCTATCCACTTGTACTTTCACAATTAGTATAAAGAATTGACCCGCTCACGGATTAAATAAAAAATCGTATTCTAATCCAATCACTCGAGCTTGGCGAAATCCTATAGGAGCACCGAAGAAGTTTCACGAATTAAGGTGATGATGCAAATCGTTTTTCAGTGAATTAGGACAAATCATACCAAATAACATATGAGGCAGGTGTTTAATCAAAATGTTTGCTAAATCCCAAAGGAACTCTCGTATTTAGTATGCTTGTACTAATGTTTAGAATACCTAATTCGGAAGAGTTTTCGCATTATATGTAAACAAAGCGCGCTTATCAGTTTAGTTCATTGCACCGACCTTAGAAGATTTGTTGTTGATATACATAAAACTGCTGCTGAAATAAATTCTTTAATAATGAAATATTACTTAAATTTATGAAAAGAAACGTTACTATAACTTTACGTAGCCAAATGGCAAAAAACGGAACCCTAGTTCGTCCGTCCGTCCGTATGTCACAGCCATTTTTTTCCGAAACTAAAAGAGCTATACTGTTGAAACTTGGTAGGTAGATGTATTCTGTGAACCGCATTAAGATTTAGATACAAACATAAAAAAAAATACGTCTCGTAACGGGTAATAGTACGCAGCAAAATGGCCTTCAAATTGGCGGGGCTCCCTCTCCACCGCGCGCGATGTGTTACAGTCTTTACTGGGCGTAATAAATTCCTTGATCCATTAGCTATCCAGTGGTGTAATTGGAATTTGGATGGGGATGATAGATATGTAGCTACAACACTAAACTGTATCCCCCGATTTTGTTATCATTCGATTTTTTGATTTGCGTCCCTATGGAAGCAATTTTAAAGACGTATTCACATCAAAAAATATTGGGGGCTCCCCATACTTAGAACTGAAACTCATTTTTTTTTTCATCAAACAACATCAAAAATTATATCTAGGATCTAAAATATTTTTTTCTAAACCGAATAGTTTGCGTGACAGACGCTTCCAAAGTGGAAAAAAGTTGGTCCACCGCCCTCTAACTTCTAAAATAAGAAAATGAAAATTCTAAAAAAAACATATGATACTATGAAAACTACCAACGAAAATTGTTTTGAACGAGATCTAGTAAGTAGTTTTTTTAATACCTCGTAAATCGTAAACCGCTTCCTTTGATTTCAGAAAGCAATGGTACGGAACCCTTTGTGCGTGAGTCCGACACGCACTTGGCCGGCTTTAAATCCTGGTACGGTGTATGTGTTGTACACAAAACGCTGATACTCGCGCTCACAGTTCATAATCATTCTATTACAGGTTTATCACTGAAATTTATGTAATAATGTGTTAGGGATCAAATGCACGCGTGACCTTGTCGGTGAACAGCCATCTAAATGTGTGGCTTGCTGTCAAATTTCAATGAAACTTATATATATTGTCAAATTGCTTTATTAAGTGTCCGGCGTAGGTCTATGCAACCTACGTACACAGTGACAAACTGTTTTATTATTTATATTACAACTGATTTTAACCGTTGGTTTTGTTGATTTTAAAATATATATATATTAAAAGTCGTTTATAGTTTATTATCCCTACATAAAATATTACGAAGAAGTGTAGGGCAAGGCATTGTGCCAGTTTTATATTCGGCGTACATTAAGATTCAATATGACATTTTCATGATACAATAATCTATCTGCACCATTTGCCATTTTAATTAAAATTTTATAGCAACTGTTACATAATCAACCTACAGGTGGCTCTCACGCCTCCAACATGATTTCAGCGTTTTATTGTAATCGAACGTATTGTACAACATTTACGAGCTAATTTGATTTGCTAACTTCATTTTAAAGTGTTTCAGGCTTCAATATGTTGTATGTGTGTGTGTGTAATGAACTAACGTTTTATGGCACACAATTTCTTGTGTAATTAATTTTATTTAGATTTCTCTATTACTTATATTTGCTCTATGTAAAAAAAGGATTGCGGCTAGTATTTTTTTCATATGATAAAATGTATAGTTTATTGTGAACCAAAGTACCTATGTAATTTTTTTTTGTTGATTGATAACGTATTCGTGCTGTAATAAAGTTGAAAATTGTTTGATGCCGAAAGGTTTCATATCAATCTATTATTCAAAATCTTTTCTCAACCATATACCTCATTAGTTGGACCTCCAAAAAACCCCATACTAACCTAATTATATCTTACTGTGTGTGAGGCAAAAATAACAATATTCGACAAAATGCAAATTAACAGTCGTCACCTCTGTTATCGCGTAAACGGATTATCGTTACGTGTCCGATAATCAGCCTTAGATAACGATATTGTGTTGGAAATAACGAAATTGTGAGACTCTTATACGCAGACTGAAATAATAATTCTGGAACTGACAAAAATCACTTATTTCTAATATAAATTACTGTTTTTAAATTGAAGAATAATTCATTATCTTTTACTAAGCATTTCGAACGCCTTCTTTTTATTGACTTCGTATTTTTATGTATTAAATTATTTCAGGTTTTATGTTTAACGCATGACAAATAAATAGTATAGGTATTTTAATTGTTAAATGTTTTCGAGTTTTGTTAGATCACTGGTATGTAATCGCACTTACGTCCGTTTACGCTAATATTATAAAGAGGAGATTTGTATTTTTGTATGTAACGAATAAACTCAGAAAGTAATGGACCGATTTTAATAATTCTTTTTTCATTAGACCGCTACATTATTACTGAGTATGACCGGTCACTGCAAGTTGAATAGACACCTTCACAACATGAAACTTAAGGACACTGACACACGCAGAGTCTGCGAACAAGAGCGTGAAACACCAATACACCTCTTGTGCTACTGTGAACCGCTGATTCACAAAAGAAACAGACACCTGGGGAAACACATCCTTGACCCAGACGAAATAAAAACAATCCGAACTGGGAACATCCTATCTTTCTTGGTCAGTGCCCAGTTAAGGGAGCTACTGTAGGGCCTTCATAGAACCTACATAGGAGGCTGGTCACAATAGATCTCAATAGCTCGCAGTGATGCACATCAGCCCCGACTTACATGAAATAATAATAAAATAATAATTACTGAGTAACATAGGCTATTTTTAGTAGGTACTAGATTACTATATATATATATAGAAATATATAAACAATGCAAATCGTAGAACGAACACAGCTAGTTTGATATACAGTTGTAAATTCGCAGAAATGTACAGGCCTTAACACAGCAGCTGGTAACATTTCAGTCAGTGTTATAGCCAGAAATAAACAGGAAACCTGGACTTGGTAGACCAGTACTAGGCTGCCTCGCATATATAGTTAGCAATACGTCAAGATTTTCACCAAAATATCTTTTATTATGAACGGCCATTTTTTTTTTTTGTTCCCCTGAGGAAAATGCATTAAATTGCATACCCCGGCTGTGGCGAGCCGGCGGTTATATGGGGCTCTCCTCCCCAGAAGGGGGAGGCCTACCCACTAAAAACCTCAGGGATGGCCTTCCTCAGGCATGTAGGGAGCCCCCGGGAACATCAAGCCACTTCCGGGAACCCCCAGCCTCCGCTCCTCTGCCTAGAGGGGAGCCCTCCTCGAGGCTACTACCTCCATCCCGGGTCGCCGTAGCAGTCGCGACTTCCTCGCGCCCGCCGGCGACCCGCGGCGGCGCCGCAGCTGTGCTACCGAGCCCGGCGCCGCCTTCTTCGAGCGGGATCGGCCATCTCCCGACCCCGCTCGGCGGCCTCCTTCTGGAGCATCACTGCTTCACAGAAGGAGGCCACAGCCCTCCATTATGAACGGCCTAAGAGCTGTCTCTAGTACCAAGGGCGGATCCACCGTTGTGGGCATGATGGGCATACCCACAACCTTAATAGACTTGTGACGTCACACTTTTACGGTCTATTGAGATCGATAGGCTGATGATAATAAACGATATGCCTTAATAAAATTTAAAAAACACAATTAATCATGAAACGTGCGTGATTCGGAACGCACAAATACTGGCAACTCTTCCGGTCAGCGTAGCTACCGCAGAGAGATCTTTTTCTACTCTTCGCAGAATAAAATCTTGGTTGCGTGCCTCAATGGCACAGGAAAGATTATCCGGGCTAGCTCTCCTAAATATACACAAAGATATGAACCTGGATATCGATGACATTATCGACGTTTTCGCAAAAAAGAAACGTAAGCTTGAATTTGTAATTTAAGTAAGTACCTAAATAAAGTTGTTTTATGTAAAATGTACCTTAATTTAATTTGCATTTAATTTAATTTGATATTCTTACAAAATTTAAAAAATAATAAAAATTTCGCCTGGTGGATCTCACTTACATTACTGATACAACGTCAAGATACCTATTTACCCAGTCTAGTGTCCCTATATTGGCTTACTATCTATTAGAAAAAAAGAAAAAAATATAAGTTATTGATTGAAATAGGTTTGGATCGAAACTGACTATTTTATTTGAAGAAATCGGGTCCGACTTCCTCCTAAGTTTATTTCCATTCCTAAGGCCAAAGGCCTTATGCTCAGAAGAAAGAAAATAATCTAATTCAAAAGTTCATAAACGACTTGCATGATCGTTAATGAGCATGTTCATGCTCCGACTCGTACTTAGCCGATTTTCTAGTAGCTGTGACCACAACCTTTTATGAGGACTGGATCTAACGTGTTGATATGTATTATTTAAAACAATTGAAATGCACCCGTTTTTATTTATTTATTATTTATTATTATGGCTTACCAACTAAATACATACATGTAAGTACTATATTCCATTTCCATAAAAATAAATATTTTATATGTATTTAAATTAAAAAGGTGAGCACAACATTACAATTAAAAAGAAAAAACGTACGTAATTTGCATAAAAAAAAGATTACCTACTCTAATCTAAAATCTAGTTATTGGAGACAAAAATTCAGAACTCAATATCCAATATGTCAATATCCAAATTACGGCTCTGAAACACATCATTATAATTTCTTACGATAATAGGAGAGTGACTTCCGAATTATTTTTTTTCTAAAATTTTAATATAGATGTCCTATAATTTTGTATACGGACTGCTACTCTAGGAACTGTAATATTAATTTGGGATAGGAGAGACGGACAACCCACTTTATGATTCAATAATTTATATAAAACATCATTTTATGGATTTTATAAGGTTAAAGCAAACAACAACAACAATATTTTTCACTTAAAACGTCCACATTCATTTTTAGGGTTCCGTACCTCAAAAGGAAAAAACGGAACCCTTATAAGATCACTTTGTTGTCCGTCTGTCCGTCCGTCTGTCAAGACCCTTTTTCTCAGGAACGCGTGGAGGTATGAAGCTGAAATTTATATCAATTACTCAGGTCTACTGTCCCTTGAAGCTGTGAAAAAATCAAACTTCTAAGCCAACGCAATCAAAAGATACAGCCGTTTATGCCGCAAATTTTCGACACTTGCAAGGGAATCAAAATCTACAGGCTTCCCGTGAACTCAGAATCTTGAAATTTGGTACGAAGCAACGTCTTATAGCATAGATAAAGGAAAAATTACGAAAACCATAAATTTTTAGTTACATCACATAATATATATTTTTTAATAATTTTAAACTTACTACCCATTTCCTCATAAACGCGTAGAGGTATTAAATTGAAATTCATACCAAATACTCAGGTCTATAATACCTTTAAGCTGTAACAAAATCAAACTTCTATGTCAACGCAATCAAAAGAAACAGCAATTTAAGCTGCATATTTTGAAACTCGCAAGTACTCGCAAGGGAATCAAAACCTAAAGGGTACTTCCAGTCGACCTAGAATCTTGAAATTTGGCATGAAGCAACGTTTTATAGCACACATAAAGGAAAAATTCCGAAAACCTTAAATTTTTAGTTACATTACAAAATATATGAACGAACTTTGTAAACCTTGCAGGTTTGTACGGAACCCTCGGTGCGCGAGTCCGACTCGCACTTGGCCGGTTTTTTTTTATTACGTAACTCAAATTCTAATTTCAGTTTTTTATCATAGATGAATTTTGTCATAGACTATTACTATAAGGTTGTATACACAACACATCATACACATTTGCTCCCAACGTTGCCTTAATGACAACATTCGAAATAGCTTCAACCTTTCCATGTAATTCTTTATTCTGATGAGTGCCGTTGATAAAAGATATTCTGCTTAAAAACTTCTTTTGGATCTTTTCGATACGCTCAATATTGTTCTGATAGTGTGGATACCAAACAAACAACACAGTAATCTATATGACTACGTACCAAAGCAAAATACAATCATTCATTGCAAATGTCATTGCTTGAATAGATTTGAATTCTTTAGTATTTCTAAAAATAAACGCTAACATTCTCAAACATTTGTTAATTGTGTCATTTATATGGTTCGTAAAATTTAACTCGGAATCAATAGCTATACCCAGACCAACTAACCAGTTCTACTCTATTTAAGACAGTTCCATTAATATTATAAAATCTTGAAAATTTGTTACGTTTACGAGAGAATTTTATATGACTACATTATATATTTATTTATAAGACGATACAGTCTTGTATTGGCGTACAATAATATTATAAATGACGCATAACGCTCCTGTACGAGGTTTAGTAGGAACCGACTTCCCTTTGCATGTGCATAAGTACTTTAACGTTTTGTGAAAATATTAGAAAATCAAACAGATCATACAGAAATTACGGAACGGAAAGAGATAGTGAGACTAGTTGAACATAGCACTAGTTGAATATGGAATCGGACCGAGGAACTCCTTAGCCCGTAGTTATTATGTTACTAAATTAAATTACACCAATTGCCGGAATTTGAACGGCACAGTTCCGATGCCCTAGTCTACCGCGCTAATCTGCCTCTTGTTTGTCTGTAACATCATCGTTGGCGCTGCTATGACTGTCAAATGCGAAGGAGTCAATGAAAACACATATTCATGTATCTTACGTATCTACTTCTTTAAACATATAATATGTTGCAGATTGTTGCCAATGACGTTTCTGTTTACTTCAGTAAATGGTAGTTGAATTTAATTTTTCCAACTGTGTAAACAACGTTATCGTATTGTATTACACGCGACCAGTTCTGTCCACTATTACATATGTACTCAGACGTAGCGATTCCATTACCTTAATTTATTCATCAAGGTTTGTCTACGAGTACATGTAACACATAATCTAGCGGAAAATATTATGTAGGTAGATCAGGGCGGAAAACGGAAGTGAGTGGGAAATGACAGCTTGCTTGTCTGCTTTAAGATTGACACCTGTCTAGCCGGCTTTTCACTATGAATGCAATTATCTTTCACAAGTGGAAATGAGTGCTTTAAGAGGAACGACTGAAGTATTTCTATTTCGTGTGTAAGTCGGGGCTATGCATCACTACGACCTATTAAGATCTATTGTGACCAGCCTCCTATGTAGGTTCTATGTAGGCCCTACAGTCTCCTCAAACTCCCTTAACTGGGCACTGACCAAGAAAGATAGGATGTTCCCAGTTCGGATTGTTTTTATTTCATCTGGGTCAAGGATGTGTTTCCCCAGGTGTCTGTTTCTTTTGTGAATCAGCGGTTCACAGTAGCACAAGAGGTGTATTGGAGTTTCACGCTCTTGTTCGCAGACTCTGCATATGTCAGTGTCCTTAAGTTTCATGTTGTAGAGGTGTCTATTCAACTTGCAGTGGCCGGTCAAAGCCCTAACATCACGCTCAAGTTACTCCTGTTAAGCTTTAATAGCTCGTCAGTGCGTTTGCGAGAGTATGGTTCGATTAGTGCTTTTGAGTGTGTCATCCCGGACGTACTGTGCCAGTCTGCTTTCGCCTCGTTAAGAAGGCGAGTTTTTAGGTATTGCATGGCCTGGTTCTTTGAGATACCACAGATAGGCTCTGGGCCGAACTGTATTCCTTGCCTTGAGCCCCAGCCCTGGCTAGTTCATCGGCCTTCTCATTGCCGGTTATTCCAGAATGACGAACGAAATTAACGACTGAAGTAACGGTGAAGGATAAATAGCAAAATAGTATGGATAAAGGAAATTTGCGATGTTAACGAAATCGATAAGGGAATGCTTAGATGGCTTGGATAAATAAGGGTTTACAGACACCACGACGTCTTCACTCTCTCGCTATTACTAAGTGACTAAATGAAATTACACTAACTGGCCAAATTTGAAAGCACCAGCTTCGAAGCTCTACTGCGATGTCTACCTTTGATTTGTACACAATTTCATTGGTTTGAATACGCAGAAAGAATGAAAAAATACTAACGAAATACTAACGAAAGTAATTTATAACGCAAATACGAATGGCTAGCTTGGTAGGAGACGATCTAATTTGGGCGAACTATAGGAAATATAACTTATACTCAATAAGCTTGCGCGATTACAAGGCGATCAGGTTCATTTTTTTTCTAGGATAGGGCAGGAAACGAGGAAACGGATCACCTGATGGCTCTCCCACGGTACTTTCAGATATTATTACTTATAACATCGTATTTGAGTGGCGATTTACATCGATTAAGATGCGTTGAGGTGGCAGGTACATATCTCTTCCTATAGTCCAGATCTCATTACCATCAAAATACAATAGCCCATAAATGTTTTAACTTGTAATTACTATAGTTCTTATGAATGTAGCTATAGTTTTTAATTGCATTTCTGATTGTGCAGATAGACCACACTGTCGGTGCAATTAACACACACTAATTAAAGTCGATAAAATGATACCTACGTAGAGTTAGAATATAAAAAACCATGATATACATAATATAATACATGATGCACATAAATAAAATACGTCATTATGATCCCGACTTTAGAAATGTCACGGAAAGAATTAACGCACATAATTGTTTACGTAAATATCGCCCTTATGTTATCGTACATGTAGCTCATAATGTCAAATCATCAATCGGTACGTATTTTGCTGTAATTAATACCGTTATTAGTGGTATGTATCGAAATCAATATTTTAACGTGTGAACTCTAATTCTAAAGTAATACGGATGATATTTAAATAGATTAGATCTATATTCCCGCGTACGGCGTATAATACTGGCCTCACACGTAAGGCTTCCTTCTATTATTTAACTCAAATCTCAATTGAAAATGAATGTCACTGTAAGTGATTCATAATATATTACTAGTGTATATGGAAATTTTGCTATTTTCTCAATTTAAATAAAGTAATGAATTTTACATCTAAGTAATGAATTATTTATTTTGAAAGCTAATACGTAGTTAATGACAGAACAGACTTCATTGGCTTAACAACATAAAATAATCACAACTATTTTAGTTTAGTTAAAAGTGGAAATCTTTCGAGTACTTCAACGAACAAATTTCTTATGTGACACTACCTGGTGCGCGCGACTTTGTCTGCGCATGATTAGTGTGTCGAATAGCTTTTATTAGCTTTTTTTGTCCTTAGCAGAGGAAGGCTGAGAATCCGTCACAAGGGGCACGAAACGTACCCAGGATACCCTCGCAACGGCAAGTGTCACGATGGTTATGTTGGACTCTACGCGACCGGAGCGGTCCAATTGCGTGACCTCTAAGGGCTCTATGGCTTGAATGGAGAAAGGTTAGCCACACCCTCAAGAGAAGGTACGGTCAGCGCTACCCTCCGAGGGGAACATATGCGCGAAAGAAGGCGCGGTACATCCAAGTGGCTCCGGCCAGTATACTGATGGGCCCTACTCGTACCATTGCAGCAAGCTGCGAAGATGGACTAACTAGGGGTGGACGGCGCAGATGCCGTCTCTCGAAAGGCTTGAAGAGACCGCATCGATCGGTCGAGAGGGTCAGATAAAACGTGTGTGGGTCGACGATGCCTTAAGTTATTCGAATTGACTGTGATGCACGATGTGTATAGTTGCAAGCCTGCCTCACTAACGGATTTGGATGCTCTTCAGCGGCGGTGAAGAACCGTTTGGAGCATTCCAAAAAGTGTATTGTTGTGATTTCGACATCGCGATGGATATTGCAATTTCGTACGTAGTGAGGTTGCCCATCCTGCGTAACAAGACGCTTTGGGTTTTTTTAGACTGAATGTAAGATGTTTGCCTCGGTATGTGCGAATACTGGGCACGCGTAAGAAAGGACTAGGCTTTATTAGAGTGGCGCATATCTTTATAAATTGTACTCTGAGTATTGTTCTAATGTTAAGCTATATTATCGTAAAATTTCTTTAAAATCCATTCACTAGTTTTTACGTGAAAGAGTATCAAACGTTCACCCATACTTACAAGTTTCGCGTTTATAATATACCAGCTTTCTGCCCGCGTGGATTTCGGGATTGGATCTATAGAGGGTTAAGAGTCATAGCTTTTGCCCACGGCTACATATGCGCGGAAGTCGGTTTACGGCGCGAAGTTTTTATCGCGCTTCCCGTGGGACAATCCGTTTTTCCGAGATAAAAAATACCGCAAAACCTTGCTCAAGAATCACTCTATCTATTGATGAAAACCGCATGAAAATCTGTGCAGTAGTTTTTGAGCGAAGCCTTTATTGCGCATCCCGTGGGATCTGTCGATTTTTCCGGTATAAAAAGCCGGTAGCCTAATATTTAATCCGGACTTTTATCTTTACGTCTGCAAAATTTCAAAGCAATCGGTTCAGTAGTTACTGCGTGAAAGCGGAACAAACAAACAAACAAACTCACTTTCCGATTTATAATATTAGTAAGGATTTATTTTAGCACACTTTATTGTATAAAAAAGTAAGAACACCATAAAATTAAATAATGTTTACAAATGACGAAATTATCTCCAATAGGGATATCTTCCAGTCAATCCAAAGCAGTGTAAATATTAGGATAGTAAGGTGACACTGAAGTGTATTGAAAACTGTATATTCATCTAAATATTTAATGTTATATTATAGTCGTAGTATATACAAAGTGTAATAATACATTTTTTTATATATAGGTTAGGGCAGCAAACGAGTAAGCGGATCACCTGATGGTAAGCGATAACAGTTGCCCATGGACACCCGCAACACCAGAGGAGTCACAGATGCGTTACCTTTTAAATAATAATATGCTCTTTTTTTGAAGGTTTCGATACCGCATCGGTTCGGAAATACTGCAGGCGACGCTTAGTAGTGCGTGGCAGAAAATTGCTGGAAAAACGCTTTATGGTGGACTGCCAAGCGTCTAGGTGATGAGGATGAAAAAAACAAATATATATAATACACAAATAATAATATGATATATATTATATTAGTAGGGATATCGATTTATACGTAAAGATTACGTCCACTCACGCCGCTAATGATGGATGGGTTGATTACTAATTAATTTACATTTTTCTTTGTTTAACTTCGCTGTATTAGGAGCGCCCTTTGCCTTCTAAGGCTATGATATAAATGATGACGCGACGAGGACGATTTGTCGCGTACTAAATGCTAATGCAATGTTACTGTTAACTAGAGCATATATTTGTACTATTTCATTATGATTGTTCGATTACTCATAATACGTGTTTGATGTCTGCATCATTATCACCTTGTTCCAGATCAAAGCAAACATTAATACAGTTATATAGTCCAATTTATCGTTATCGTCAATACTCTCTTATTTAACTGGAATAGAAACCTATAAACTATTGACTTTGTCCCTTCTGTTTCCGTTAGGTGTTTGGTTAACGTCAACATTGCCTATTAGCTTGTCCTTATAGTCCTTAGTCAATTCCGTGCCTCTCCTGAGGTGCGGCCCTCTCGTCAATAAAGCCAGTAGGGTCAATAGGACCAAAGACTAGGCTGAGTTTAGTCGGTAGGTCTGTGTAGTCGAGCCGTCTCGACAGTACCAGGAGTCCGACATAATCAACGCATCCCTGCTTGCCTGTTGCGTTGGTATCCATGATGGATTCTCAGCCTCCTCTCCTGAGGAAAAAAAAAAATAACTTAGTCAATTCTCAATGTTACATTGTGAATGATCTTCGCAATTCCGAGTGGTTCTGGAGGGCGGCTTATTACTTTTAACATAACTTAAGTTAAAGGTTAACTTTTTTTGCAAGATATTTACATTCAGGGCTTGGATACAAAACATGTATAATCGGACGGTGTGGGTATACCTTGAGTATAGTACGGTTGAGTATACCTAATGGATTACCATTATTTATACTTAACCATTGCGTATAATTGGGAAAACAGCACATATTGAAACATTAATAAATTATGCAAATACTATAAACATGCAAATATATTTGATTATAACCAGTTCGAAATAGTATTAAAAGAAATCATAATGAACGAGTTAATGTAAAATCTATGTAGGTATATGTTACCGGCAATCTGTATAATTCAGGTATTCCATACAATACCTAGGTAATATATAGAATACCTGGGGCGTCCAGGCAATGTATGAAATATTATATATACAATTCCTAGGCATTGCATAGAGTACCTGCCGGTTTACCGGCAGTGTGTAAAATAAATAGATCTTGGTTTATTTTTATCAATGTAAACTGGCCTACCTATAAAGTGACGGGTAAACAAAACATGTTCCATTACTGAAAATCAACTTTATTGCAATTAACAATTAGGGTGCTCCTTAGAAAACAATAAAATCACAGAAAAAATTACATGAAGCTAAAAAAAATTCTGGTTGTAACACAATGTAATTTGCTTACAAGTACGTAATAAGTATAAAAAAAAACTTTAGTAACAAATCAATTTCTGTAAAAAAATAAATAGGTCTACTGACTAATCAAAATTAAAATCAGTAATAAATTATTTATTCTTACACGAGGAACTATTATGACATTTTTAAGTGTACAAAATCTTACTTTTAAGACAAGAACACTTGACAAATACGTAGAATGCAAAGTCGCAACTGTACGGAGTGTCGTTTCTAGATTAGGGACGTCTTCTTTTTTAAGTAATTCTTGATGGCAAACTGTAAATTGCTGTCTTGAATACAATGTCTTTACAACGCCTTGCTTTGTGCCTGTTTGATAAAGTTCGTCATCGGTTTTTTGTAAGATTACACCTAGTATGTTGCGAGCATCACTGCGACCTCTGTCAACTTCGGGAATAAGTCTGCCCGCCCGCACGTCCCTTCCTTCCCTGCTTTCTTCTTTACATACATTACCGACTGTGCATTCGGTATTGTATAGAATACAAGGCAAAGCATAAAATAAATAATATTACATACATTACCTACACGTTTTAGGTATTATATACATTTCCTAGGTATTGTATAGAATACCAGATTATACAATGTGCCGGTAACATATACATACTATACTCGTACATGTCGGCGCTGCACTCGTCGATTAAATTGAAAGTATTTTTATGATTATCATTTGACTTCCCGAAATTGTTATGTTTTGTGAAATAATAATTATAAATTTGTTATTAAACGTTGTCAAAATACTTGATATAAGTTCCTGTTGTGTAAACATTTGATTTGTCTATCTTTAAAATATATATGTTTTCTTAATATTGTAGGTTTAAATTAATACTAATATCTCGATTTATAAAAATGGTTTGATTTATTATTTACAATTACATCAAATACACTGCAGTAGATATTAAGTCTCTAAAATGTCTTATTTCCGATACGTATGGTCCGATGTTTAAGATGGCGCGGCATACGTCGTAAATAAAAGGATCTTTAATATTTTCATTTATCTTTAAAATAGGTAATACAATTAGACGCAGTGTTTATAAAAAATAGTTTATTTTATAAGGTTTTTATAACATTATTTAAATGAGAAATATTTATTCGATTACAATAACGGAAGTAAGTAGAAACAATTATGTGGCGCTATTAGTGTTTTTAGGAAATTATTTCATTATTTTCCTGGAAACGATAGAGGTCGAACGGAGAAATTGTGAGTACCTACTAAATAACTTGTTATAATCAATACACCGTCCCATGACACATATTTTGTATACGATGTGGCAGCCCTGAAGACCACAATATCGTTAGTTATTAGGTAGGTATTTTTGTCCACTTGTAGTTTCATAGTTATTATTCGACTGATTTAATCTTGATCTCATTGTTTTTTAGATAAGCTTCGGGTGTCCGAAAATTATGATTCTAGGTTTGACTTCTATAGCTGTACATTTAGTATTTACTTATGCGCTATTGTTCTGTGTTTGTATTATTTGTTTTGTTTTACATGTAGAGATATCTATTAGGTCGGTAATAGTGTTCTTTTTTGGTTGTGACTTTTTAATGGTGTCTTATTACAAACACTTTTTATCGAATGTATTAGAAATTTTTCTGTTGTTCCTTACTTTGTTTAATTAATTCTATATTTTGTAAAGTTAGGTTTTCGATATCTAAACGTGCGCTTGTATGTAGTTATTTTGTTCATTTTGATATCTCGCTTTGTAGTGGCTGGGTATCTTTAGTCTGTGTCATATCCTCCCCACTTTATATATATTATTAAAAAGAATCCTTACACTTCTTTGTTTATATATCCAAAAAATACTATTAATTAAAATGGTATTAAACGCCCTCTAGTATGCAATAGGTGAAACATAAATGATTGTTTAGTCTATTTTAGGTATTTAGTCGCCACTAGATGTCTCTGTTATCGGTGAATTGATTTGGTAAATTATTTTTCAGTTTGTTTTCGACATTAGATATTTTTACAACAAATTGTTAATTATCATAATTAGTTTGTGGTTTGTACTCACTGTTCCGCTATAATACCTGATTTACACTCGCGCGCGAGTCGCGAGACGAGGCCTCGCGGCTCGTATCGTGTCTCGTCTCGCGCCTCGCAGCGCTCGCGTCCGGAGCGGTATTTTGGACACGAGTCAAAGGACCTCGCAACAAACGCGAGCATGGTGTTTATATTCGCGCGCTCGCTTCACTCGAGTTTTAACCTTGTGCCGCACAGGTTGTGACTTGCAAATTGCCAAAATGGAGTGGTCGCAAGAAGAAATGTTTCGGTTTTTGGAACTATTCCAAAAAGAACACATTATGTGGGATCCCAAAGATAAGTCTCATAAAAATAGTAAAAAAGTGAACGATGCTTGGGAGAGGTTAAGTATACAAATGGGTAGATCTTTAAGTGACTTGAAAATTTAAAAAAAATCCCTCATGGCAACCATTCGTCAGCATTTGCGGCGAAAAAAACAATCACTGAAATCCGGTGTAGGAGAAGATGATGTTTATAAGCCAGTGTGGCTGTATTATGACGCCATGGAGACATTTCCAGCATCGGTTTACAAATGTCATGCCACAATAAATACCGAAGAAGGACATAATGAAGAAAGAAGAATAAGCTCGAACACAACTGAACTTACCACGAGAGTGTGAACAGACATCTCATTTACCATCGCTTACGCGAGGCGCGAGCGCGAGGCGAGACGATGCACGAGGCGAGAGTGTAAATCTAGTATAAGAAAGATGATTTTAAGTGTTCATATTTTATCTAAAAGTAGGGTATCTTTTGACAGATTCTTACTTCACAGGTTTAAACCACTGTTTATGAAATAATTTACTTAGGTGTCTTAACGAAACCATCTAGATAACACGTGAGTAGTAATTTATTATGTTTATAATACAAGTAGATTACGTTGGTCTATCTGGATATTTGTACACTTTAATAATTTTATAAAAATAAAATAAATCGTGGCACACTTGGTCTGTCCAATTACCTGAGGTATGAACCTTTTACTCGTACGAGTCGTACTTGCAAAAATAAGTACCACGGCTATTACAATTTTTATGCGAGATACAGGGTTCACACAGATATCCTGACGCGTAAAAATAGAAAGGCTATATACGCTGTTTTAGTCGTTGAGTAATCCACATTTATAACAAATGAAACGAACGAACTTATTTTCCCATACATACATTTTCACGTTGTTACATATGTATGTATGTCTACCAAACAGCCACCACTCACCACCCATAAAGACGAATCCAACTCGATGAGGTTGTGTTGTTTAATTAATTAATTACAGAGTTTCTATAGCTACGTTCAGTCTCCATCATCAGATCCTGGTACTGACTATCTAGCACCAATGTATGTGTCGAGACGGATCAAACGAGTCCAAGGTTGTGTCGTTAAAGTACTGGGATCCTATGGCCACCTTACAGCTACATATTAAATGTTAGTTACCAGCTAGCACCAAAATATTCGTCAAGGCAAATGAAATCAGTCCAAATTCGATACAGTTATGTCGTTAAATTGCTTAATTTCTATCACCAGCATGCAGCTACATCATAAGACCACAGTTACTATCTAGTGGAAAGATATAGTTACTATGGAGTGGTGCCGGTTATGGCTACCTTCTGGTTCCATGATCAGATTTTTCATTGTCATCAGATTTACATTGAATGCAAAATTTTAGAATAATATTAGGGAAGTGGATCAAATTTAATTTTCAGATTTGCTTACTCTCCAAGCAAACTGGTAATTTTTTTTTGAAAAGTGTTATATATTTTATTCATACAAAATAAATATACATAATAACTATATAATAAGGAATAAGGACTACAATGATTTAGAATAAAAAACCTTTGAAAGTTTTGGCTAACATTTCGAAATTGTCATTAATTCCCATTCTGAGGGGCAATCGCACTAATAAATCGCAAGCGAAACGCAACCGAACCGAACGATGACGTGATTTCTAGCTCTAGCTAGCTATTTCTAGTTAAGTGGAACGATTTGGTTTCGTTTCAGCTGCGATTTGTTAGTGCGATTGCCCCCCTGGTCAATTTTAAAAATAAATCTTAAAGTTGTCTGACTCCCTACTTTGATGGGAAGTATTTTTACGTAGTTTCGTATGGAGCGAGTGCCCTTGCTCGAATGAGACTCCTAGTATAATATTTTGTGTGATGTAAGTATTGAGGCTGAGACCTGCTTGTCTACATGGAAGCAGAAACTTTTTTTTAAACCTGTTCGTGTAAATTTATAGATTACATAGGATAGCACTAATAACTAAGATTGTGAAAATATAACAAAACAAATTCATTACACTGAGTAAATAAGGGGCTCATTTATGAGGTGGCTTATGCATGAGGTAAATAAAACTACCAAAATTACATTAGTCCGGCTTATTACAATAGTATGAGAAAACCTATTTCAAACAAATCTATAAACAAGCTTCCAAATAAATGTATTACACTTCCCCTTCTAATTATTCTTGTCAATGAGTAGTGTCTCACTAAATATACAAATTATATTGTATATTTGGTGAAGTGCTAGTCTAGAGATTTACTTGTATAAATGTATTTTCTTAGATTACATCAGGATGAAGTCAATTAATGTCATCACAGCCCATATGTAATTAGGTGTATTATATTAGGGTGATTAGGCCTTAATCAACCACACTGGCCTAGTGAGGGTTGTTTCACTACATACATCTTACAATTTTTTCACAGGGGTGCCTCATGACATTGTCTTTCACCGTAACATCATCAGACAAATGTACATATGAAAATCATAGCAGGATCGACCTTAGCCCCCTCCCCCAAATAATCAAAATTAAAATAAAAAAATATTATTGATTGGTAAACCAGAGCCATGACCACAGTGAAGCTCCTATTTAATGCAATAACTTCTTTTGTTTATACAAGAAACTACTGGGTCAAACTTTACATCATATAAATTGTGTAATGTAATCAATTTGATACAATTAAATTTTTATTTTCATTTAAACATAGACCATATAAATAAAAGCTACTTTTATTTCATTGTTAGGGCCCTTATCAGAGACTACTTGTCTCTCTGCTTTGAAATGTTAATAAAATTAGTGACAAATTCTTAAAAATATCTTTTAATTGTTCATAAATTAATTAACAAAGATATTATGACTGTCATTGCTAAGCTACTATGTATTTTTATAGATGGTAAAAAATTATGTAACTTTATGGACATCTATTAAATAAACACATAATAGGTGTTTTTAAAAATAGTCTTTTTGTAAAACTTTTCAATGTATTCATAATAAATTAGCAATAGCAGTGGCCTAACTAAAAAAATATAAATCTAATGAGTTTTCTTATGTTTTGCTAGTTTTTCATATTTGCTCTTAGAGGAGTACCAGAGACCAAAGGGGATCGCCAGAGATGGTAGAGTCATCACTGCAAAAGCTGCCCAGTCCAAGATGTGGGATGAGAATTTGCGATCATAGTCTTTATATGCAACAATAGCACCTTCTCCAGGGGAGCTGCTGAATGAATATAGCACCTGAAAAGAAATAAAAAATAGTTTTATATCAGAAATATTTCAATTGCAAATGGAAATATTGCCATTATAATCAGAATGACAAATTTATCAAATTATGAATATTTTAGCATATTTTTATTCAAATTTTAAGATGTGTTTGTGTACTAATATAACTACATAAGCAAAATAAAATATAACTGTACATGTTAGAATTTTATCATATCAAATAGGCTTGTGTATTATTACACAATTTATAATTATAAAAAAAATTGACAATGATATTATAAGACTGTCATTGCTAAGCTACTATGTAGTATATTAAGTACTAGCTTTCTGCCCGCGGCTTCGCCTGCGTGGAATTCGGGATTGGGTCTATAGAGGGTTAAGGGTCATAGCTTCTGCTCACGGCTACATATGCGCGGAAGTCGGTTTATGGTGCGAAGGTTTTATCGCGCTTCCCGTGGGACTCTCCGTTTTTCCGAGATAAAAAATACTGCAAAACCTTGCTCAAGAATCACTATGTCTATTGATGAAAACCGCATGAAGATCTGTGCAGTAGTTTTTGAGCGAAGCCTTTATTGCGCATCCCGTGGGATCTGTCGCTTTTTCCGGGATAAAATGTAGCCTATGTTACTCCCCGTACCACAGACTATGTGTATGCAAATTTTCGTGATGATCGGTGCAGTAGTTTAAGCGTGAAGAGGTAACAAACAAACAAATAAACAAACAAACACACTTTCGCATTTATAATATTAGTTGGGATATAGTATAATCAAAAATAAATTAAATCTGAAAACATTTTTATACTTCCAAAAACAACTAACATTATTTATTACTAGCTTTCTGCCCGCGGCTTCGCCCGCGTGGATTTCGGGATTGGGTGTATAGAGGGTTAAGGGTCATAGCTTTTGCCCACGGCTACATATACGCGGAAGTCGGTTTATGGTGCGAAGATTTTATCGCGCTTCCCGTGGGACTATCCGTTTTTCCGAGATAAAAAATGCCGCAAAACTCCTCAAGAATCACTCTATCTATTGATGAAAACCGCATAAAAATCTGTGCAGTAGTTTTTGAGCGAAGCCTTTATTGCGCATCCCGTGGGATCTGTCGATTTTTCCGGGATAAAAAGTAGCCTATGTTACTCGGGGAGAATGTAGCTTTCCAAAGGTGAAAGAATTTTTGAAATCGGTCCAGTAGTTTAAGTGTGAAGAGGTAACAAACAAACAAACAAACAAACAAACAAACAAATAAACAAACAAACAAACAAACACACTTTCGCATTTATAATATTAGTTGGGATTCACCATGTAGGATAATATAAGTATATTTAATATATATATGTAGTGTAAACACATAATGTATAAGTATTACAATGTGTTATGTTATGACAAACTAGGTGACCCAGCATACTTTCTCTAGATCTCATGTAGGGAAAATTTACAATTTATAAAATAACATCATTACACTCACACAATATATTTCAATCATACTTTTACATAGTTACATTATAAAAACTCCAAACCCCACTTCATCTATCTTCTAATATATAAATATAAAGACAGCACACTTCATTCTTTTTTTTAAACCATAAAGACAAAATTCCAACCTCTAACAAGTTCAACAGTCTTTCTTTGTTTGTAAACTCTACTGCAAATAACAAACAGGAAAAACAATACAATTGAAATATTACTTGTGAAGGCTAACCCTAATGGGATCTCTTCCAGTTAATTAATAAAAGGCAAGTTAATAAAATAAAAATAAACTATTCTTACTAAGCTTTTAGTAATACAGTTACAATCAGAAACAGAAATGTCTGCATATATACATACTATTTGATTCAATGTTTCAACACAAAATGTGTTGAAAGTTTGCAAGTCTGTAATTTGATGTTCTGAACCATGAAACTGACCAGTTTTTCATGTATATTGAATCAATATACATTTACAAGTGACTTTTAATCAAACATATTTGTGACTTACCTCAGTGGCTTCTTCACTAGGTCTGTATGAAACTTCAGCAGCAGTGAAGTTGAAGTATCCGTATCTATTTGACCTCACAGTCACAACATGCGATACATTAGTTTGAGGCGGAATCCTGTCAATTTGAGCAGACAATTGACCACCAACTACTGTAAAGACTTCGGGGTGGAATCCGTTGTCTACAAGTTTGACGTCAACAGCCGGCGCACTACCCACATTGAATAGCGTGTATTTTACAAGTATATCCATGTCCTCTACCAAGTATTTGTTTAGAACTTGTTTGGACACAAGTAGTCTGGCTTGGGTTGGTTCATCTTCGGCCACTACAGCCGACGCCACAATCAAGATGAGAGATAATAGTTTGGCAGTCATTCTTCCTGAAATATAAATAATAAAACATTTTCTATACATAATCAACAAATGTTCCGCAGTTGATGAATGAAAATAGCTTTTTGGGTAATATTAGAATATTTTTACGAAGATACAAAGTTCAGTTAATTGTTACCTGGGCTTAAGCGCTTATTAATAGAAAGTTGTACTATCAAATTGGATTAAGACGACCACTCGTAAGAACGAATTTTACGTGGCTGACAAATGATGACATTTCTTTCCACGCGTTCAAAATTATTGCCAGGTGGATAAACTTAAAACCATCAATCAGAATAAAATTATCAAAGAAGCTAACAAATCAAAACCTCAAAAAAAACATACTTAAAATTAACGTTATTTGAAATGAACAAGTTATGTGTAATTTATTAACATTTTCGCAAAATAATTTATTTGAATAGAAACTATTCAGTACATATAGAACGTTTTTAAAAAAATTCGAACGCTTCCAACTTCCATGTTTCCATCATTTTGTCTATACATTATGTGTCAAATTCTTGGGCCAATCACAAATCGCATTGATTTTTGACATTTTCATTGATTGTTTTTCATTCAGTGTTGTTTTTGATCGCGTATGGTCGCTGAAAATATGTGGTGTTTTTTTCTTTTAATATTAGGGAAGTAATATAAAAGCGTATTATAGTACTGTTCAGTTTATTCTAAAGTATAGAAAACTATGACAGAGAAGGAAGATGCTACCAAAAAATCTGATATTTCTGAAAAAGAACCATTAGACGACGAGGCCCTAGAAAAGTATTTATTTATTTATTTATGTGAGGTAATTTTAGGCATTATTTATTGTATAATTGATTTTTATTTAATAACAGGTTGGCCGTTGAGGAATTAATGCGTGAGGCAGTTCAAGGGGCTGCTAGAGCAGAAATAGTTGGACCTTCCGGCTGGATCAAAGCACAACAACCTAAAACTAATAAGCGATTTCTTGTCAATACATTACGGCATGCAGTGAGCTCCAACAAATATTATCATTCAAAAAGCAGCAACCGATATTCTGATAGGAGGTCACCAAAACGTGATGGTCCATCAAGACCAACTATCAACAAAGACAAATATAGAAGAAAGCACTAAAATGGAACAATACGACATCAATAGTTTGTTGCAAAACATTTTTACAAATAAAGAAGCAACTAATGGGACACCAGCTGGTAAAATTCCCCTTGTTATGAAAGAAATAGAAATATTGAAAAATGACTTAAGAACTTGTTTAAATAGCAATGATTATGATTTGGGAACCATTTTAAAAGAGAGCAATGACTTATGTGATGAGGCAAAATCTTTAATATCTGAAATTGAGCTATGCAAACAAGAGACAGAAGAGGTTACTAAACCTGAAATACTATCATCGATTGAGGATCATGACAAAATAACAAAAGAACTGCAATCTGTGGACTTTGCTTTAAATATAGTATGTGATGTAGTTCAGTGTGGTAAATATGTGACAGAATTTGATGATGGTCGTGAAGCACAGAGTTTTACACGAGCTGTTGAAGCTCTTTATGATTTGCTTCAATTCATTGAAATGACTGCTGAAGGATTCAAGCAGCTGGATTTGTACAATAACATCAAGCACACAGCTCAGTTGATATTAGATAGTTTGCTAACTGATCTAAATGTGGAATGGGATAGACTGGTGACAACAAGTTTAAATGCCAGTGATGCTAAAACAATTGTTGTGATCACCTTGGGCCATGATGGTTCACGCTTCATAATTGACGTATTAAATGCTTTAGATAAATGTAATCAACTCAAGGATAGAATTGAAAAATTTGGCCAGTTTTTGTTGAATGAGGTATTGATACCTATTGTTCACAATGATACTGTTGTGTTTGCTGAATCAGCAAAGGTAATGAGTGTCACAATACACAATAGAGTAGGTTTCCAACCACCATATAATGCAGTTATAGCTAACTTGAGATTGCTATTTCATTTCCTAAGCAACAAATTAAACACTGAACATCGGACAGGAGAGTCTGTCTTGAGTATAGTAGGAAAGCAGATAAGTGAGATATTCTGTGATGTGTTAGTCCAAGATTGTCTCATCCACACTGTACCAAATAATATTAATGAGCTTCAGAGCTATGGCAAAATAACATCAGAAATAGAAGATTTTCAACATTTTCTGCTCATGGTCAAGTTTTTTCCTAATAAAAGAATTTCTATATTACATTACATAGATAACATAGATGTTTTGTTTGCTAGTAAGTCTAGCGAGTATTTCTTAGAAACTGCTCGCACAATAATGCTTAAGGATTTGAGTGATACTATGTCTATTGGTGTTGAAAGTATTCCTAAGGATGATCCCGAGTGTTCTAGTGACAACTTGGATGAAAATGAATATGAGGCTGTAAAAGTTCTGGAGGAAAAAATCCCAAAAAGTCTATTTTACTTCCCAAGATGCATGATATCAAAATCTGCCCAAGAGTTGATTAATCTTGTGTATGCAATGATGGAGCAAGCAGTGCAATGTTCTGATGTTGTTTGCAAGAAACAGTATGTTACAACTCGTTTAGTATTTGAATTGTATGATGCTATAGTTCCTTATCACCATGAAAAGTACTTGAAGACTATACCTCAGTATATAGGTAAGATCATTTTCTTTTCAAAAACCTTATGAAAAAGCTTATACAGAAAATGTATTATTAACATTTTTTTTTTATAGAAAGTACTGACATTATTTATTATTGACATTCATAGTCACAAATTAACAGAGACTTAACTCGTTATTGATATACTGATTTGTCTTTTACACCATGTTACCATAATAAATTCAGTTACCAGGTAAATATAAACATATTATTACATTCATTGATTTAATTGAAATTTTATTTGCAGCCTTGTTCCACAACAATTGTATGTATCTTGCTCATAATCTTCAAACATTTGGTGATAAATGGCTTATTTTGATGGAAGGCCGGGAGTTGGATTATCCTATTAGTTTTGTGGATCTGGTACAAAAAATGCGAGACTTGGCCTACAAGCATTTCAGTATACACATGCAACAACAGAGAAGTCAAATCCTGGACAATATTAGGTCCTCAGGTCAGTGGCCTCGCCAGGTTGATGCATTTTACTACTATTATAGATCACAAGGTACATCTAAATATAATTAACTCTAATTTAATACTGTATGTAGAATAGCTTAAAACTGAATAAAATTAACTTACTTAGTTTTTTTTTACAGCCTTGAAATAGATTCTGCTAGTGTATGTCTTTGCATGTCAGTGCTCCTCTTTCAGCTGGGGCTGCCATCTTTAAAAATACAAAATCTGACATCGTTTTAAAAAGACATTTGACTTTTAAGGCTGGACTCGTGAATAATTGGCCAGACACGACCATACAAAGATGTTCTGACTAAATCTGGACAGATGGCAACCCACTTTCAGATGTAACTGTAGTTTCAGTTCACGCAAATGAAAATTCATTGCAAATGGTACCAGCTGGCAACCTAAATTTAGAAAATGCTTGTGCAATTGTTGTGTAAGCTAAGCAGTTAAAGACTGAAATAATGGTAAAATGCCACATCAAATTTAGTTAAGATTATATGCATGCCTGTGTGCAACTTACATGAGCTCTTAGCATTAGTGTAAACTTTGCGATTTGGTCTAGATTTCGACTATCATATTATTTAAGTCAGCATCATTGCTACTTGCTTGTGAGTTGATTAAATAAATTGCTCTAGTGCAATGTTTAAATAAAATACTGAAAAGGAATTTCATTTTAATCAATTAGCAGGCTGTTGCCAAAAAATTCAGTACCACATAGGATGACCTGGAATTGGACCTGGAAGTTGTTATGCCAGGTACATCTGGTACTGAATTTTTAGCAATTGAGAGCTTTTCAAATGTTTCAAATTTCAAATAAATTAAAACTTTCTTACTTGAAATTCATTTTAAAACTTTCTTATCATTCTTTACATCTACATATCACCAGATTTAAAGTTGTTGCCAATTACAATTCATTCCCCAGGTTGAAATATGTTTCCTAATTTCTACTGTTTCACTTTTTATCATTGAGTAATATGGTGTTTTAATTAATAACTTTTTGGTTGTGGAGCTCAGTCCAGTGATTGAGTCCAGGTTCAAGCAAATCCTTAGTGATTGCAGATTTATTTATGTGTTAATTCTTTAGAGCTGCAATGTGTTCTTTCTGAAATATGTTTCCTAATTTCTACTGTTTCACTTTTTATCATTGAGTAATATGGTGTTTTAATTAATAACTTTTTGGTTGTGGAGCTCAGTCCAGTGATTGAGTCCAGGTTCGAGCAAATCCTTAGTGATTGCAGATTTATTTATGTGATAATTCTTTAGAGCTGCAATGTGTTCTTTCTGCTGTAGATTGGTATAGCTGAAATCAATGACTATTCAATATATAGAAACTACCATAATTGTAATGGAAGATCCGTTCAGTGATAGTAGACGTGAGACGACGATTAAATCCGTCTGGTACTGTCGTATTAACTCATTGCAGTTCAGTTCTGTGGTCAGTCTTCAGTTGTACAAGATGAATCTGAAGAATTATGAGATGGATGGGACGCTTTTTAGATAAATATCAATTAGGACCTCTATTGTCAACACTATCGCTTATCATCACTAATTTTGATCAGTGTAAATATAAAATTAGAAAAGGGAAACGTTTTACTAAAATTTTATTTACCAATTCGAAATAGAGTTTCAAATTTTGCAAATAGTCACTATGTAACTTAAACATGTTTGTTAAGTAGTTTTAACTTGTTTTAACTACATGCCTTGTAATATTTTAATACAAAAATAGTCAACGCTGGAAAATATCACTGGATAGAAACCGATAACTGCCTATATCAAGATTTAGGTATAAAATGATATATTCTAATGTAGTGTTAAAATATTTTTTTTCAGATCTTAACAGTATTGTCGCGAGAGATGAGCTCAGTGACAATGCTGAGGCTGCGGTGAGACAATGTTTGAGGCAGCTGCATTTGCTCAAAAATGTTTGGATTGGAGTTTTTCCCAGTAACGTTTTCAAGAAGTAAGTATGTTCGAATTCAGTGGGCAGTTTTACTTAACAATCCAAATTTTATCTCTACGAATTCTATAGACACTGGATCCAAGTCCTTTTAGTCTATCTTAAATTAAAAATTGTATAACAGTACACATAGATTTTTTATTAGATTATATATGTTTACTAGCTTTTGCCCGCGACTTCGTCCGCGTGGAATAGTGACTTCCGGCAGATTTTTGGTTTTTCCCACATAGTTCCCGTTCTTGCGGGATTTTCGGAATGGTCGAGTTTCCGCAGAATTTTTAGTATTATTATGTTGATACAACTTAAACAAATTATTTCGACCAAATTTGGTACCATAAAAACGGTCATTGTGACTAAACCTTAAAAGATAGACATATGCCGTCGCGGACTTTTTTTTAGATCATGTATAGAGGAATAATTCTTTCATACATATTTTTTGTGTATCTTGAACCGTTTTCGCAGCGCACGCAAAGAAAGCCTTCAAAAATGAATAATTTTCCCCGTTTTTTACACATTTACCGCTCTGTCTTTGCTCCTATTGGTCATAGCGTAATGTTATTTAGCCTATAGCCTTCCTCGATAAATGGACTATCCAACAAAAAAAGAATTATTCAAATCGCACCAGTAGTTTCGGAGATTAGCGCGTTCAAACAAACAAACAAACAAACAAACAAACTCTTCAGCTTTATTATATTAGTATAGATTTACAATTATATTTATTTATTAGATTAGTTTTAATTAAGCTGCTTGGTGACTGGTTAATCATTTTCAGTGTGATGGCAACCCTGGTCGATATGTTTGTGGCGGAGCTAATACATCGTGTTTGCGCCGTTGAGGATATTTCCATGGAGATGGCGGTGCAGCTTACCGATATCTATAATCTAGTCATACAAAAGGCGCCATTGCTTTTCCAGGTATGTTCATTTTAAATCAAACCCATTTAAATATATATAAAAGCATTAAAAAAGTTATAAGTTAGCTGCATAGAGTTAACGATTGCATTAGTGCGAAGAATCTCGAATATGAAGTCAATCAACCGGCAATTCTACGGCAGTAAAAATTTGTCAAGTGAGGGTTTAAATATACCTCTGCTTAAGCTCGGACAAGCTTAAACAGATCTTGAAGTCACTAACGCGCGACATATGCCAACTGCATACTGAACGTATCAATAAAGTCATACAGCAAAATAAAGGTCCTAAAATTCGTCACATCCTGACCAGAGTTTGGTTTAAAACGAACACTGCTATGAACAGCTTTACTTGATGCCACAGACCCTGGAGCCAAATTAAGTCGACACATTACCAAATAAATACATCGGACGCCAGCCTGTTTGAGATTAGTCTGCCTCTTAATTAGCACAATTCATCGCGTGCTGATTTTAAAAGTTCTTCAGAAATTTACCAACTTCATCATATTTGAAGGCAAAACGCCCAAAGCATGGCACAGGTGCATGGTGTGGTCTTTAAAATAGTTAATAGAACCCAATCCAAGTACAACAGACCCGTCAGGCTTCCGAGTCTAAAGCGTAGGTTCTAGACTTCCAACTTCCTTACTAGGAATAAGTCGCGATTCCAAAAACCTTACCTGCCTTATTATAGACCACATACAAACTTTGCGCAGATTGATACTGGCTTGGCATTAGTGGACTATGAGAAAGTCTTTCTTGATTACGTTAACATCTATGCTTTGATCTGAACCAAGATTCCAAGATCTACACCAAAATTCCACACTATCCGACCATTTTCTAATATGTGGGTTTTAAAGTGAACATGGACAGGACGAAAATTATGTCGGATTTCATGTAGGCTTACACTGTAAGTTGTTGATGAGTATTAACCTGGGCCATAGTCTAACTGGGTAGGTCCAATTACCAGCAAGAGATCAATCGAAGGATCCAACGAGGCTGGCAGTTTTTGAGAAGTTAAGCGGCATATTCGCAGTTCATCTACTGCTGTGCCTTAAGACTTTTGATTCGTGTGTATTGCCATATGAAACCTAAACCTGGTTATTTACAATGAATTATGCTTAGAGTTTATTTGTGTAATCGAATCAGAAGTTTATACATTCGCAAAAGTACAAGTCACTGATATAGCCCGAGTTGTAAACCTTAAGACCTTAAGCTTAGATTTTCTGACGACCTCCATAGTCGAGTGGATAGTACACCGGTTTCAACATGTACTTCTATTATTAATCACATTCCTTATGTTATGCCATCGATGCGCGAAGTCCCGTAGTCGCAGTAGTAAATCGAACCCACCTCGATCGTTTTCACCTTGTCTAATACGCGCGTCGCTATGTCGTCTACAATCCCCAATGCGTGGTGTTGGTCCTCATCCTCGCACAACTACTTCATTCCACCAACCTCGTGCAGCTATGAAATATTAGTGTTACTCAAAATAAAATTCATCTCTTTCAGAATTCGAACGACATCATAATACACGTGAAGTCGTGGGCAAAGCTGCAGCATCTCATCTTTATCCTGGGCGGTTCCCTCAAGGATATCGAAAATCAGTGGCAGGACGGCAAGGGCCCACTTGCGGTTCACTTCACCAAGGAGCAGCTGCGAAATCTTATCAAGGCCCTTTTCCAAAATACACAATTCCGTGCCAGTCTCTTGGCGAAAATAAAAAATTAATGTCTCGGTGTGGTCTCTACGTTCAGGATCAATTTCATGTTTTGCCTTCCCTCTGTCTATTTAATAAACCTATGTTAAAGTATAATAAATAAATGTATGGTAAAGTATATGGAGTTTAGTTTTATTTCTATTTTGAATTACATGTATTTTTATGATACAACTAGCTGGCCCGACAGACTTCGGTCTGTCAAAATGATGTGTAAAGTGGCAGTTTTTTGTTCCTACTTATTTTATAGCGGGGCAAAAAATTCTGTACAGAACCGTCACCCTGGTGGTAGGGCGTTGTGAATAAAAAATAAACAGCGAAAAAGTACCAAATGAATTCTGGCTATTTAATTTTGGAACGTGACAGTAAATCCTCCAACGATGTATTCTGTGCTTCAACGCACACACGCACACTGTTTTAATAGATATGATTGATATTCAATTTTATATAGCGTTAATAAAGCGTAAATTGACACTGATGTTAGGAACACATCTACATTGCTTAGACAACAGTGAGTGCTTGCAATATGAACTTTATACAATAACAATAAAGCTCAAATTGACTGTTCGTTTTAGTTAGAAAACGTTTGTATGGTAAAAAGGGCTGTTTTTAGGGATTTTCATATTAGTATTTCGAAACTATCCTTGAACTTCAACGAACATTTTAAAAAAATGGTCCAGGCGTTGATGAGTTATGCGCTTACCAACACATTTTGCGATTCATCATTCAAGTTAGGTAAAGCCGTAACATATTTGAATATTAAGAAATACTTAGAGAAAGAAACAATACATCAGGATTTTTATTTTATTGTTAATAACTGAATAAAAAGCTACACAAATGGTCAAGGAACTGTCTAATTATAATAAATTAAATATTTGCTATAAAAATTGAAGTTGTCAAACAGATTGTTGTATGGCGTTCGCGTCGTTACAAATCAGAATTGCCTAATCGACAATTTAAAAGTATTGTAAGTTTCGTGAACATATATTTAAATATTTTTTCAGTGTGATGTTTATCTATCTATTAGGTATGACACATTGTTACTAGACGGCCTAACATCAACCTTTACCCCAAAGTCACAGTTATTCTTGTTGTATTATTCTTGAATTCATTAGTTATAATTTAAGACTCATAGAATTGGGAATTACTACTTAATGTCGCATACGCTTACTCTTTTCTTGTTGATGTGTTTGATAGCAACATATTATAAACTAAAATATAAAAGATTCGATTTATAAATCTATGAAACCAAAATCCGGTTGGCGCGAAATGTTTTTTTTTCAAAATGGTTTTGATCGTGACACGAAAATTAGACGAACAAGAATTCAGTGAATTCTAGGTGGGCATCTACATTTATGTATAAGCCACTTACTTACTATAAAAGAATGTTCGACTCGAACTCTTTGCCATTTCGACAATAATTGTGTTATACATATTAAATGCGTTATTGTTTAAAATAATTTGAAAAAGTTTAATTATCCTATCTAGATCATATATCTATCAGAAGCCCTAAGTTTAAATTATATAGAAATATCTAAAACAAAAAAAATCTGTTACCAGAATGACATAAAAATAAGTAGTTAACTTAATCACTAATCCTCTACGAAAAATGTTGGAATTCGTAAACATTATTCGAACAGTAATGTTTCGTAATATTTAAAGCAAGTTAACATTGATTGTTAATCCGTGAACATGTAATGGTATCATAACAATATAAGCTAAATGCCATGTTTAATATAAGCATTAGTAATCTATTTATAAAAACTATTCTTATAATTATTTTTCTTACCAGTAAATTATGAGGAATCATTCAATCAAAGGTTTCCGAGTGTGTAAGTCGAATTTCAAAGTACTTTACAACACCTCCTCCTGATGCCGTACATGTCTTAACAAGCACTCCATACGTGTATTAAAATGTGTAGCACCCATAATATAAAGACAATAAGAAAAATGATGATAACAAAAAAAAGGAGTCTCGCCTGTATGGGCATAGTACCTTTTGTCTTCCCTGAATGTATATTACTTAAGAATATTAATGTCATAATAAATAAATACAATAACCTCAAAGATATTATACTCATCTGTGCCTCAAAGTTTGTGAATTGTGATGCAATGAAACATTTAATAATCTGATAAACTAGAAAATGAATTTAGCTACAAATTGTTTATGGCGTAGATATTTAAAGTTATTGTCTCGTCGAAGTTATGCTACTGCAAAAAAGAAAATACCTGATGGCTCTGAAGAGGCATTACCAAGTAATATTTTAATTTATACTTAAATAAGTAGTTGGTAAGAGAGTCGTCTTTATGAAATTATAATACGTTACATTGTAATATCTGTATAAATATTGAATACAAACAAACTAGAATATTGTGATTTTCGTAGTTTTCCAGTATCCGGTGAGCAAAAGCAGTGATAGACGGCTATATGTATGGGGTTTTGCAGAAACTGGAGCATTAGGTATACATTTACCGAGGGGCAAGCGCGGTAAGAAAAGTTACCTTAAGGATTACTCTCTAGTATGGCATCCAATGAGGTCTACATTTGCAGAGAGGTTTGATGTAAGTTTATTCTGTTGATTTAATTGTTAAAGTACAACGGTATCATAAATAATAATTAAAAGCTATTAAAATTATACTTCACATTTATTCAGTCAAAATCCTATATATATTTTTTAAAATTCCGAATTTGAGTGCATTTTACAATGATCTCACCTGATGTAAAGTGAAGATATTGCCTAAGGTGGAACACGCAAACTCAAATAGTGCCTATTTACTCTTGCCTTGAAAATCCCTATATTATAGGTATCGGGGAACAAAGACGCAGGTAGGGAATTCCATTCCTTGGCAGTTCCCATAATAAAGGACGAAGCGAACTGAGAGGTACGAAGAGGTGGAATGTCGACCACATACATCATCATCAATATTATATTAATTTAGTCACAAACCTGTCTTTGCTACAAAAACGGCTTCCACTAGAGGACTAAGCTACCACCCCATCCTAGTGAGTGCTGGGGGTATGACAATATTTTTGATTTCATTTTCAAGCTTTACAATTGAAAATATTATTCTTTGAACCTTTCAGGTAACTCATGTGGCTTGTGGATATGGGTTTACTGTAGCAGCTATTAAAACAAGTGAGTCACACAAAGTATTTGGAACTGGCATCAACACAGATTCTCAGATAGGATACCATGCTCCACGCATTGGGCATCCATTGGAATTAATTCTAAGTCCTGCTCCAGTTTACATTCCATATAAGTCATTGGAGAATAGAGTAAGTACTGCCTTCTTTTTAGCATTTTTATGTAAAAATTGTATTGTGAATGTTTATCTTAATAATTACTTTAAATTCATCAGGTTATTGGACTAGCAGCTGGAAGAGCCCATACTGCAATTCTAGTTGAGAATGAAGGAGTTTATACATTAGGAAATAATGCATATGGTCAGTGTGGTAGGAAAATTAATTCTAATGAGGAGTATAAAGGCAGTATGATAACACATAACATCAAGAAACTAGGTAATGAAAACATAACAGATGTATGTTGTGGACAAGATCATACGTAAGTTAGTTGTGTCATAAGGATTTGTTGAATTATTACTACCATCTTATGGTGTAAAAAAATAATTAAATAAAAAAGGAAGGAAGATTGAAAAAGGAATGGATGGATTACATAAAGAATGATATGTGCATGAAAGGTGTGAACACAGATATAATGCATAATAGAATAGAGTGGATAAAAAAACCAATTGTGCCAATACCAGTCAGTATGGGATAAAGGCAGAAGGATTGAAACACAAAAATACTCCATATACATATATATAATTGCTGGTGTGTGAAACTACTGTTAAGGAGCCAAATTACTTCCAAAATCACTGTTTACTTACTATATTTACAGCATATTTATTAATGAAAACAGTAATAGGAAACATTGATTGAACATTTATTAATACACTGATTAATGACTGTAACACTTTTGTATTATATTTAGTTATGCTTGTGATATATTTACTATCACAATTTAGTTAATGTATAAGATTTGGTAACATATGTGAATGAACTAAATGAATATTAATAGTTTATTTTGTATTAATGGGAAATGTAACTTAATTTAGCTTTAAATATTTTTTAATAATGTGGAACAAAATTTTTATCTTTATATAACAGTTTATCAGTGAATGTAATCTGACTGTGACGTCAACTGACACTATTTATAAGACCATGATCATGTAGTGTTAGTAGGTGAGTTTGGTTCTCCAACATTACAGTAGTGAGTATGTAGTGTGTACGGCACTCCTATGTAGCGTGCCTACATCATGCGGACTTAATGCTTTGGTTTCTAGACTTTCCCTACTATGAAATTGCAGCACTTATGAGGCTGGCAAAATAACTAGTCTCTTTAAAAATTTGAATGTATTGTTACAGACGAAACAATTAAGTCATTTATTGATTTGTAACTAGTACAAAATTTTGGAATTTACTGTTCCAAAATTCAGCTTCAATTAAGTTACCATTATCTGATTAAAATTTACCAAATAATATTATTTGACATTAAATAAATTACAGCATTAGCACTGAATTAGGACAATATTCGCAATGGATTGGAGCCTGGCATAATGTAGTCCAATCTGTTACAGACTATTTCTAACTGAATCAGGAAATGTATACTCCTGTGGTTGGGGTGCAGATGGACAGACAGGTCTTGGAAATTTTGATAATCAACAGTACCCAGCAGCAGTCAAGGGCGATATTACAACTGAAAAGATTGTGAAGGTCGCTTCAACAGGGGACTGTGTATTGGCACTAAATGGTGATCTATACATTAAAGATAACTTATTTTATTCAGTGTCTAGAGTACAATTTAAGGGATTGTGTGTTTTAGATAAAGGTGAACTTTTTGGCTGGGGTAATTCAGAATATGGACAAGTACCAATGGCAACAAAACAGCATCAAGTTAATATGTCATATGCACTTTTGAACTATACAAAAGGTCTAGGAAAGATAATGGATATAGCTTCTGGTGGATCCTTCTGCTTAATAGTAAATGGTATGTTTAAATACTTTGTTTAGATTGGTGTTATGATTTCATGTTCATATATAAAAAAAAATGTTTCAGAACAAGGTGATGCTTTTGTATGGGGTTATGGACTTCTAGGCCTCGGACCAAATGTAAAATACTCTACAAAGCCAATATTAATTCCACCACCATTGTTTGGTCGTAATGAGTTTAATCCTGAGTGTAGGGTGGAGAAAGTAGCATGTGGAATTGGACATTTAGCTGCAATTACGAATAATGGTGACCTTTATATGTGGGGACGAAATAGGCATGGTTGCCTTGGTTTGGGGCATAATAATGACCAATTTTTCCCATTAAAGGTAGCCATTGGTGCTCATGTATTGAAAGTGGTATGTAGTGTTGATCATTCAATAGCAATGTGTAAACCATTTACATAATATTTTAAATCACTTTTCAGAGAATAATAATAAAAAACTAAAGCATAGAATTCTTTTTTATTTTTCTAAGCAAGAGATATGCAGTCTTTTGAATAATTACTAGTTACTGGAAATACATATGTATTTCCACTATATAGTTTTGCTGTAGGTATTATGTGATATATTATCACTGAAGCTGGCTTTTCACTGTGTTATATTTCATGCAAAATCTGTAATATTTCTTTAAGTTAATAATTAGTTTGTGTAAAAATTAACTAAATTTTATAGTAAATAATAGAGTGAATAAATTGTATAGTGTGACTGATGATTGGTATTTAATTATGTAATTATATTATATCTAGTGCTCGGAATAGGTAGTTTAATTTTATGTACTTGCGATTTTGTGACATCAATAGTATAGATATGCCTGGTAACTTACTATTTTTAGAGATTGTAAAAATATTATATTGAACTTTCAAAATAGTATTTCATCTTTTAGCTTATTGTTGTAATAATAAGTTGTAAACATAAAATTTTACAATAAAAACGTAAAGAAATGAATAGCAAATAAAAAAAGAAAAAAAATGGATTATGAATATGAAAAGAAATTCCTTGACACTGAGTAATGCGAGAAAATCAGTGTTATTTTATAATAAACATGACGATGATGATTATGTTGGCGATCTTCAATTCGAAGACGAATAATTACGCCATCGGAACAACACTATGTACTTTTCATGTTAATATAAATCTATGTTTATTTTTAAATTTGATTTATATTGTAAACTTGCAATAAATATCTGTAATATCTGAACATGATTTTTTTCCTTCTACTCACTCCTATAAACCTACAAATAAACAATAAGATTATATAAAATGACATAAGTTCCATTGCATCATTTAAGGTCCCCGAAATCACACAGATTTTAGGTTTAACTATGTTATGCTTACATGGAATTTCTTTTTGCAAGTACACAAAAATAAACTACCTATTCCGAGCACTAATTATATCCCACAGTGAAAAGCAGCCAAATGCTGTATGTATTATTTATATCACCTTAATAAAAAAATGGTTTTAGGTAAAAACAATGGGTATTGTTAAATTAGATATTTTATAGTTACAGTTCAAATATAACCTATAGAATGTAGATTAAAAGGATTGCTGTCTTGTCTTACTGAAAACATTAAATTTTAGCCTTATTTATATAATATTGTTATCAAAGATAGTAGTTTTCAAATCGTATTTACATATACCTGAAATGTATTGAATGATTCAGCCATGTAATCTTGGCCTGGGTTAGGCCTTGTTTATTCGATTTTATTTTAGAGAATAAGCTATGGCGAGGTCTCTACCATAGGTAGAATTAATGACCTATTACATCAGTTAAAAATCAGTTATCAGTTATAAACACCTACACATTCATTTAGAGGTTTTGTACAGTTTACTAACTACAGTTTCAAGGTAGGACCATCATGTAGTACAAAAAAATTATAAATTTATATAAAATGACACTTAATTACTAATGTGACAAAATATTCTAATTGCTAGGGTTTTTTAAATGACAGTTTTTAATAATCACAGTAGACACCATGAATAATATTCACTGCATGTTATACTTCAGAACAATATTTCAGCACTTAAATACACACTCAAAGTATCAATATCCATCAAATAATGTTGTTTATTGAATGAGAAAGATACTAACCCCCTAACTAGTTAGTATGCTTTTTCATTCAATACCACATTAACTATTGTTTGCACTCATCATGAAATGGCTCCAATGTACGGAAATCCCTCCAAGCAGGAGGTAGCAGGGAAATATGATGAAGGTGGCATCCACATCTTTTGCATGGCTCACTAAATAAATTGACGTAGCTGTGTAACCATGTCATGAATGACCGCACAGCTAATTCTGGTAATGTTGGTGAGTAGAAATGTAACATAGCAGCATGGGCATTTTCAGTTACTTTCCTAAAGACATGGTGTCGTGATTCTGTCCACAGATCAAGTGTCTCTCCATATCCTTTGACCATTACCCATTCCATTAATAGTCCTTTGAAAGCAACAACAGCCTTTAAAACATGGCTCAAATTTATTTGTACCACAGCATTACTTGCAAAGGGTCTGGAAATTGTTATTTTCATATCATTATATGACCTGTCTATGTTGTTTATAACATTATCTACTTGCACAGGTGAAACATTGTGGTTACTTTGGAGTTTGCCTCTTCGTTTTGTGCTGCCTGAATTGATATAAGACCTTTTTAAAGAGTTCTGGCTTAATAAAGAGTGTGCGAAAGAGCTATACTCGTGGATTTTATCTGTCCATTTGTAGCTGTTAACTAGTTGAGTGTATAAAGCTTGACGATCCTGAGTTGTTTCTTGACTCAAGAAAGTGGTATTGCCAAGGTTGAAGGGTGCTGTTGGTATGGGTAAGCCGTTTACGGTTTGCTCGAGATCACGAAGGTTAATGTTCACATTATTTAATAATTCTTGAAGCTCCAAAAGGAATTTATCCTTTCCTTCTTCACCATGTTCGCTACGTAAGCCGTTTGAAAGCGTTTCAAAAACATGGCTTACGCTCAACCGTAGTGTTCGAAGAGACGATAAAGCGGAGTTTAACTGTTCAGTGTTCATTGTTTGATTCATACTTAAGTAATTTGATTTTTATGCGTAAATCTTTAAATACTAATAATACACAAGAAAGAAATCTTTTTATATTTAGCTATTTTTTTATGAGGGCAGGCAAAAGGAACTAAGCCCATACCATCCATATCTTATGTAATTAATAATTTGCTTTAAATTAATTAAATCTTTAGACTACAATACAAAAATTGCATCTATTATAAATTATTAAAGATAAAAACTAATGAACTACTATAACATACATATTTGAAATAAGGAACTATATTAAATGTACTTTTAATGTTTATAATTATAAGTTTAAAGTCTAGTCCAGAGTAATAAGAGACCACAGACAATTCTTAAAGATATTTTTTTTGATTTTTAAAAGACTTTTTTAAATGTCTTAGACAGCTATACTCTAAGTGTGTTCCGCGGAACCCTAGGGTTCCGTGATACCTCTGTCGGGGTTCCACAAGAATTTAGAAAATAAAATCAAAACACCTCTCTCTGGTCGCTGCGCGGCTGCGCGGATTCCGCGGCCGCGCGGAGACAAAACTTGTATTTGTACAAACATGTGTTACAATAGCTGGTACAAAATGTCATAAGTTTGGTATCAACAATTTTATACTTGTACAACCCGTTCGCTCTAAGTTTGCCGGTCTGTGGAATGCGCTGACATTTGTACAGATGGAGCGAAGGCGATGACAGGTAAAACAGCAGTAGCAGTGTCACGAATGAAAAATAAAGCACCTAATTGTAGTTCCAGTCATTGTATTCTGCATAGACAAGCACTTGCGATGAAGCAAATGCCGTCAAATCTAAAATTAGTTATGGATGAAGCTGTAAAAATAATTAATTTTATCAAATCACGACCACTACAATCCCGATTGTTCTCATTATTGTGTGAAGATTATGGCAGAAAACATAAAACACTGCTGCTCCATTCAGAAGTGCGATGGCTGTCTCGGGGTAAAACTTTAACAAGGCTATTTGAATTCAGAGCCGAGTTACAAATGTTTCTTTCAGCAGATACTTCTTTTAATTTGAAGGACCGATTGTATGATAAAAATTGGTTGTTTCGATTGTCTTTTATGGCGGATATCTTTCAAAAACTTAACGAATTGAATTTATCGTTGCAAGGCAAACAGGTAACAGTGTTTCAGGCCTATAATAAAATAACTGCTTTTAAAAGAAAATTAGATTTTTGGATCATTTGCATTGGTAAGAAAGAAATAGAAAGCTTTACGTTACTCAGTGAGTTTATAAGCGAAAACGACTTAGAAATGTTCGAAGATGATATGTTTGCAGAATTGGTCCATTATCTCAGTTCGTTGCGCGCATCTTTTGAAAAGTATTTTCCCGAAGAACAATACAAAAATTAAAGTGAATTCATGGATTCATAATCCTTTTTTACCTAATTTGGAAAAGCCTGAAAACATGTCAAACGAGATATATGAATCTCTTTTAGAAATGTCATCCGATACAAGTATGGAGTCACTATTCAAAACGACGCCTCTCAATGATTTTTGGTGCAGAATCCAAGATGAATATGCAATGCTTGGCCAAATGGCTCTGGATATTCTTCTCCCGTTCCCAACTACATATTTGTGCGAAACAGGATTTTCTACTTATGCAGCCACAAAAACAAAATATCGCAATAGAGTGGACGCCGAAGCTGATATGAGACTCCAACTTTCTTCCATCAAACCTGATATCAACCAATTGATGAAAAATAAAAAACAGTTTCATACCTCCCACTAGTTAGATTTTTTCTTTTTTAAAGTTTTCTATTATCGTCCTTGCCAAGTGGTGAAGTAAATAATAATTAGTAACTGTTACATTTTACTTTTATTATGCTGATTAATAAAGAATACACTTATAAAAACAATTGTTTTATTGTAGGGTTCCATCAAGTATTTTGCTTCCCAAAAGGGTTCCGTCATTAAAAAAGTTTGAGAACCACTGTCTTAGACGATACGTAGAGTTAACAAAAACAACTTATTTACGCAATCGCTACGCAATATACGAATATATTTATGATTTCAATTCATGTCAGTTTAAAAATTTTAAACATATAGGTACCTCAAAATAATTATTTTTTGTTGTTTGTATTTAAAATTTATTTTTTGTTGGGCAGTTACAATTATTATATATAAGATTTTTAAATCTAAATAATAATAATAATATTCCTTTTAGAAACATTTACCAATTTAAACACATTGTGTGATAATAGCTACTTTAGTTAAAATCTGTGTTGCATTCATCATTTTCTCAAGTCAAAGTTACATTTTCTTTAATATCTGAACATATTTGATATGAGTATATATAACAAAATATAAGAATAGATGGTGTTATTCATTTTAATATAATATTTTACAATAACTTATATGATTAAAGATGTTTGTGTGAGTATGCACGCTTTTGCGAAGGTATATGAGTATGTGAGAATGTTTAGGACCGTATTTTTTTCTTGCATAACGTTTACGCCATTTTGTTGAAATCCAACGTTTATTTATGATGGTAATTGCAAAAAATGGAGTGTAGGTAGACAAGACGTTTTCAATCAACTACGTGACGCATAGTATCTTCAACGTTTTTCTTGGCAGCTCGCCATGTAGGTGCAGTGATGATTAAAGTATCAGCAGTATTTAAGTATCATATTGATAATTATATTACAATATCAATTAACTTATTACGCCCAAACAGATTTCACCCGATAGCAGGTAGCAAACTAACAATGCAAAGGCAAATTCCGAGAAGAGTGTAATTAGTTGGTTATTGTGTGCCTGTGTTTGCCAGCTTGTAAAATTAGTTGTATAAAGGTTAGAGGTACGAAATTTTAGTTTTAAAAAGGTAATAAATTGAAATCAGTAATAAAAATTAACATATGATAGGGCTTTATTACGAGAAAATTTGATTTTATTAAAAAAAAACATGAAAAAATATTTTCGGAAATAATCTTTGTTGTGGCTTGCTACCTTATACATAACTAAAGTTATAAGAATTTCTTTGCATGGGGTACCCAATTGCGACTTAAAAAATAAAATAAAAATATAACTCGTAAAAAAAAATTTTTTTTAATATGTTTTCTGTCGATAAAAATAAGTCTAGTTTCACCCATTTTCATATGTGCACTTTATCAAGACTCACACTGTATAATGTTATTTCTATATTATTTTTGTAACAAGAATATTTGATTATAATACACCCTTATTTACCTAAGATCTTGGTCCTAATCCTCATTTATTCCCATCCTTACATATTTAATTAGTTTCCCTACGTTTTACCCTAGTTTGTGGCTAATGCGCAAGTCGTACAAGCCAGAAGAGAGATAAAAAAATATTTTTGTTTTTCGTGTTTTTGACAGATAAATTTGAAAGTTTTATATATATAAATAAACTGAGTGATACTCCAGAAGCTGTAAGCTGATACATCGTTTCACAAGTGGAGATACGTAATTATAAGCATATGCAATGACATGGTTGTGTTTTTAAATAACTTTTTATTGATATCAATAAATGCCTGTAAAGGCCCACGTAGAATAGATAATATTTTAGTCCGCCAGTCTTGCAGGCAATCCTGGTGGAATTTTGACAGACAAACCTCATTTCGACCGTGTTCTTATGAGTTAACTTTTCAAGTCGAATCGACAAGTCAAGGTAGCACTGTAAATGCTTCAACCAACAATGAAGGTCCATAAAAAAAAGAAAAATTGTGGAACTAAATTATCCATTGAGCGATGGTAAAAGTTATAAGTGCCGTTAAGAGTGGTTTTTGCGGCAATAGTAAGACATTAAATGGGCGGGTGGGTCCACTGATGGATTTTACAAGCGAATATCTTCCAGTGAACAGCTTTCCTTTTTTTGGGGTCATTATTCAAGATGAATGCTATGTGAAGAATTATGGTTTAATGAGTTTTTTGGCCTAGGCCAAAGTAAGTTATGTAACAGCTTGTGTTATGGGATCTAGGGTAATGGATGGATATATGTACATATATAAATATTTTTGATAGAAATATATATATATTTACAACCATGAATAAAGTACAAATGCTCGCAATCTTCGCTCAAACATCTGCCCCCACAGGGATTTGAACCCGTGACCTTAGAGATGGTGACACCTTGAAATCGGTGTACTAACCACTTGTCTAAGGAGGTTTAAGAGCTTAAACTAATTCTTACAAATATTATAAGCGTGAAAGTAACTCAGTCTGTCTGTTGATCGCGTTTTCAAGTTAATACAGCAGAACGGATTTAAATGAAATTTAGTACATTTTAGAGACTGAGGAAAGAGTTATGAAACTTTTTAATGCGAATGGACAAGACACTCTGGCGCTCGCCACATATCCCCATTGAGCCAGCGCGGTGGGAGACTCAAAACCCGCATGCTGTCCAAACTAGACCGGGGAGATCCTTAAGGTAGGTTATGTTCAGCAGTGCAATGATGAAGAATTTGTGGATACCAGCCCATTAAAGGGTCAAAAAACGTTTTACTAAAGTAGATTATACTGCTTAAATGGCCAAGTGGTTTTCGGGACCCAGGTCTAAATTCTGGATATGTTGTTCTCCTTGACGAGCTGATTCAGAATACTCAATTTTTAGAAAAAGTTAACGACTCATTTTCCCGCTAGGAGGCTCTGAAGTCTGAATTAGAAAATCGTGGTTTCCGGCAGAATCAGCAGATTTTTGAATATGTTGTTCTCCTTGACGAGCTGATTCAGAATACTCAACTTTTCCCGCTAGGGGGCTATGAAGTTTCGGTATGTATACATTAATTAGGATTATGAAATGATACCTTCGTGCCAAATAAACATACTTTCGATTCAGGACAAAAGCGCCATAAGGCTTAGAAAGTCATCATTATTAACAAACGATTTTGAGTCATTGCGATTTTGTGTTTGGAAACGTTCATATGATGCTATGCCGCTTGCTCATTTCATTCATTCATTTCATATCGGATATCTTATTGAATCGATATTTAAATGCAAAAGTACGAAAAATAATGTTAGGCCTTATTTTTATTTGAGTATATAACCAAAGGTACTACATCTGCGTTTAATCGTTTTTGTTGGTCAATCAAATCAAATATTTTAATTCTATATAAATGCCTTTTGTAGTGGTCGTTGCCGTCAAATACATCTGTTCATAAATTGAGAATGAAATAAGAAACTCGGACCGCATAGTTTTCTACTTCCTATTTTAAAATATTAATGTTATTGTAATAATAACAATAGGATTTAGATTTTTCGGGATGTTTAGTACAGTTTTATAAGTTAAATAAATACTTGTGTAACAATAACGAAAATAGATTAATTGGACAGATTTTTTACCTTCTAAAAAGTTCGCCAGTTTGAGCTATGCAGTGTTAAAATCGGTGGCGCATGCGTTTCTAAATTACGTTTAGTCATATTTTATATATCTAAACTTAATATTATAAAGAGGAAAGATTTGTTGGCTTTTTGTTTGTTTATTTGCATTGAATAAACTCAATAATTATAAGTTTTAAAAGTTCTTTCACTGTTGGAAAGCTACACTATCTTCAGTAAATATAGGTTATATTAATATTTCAAAAAAGTTTGGGTCTATTTTCTATAAAGTTAGATAAGTATGTCACAATAAGTGTTACATTTAATATCAAAAGCTCTTTTATTTATACTTTGAAATTAATCTTTATCAAAATAAAAGTATAATATTTTATGTCATTATATAACTGTTTGAATTATTCAATTTGGACATTCCATTCGAAAGATATCACAAGTTTAAAAATGGAAGTTATTTCAAAAATGACGCATGGTCGTCGCTCACGCCGTTCGGTTAGACGGCACCATAATAATAATAAGCGATGTAGGCGTTCTTTATTTTACTCTTTTTTAATGATCTCACGCAAAAACGAGAAAGTATCAAAATCAAAATAATCTTTATTCAACATAGGCACTTATTGACGTCAAAACAAACAAAACAAAAAAACAAAAACCTCGTCCGAATAAGGAAAAAAATATATTGACTCTACACCTGTTCAGAAATTGGGAGAGCCTTCTCGAGAAGAACAGGCAAGCAACTCTGAAAAATGTATGTATGGGAGAGTGTGAGTATGTGTGTAAAAAATTATAACTTTTGAAATGTTTGGTTGCCGTCACGGCGGCGGGCTGCAGTAATCAATATTTACAATGTTCCATAGATTAAATACAGTATCACGTATATAGTATGTATCAATTTAACTTAATCACGCATTATAAAAACATTCATCGTCATCATCATCATCATCATCATTATCTCAGGAACATGGGTCTTCCTCAGGAATACAAATACGCTGATCAGTTTTTTTGGAAATTTTATATAAATAAGTTCGAACGTCTCTTACCACGGCGGACGAGTACAGGTTGTATACTATGAGAGTTCCGTTTTTTGTCATTTAGCTACGGAACCCTAAAAACATGTACCTTATAGCGTTATTGATGACTAGCTGTGGCCACGACTTCGTCCGCGTGGAATCGCAATTTTAGGTAACATTTTCCTTAAAGCATGATTCAGTATTCACGCGAAATAGCTTATTATTAGCGTATTTCATGTATAACTTTGGTTTTTCTATACCGATTTCTATGATTATTTTTTATGGAATAGTTAATAAAGTTAACTTTTTTAATTAGGGTTGACTCATGCCCAGTTTCTGAATACCTTAGCTAAGCTCTCAATAACTAATGATTCAACAAAGTTATCGAAAAGATAAACGTCTCATAACTGTCAGTGAGTTTCTGAATGCGGGACCGTGCTTTCAACAGCTATGAAACAGTTAAGTAGTTCTAAATTGTCACTAGATGGGTCTGTTCACAAAATATGAAATAAAAATTGACTTTGTTATATTAATTCATCCATAATTACAATTTAAACATTTATAACATTTTTTATCGATATTAAGTATTAAAACACTATTTTATGAAATATTTTTTAATATTTCGATAGTATTGCCTGTATGAATCATACGCATAAATCGATAAAATAAATAGATTATAGATGAAAAAAAAAATGGCATGCTTTCGCACGGATTTTGAATTCGTTTGTGTTTAATTGTTTTACTTTGTAGTGTCGCGGTACTTTATTTTAACATTTCAAATGAATTTCTTCTTTCTCGTAAGTTTCTGGGTATAGATATTCCAGAAATGAACTCCAGTACTTCTGTATCCGACTTTGAAGAACTACTCGTATTTAATATTGTAGATCTCATTGTCTTTTTTAAATATAATAATTTAAAATGTTAAGCTGTCACTATTTAATTTCACATAAAATTACCACGTTAATAGCCTTAAGATTTTTGTTTGCCATACATAAACGTCAAATAAAGTTATGGGACCGATAACGGCACGGGGCACGTGTTATTGTGAGTCAACCATAAAATATAGACATATGCTGTCGTGGGATATTTTTATATAATGTTAAGACGAACATTTCCGTCATATATGATTTCTGTGTAAGTTCAACTATTAAGATTACACACGCGACGGAAGCTTAAAAACTGGAGTAACTTCTCCAGTTTTCCCAACATTTCCCTTTACTGCTGTGGAGACCTATTTTTGAATTACGAATACGACTTCGAAATCACCGATGTGACTAATAATCACCGATTTTCAATAATTCGTATTTTTGAATATCACTTATGTGACTACCTTAGTCACGGATGTGATTTCATTACGAGTGCCCTCACCCACTCGTAATCAAGTCATACTTGTGGAAATGTTATCTGTGTTTTGTTTAGAGAACTTATTGACTAGAGTCTGAAGTTGATGTGTTGATTTTTCAGTCTATATATATATATATATATATGAATGTAGCATATATATATATATAAAACATGGTTAAGCCGGCAATAACCGGCAGCAGCTACATTCTGCGTGGAACCGAACTCTTACGTTTATGTGTGTACTTTATCTATGTTGGCAGCTCTGCGATCGACTTTCAAAAATTGGATGCTTAGGAATCCGTGACCTCAGTCACCGCTGACTATTTAGTCAGCGGTGATTTCGAAATCGCATTCGTAATTTAAAAATAGGTCTCCTGCTCCTATTGATTGTAGCGCGATGAAAACTATACTATAACCAGATCAGGAGTATGAAACATAATTGTACCAAGTTTCGTTCAAATCCGTCGAGTAGTTTTTGTTTCTATAACGGTTATACAGACAGACAAAAATTCAACTAATTGCATTTTTGGCATCAGTAACGATCCCTAATCACCCCCTGTTAGTTCTTTTGGAAATATATTTCTTGTACAGAATTGAACTCTACATTTTTTTGATGAATTTTTCGAAGAATTTTTATAAAATTTATTGTTAAAAAGTTCTTTTTTAAATAAATAAAAAAATATAAATAAACTCGAAGATGGAAGAGAGCTTTTTCTAAATTCCTCAATTTTTGAGAAATTTACAATATTACAGGGATAACTATAGCTGGATAAGCTGGACGAAAAGACTGTCTCTTGAGGAATTAAGCCAATGACGTTTTGATAAGAACCCAGTGATTTTACATATAAGACCACAAAGCAAATGCTGAAATCATATCAAAAGATACGCATTTTACGCATTTTTTCATACGTGCAACTTCGTCGAGTTGAGTTTCCTGAACAAGTCAGATATTTTTGTATTGGATATGTCATAAATTCGTGACTTTAGCCAGAGATGGTAGTAAATTAATTATATTATAAGCTATATTATATATTATAGATTAACAATATTGTTTCGTCCAGGCCGTCAACACTTCTTTCAAAGAAAATACAATACTGCAAAATTAATAAGCACGCAACGTCGCAGTAAATTACGTGCCTGTACAAAAAATGAAATTTGGTCACGTTATACAAATAGTCAAGTTTTTAATGTTGGTATTATGTAATGGCGTCAATGGCGTTCATTTTGAAATTAAGATTTTGGTTGCTGGATTTCAAAGTTTTTATTGGTGGTAATTTATCTAAATACGGTTATACAATAACATTACAATATATAGGTAAAGAGGTTATGAATTTCGGAGGTAAATTCAAAATTGAGATGTCAGCAAAAATTTGGCGTATCCAGAATATAAATTAGTTTTGAAGGGATGTTTTGTTTATTGTGAAGTTTATTTAGATATTATATGGAATTATGTTTTTAATATTTTAAATAACATTTTTAATAATTTGAATTTTTTTCCTTTAAAATACGTACCCAAAGCATATTTTAAATCAAATCTATTAATCTAAGGCTATTGTATGGATATAACAGGAATTCCACCTAAATATAAGATACTAGCTTTCTGCCCGCGGCTTCGCCTGCGTGGATTTCGGGATTGGGTCTATAGAGGGTTAAGGGTCATAGCTTTTGCCCACGGCTACATATGCGCGAAAGTCGGTTTCTGGCGCGAAGGTTTTATCGCGCTTCCCGTGGGACTATCCGTTTTTCCGAGATAAAAAATACCGCAAAACCTTGCTCAAGAATGTGCAGTAGTTTTTGAGCGAAGCCTTTATTGCGCATCCCGTGGGATCTGTCGATTTTTCCGGGATAAAAAGTAGCCTATGTTACTCAGGGATAATGTAGCTTTCCAAAGGTGCAAGAATTTTTGAAATCGGTCCAGTAGTTTCGGAGCCTATTCATTACAAACAAACAAACAAACAAACAAATCTTTCCTCTTTATAATATTAGTATAGATAAGATTTCGTTTCTAAGATAGATATATTTAAACGGAAATTAGGAAAAATGCCAACACTGCGTTGTGTTTTCAATTTCGACTTACACTTATATAAACATACTTATATGACTACTTATACTTATAGTTTTACTATAAACATACTTTAGAGAACATCTACACTAATATAAATATTACGAGAAGAGATTTTTTTTATTGTTGTAAAAAATTTATAAAACCCAATAACTACTATTAAATTTATTAATTTTAAACAAATATACGCACTATTCCTGGAAAAAAGAAGTAAGTGATTTTCACCCACTTTTCAGGAGTTTAAAAAAACTGTCTAATATTTCTATTATGAGGTCTAGAAAAAAGTTTCAAAGAGATAATCGCAGGTCACAGTTGCATTCAACTACCCGTGTTATTTAATTTAGGAACAGATTGATGTACTTCGAGATAATCTAAAAAAACACGGTTACTTCCTTATCCCACGAAACACATCGCATATTTGCAGGTGTAACTACAATTATTGCTTTTTAGTTGTGTATTTTGAAATACATGTATTAATTTAACTCTAGTTACGGCTTTGTACTCTCTTATATTTCACTAGCTGACCCGTGCCCACTTTCGTTGGGCATAATATTAATAATCCCCGAAGCGAGCACGAACGCGATCCGAATTAAACCCGAAGCCATCGCGCGCCGTCCGCTGCCTGTTTTTTTCTCCGATTCACTTTGCAAAACGGACTACCACGTAAAAACCTTTTTATTTTTCGGTTTTTTATATAACCTATGACACTCAGCAATAACGTGGCCTTCTATTGCTGAAAGAATTTTTAAAATCGGTTCAGTAGATCCTGAGATTACCCCTTACAATTTAACAAATATACAAACACACAAACTTTACTTCTTTATAATATTAGTATAGATTATAATTTAGAGTTGTAAGTATAATCACGTTGTTATTTAACGGAAAATCCTTTTTTGTACATAGAGTAATTAGAATTACACAATAGTCCTAGATTGTAAAATACAGGAATAAGTAATTATGTATATTTGCGTTATAGACTTTCTTGTAAATCTTCTTTTAAAAATTACGTAAGCATAATTATGACTTTATCAGCGGGATAATTCTAAAACGAATAAATGTAAATATGCATACCCCTATTTTATGCTGGAATTTTATGTTTTTTAAAGTCGCAAAATTTTTGTATTTTTGCATTTATTCCTTCATTTTTGTAAATAGCTTCACGAGATTTTGACAGAAGGTGTAAACTATGATGCTCGCTTTATTTACATAATAAAACATTTTCGACGCAAGTTTAGGTACGAGTTTTTTACACGGGTAGTGCGATACGTAAATCATATAGATTGGTTTAATTTAATATTGATTTAGTCTATAATAAAAATATATAGAACAAAATGGTAGGCTGTATATTATTGTATAATTTTAACATATATTTCAAATCTAATTTATATCTTTTGGTTTTATGTAAATAATTGTTGAAATGTGTAGCATCGATTGCGAAAGCGATTACTACTGGTACTCTACAAGAAAATTATGTTGATGGCAATTCTATATTTTATTTTTAGGAATTAGATTTGTAATTAATATTTGCTTCCTTGTTGCAGCTTCCGTTCTTCATTTAAGACAGACGTACACCGCAGTGCAACACAACTGACAAATAAGCGAAACTGTAAATATAATAAGTTGAAATCTTTATTTTCGCAAACAACTTGTATGATGCAATCATATTTGAAGATAAAAATACTGATGTTATAAATGATACACTTTCTGAAATGTAATATGTTGCTTGGTTCATGATGAATAATTTGTCACTTAAAAACTACATGTGGTACTATTGTGAAAATGAACTACTATTTGTTAAATTCATTGATAATATGATACTGTGTGTAGTGATACTTTCAAATAGGCGTAGTAATTTTTTTTTATTGTAAATGCAAATTTAAGTTACTGATAGTATTCCCCTAACATACCTGTAAAGGTCAATGTTTAATAAAGATAATGTTGATTTTGGAATGCCATTAAAAAAGGGCTTGTTATTGGATTGTTGGAGGTCTTGAACTCCGCTATTATTTACTACGTAGTAATAAATTTATTCAAAACAATTGAGATGACGTGTTGCAGTGGGATTTTTGGTCAGGTTTTTATTTCACAAGCATTAAAATTAAAACGTTTTTTATTTTCTAACGATATCGATAAGTGGGTAGGAGATAGGTTCACTTCACTACATAAAGAGCGTTACTCCTGTTCATGTTGCTAGTTTGACTATTTTACATTATGTTGGTAGAACATACGTCCTGAATTCGCTGTCATTAGAACAAATGTCATTGCTTAGGAAGTGCTGACTCGTAAATGAAGTACTTATTAATGTTATATTGACATATTTTTGCAAAGATATATCAGACAATATTTCGTTTCATTATTATTTCATTGTAACATTAAAATGTACATTTAGTGAGACCAAGCAAGTCATGTCGAGGCATTAACTCGTAATACTTCGCTGAGGGTAGCGCGACAAGATTATTAATGGACAAGGCAATAGCTTTGGCGCCCACCGTGGGGCAAAACTTAATGAGACGCGCATTCGAAATTCGTAACCCGGAGGTCAGAGATATTAATTAGCAATTAAGAAATATTAAACTTACGTTGCAACTTAGAAAATTGGATCTATTTTTTCAATAATCGATTTAATTCCAAATTCATAATTACAGCATAATATACGTCCCCACAGAGGGGTTGGAGCCGACCCTAACTATAGTTAGGGCGATTAGGCCTTAGTCAATTATGCTTTTCCAGTGTTTGTTGATTATATCTTTCATCTTTGAATTTCTTCGCAGGTGCATACAGGTTGCCTCACGAAGTTTCTTCACTGTAGAAGCGTCAGATATATGTACACATGAATTTCGAAAAACGAAAAACACATTGGTACATAGCAGGAAGGACTTCGGGACTAACCATCAAAGAGCAGCTTCTAGTTGCACCTTACAGTAAATATTTCAATAAGGCTACCAAACTTTTGTGAAGGGCCGCCAAGGGCGCATAAAGATTACAAGTCGGCGTCGAGCGACATCCCGGCCGAGGGCTGCACCGACCTTGAGCCCGCTGCCCTACTTTATCCCGGGCTGGAGGCCGCTGTGAAGATGATAATATCTCATGCGGGCGAGTTGGTGTTTTCGGTTGATGATTAAAGTGGGATCGGTTAATTTGATTATTAAACGGGTGTGCTATGTAATTTTTGAAGGGGCAGGGCTCAGGTCGGGTCCGCGCACCTAAAGGCTGCGCAGGCAGCGGCGGCGGACGCCGGGAGCGGGGGCGGCGGGGGCGGCGGGAGGCGAGGGTGGCAGGCGCGGGGTGGGGCGCGCCCAGTACCGCGCCGAGCGCCGCTCGGGCCGGCCGCACGTTGTCCCGGTCCGCATGAGCGCGCCGGCGTGCTAGCGCAGCGTGCGCGGGTGTGGTATGCCCGCGCGTCGCCGCCATGGCCCCCATGCTGGCGGCCTTGGCGCTGCTGGCCCTGCTGCCCGGTGAGTGCCCGCGTGGGACGCAACAGGCGTCCGACGCGCCGCCGCGTTTGTTTATCTACCTACAATCGATTGGCGTGATGGTGAGAGCTGAGGTGTTGTGAGTGAATGGTCTGATGAGCTTGGGATGCTTCGGTAGGGAGAGCACGGAGAAGTTGAGGTAACGCTTTAGAAAAGTCAGTACAGCTTCGTCGGATAGGAGATTTTGTCAGGTAACATACAGTTTTACATTTTCCAGGATCGTCCGAACTAATGATTAAGAAGCACGAACTCGAAGCCCTATTTTATTGCTATTTCGTCTTAGGTGCGTTATGGCTTCTTGCCGACACGTGGTCCCGAGATGGTAAAACATATTTCCAATTTCCACCTCTTTCAGTATACGACGCAATAAAATTGGGAAATATCCCGTTTTACGCGGGAGCCCGAACAATCTTGCAGGTGTTGCTTGAAATTGTAATCCTACTGATAAAATCAACCAACTCCATAAACAGATCGCACAAAGAAACCTTTGATAATTTAATTTAACCTAGAATTTTTAACTAAAGTGATTGTAGTATGTCTGATTATAAAACACATTAGCTCATATTTATAAAATTATTACAACTATATGATATCCACAAAAACATATTTCCAACAATTATCATCCAATCTTTATTCAAGATGATCATTAATGTTGAAAGTTGTACGAAAATCAATTTTATTTTGTAGCATCCACATTGTATTATTGTTAAGCAAATGTTCTTGAAAAGGTCTAAGTACCTTGAAATGATTATACCAAAATGTCAGATTAATTTCAATAGACATTTATAAGATTTTCATAATAAACAATGCAATATTATGTAAAGGATATAAACAATGTAGTGTTCTATATATGTTTAAGATATGTATTAGGCTTTTTAATTAATTTTATATATGAATTTCCTATGTGTATCTATTCTTTTTACCTCTCTTTATGAATCTTTTTCGGTACATCTCTTAGTATTTCTGCATTACTTAAACGTTGTTGGTAGAAAATGTCACAGGCATTAAGTCCGTCTTTGTACACTAATGATTTTATATAAAGTTTAACTAAATAAATTACACACGAAAGCTCAATTTTACGAACAATATGCTATATTTCATTTAATATTTGTTTACCACATTTACTATTAATCTATATAGTAAGATAATATATCTGTACAAAAATGAATATTTCTTTCTATATCGCGATATATTTACGAGTATATGACGAACTTTAATATATTATATGTTTTAATCAAGGCCCCTAAATCATGTATATTTCACGATCGATTTATTATCGAAATCGTTTCGATATCTAATAGCAATGTATGGATATGATTCCAAATTGTGAAATCATATATAGGTATATTGGGTTTTGACGAAACGAACTCGAAAGTTACTTTCGCGACATTCGAGTCATTTACATCCACCATTTATTGTAGTGTCGTTAAAACCTTTAATTTTTTTTTACAAACATTTTTCTAAAATAAAAGTAGCCCAAGTTACTCCTTATTACATCAGCTACCTGCCAATAATAGTCTGGTCAAAATCGGTCCAGTTATTTTAGAGATTATCTGGAACAAACAGACAGAGAGACAGTCCAATTTTATTTATATGTATAGATTACGAGAACAGTAACGGTGTTTCAACAGCTAATATTTAACTATTGGAAACTAGATATTGCGATAATTGATTCCCTAATGATCTTCAGCTTCCATATTTTTACGACCAACAAATTCCTTGCTGTTGGAAACGCTGAGTTTACGTACTGACTTAGTACTGTTCGTGAACGATGGCTTACCAAGATGGCTTAAAGGTAAATATCAAATTCTTGTGTCGTATGCACGTTTTCACCATCCTTAAATAATTACCAAAATTTTTATAAAAACCCGCCTTATTTATCAATTCTGTTCATTTATAATTATATGATTTCTAATTTCTGATAACAAAATAAAAAAAAATATTCAGCGGTTACAATATTGTATTTTCATGTACAACAGAAACTGGCTTTTTTCTGTTTTGACAGTTTATTAAAAAGTATGTCAACGATTGGTGGTGTTAACAAAAAATATATAATCGGGCCATCAGTATAATGAGTTGTATGGTCTACAAATTAAAAAAAAGAATGACTCAAAGTGTTTTATGTGATATATTTAACATTAGACTTATTTGCTGATATTCCGAGATTGAATAAAATAATAACGTTATCCAAAATCCATTTTGACATGTGTCACCGTGATAGTTTACCTGTCAAAAGTATGATATCTTGACAGATAAGCTGTCATCTTTGACAGCTGTTAAAACTGCCATAAATTGTGAAGACAATAAATTTCAGTGAAGTGCCCGGAGTACGACAATAAAATAAAAGACAAAAGTTTGCTTCTTAGCGCACTAGGTATCAAATTTAAGATGTGCTTAACCTATAAATTTTAACCGGAGAAAACAGGTGTGTTTATATTTATTTATGGAAAATAATAGCACACATACAAACATTATTAAAACATAAAAAGCATGCTTTGTGAGCTTTCTTAGTATATATATACATAGTATATATCTGCGAACTGTCGTAAATAATTTTAAGAACAGTCTATTGTATTTATAAAGATTACTTTGATTTTAATTTGACTGTGAGGTAGGCAGTCTGTTGTTGACAATATTCGGTAGATAGCGGTTTTAGTGCCGTCAAAATAATTTAATAACCTGTGGACGTTTGGACCTCTAATTAATCAATATAAAACCTCTAAGTGTGCATCCAATTGAGTAAGTCTTTGCTTTATCTGCTGCTGGTTTTTCAATATGTAGTCAGAGATTAGATCTAATTTATTTATTTATTGTAATTAGAACCACCAGCAATTGTTATATTATTACATCTAAATATTACAAATCCTTAACCTATGGAATATGATATTTTTTTTAAGACAGTCATAACATACATCACAAAATACACAGTTAAAAATGTAATATGTTATTATTAAAAAAAAATCACAAAAAGAAAATAACGTAAAACAACTCAGATGATTATCATGTATATAATGCAAGACCAATCCGACCGGAAAAAATAAAATGTAATTTGATCTAATAGATTAAAATGACAGGCTTAAAAAAATGGCACGATTTTAACTTTATTTATTTTGATGTTTCAAGTCTTAAATGTAACTCTGATAAAATGCCAAAGTAATAATGTGTAAAAGGAAATGATATAAAAAAACTAATTTTAAGTAAATATATTAAAATTACGTGTCTACATTTTATTACATTTATTTTCATAAATTAGTTATTAAGATGTGTCATGAAAATCGTGTTAGCAGTGTTTCAAATTTGAAATCGCGACATTTATATATTTATTTGTATAGATTATATAAAGTGATTCTTTCAACAAGTTATTTCTTTTATATTATATAAATTTGCAAATTTTGGTTGCAATTGATTCTCAGAATTAGGTTATAACCAAAAATAAAACCAAAGTAAAATTCGTCTCCTGCATAGAAATTGTGAATTCATGTTTCGTTCTTTGTCACATACAGACGTTAAAAATCATTCTGAATTCTGTTGAAAAGTGATAGAGAGCTCACGGAATTGTTAAATGTTACCAGATCAAATTTTTACTATTTGACATATGTCATGCACTCTTCTTTCTCTTGTCCTGGAGACGAATTTTCGAAACAATAGAAAACCAATTCGCATTCGAAATCGAGAGATTCGTATACGAATTACCGAATTCACTATTTTTGAACTTTCATATCGTGCGTTGTGCAACGAGTGGTTCAACCCACTCGTTTTTTATTTCTAGTAGAATATCAAACGCTGAAGTGACGTTGACAGTGATAAATTTACTCTGGTTAATGTAAAGCTTGTAAATACGTACATAATAATAAGAAAATATATAAAATTGCAAGCAGTAGAATAATTTCGCGCAAGATTTGTATTCGTATTTGAATTCCAAATTCACGTCTAATGATTCAAAAATACATCTCCTGTTCCCAATCCAATTCCCTGTATCATACATATCTTGCTTATATAAGCTTGCTTATCTCGTGCACTGCCACTTTTGAATGTTTCTTCATGATTTTCAGGTCTTGGCTATTGTTTTGTTGAGTTACTATTCTTTTAGACGACCAGAGCGTCCAACATTATTTGTTTTATATTTATTATTATGAAATCTGAATACGTCAGACAGATATAACATTTCTGTAGATGGTACAGATAACAAGTCTTTAATTAAATATTTCTCTGTTAGATTAAAAAACAACTGACAAATCAGTTAACAACGAACAATTTTTAAAACTCAAAAGAGTTATACATACATAGACCTCAGTCATGTGAGTTAAACAATCTATTATTTATGGATCTTGAAATAGGTATTCCTAGTACAGATATTAATATATGCTTATAGTGTAGATTTTTATTATAAATAACTAGTGCCCGCGACTTCGTCTGTGCAGCGTTAGTATTTCGGGTTTCATTAACATCCGTTCAGTAGTTTTTACGTGAAAGAGTATATATTCGTGTTATATTCGTGTGTAAGTCGGGGCTGATATGCATCACTGCGACCTATTAAGATCTGTTGTGACCAGCCTCCTATGTAGGTTCTATGTAGGCCCTACAGTAGCTCTCTTAACTGGGCACTGACCAAGAAAGATAGGATGTTCCCAGTTCGGATTGTTTTTATTTCATCTGGGTCAAGGATGTGTTTCCACAGGTGTCTGCTTCTTTTGTGAATCAGCGATTCACAGTAGCACAAGAAGTGTATTGGTGTTTCACGCTCTTGTTCGCAGACTCTGCATGTGTCAGTGTCCTTAAGTTTGATTGTGAAAGAGTAACGAATATTCATACTGACTGTACGGTCCGACACCGTACATTTCGTGGAATCTGCACTTTTCAAACAGGTTCGTAGTTGCAGTCGTTCACTTACAAACATAGCAATAAGTTGTGCGGCCGTGTGTATATCAAGTTCAAGTTTATTGTGAGCGTCAAGTACAAAATATAGTGAAAGTGTATTTTACATATATAATATTAGTAGGGATATTTTTAATTAGTTTCCACAATAATACTGGTTTTATTGTTCTTAAAGTACACTGACCGACTTCCTCTTAGTAGATTCCACCGTCATGGTACACATTGAAACGGAATCAGAGGCTCAGGAAAACGATTATAATAAACAATATAAGATTTTAATACGATAAAACTATAAAAACAACGACATTTCAACACATATTTTATAAGTGACAGTATAATCAGAAAATAAATATTATAAGACATTTTAACCATAAAGTAAAATTGAAAACTAACGTAAACTATTCTGTTAAAAAGAAGGTGATGTCTACCAATAAATTGAATGAGAAGCGACTCCAGAACCGCTTTATAAGAATACAAACAGCTAGGTTTGTATGTTTTGTATGTGTTCAAAGTGTTTTACTTTTTCATTTCGTTAGGGCAGGCGTGCTTCTGAAAGACCCGACAAAAAGCTTGATTTCTCCAGGGAAGATGGAGAGTTTTCTATTTGTAGTTGACTGTTAAAAACCCTTACCATTGTCCCGTGCGAGATTTATTAGCTAAGTTTATCTCACAGTTTTCTATTAAAGCTTATATATTATATTATTACTATCGAGCTTAAGTTTTTGTTCTGTTTTATTTTGTCTTAAGTCGATTAATGTCCATTCTCATTTTACTAATTACAGAGCATTAATTGATTTTTATATAAGATAGTTGCTTATATTAATCAGAAAATTGTAGTGAGATGAATGATGATAAATTAAAAAAAATATTTCTTACACTTACTCCAATTAGCCTAGCCCAAAGTAAGCTCTGTAAGGTTTGTGTTATGGGATCTAGGGTAACGGATATACATACATATATAAATATATTTGACAGAAATATATATTAACAACCATGACTAAAGCACAAAAGCTCGCATTCATCACACAAACATCTGCCCCCCACCGGGATTCCCACAAAGACCTGGAGACGTATTTTTGAATCATTAGACGTGCATTTGGAATTCGAACGAATACAAATCGTGCGCGAAATTTTTTCTACTGCTTACAATTTTATAGATTTTTGAATCACTCGAATTCAGTGTTGTCATTATAATGGGTTGTGTTCTGAAGAATTGTTCGACATGATGCCCACGGCCACTTTCTATCATCGCACCGCTCGCCATCGACACAGAGTTCATGCCCACACTACGTATGCATCTAATTGAGTATAGTCTTTGCTTTTTCTGCTGCTGGTTTTTCAATATGTAGTCAGAGATTAGATCTAATTTATTTATTTATTGTAATTAGAACCACCAGCAATTGTTCTATTATTACATCTAAATATTACAAATCCTTAACCTATAGAATATAACAATTTTTTTAAGACAGTCAGAACATATATCACAAAATACACAGTTAAAAATGTAATATGTTATTATTAAAAAAAATCACAAAAAGAAAATAACATAAAACAACTCAGATGATTATCATGTATATTATGCAAGACCAATCCGACCCGAAAAAATAAAATGTATAGATAGTAATAGATTAAAATGACAGGCTTAAAAAAATGGCACGATTTTAACTTTATTTATTTTGATGTTTCAAGTCTTAAATGTAACTCTGATAAAATGCCAAAGTAATAATGTTTAAGAGGAATTGAATCACTCGAATTCAGTGTTGTCATTATAATGGGTTGTGTTCTGAAGAATTGTTCGACATGTTGCCCACGGCCACTTTCTATCATCGCACCGCTCGCCATCGACAGGGAGTTCATGCCCACACACTGGAGCCTAAATGGTCCCGCACAGTGCGGTTCCAGAGGAATTTCCTCCTGCGTACATTTCGTTTGAGGAATGAGCTCCCTGCCGAGTTTTTCCCAGAGGGTTACAGTATGGGGTTCTTCAACAGGGGAGTAAATAGGTTTTTGAAGGGTTGGAAACGCGCGAGTGACACCCCTGGTGTTGCAAGTGTCCATAGGCTATGGTAACCGCTTACCATCAGGCGGGCCGTAGGCCTGTTTGCCACCATTGTGGTAAAAAAAACCAAATTCTTAATTAAATTCCGTTTCACGCAGAAAAATTAAAAATCACTACAACAAAAATTAAAATATATGTACTCAAACAACAATAACTTATTATAATGTACTATAATGTATATATTTACAAGCTTTACATTAACCAGAGTGAATTTATCACTGTCAACGTCACTTCAGCGTTGGATATTCTACTAGTAGAAATCAAAAACGAGTGGGTTGAACCACTCGTTGCACAACGCACGAAATGAAAGTTCAGAAATAGTGAATTCGCTAATTCGTATTAGAATCTCACGATTTCGAATGCGAATTGGTTTTCTATTGTTTCAAAAATTTGTCTCCAGTTATTCGAAGCGCGCCAAAACGCGCTCTGATTGCTGATACGTCCAAAAGAGAAGCTCTGCCTTTAATTTTAATCTTGCCTGGCGAACAGTAAGTTGCCTAATATATTAAGAAGTGGTTAAGCCTATCTACACTTCAATACATAGTATAAAACAAAGTCGCTTTCGCTGTATGTCCGTATGTATGCTTAGATCTTTAAAACTACGCAACGGATTTTGACGCGGTTTTTTTAATAGATAGAGTGATTCTTAAGGAAGGTTTGTATGTGTAATAAATGCATGATATAGTAGAGAAACACTGATAAATTTAAAGGTTTCTAATGTGATGTCGTAAATAAGCACGTTTTTTTGCGCTTATATTGCAAACGCTGGCTGAACCCTACGAGATAGACCAAAATAATGTACTACAGTATTGTACAACTTACAAAAATCCACAAAAAAGTCCGCGATGTTATATGTCTATCTCTTAGGGATAACCCACCATAACCATTTTTTCACTGCACCCGTGCGAAGCCGGGGCGGGTCGCTAGTTTATTATAAAGAGGAAAAATTTGTATTTTTGTATGTAACGAATAAACTCAATAAGTACTGGATCGATTTTAATAATTCATTTTTCAATAGAAAGCTACATTATCACTGAGTAACATAGGCTATATTTACTACTAGATTACTATAGAAATTCTTCGAAAAAAACCAACCGAAGGTGTAAAAATTTAGTCATAAAATGTCTTTCATCGCATACACTGCATAAGTAATAATAAATATAATATAAGGCTTTTTGAAAAAAGTGGCTCGTCTAACAAAGGCTGTTGGTTGAGGGTACAGGGAGTCGGAAAGTGAGGTTCTCCCGTAGTATCTGACAAAATATGTTATCTTCATATTTTGGACAATTCACATAATCCCTATTAAAATGATAAACGCGACAGTTTGTAAGGGAGCGTTCAAGTATTACGTAACGCAATTGTTGAAGATGTTTGACCCCCCCCCCACTGTAACGCACCGTAACGTTGCGTGAAAAAATTAAAAATGACGACCAGACTAATACAATCGAGGGATTCCCCGTAAAACGTAAACGAAAAGGGTTGCCAATTTGTTATAAAAAAAGAAACAATGTTACATACGGTGTTGTAAGAAAGACTCGCTCCTGTCCCTATAACGCATCGTAACATTTTACCGAGACCCCCCCAAATTGCGTTACGTAATACTTGAACGCCCCCTGTACGGATAGATTTTAATAAAACTTTACAATAATATATGTATCTTGTACGTTAAAATAATATATAGACTATAGTTCATATTAGTCACGAAGCATAATTATCCATCTTTCCACGTGGAATAAGGTACGGGCATGCAGATAGTCGAAAATAATTTCAAGGTCTTGAAAATCAATAAGTAATTTTGTTTACTTTACTTATTTTGTTTATTTCTTCAATAGGCTTGTTGCCTAAATTTCAGTAGTTAGATACTAATATACCTTGATGCCTATTCTATACAAAATAATTATTATTTTTGAAAAAAAAATGCTTATTTATAACAATAATTTTGCATTTAATAGTCATCAAAAACGCTCATGACTGTCATGGCGTCTTGAATGACGTCACGCCGTGCAAAACACAGCTGTTTTGGTATCGGAATATTCGGTATTGTGAAGTTATTTTAATAAAAAATGGATTCATCGTATTACAAGTACTGCATAGTGCCCCAGTGTACAAGCACAAGTATAAAAACACCAAAAAAATTATTTATATACGTGCCAAACAATCAGCAGATACGTAAAAAGTGGCTGACACTCGCGAGAAGGAATGATGCCCATTCTTTTTCGCACTTCCACAAGACACTTGGGAATGACATTTTGACTTTGACGTTTCGCACGGCGTGACGTAACACTTTTTAATTGGTGTTTGCTGTCACGTGACTTATGGCTTATTTTGTGCAATTTTATTTTATAAAAATATAAATAATCAAAAGTTATTATTTTATAGAACTTTGTTTTTTCATAATTAAATGATCATCTTAATAGTTATGCAACCTAATGCATCAGATTTGTTCATAGTGGATACAAGCCTATTACGTCACGAAGACCCTGCGCTGGAAATTAAAGTAAAAGCAATAAATATTGTCGTACCTAGCGAATGTGCGGTTAGCCCTTGAAGAAACAAAGGGTAACAAATCGTTTCGATCGACATAGCTTGGTTCTGAGTAATTCCTCTGCAAAGATTTAAAGCGGGCGCGGCGCTGCGCGTATTTATCATTTTCGTCCCATTACATCCCTTGCGTGAACCTCACACCCGTGTCGCAATCGTAGGTAGGTAACAGAATTTTTAACGATCATTCTTTCACACGTCCTTGTCCCTGTGAGATGGAATTTCAATTCTAAAACTGATAGTTAAACTGAATAAAAAAAAAACTGAATTCTAAGACTGATAGATACTGAGATATAGTTAATAGTAGGTACTATACAGTTCTTAATTACTGTGTACATGAGAACCTATTATACTGTTTTTGTAATGAATGATGTTACCACAGTGCACCTATGGGAGTGTGTTGTGTGTTCGTGTTTGAGTGTGTGCATGTAGATGTATTTGCATGATGTTTGGATTATGCGTGCACGTATCCTTATAATTAAATATATCTACGAATTACGCTAGCTATTTTATATAATTATATGTTTTAGTGGTAAACGGAGTTGATCTACAATGATATGTATAATTTGTAAGAATTGTTATTAAGACTTATTGTAGAATTGTTAGTTTACCCCAATAAAGTGAAAAAAAAAAAAAATACTGTCAATGTAATCTATACTTCTATACTAATATATAAAGCTGAAGAGTTTGTTTGTTTGTTTGTTTGAACGCGCTAATCTCCGAAACTACTGGTGCGATTTGAATAATTCTTTTTTTGTTGGATAGTCCATTTATCGAGGAAGGCTATAGGCTAAATAACATTACGCTATGACCAATAGGAGCAAAGACAGAGCGGTAAATGTGTAAAAAACGGGGAAAATTATTCATTTTTGAAGGCTTTCTTTGCGTGCGCTGCGAAAACGGTTCAAGATACACAAAAAATATGTATGAAAGAATTATTCCTCTATACATGATCTAAAAAAAAGTCCGCGCATATGTCTATCTTTTAAGGTTTAGTCACAATGACCGTTTTTATGGTACCAAATTTGGTCGAAATAATTTAAGTTGTATCAACATAATAATATTAATCTTTATTCAAATATAAATATAAATATGTTGTTGGTTAACCAAAAATCTGCCGGAAGTCACTATTCCACGCGGACGAAGTCGCGGGCAAAAGCTAGTTCCATTATATAATAACAACTAGCCCCGGCTTCGCACGGGTGCAATGTTGGTACTAAATACACTACAGAAAAACTGTGAACGTACCAATGGGGGTGGACAGCGATCACAGTTATTTACTTGCCACGATCCAAACATACTTCTCCAGCGTCCTCGTACGTTCGTTCGTTTCGTTAATATTTTCATACACGCTCGTTGGTTACGTGTAGTCTTTTTAGTACATTACCCCAACATGTTATACCATGTTATAACCAATACGCACGTATATCGTACTACGTGTTTTAACACATTTGCGAGGAAACAGAAAAAAAAACATTAAAATAAATTCTATCTGTGAAACTGTTGTTTTCCCGCCATTTTACTACGCGGCGATTAGTTCGAAATTTGAATAGCAACAACGCGCTCATCGTATGTCCGAGTCTATTGGGATTCTAGGTGTGGAAATTTCAGCCACAGTGCAGTTCGGGAGTCATTTGGAGGACAAAGCCAAAATGGCAAGTAAAAAATTGGGTGTTCTCAACAGAGCCACACACGCCCAGTCAGCGTCTGATGCTATATAAAGCTCAAAGACGGCCGCATATGGAGTACTGCTCACACTCCTGGGCTGGACCCCCTAAATACCAACTCGACCCTCTTGACTCCCTGCAAAGGCGTGCTTTCGGTATCATCGGTGATCCCAATATTACGGCATCAACAGAGACCTTGGAGCAGCGGAGAGACTTTGGCTCTCTGTGTGTTCTTTATAGGCTCTTTAACGGAGAGTGCTCTGAGGAACTATTTGCAATGGTGCCTTCGTCACCTTTTTACTATCGCACCACCCGCCACCGCAGTAGAGTTCATCCATATCACCTGGAACCGATCCTGTCTAGTACAGTTCGGTTTTAGCGTTCATTCCTTCCGCGTACATGCAAACTCTCGCTACGATATGTCTAACTTCAAACGAGGCTTAAAAAGAATATTTCTCTCCAGGTAGGCAGCGGCTCTGCCCCTGGCACTGCAGATGTCCATGAGCGATGGTTACCACTTACCATTAGGTTGGCCATTTGCTCGTCTGCCACCGTATGGAATAAAAAAAAAAGAAATGGCAAATAATACTGTTATGGAATTTGTATGGACTATAACTTAACTATTTGTTGCTTTGGTAACACACGCGTTTTTTATGACCCGCTTTACATATTTAAAATTGGTGGAATTACATCAGCTTTACGAGCAAAAGGTGTTAAAAATTGTATTTGTATTGCATTAATATTATTTATTAAGTTTACTTTGTGTTCGATCCTTATCAATTTTATTAATATCAAGGAATGCCTGTAAAAAAGTATGTTGAAGAAAGATTAAATTTATTTATTATTATTATTATTATTATTATATTTAACAGGCTGGCAGTTGAAACAACTGATGGTGGCCTGCATCCTGTTACTCTTTTCCGAAGTGTTTGTCTAGGCTGTTCTTAAATTTATTTATATTCTCTGCTGATACTATTTCTGCTGGCAATTTGTTCCATGCTTTTACAACTCGATTGCCAAAAAAGTGCTTAAAAGTGACTTTGTTTGCTGAAGTTTGTGTTAACTTTAGATCATGCCCTCTTAGGTGTGTATTGTTTGAGCGTTTCAATATTTTGTCATCAAAACCAACAAGATCATAGTGGCCATGCAGTATCTTATATGTCTCTATCAAATCTCCCCGTTCTCTTCTTTCCTTTAATGGACAAAGTTTCAATAGTGATAGTCTCTCCTCGTATGATTTGTTTTTGAGATATTTCGGTACCTTTGAAAATTTGCGCTGCACTTTTTCTAGCAAATCCATGTCTTTTTTAAAATGTGGACTCCATACCTGAAATGCATACTCCAAAATAGGTCTAACATATGATTTGTAAATGTTTAGCATCATCGCAGGTGTTAGGTGACCAAAAGCTTTTCTGATAAGGTAGATAAAACTGTTGGCCTTTTTAGTTATAGTTGTGATGTGGTGCTCCCATTTTAAATCCTCACCAACTTGTACACCCAAATCAGACTGTAATTTTACCACTTTCAAGCTTTCATCATCAATGTGATATTTGAGGCGTGGGTTCTTGTTTCCAATGTGAAGGACAGTGCATTTAATGGTATTTAACTTAATTAGCCATGTTTTTGACCAGTTAACTATTTTGTCCAAGTCTGCTTGAAGCCGTTCATAATCAATCAGGGGATTTGCAAATATTTTTGTGTCGTCGGCAAACATACTAACATTGCAATTCAGACATTTGGGAAGATCGAAAGTATATACTATGTATAGTACTGGGCCTAGAACGGAACCTTGTGGTACGCCACTATTTATGACTGTTTCGCAAGAGTATGAGTTGCCAACTCTCACCCTAAATGTCCTATTCTGCAGAAAAGCTGCTATCCACGCCAAGAGTTTTCCTCGTATACCCACATGTTCCAATTTTAGTAACAATCTCCTTGTGGGCACTTTGTCGAAAGCCTTCTCATAATCTAGATATATTACGTCAATAGGGTCTCGTTTGTCATCACTATAGGTCCAAGAAGCTAAGCATGACAGTAAATTCGATATTGTTGATCTATGTGGGCAAAAACCGTGTTGTTGTTCGCCTATAATCTTATTCCTGGCAAAGAAAATTCTCATATGCTTTACCAGAATCTTTTCCATCACTTTACATACCACACTTGTCAAACTTATAGGTCTATAGTTAGAAGATTCTAACTTGTTACCCTTTTTATATATTGGAGTTACGTTTGCAGTTCTCCATAAGTCCGGTAAAATTCCAGTATCGTATGATTTTTGCATTACAGTTACCAAAAAATTTTCAAGGTCACATTTCTTTAAGATTAAAGATGGTATTTCATCGGGTCCGGGTGAGGAATCAACTTTTAGTTCCCTTATAGCAGCTTGTACCATAGCTTTTGTAAACACAATGTCGTCTATAGTTTCAGAAATCCGAAGATGTGGGCTCAGTAATGGTAGTTCTCCAGGTGGTTCACTCTGATAGACACCAGAAAACTGATCCGCAAATGCTTGTGATATCTGCTTAGGCTGAGTGATAATTTGACCATGTTTATCACGCAATATCATAGGTGTACTAAGTTTCGATGCGATCTGTTGTCTAATATACGAATGAAATTTCTTATTTGATATAGATTAGTTAAACGGACCGCATAAAATTAGGTCAAATGCAAATGTAAGCGGAGTAGTTGATTATTGTCTCGAAACCTGTTAATACCAACTTAACAATTTAATTTGGCACCGTGCCACAGAAACATAGACATTACTATACCCCTCTAAGCGCGGCGATTCTCACATTATTTATTACCAGACTACCTGTGTACTCTATGAACTGTTTATTGCTCTATGAAATTGGCTATTATTGTTACTAGCAAACAGTTCAATATTTATAGCCCGAGTTGGTCCAATAATAGGATCTGCTGAAATAACAAATGAAAATAATTCCGATAATGAGATTATGGATGCAAGATAATATGGACTAAAAATAATAATACAATTATCTTTTTATGTAACTACTTATATGAATACTGTTAGCAGAATGAATACGTTTACTCATTCTTTGAGCCTATTGCAAAATTTTTACCTTTACAATTCTACATTTTGCAACTTTTTTATGGGGACTATATCTTATGTAATCATATATCCTCGTATATGAAATTATGTATGTATGTTCAGTAGGTCTGATAATCGACTGCTATGCACTTTTCATACCCTTAAATGATTATTAATCCGAATGATAGGCTGTCCATCTCAAACATCTTCTTTTTTGGACAATTTTTAATTTGCGTAGCTCATACATATAAAACTCATACTGCTAAATTTTCACCCTTCTATCACCAAGTCCTATGTCCAAATACTATGTCTAATTACTACTAATATAGTAATTTTTGTGATATATATATATATAATTTTGACAAGACGTTTGCAAGGTCAGCTAGTATTTTATTAGATATACATATGTATGTATGTACATATATAATATATATACAAACTTATTAAGTGGGCATAGATGGCATAATTTAAAACAATGGGGAATAACGAAAAGTACGCAAACGAGTTTCCATATGCACTTATTGACGTTAAAACAAACTAAAAAATAAGTAAACCTATAGAATTACTTAACTTTGTTTCAGCATACGTACAAAGCAATTATATATATTATATTGTAACTTTGATTGTAATTTAATTGTAATTTTGATTGTAATTTTAAATGATAGATAATATCAAATTTATAATTTTATTTGGACAATATTCGAATTAAATTAATATTTTTATTATAATTGTCGCTTATATAACGCGTCTTTATAAGACACGGTTCTTAGTCTATACTAATATTATAAAGAAATAAAGTTTGTGTGTTTGTAAATTGTAAGGGGTAATCTCGGGATCTACTGAACCGATTTTAAAAATTCTTTCATCAATAGAAAGCCACATTATTGCGGAATGTCATCATCATCGATTTTAAAAATTCTTTTACCAATAGAAAGCCACATTATTGTTGAGTGTCATCATCATCATCATAATCATAATCATCATCATCATCATAATCATCATCATCATCATCATCATCATCATCATCATCAGCGGACGGCGCGCGATGGCTTCGGGTTTAATTCAGTTCGCTTTCGTGCTCGCTTCGGGGATTATTAATATTATGCCCAACGAAGTGGGCGCGGGTCAGCTAGTCCTTTATAAGGCACGAGTGAGGATACAGATCCAACGCGTAGAGGCTATTTAAGCGAAATTTAATGAAAGTGTGCGAGGAGTGTGCCAACTGGGTCTAATATCCGTCTGCACCATGAAAAAATGCAGTGAAAGACTATAAACAGTTAGATGCACAGAAACTACTGTCATTACTGGTCAAAACGTTTTGCATTTCGATTTTGGTGGTAATGAGAACCGGACTATGGAAGAGCGTCTGGTCAAAGCCAGGTGGTGACTCGCCGCTCACTAAATGGGCCACAAAAGGGACCAATATTGGTGCGAAGAGAGCAACATTGGTGTGAACGACTAAGGGTGTAGAGTGGTGTGTCTGCGAGAGCGATTGAGACGCCGTCGGCGTTTTGACATTATTACACTTCCACCCTTCGAGCATCTGCTCTTGCGACTCCACACTGTCCGGCTGGTTAAGGCAAGACAGAGGCTGTTAGCATACGCTTCCCTGAAGCACATCGGTACCCTCGGTGACGCAACTCACCGACAGCTCGCCACAAGCAAAGCCGTAAGCGAGTCTGACTGCACTGATGTGGTATTTATGGCAGTTAAGGGGCATTTTTATTATTATTTGTAGATTTATACACAAAAGTATGAAAATAATAAGTACTAAGGAGAGTGCAAACGCTGGAGTCCTTTAAGAATCAAGTCCGTGTTTACTTCCTGTCAATGATTCTTTAACTTATAAAAGTTATAGCTAGTTGTCCTGTCCAATCACTGTCTCCATTCTCTATTTAAATCTCCTTTTCGACTAAGGCTGTACGGAAGAGATTGCTGCTAGCAATAAGATAGCCTGTTATACATTTGCTGTCGTATTTTTTGTCTACGCTCTTGTTTTTGGTCTGCAATAAAGATTAATGTTATGTAATAACATATAATGCACGTGTATGCTTCATTTGCAAATCAAACAATACGACAATGGGAACATGAGAGATAGAGAATCAAGAAAATCAAATTGGCCATTCCAAAGCTAATAAAGCCACCGGTATTGGATAAGCTTGGCTATCACAGGGTCTGTTGTCCGAGCGGCGACTCGCGAAGATTACCCTTTGCGCCAGTTGAGTGAAATGCAATCAAGACGCGCTCCAATGCGGGATTAATAGACCCCTTTCACCGCCTCGCTGGGGTGGGTGCTTTATACGTGCAATCGAAAACGTTTCATGTGGTTGAAACAATGGTATGATTTTGCTATGATAATTGAAAACTACTTAACACTTATCTAAACGAGTGTCCAAACCTTAATTATTATACGCAGTCATTGTAATGTAAATATGCAATTCTACTTCACATGCTTGAGGTTATACAATGATGATAGATGTGACATTATCCATTAGATGGCAGCACAGTGAGCCACGTGGCGGAAGAGTCGCACATTTGATTTTAAAAGGTGTATTGATTAGATGACTTGGTTGGGATCAGTATTCAGTAAATCGGGAAGAGTGCAAGTCCTAAAAGTCACGCTAGCATTCCATTACGTTAAATAATTAAGCCGTTATTTCTAGAAGGTGTTGTTATTGTTGACAATACTAGAAACTAGAGACTTGCGTTCATCAGTTTCAAGGCGTCGCCGTTTCTAAGTTGTCAAGTTCCAGTCCGGGTGGGGGCAGTTGTTTGTTTGGTTATGGTTGCTAAAATATAAATGTTGAAACGGTAAGATTAATTTACTTTAGTTATTTTCATAGTGTTATGTCCTATGGTTTACTATTATGGGGGTCGGCTGCTAGCAAAGAAAGCATTTTTGTTCTTCAAAAATACTTTGTCCGCGCTATTTATAATTTACGAGCAAGGGATTCTCTTAGAGATTTATTTAAAGAGATTAATATAATGACTTTAGCGGGTCAGTATATTTATGAAAATTTGATTTATGTGTATAAAAATTATAACATATTTCATACTAATTTACAAATGCATAATTTAAACACAAGAAATAAAAATAAACTTGCCGTTCCAAAGTACAGGCTAGAAAAAACTGGAGTTTGTTTATTTACATAGTGTAGCTGTATTGCCTTTTCATAAGTTCAAGGAACATGTTAAAAAGACTCTAATGAGTAAGGGTTATTACAAAGTTAATGATTATTTAAATGATGTCAATGCTTGGTGTTGATTTGAAGACTTTACATTCTAAAATGTAAATATGTATTTATTTTCCCATGTAAATTGTAAACACATATGTACGTTGTATGATAACGACATAATTTATTGTAAATGTTGTTATTACGTTTGATAAAGCTGATAAGTTTCTTGCGCCTATTCTTCTTATCAGCTAAAAAATACGTCCTGAATGGGTGGTTAGGTAGGAAAAAAAATTTGGACTATTCAAAAGAGCTTTCAATAAAGTCATATTTGAATAAAGTTGATTTTGATATTTCTATCAAAAATATTTATATATGTATAATATATGTATGTCTATCCGTTACCATAGATCTCATAACACAAGCCTTACAGTGCTTACTTTGGGCTAGGTTAGGCTAATTGGTGCGAGTGTATGAAATATTTGTTTAATTATTATTTTTGTCTCCTTGTATACAAACTTATTTAAAAATTAAATAATTTGATTTTGTTTTTGCATAAATCTATACTTATAATAAATCCGTAAGAGGTCAATTCTGTACATGTAATATATTTCCAAAATAACTGTCGTGATTAGGGATAAATTTAAAAACCATATCAAAAAGACACTCATGAGTAAAGGTTATTATAAAGTAAGTGACTATCTAAATGATCACACTATTTGGGAATAGGGACACTATTCATAGAGCCATGTTTGGTAACAACATTATTTATAATATTGTATTATTTTATATGTGTATGTAAACATACATACGACTGTAATCGTGTTAGGTGTGATTGTATTTTGTACTATATTGTATTTTTGTATTGTATTATTGTGATTGTTAACATTGAAAAGAGGAGATAAAAAATAGACCTATCAGAGTTTCTTGCCTGTTCTTCTCGAGAAGGCTCTCCCAATTTCCGAACAGGTGTCGAGTCAATATATTTTTTCTTTTTTTTTTTCCTTATTCGTACGTACGGACAAGGTTTTTGTTTTTTTTTTTTATTTAAGCTTTTTTTTTTTGTTTTGTTTGTTGACGTCAATAAGTGCCTGTAAAGGTCTATGTTGAATAAATATTATTTTGATTTTGATTTTGATTTTGGCCAAAAATGCAATCAGTAAAATTTTTGTCTGTCTGTTTGTCTATATAACCGTTATAGAAACAAAAACTATTCGACGGATTTTAACGAAACTTGGTACAATTATTTTTATATTTTTTCAATTATTTTTACATACACCCGAGCTGGTTATGGTATATGTTTCATCACGCTACAATCAATGGGAGCAGAGCAGCGAAGGGAAATGTTGGGAAAACGGGAGAAGTTACTTTATTTTCGAAGCTTCCGTCGCGTGTGCAACCTTAATGGTTAAAGATATACAGAAATCATGTACGACGGAAATGTTTTCCCTAAAATTATAGAAAATATAATCCACGACAGCATATGTCTATCTTTTATGGTTGACTCACAATAACACGTGTAACTCCCGATAGCTTAGCAGTTCAAAGCTTTCTGATTATATTTGTTTACTCTTACGTTTATAACACTCACTTGTAACAGTCATTAAAAATGCTACCTAAAATACACGGGCGAAGTCGTGGGCACAGCTAGTTTGTAATAAATTACTAAATAGGATAATAATATGAAATAATAGTTTAAATACATGTTTAAGATTACAAAAAAATAGACGTATGACAGTCGAAAACAGAAGTGTACAAACTCAAACACATCGCACTAATAATACAATAGTGTATCAACTCAAAATCGATCATTTTTCAGAATCAACAAACAACTTATTACTCACTTCATGTAATAGTTGCAAATTGAATAACTGTCACATAAGTTTTTTAATTTATCCTTATTCTGTTTTTGCACTAATCGAACGACGGTCTTGATCACACGTGAGGAATCAAATTTTGCGTGTGTTTATAGTATTATGTCAAGTACGACGTTTTGAATTGATACACTATTGTATTATTAGTGCGACATGTTAACAGAATGCATATCCAGCTAATAAATAGAAAAGTGACAATCCGAAGTTTTCACAAACATGCGATTGAAACAAACGAGTTGTTTGGCACGAATTACTAATCGTCGGGTAAGTGAGCATGCACGAACGGTCGGTGTTGGCAGCCGGGCGGCTGGTTCTTAAGTGAATGTTGGCTGCCAACTTGCCAGCGGTAATTGGCGGGTCCGATTTTATCATTCAGCCATTTCGGATCTGATTTCAATATTTTCTTTGTAATTACTTTGTAACTGTGTTATTTATATCCGACGACCGATGACCTCTGTAGTCCAGTGGTTGGTACACCAGTTTCAAGGTGTCATCATCTCTGAGGTCCCGGGTTCGAGTCCCGGTGGGGGCAGATATTTGCATGATGAATGCGAGCATTTGTACCTTAGTCATGGTTGTTATAATATATTTTTACCAAATTTTTATATATATGTCTATCCGTTATGCTAGATCCCATAATACAAGCCTTACAGAGCTTATTTTGGGATAGGCTTATTGGTGTGTTAGATATATATACGTATATATATATTGTGCTATATATATATAGCACAAAAAAATAGTATTAATCAAAGTATTTTCAATCGACAGCCCTACAGCAGCTTACTCCGAATACTATGTGATAATCTATTGCACACTATTACGTCTACAGTTAGCTAACGTTTTCTTTGTATTATGAAGTGATTAGGGTTGTAATTCGGGAGATTTTGCTTTTTTCGTGATGTTAGTTAACACAAAAAGTATTAGGTTTTCAGATCTTTGAATAGCAGCTAGAGTCTATCTAATATGTAATTTATACGTCCCTTTAATGTATTGTGTATTGCTATATCGGATTATTTTGTAGCAACGAGATATTGTCAAAGTGTTGAGCAAATTCTAAAGGTTATTGGTGGATGTTATAACTTTAACACCAGTATTATTAATTCATATAATGTAGGCAACAACGCCAAAATTATTTCACTCCTTACATACATAAATTTATATAAAACAAAAAAACGATGCCTTAGAATATTTGTATCTTCCTATTTTTATTTACCTTGAATTTCAATTAAACATAAACCTTTAAATTTATATAACAGTATTAATATTATATATAAAATTACTAATTGTTAAAATACTTTTATAATAAGTGCTTTCTCAACGCCCTTCTACACTTTTAATAGTTTTATAACAGTCGTTTTAGTAGTAATTTAATAGTCTATAATTTATTATAATAATTTATATATGTAGTAGTATAGCTTCTAATAGTCTTATTTCGGACGGATAGACGGATACTTTTATTATATAGTAGGTTTCAAAAATTTTGGGATTCCTATTTATCAGCAGACATATTTTATATTTTTTCATGCGACTAGTCTCAGTTTCAGTCTTTGCCGTAAGCGTATGCGGCTTGGATGGAAGGTTACCAGTAGAAATGTTCGAGAATTATATTTATTACTTGCATAGAACCAGTTTCAAAATATATAGCACGACTTTTTTCTGTACACAGAAATGTATGTAATGGCATGCCAATTTTGGCTGGCATTTAAGCAACTACAATAGCGAAATGTTGGCATAAACAAGTCCATAATTTATCAATGCAGTGGCTTACTGACGCCTCTGCTTGTTGACCGCTCAAAACGCAGCCACTAATTATTTAATAGAATTGCATTTATATTTGACATTTTGTGTGATTTACTATGATCAGGGTTTCCGAATTATTGGTATCAAATTATTACTCGGTTATAGGTATTGAAAAGTTAATTAAAGGCAACTAACTACAGCTATGGTAAGGATTCTATTTTTTATACATCATGGTGTTTGATCTTAACGGGCCTTTTATGAGCAAAATTAATGAACCTAAATATTGTAAACGTTGTAACGAGCTGTAGTTCTCAGTGAATAGCATGCGGATTTCTACCATAAAATACACTTTTTAATAAATTTAAGTAATTGTCAAATAACCAAGACTAATTAACTCTTGACTAATCACTTTGTAGTTCGCTCTTATATCTTCGATATTTATTCGCCGTAACGTAATTGAATACTGTTTCTGTTGGTTTTTTTCTTCAGGAGAGGAGGCTGAGAATCCTCATGGATACCACCGCAACGGCAAGTGCTACGGTGATTATGTTTGACGCCTGGCGAATCGAGGCGGCTCGTCCCGACAGACCTACCGACTAAACTCAGCCTAAGTCGTTGGTCCTATAGACCCTATGGCTTATCGTGATAAGTGTAAAAGTGTAAGCAGAAGGCTGCCAAGAGGCTGCTAGCAGTTTTTTTTTGTTCCCCTGAGGAAAATGCATTAAATTGCATACCCCGGCTGTGGCGAGCCGGGGTTAAGTGGGGCTCTCCTCCCCAGAAGGGGGAGGCCTACCCACTAAAAACCTCAGGGATGGCCTTCTCAGGCATGTAGGGAGCCCCAGGGAACACCAAGCCACCTCCGGGAACCCCCAGCCTCCGCTCCCCTGCCTAGAGGGGAGCCCTCCTCGGGGGAGGCTACCAGGTGGTAGCAGGGAGGTCCCCTGGTCTCCTCCACCGACGACGCCCCCCGGCCACGGAAGGGACGTGGTCCATCCCGGGTCGCCGTAGCAGTCGCGACTTCCTCGCGCCCGCCGGCGACCCGCGGCGGCGCCGCAGCTGTGCTACCGATCCCGGCGCCGCCTTCTTCGAGCGGGATCGGCCATCTCCCGACCCGGCCCGGCAGCCTCCTTCTGGAGCATCACTGCTTCACAGAAGGAGGCCACAGCCCTCCAACCTCACTCGTCCGCCAGCATTGCCGCAATCAATGCCGGCGGAGACAGATCTCGCCCGATCTCTGTAACCAAGACTCGGCGCTCGGAGGCCCACGCGGGGCACTCCGCCAGCGTGTGCTGGGCCGAGTCGAGGTCGGATGCGCAGTGGTGACAATGTGTCGATCCCTCCCGTCCTATTCGACACAGATACTCACCGAAGCAGCCGTGCCCGGTGAGTATCTGAGTCAATCGGTAGGTGACCTCCTCCTTCCCGTGGAGCCAAGCTTCGAGGTGCGGGAGTACGGCACCGCCGGCCCGCTGGCGCGCGCAGATCCGTAATTCGAGCCGCGCACGCCAGGCCGCCACAATCCGTCGGTGCCAAGGTCTTGAAGGACCTGCGTTAATTGATTAGGGGGATCGCTAAAGACGTGTCGCGGTCTGCGTATCCTCTGCCGATTTTGGTCGAAGTGGTTCGCTGAAGGCGGTATTGAGTTGTATCTCTGTTGGCTGACACTCTCCGCTTATGTCGTCATGGAGTTGTCTAGGCGATTCTATAAAGATCTATTATCTTTAACTCGTCTACTCAACACTAGACGGCGCAGTCGACATAAGGCTCGGTACCTTTCCCAAATGTTCTACAATTTTCTTATCTATACTAATATATAAAGCTGAAGAGTTTGTTTGTTTGTTTGTTTGAACGCGCTAATCTCCGAAACTACTGGTGCGATTTGAATAATTCTTTTTTTGTTGGATAGTCCATTTATCGAGGAAGGCTATAGGCTAAATAACATTACGCTATGACCAATAGGAGCAAAGACAGAGCGGTAAATGTGTAAAAAACGGGGAAAATTATTCATTTTTGAAGGCTTTCTTTGCGTGCGCTGCGAAAACGGTTCAAGATACACAAAAATATGTATGAAAGAATTATTCCTCTATACATGATCTAAAAAAAAGTCCGCGACGGCATATGTCTATCTTTTAAGGTTTAGTCACAATGACCGTTTTTATGGTACCAAATTTGGTCGAAATAATTTGTTTAAGTTGTATCAACATAATAATATTAATCTTTATTCAAATATAAATATAAATATGTTGTTGGTTAACCAAAAATCTGCCGGAAGTCACTATTCCACGCGGACGAAGTCGCGGGCAAAAGCTAGTACTTTCTAAAACCTTCCAGAAAGTTCGGATGTGCTTAAATCGCTTCTGCGATATACTGGAGGGTGTCCGATTGTTTCCGGGTGTTCGAGAATATGATTATTGATTAGATAGCGCAGCAATATAAACCAACGCAATGTTTTCGTTATGGAACGTGCTATTACTAAAATGGGACGCCATTCTCATTTATTTTCTAGACATTTTTAACAGACAGTATTGTTTAAATACAATTAATTCTCTTTGTTTTTTGACACAGCACAAAAGGAGTAGCGTGATATTTTATTTAGCACGATAAAATTGAATGCTAAAATAGCATGGAAATTTAGCAAACATAATTTAGGATTTAGTCATTCCTAATGTTTGAAGAGTTACCGATCGATCGAATTTCTGAATGGTTGGAACCGTATGACTGAATAGTGAAACGTGTTTAATATTCTGGCCGGGTTCTCGGTTCGGTTTACGTAGTTGCCTGATGTAAGTTCGTATGCTATTGTTGCTTTCCAACTATTCTGTATCGAACTGCGAATAAGCAGACCTTACGTGGACGTTTTGATAAGTAAATTTGATTATTATCTATATATATTCACGCGTCTTTCCAAAGGGCTGAGATCACACTTTTCCACGTGCTACGATCCAAATACACTTCCTTAGCTTCCTCGGCTTTCAATAATACTTTCATACACACCCGACGGTTATGGATACTCCTTTTCTTTTTGTTACGCTGAGGAAAATGCATGAAATTGCATTCCCCGAGAACCGGTAGTTATGCGGGGCTCTCCTCTTCAGAAAGGGGAGGCCTACCCACTAAAACCTCGGCGATCCCCTCACTAAGCCTGGGCGTAAGCGCGTCAATCCCAAGGAGAGCTGCGTAGCGCCCTGACGAGGCCATGGGAACTCTTGCGGACAAGTACCACGACCCCATCGGCATATGGTCCACGCGACAAACCTTCCATCTTCACCATCTCAATACTTGGCAGTCCACCACTGTGCGTTTCTCTAGAAACTTTCTGCCTCGCACAGCTAAACTGTGGAATGAATTGTCGCCTGCAGTGTTTCCGAAGCGTTACGATATCCAAACCTTCAAGAAAAGAGCGTACTCCCATTTAAAAGGCCGGCAACGCGCTTGTGACTCCTCTGGTGTTGCGGGCGTTCATGGGCGGCGGTAATTGCTTACCATCGGGTGATCCGTCTGCTCGTTTGCCCCCTATCACATAAAAAAAAAAAAAAAAATGGTGATATGTCGCGCTACACCGTACCACCTGAAGGTGATCTTTGTGAAATATTTGAAGGAGAATAAAAATATTTAGTAAATATATACTCCCGTTTTCTTTGTATACTCATAAATATATACATTAAATCTTGGAAATCTTGTATTTTTTTGGTGGGTAATTTGTCTAATTCTACAGTTTTATTTATACTTTTTAATGATGATTCATCTGTCCTCGGCTTTGGTCTAGCTCAAAAGAAATCTTGGCATTCATTTCTAAGTTATTAGTCATTTAAAATTTTCACAAAGTTAACTCACTTGTTTATTGAATAAATAAATCATATTGATAACTTAAAAATCTCCACCTATTTACAACTTAACTTATACATTACATTCCATTTGAAATATATTCATAACAAACATATACCTATATATTTGAAAATTGATTGTCGTGAAACGTTCAGCTACAGGGTTCACCGCATTGATATGTTCATAATGAGCGCTGTGCCTCGTTCACGCCGGCTTCATTAGTAATTATGTTCATACCACATCCGCAAATGAATTATTATGAATTGAAATCGTGAATCAATAAATTGGGTGTATCGACCAATTGACGGATTCAGAATTTATAGAACTGAAAAAGTTTAATTAAATAGTAAATGAAATCGCGTTGCATTTTAATTCTGTTTTCAATTTACAACCCCAAGTTAAAAACTAACATAGCCAGTGATAAAGTTTGTCATATTTACTTTTACTAGGAAAGATCATGCCCATATCCTGCACAACATGAAACTTAAGGACACTGACACATACAGAGTCTGCGAACAAGAGCGTGAAACACCAATACACCTCTTGTGCTACTGTGAACCGCTGATTCACAAAAGAAACAGACACCTGGGGAAACACATCCTTGACCCAGATGAAATAAAAACAATCCGAACTGGGAACATCCTATCTTTCTTGGTCAGTGCCCAGTTAAGGGAGCTACTGTAGGGCCTACATAGAACCTACATAGGAGGTCACAATAGATCTTAATAGGTCGCAGTGATGCACATCAGCCCCGACTTACATGAAATAATAATAATGAAAAAAATGCCCATACCCATAACAATATATAATAATAACACAAACTGTAGTAATTAAAGTATCTCGGTTGTTTTTATAAATTTCTCACTGCATTTGCAAAGACTGCAGATGACTGAGCGATCGGATGCGATTGAGTGATCGTGCCAGTTCGCTGACTTGCAAACCAGAAGATATTGATTGGCTTTCAGATCAGCGAGGCTGGTAGACTCGTTTAAGACTCGATTATACTGCGATAGACTTCTTTTTACGCATGTTAACACATCTTGTAAATAAGATTGATACAGTTTTTTTTCTACACTAAAAGAACAGAAGAAAATACTATATAAATAAATGATTCCTACACTCACACTAATTTTTAAGGCTTGTGTCATGGGAGCTAGGATAATATTTTAATATAAATATATATATTACTAATAAACATGACTAAGGCATAAATGCTTACAACCATCACACAAACATCAGCCGGAAACTGTGATTTGAACCCGAGACTTCAGAGGTAACGACACCTTGAAACCAGTATTCGAACCACTCGTCACTATGTAGTCAAGAACTTGTCTAAATAATAATTTAAATGTTTACTATTTATTAAATTTCCGCTGAGAGTCACTTGCTGCTGGAAATAAGACTACCGTAAAGATCTATTTAGGGATTGGTTCTGCACTGCTAAAATGTAGGGTCAAGCAAATTTACGTTCTACTTCATGACTATAAGAATCATCAATCATTTTATATCTTGATATTTAAATACAAACTACTTTCAACCTTATAACACATTCAATGCATACATTTTTTGAAAATTGGTTACAAATCGAAGTATATTACTAGACTTTTTTTTTTCAGATAACTATGGTTACTATAGCAATATAAACTAAATGAAGCGAAATGAATTCGTAGCGGTAGTTGTCAATTTTAATGCGAAATATTCTCATTGAACGAATCGGAATTGGTCCAATAAAATTTGCATAAAACAATAAATTACAATACCTACATTTATTTCTGTAAGTTTGTGATGGTGGTTTCCTGGAATTATAATTAACACTCCATAATTCCAATCATTTTTGTGTAAAGTCAAGGAATATATATGTTGAAATGCTTGACATATCGCGAACATATAATAAACTTTAATAATTTAATTGTTATAAACAGATTAATTAAGTTTAGTATGCTGTAAAAGAAAAGCTTTTGGTCGTCTTTGTAACTAAATAAAAATGAAATATAAAATTCACGTGCCTTAACTATAGGAATTAGCAAATCTTGCAAGTGTGATCTTGCTTGCTCGTTATAACATAAAAAAGAAAATGTGTATCAAATCCACTTCCACATGCCGTGGCAACTTAGAATTAATAGAATGAATTAGCATTTAATTTTTTTTTTATTCGTGTAAGATTTGATGGTTAAAGTAAATATTCGTGGAGATTCACTTACTGATAAAACTGTGTAACATGAGACGATGAAGGTCTTAATCCGACGCGTCTCGATATAACAAATTTAGTACAGAATTATTTCATATTGACATTCAAATTTCATAAAATCAGTAAATATAGTATACCACAGTGTTATTTTCTTTGTAAATAATAAAAAAATATAAATTAGTTATAAAATTAATACACAATTCAAATAAAACGTCCAGTAATAAAAAAAAACATAAAAACTGCAACAGTGCTCAATGCATAACTCAATGCATAAGATATGACCCATTTAAATATTGAAAATATTTAGAAAAATAAAAAATTCTATAATTATAAAAATACAATTCCTGCTGCCAACGGTATTTTTAAATCATTTTAGTCAAATAATTTTTTAAATCCATAATAATTATTAAGATGATTTTATATTCTTTAAATTGTTCCTTGTAAAATTGTATAAATTAATGATATCTTTCCGACTATTTAATAAACTGATTTAAAAACAGCATAATAGTTCCATCCCCCTGCATTCAATACTTTGAATGCTCTACGGGACAATCTTTCTTTAATATTATTTCTCTCACTTGTTCGTAACACGTGTCTATGCATCAGAAGAAATCAAACAGACATTTGCACCCCATTCAACAGCTTTCACACTCCAACTTTAAAACATAATCGGATCATTATTTTTACAGCGAAGCCTCAGATCCAACCGTTTTATTGTCATTCAAGTGCCCTCTCTACACAATCAACAGGACAGGCGTTTTAAGACAGCCCCTATTTACAGACTGGTTTGACGTTTGCCTCAGATGTTCTATTCTGAACAAGTTTGTTGACTCATTTAAATTTTATTGTGTTTCTCAAATGTAAGGGTTTCCTTTTTTTTCCTCAGGAGAGGAGGCTGAGAATCCGTCATGGATACCAACGCAACAGGCAAGCAGGGATGCGTTGATTATGTCGGACTCCTGGTGAATCGAGGCGGCTCGACCCAACAGACCTATTACCGACTAAACTCAGCCTAAGCCTTTGGTCCTAGTGACCCTACTGGCTTATATTGAAGGGAGCCGCACCTCAGGAGAGGTACGGTTAGCGCTACCCCATGGGGAGGGCATAAGCGCTAGAAGAGGCGCGGTTCTCCAAAGTGGGACCGGCCTGTGTTGACAGGGAACCTACTCGTGGCTGGCTGCCGAGCTGCAGGAGGCTGCCGAATAGGGGGAGACAAAAGAGGCGACGGCTCAGACGCCGCCGCTTACAGGTCTAGAAGGTCCTGCGTTAATTGGTTGGGGGGGTCGTTAAATATATGACGCGGTCTGCCGATTTGGATTGGGATAAGGGTTTCATTATTTATCGTCTTATATATTATAATAACACGATGCGTTTGAAGTTGCTACAGAAGTTATAAGCATGAAGTTAGCAACGCATTCTCAATTATTTTTTCGTGTGTATGAAGCATTACGTACATAGCTATAGACAAAATGAATGTTTTATGGTGCTTATTTCGTAACTCTTACCCATTTCCTTGTAAAGATTCCGTCTCTCTTAAATATGTTGTGCGGTGACTTGTCTCTACCACGAGTACGCTATTGTTTTCTATATTATTTGACGTACAGAAAATAATAGAATTGTTGTTAATCTATTCTTTAGACTACCCAAATTCACTATTCAAACTGTGCAAAGTCGCGGGTTTTAAATGATGAGAAAATGAGTTAACACACGAAAGAATACCAAACCATTCGCTTGTTTTGTCTACGATGTAGCTGAAGATTATGTCGTAGACAATATTCTACGCCGTAGACCGAACACTGTAGACACAGACATAAGTAGATCCTGCAAATGCACTTCGAATATAAGTTTAGTGAGACCGCGTTCAGAGTCTCTCACATTTTGGATTATGTTAACTAAAAAGTAAAAAAAATACAGTATTTAGGTAATATGGTAAACTAAATAAAAAAGTGGGATGGGAATGGAGTAAAGTGAAACTTATCCTTTCATCGGAAAGTCATTTTCCATTTTAATAATAAATAGTGGTTATAATGCAAAAATAATTATTTTATGCATATTATTACAGTTCTACAGTATTAACTATGTTAACGAGTATGAATAACGTAATTATTAATACATTGCTACTTTTGGTACTAAGCTATATTGCAACATTTGCTTGTTAAAACCCGTAATGAATAACAAAGTTATCGTTATTCATTCACATATCGCCCAGTATTGGTCTAATCAGTTTTAATAAATGTTGGATGTTTTGTAAAATGTACCTGTTTGGATACCTAACATAATATAGTGAAATTCGTGCTATTCATTTTAATGAAGGCAGTATTATGAAAGAATATCCTGTCTCTGATTATTTTATCTATTTATTTATTAATAATCAAAATTTTATAACACACAAGCTTTACGAACAATCTTTCGTATTTTTATTATTACTCGTTATTGTTATATAACGAACTGGTGAAAATGAACGTCTTGTATCGAATATTACGAGCATTATTTAATATACATTACATAAGATTCATATTACATTACGTCACTATATCTACACTAATATTATAAAGAGGAAAGATTTGTATTTTTGTATGTAACGAATAAACTCAAAAAGTACTGGACCGATTTTAATCATTCTTTTTCCATTAGAAAGCTACATTATCACTAGGTAACATAGGCTATATTTAGTACTAGATTACTATAGAAATCTTTAGAAATTCTTATTAAAACCAATCAAAGGTGTAAAAAAAAAAGTGCCATGAAATGAATAATAAAATGTTCGACCATATTACAGAATATATCAATATCTACAAAAAACGCGAGACCATATGTCTAACTATTGTAGTTACGTCACTATAACTACTTTAATGCATTTAACAGATTGATAGAAATGTCGATCAAAATCAGATCATGTTATCCATACCAATAACTTTTTATCAAAATAAATAATTTAGTATTCAAGACTGTCTCAATACTTGATGATTACTTTTTGAATTATTGAAATCGGACATTCCATTCAAAAGATTTCATGAAATTAAAATAAAAATACATGCCGGCGGCGGCCGCCACGCAGCACATCGAGTAACTAACTCGACGAGAGAGGGGCAGTACGGGAGAAAGGGGTGCACCATTATGAACTAGGTAGCCGCGCCGCTCATTCGCGCACATGACATTGAATATTTCCAGTTTCTTTTAACACATTTTTATATCGTTTTAATTAGCATGCTTATAACTTAAATATCTGTACCTATTTAAGTCTACCCGTGCGAAGCCGGGGCGGGCCGCTAGTATTACATAATGTTCAGCAGCAATCAATCAATCAATACATAGTATAAAACAAAGTTGCTTTCGCTGTATGTCCATATGTATGCTTAGATCTTTAAAACTACGCAACGGATTTTGACGCGGTTTTTTTTAATAGATAGAGTGATTCTTAAGGAAGGTTTGTATGTATAATAAATGCATAATATAGTAGAGAAACACTGATAAATTTAAAGGTTTCTAATGTGATGTCGTAAATAAGCACGTTTTTTTGCGCTTATATTGCAAACGCTGGCTGAACCCTACGAGATAGACCAAAATAATGTACTACAGTATTGTACAACTTACAAAAATCCACAAAAAAGTCCGCGATGGTATATGTCTATCTCTTAGGGATAACCCACCATAACCATTTTTTCACTGCACCCGTGCGAAGCCGGGGCGGGTCGTTAGTTTATTATAAAAGTAATATCACTTTTGTTTTTTTTAAATTAACATTCTTAACAATTTCGCTTAAATAATAAATTAAATAAATAAAGACCAAACGACTTGGGGTCTTTAAATTGATTTCGCAAGGATGAGTATTGCCAATTACTAATTGGTACAATTACTATATCACAGTAGGTATAAAACTATTGGCATACTTAATTTCTATATAGACAATGAACTTTGCCATCCATGGGCCAATTCTGCTAGTACTCTGAAGCAGAAACGCAACCGTGCGGTTCCGTTTAACCAAACAACGGTAGATTATTACTCTATCTAACAATTTAACGAATCAGAACACTAGTTTTTGATGCCATCCAACATTCTACTCGCTTCTATTGGTTGATTGTAATGGGTCAGATGCGTTTCGGCTGTGATTTAGCAATTTATGTTTGTCAATATAAATCTGTGACTGTAGTCGTTCCGTCTACGCCGTAGACAGTCGTCGTCATAGTAGTCGTAGCGTTTTGTAGTGAGGAGTATACCGAAACGATATGTGATGCATGGATTATATTAAATGAGTAATATTGTATAAGCTATTTGAAAGTTCCTTTATAATGATTTGTATACACAAATAGTAATTAAATCGTAACAAATACATAAGCTTTAAAATAAAATTATAAATTATAATACATTCAAGATTATATAATACAAAATTGAAAAATTTCTAACTTGACAAATAAACAGTATTGTAGTATTGTCTTCTCTTTGCACACAGAACACATCGAAATGAAACCAATTTCTGATATATCATATATATCTTCGAGGACCTTTCCGCCCCAACGGCTGCCAGTCCTGCGAGTCTTCAGTTTCGCAATTTTTCGGGCCGTTTCGATGATCTCGCTTCTGTGGATTTCATAATTTGTTATTCCATCACACAGGAAAATTCCGACCATAGCACTATCCATTAGGATGGAGCGAAAAATTTCATTTATTAATTTTAATATTCCTGTATTATTAATTGATGACATAGTATTAGAAGTAATTATGCAAAATTTTAGTTTTTTCTCGTATATCTTAAGGTGGCGCATTAGGTTTAAAGTTTTGAAATAATGTAATTTTTGACATTCACATTATATGATTTATTGAAAAGGATATATGGACTTATTTAACAATTTTAATCATAAACTTCACTGAAATCATAATAAACTAGCAAAATAAACTCAAAAAATGATATTTATTACAAAGGATATTGGTTACGTTTTGCTGATTCCGCGCAGTTGATGATGACTTGTCCAACAAGCAGACAAGGTCAACACGTGTTTCGTCTCTCAGCGAGACATCTTCAGGATCTGTTGCCCGCTCGGTGTCTCACGAGCGACTCGAGTCGCTCGTGAGACACCGAGCGTGTCGACCTTGTCTGCTTGTTGGACAAGTCATCATCAACTGCGCGGAATCAGCAAACGTAACCAATATCCTTTGTACTACAATGGACTTCCGCAAAATAACACCTGCTACAATAGAGTACTTAATGATATTTATTGTTAAAAATCAGTGGTTTCAAAGCGCTCAGAAACACGAAAATATTAAGATTTGGTGTCGAAAACGGATATGTCTTGCCGGGCTTTTATTCTTGTACGAATGAATCCAACTCTAGCTTCTGGTCCACAAACTGTTAACCAGTTTGACACACCTTTCGAAAGCCTGAGTGTGGCAAGGATACTTTTCGAAATCCATCAAAGCTCCTGAAGTAATTAGGTTTGAAATTTCCGTGTCGTTATATTTCATTGTCATAGGAGGTTCTGTAATCTTTTCTTGCTTCCAATCTATTAAATCACAATAAGTAGATGCGTCAGCCCTTAGTTCTGGGAGTCGAAATTCGCGAACTTTCTTTCCTTGGGTCTCTTTTCGTGGTTTTAACACTCTTCGAAGAGCCAGCTCTCTTATGTGAGACGCATCATCTTGCAACATAGCCAGCAACAAATTCTCTGGGTGTGCGAAAAATGAATTTCTTTGAATAGTTTTCAATGCAATACTTTTCAGGCTATCTGATAAATACTGACATCTTTTAATAATGTTAAAACATGAATTGGGCCATATTTACATGATGATTTTGTCTTTATGTCGAACCAGGTTGGTGCATAAACTTTCATAATGAAAGTCGCGAGATCCCTCAAATTCTTTGTTGGTTTAGCTGTTCCAATGTATAAACGAAGAATCCTGTTTGCGCAAGTCAACCATCGGGAATGTGCCAGTTTTCCTGGGTCTTTGTTTGCTAAGTTGGGGGATACAGAACCAGAAGAAATTGCGGTGCAAATCTCAAAGAGATATTTTTGATCAGTACTTAGCAAATTAGGATTCAAAGCTGGTAATTCTGTGGAAATGACTTCGAATTCCTCCACTTTAAAATCAAGGTACTTAGCAAGCTGTTTTCCTATGTCGCCAGAAAAACTATTAGGGCCTGTTGTTGTGCCATCTAAACTGGAGAATAAATGACGAAGTGGTAATTCATTTGCATGTAACAAGCACACAAACCATTGCAATGGGCGTTACAGGTGTTTTTCTAGTAAAACAATAACTCCATTTTTATGTCCTGTATTCACAGCTGTGCCATCGCAATCAACACCCATCAAGGAAGACTGATATTCGAATCTACTCTCAAGAAAGTCAACAATACTCTTCTCAATCGTCGTTGCCTTCCCACCATCAATGGAAAGATGTTTCATGTATTCACTTCAAATGAAACCGATTTATATAAGAGATGACACTTCGACAAAATTAAAAATACCGCATATATAATGTTAAATAATGAATCGACTTCGAACAGTGGGAGCCACTTCTGCGTAAAAATTTAAGTTTTTTGTAAACTACCTTCTAGGTGCGCCACCTGAAGATTAAGTCCTAAATGTCAGATTTTTGGTATGAACAGAAGTTTTACTTAGGATCATCGATTAATGATACAGGAAATTTGAAAAAAAAAAAAAAAATTTTTGGCCACGTTCACTCCACCCTACTATCTATTGCATTTTGGGTTATTTTGGACTTTTTTTAACTCTCATTGTAACCATGAAGCTAACAACATTTATCTTGAGGCAAGATGTGTCCAAAATTTAAACTTTTTCTATAATGTAACAAAATCAATTTTGTTTGCATTAACTTTCTCCCGATAGCTATAAAGACAATGTTCCGAAAAGGGAGATGCCCGCTTGTACCCGCAATTGTTAAATTTATTTAAACGACTAATTATATGCGTTTTTGCTTACCAGACAGCACTTGCGCCGTTGCTTGTATTGTATTTGTGTACTAATGTGCCCTACCGTATGTTTTTATAAATATATACATATATATACTTGTAGTGTAATTAGGTGAACACGTGGTCGTCCACTTTTTCAATCTAGTCTTCAAGACACTAAACATTTGTTGCTTGTGTTGATCCGTAAGTGATATAAACCGTATATTTAAAGCATTATGATATATTTCCGTAAATATGCAATTATTAATCCGAATTAATACTGCTGAAAAATGCGACCGAGATAAATTCGTAGACAGTAATGTATCGTACGTCACAATCTTTTTTTTTATTGCCCTTCTTTTTCCACGATCCGAATGTTGTCAGGGATCATAAATCCTAAACAGACAGTATTAGCTCAGTCACTCTTACTTTCCTTGATTGACTACGCTGGCGCCGCGTGGATTAATTTATCTGAGGAACTACTTGATAGCTTGGAGCGGCTGCATAATGTAGCCATCAGGTTCATTTTCAATCTGCGTAAGTTTGACCATGTTTCTATCTCTCTCAATCTCTACCAAACTATTAAAATGGTTACTTATTCACCAGCGCACAGACTTAGCTGTTTTATTTTTGTTTTATTACTTTACAATATTTTATTAATTGTACCTTCCAACATCTCCATCCTACCTTAATGTTCTCTTTGTTCCCTTTTCGATCTCATTCGTCATGTTGTGCCTGGCGTTCTAATTTTAATCTGACTCTTGATATACTGCCCCGAAGAACCGATTTCTTTTCATATTCTTTTTCGGCTTATGCCGTCCGGTTACGGAACTCTCTCCCGGAGGGTATTAGAAGAGCGCAAACGCTGCACCCCTTTAAGAATCAAGTCCGTGTTCAATTCCTGTCAAAGATTCCTCAACTTAAACTAATTATGACTTATAGTCCTGTCCATTTACTGCACCAATCCTATGTTGAAATCTTTTATTTTTATTTATCCACAAATATCCACATGTTACATAAATTACATATACGCCAAACGGTAAAGACAGTTTGTTGGCGAAGTTATTTGCACTTATTTATATATAACTATACTTATATGTAAGGATTCTTTAATAAATACATGCAGCTCGACATAACTATGGAATTATCAAACGCTCTAGCCCTACAACTCCACAGCTACGCCGTATCTAAAACAAAAATTAAATTTCAGTTATTACTTAGGTACGAGTATATCAAGCCAAAACAGCATCTATCAACATTTTTTTTAGCTTGGATTTGAACATGCGCAAACTCTTAAAGTTATTCTCTGAGACTATTTTATTGTACAGCCTAGGTATTATATATTTTCTTGTTCTCTCACCGTAGTAATTACATGCAGTCGGTTCTATGTATCTCTTTCTAGTGCTTACTCTAAAATTACGGTTGTATGTTTGTATTGTTTTATATTTTGGAGAATTATACTGTTCTACAGCAATCAAATAATTTACTTTTTCATGCACTGGCAGTATGTTGCATTTTTTGAATAAGGTATTATAATTATTTTTACAAGTTTTCTTTTTTGCTCCTCCTTTTAGTACTTCCCTGATCCTAGGTAGTCTTGTACATTTATTTTATTTTTGTATTTTATGTGTACAATAAAGAGTTATGTTATGTTAAAATGGAATATTCTAGATATAGCTTTTGTATCTAATACGTTGTGTATTATTCTTGTTATCTGAAAACAATATCTGTAAATATTTGATTGAGGGTGTCTCCCGAATTCCTTATAATCAGTTACGCATATATCCCCCATGTTTGCCACGCCGACAGACATTTTCTTAGAATGTATTTCGCATAATTTATGGGCCAGTACGATTATGTTTGAAGCTAGTCAGAGCAGTATTGTGACACAAAGCCCTGTGAAGGGAAGACAGGTTATTATGAAAATGAATGGTGCTTGTAATGACGCCCGTAACATTGAGATCTTTCTGGAAATTGGTATTTTAATGTGACAGTGCTAAAATGTTTATAGTTATATCTTGCAGATATTCACAGTTAATATTTTTTTAGAGTTTCCATTGTGTGCGTTAGGTAAGATGTTGCGATTTTTAAGAGCGTTTCCCCATAAGATAGATATATTTTTTTTATCTGTGATAAAAAATATTTTATTTGATTCTCAAGGTTTCTCAACTATACCTTAGTATGGGTAACGCTTTAATAATAATAATAATAACGTTTATTTGTACTGTTACAGAAAAATGTTGTTTGATGTTATTTACAAAGTTTACATTCACATTCTTATGTAACTTATCACACTAAATACAGTTTTAAGTTCAATGGGCCCCTAATTAAGCTTCAGCTTGTATCTAGGGGACCTGAGCAGTGAGTTACCTTTAATGTGCTAATCACTACAAAACGAAACATTACTATTTTATAATAAAGTTGGATTCAGGTGGTACCTAATTAAGATACGTAAATTATAATAACATGAAAAAAAATTTAGATAAAATTAAAATTAAGCAGCAGTGTGTGAGTGTAGTATGTGTGTGTGTGTGTATGTGTGTGAGTGTGTGTGTGTAAGTGTATGTGCGTACGAGAGAGGGAGTATGGATGTGTATACACATGTATGTTAAGTGATATACTATAATATGACGACCGTGAGTTATTGATTTCAGTGTGTTAATTAAGGCAAATTTTTAAGATTGTAATAGGTTGATTAAAGTCAATGTTCCGACCTATTGTTTAGATGGCATGATATTTTCAATTTCATCGTACGAGAGAGACAGCAGCCAGTTTGTTACAACTTTCTTGCACTGAGACACAAGCAGGTGCTTGATGTTACATATTTTGTTGACTGTGTTATAAATGTGTGGATGCAAGTAGGATGGGCAGCGTTTGGCCATAATGCTGCAGCAATTGTGAAATAAAAATTAACAGATAGATCGGTATTAAGTACTAGTTAAGGTAAACAGGTCCAAGAGATCCCTATAAAGTTTTAGCAAATAAATTTATATTAGCACAAAAAACATTTTTTGTGATTACAAATTATAAATTTCGGATTTTTTTCTTTTATTTGTGCTAAATGATATGGTTTTGTGTTGAATTTCACGGTACTAGGTCAGAAAGTATTCTACAGGTTTTGACTCCCTTGAGAGAATGAAGTTTAGCGGCATTAACCCAGCATAAAAGGCCGTTTCTTTGATACAATTTACTTAAACGTTTGACTAACTTCGAGTTACCTTTTTTGCTATTTGGCTACGGAGCCCTAATAAACGAAAGTGACATGAGAACACTTTCGTTTATTAGGGCTCCGTAGCCAAATAGCAAAAAAGGAACCTTTATAGATTCGTCATATCTGTCTGTCCATGTGTCGTAGCTACTTTTTCCGAAACTATGAGAACTATACTGTTGAAACTTCTTAAATAGATGTATTCCGTGAACCGCATTAAGAATTTCACACAAAAATATTTTATAATTTTCATAAAAAAATAAAAAAGTGTGGGTATCTACGGATAAGATAGGATTGAGGTTTCTAATATATATTTTTTCTAAACTAAAAAGTTTGCGCCAGAGACACTTTCATAGTAGAACAAGAATAATAAGATAAAAATATATATATATGATGTATATTACTACGCAAAATTCCACCAAAAATTGGTTTGAACGAGATCTAGTAAGTAGTTTTATTTATACCTAATAAACCGTAAATGTTACTTGCCGCAACGGAACCCTTCATGGGAGAGTTCGACTTGCACTTGGCCGGTTTTATTTATATAAGTTCGCGAAACTCACAGACACTTCCCTGGGAACAGCCATTTCAATATTTAAATCGATATTTCCATCCAAATAGCTTTGTGGGTCAGAATTGCTTAGGTGAGTGTAAAAATGTCCAACTGGGAGTTTTCAACGATTGCCAGTAATAAGTAAAAGAAACACAATGTAAGTTTGAAGTTATATTCAAGTATAAAGTGAAGTTATTCCTGTTGTTCCAACCGCGATAGTTTGTAAGTACGGATGTTTGTGACTCACGTAAAAAGTACTGAATGGATTTTAATGAAAATTTACAATAATATAGTTTACACATCGGAATAACACACAGGCTTTAATTTACGCTAATATAAGCTACTATAAATCCTGCAAACGCAGACGCGAACACCCCCTTTGTTTCTTTTATTATTTTGTTCCCCCTGAGGAAAGTGCATTAAGTTGCATACCCCGGCTGTGGCGAGCCGGCGGTTATGTGGGGCTCTCCTCCCCAGAAGGGGGAGGCCTACCCACTAAAAACCTCAGGGATGGCCTTCCTCAGGCATGTAGGGAGCCCCCGGGAACACCAAGCTACTTCCGGGAACCCCCAGCCTCCGCTTCCCCGCCGATACAGGGGAGCTCTCCTCGGGAGAGGCTACAACACCTCCCCCGATCTCCACCACCGACGACGCCCCCCGGCCACGGAAGGGGCGTGATCCCTCCCGGGTCGCCGCATCCGCGGGCGCGATTTTGCTCGCGCCCGCCGGGGCCCCGCGGCGGCGCCGCAGCTGTGCTATCGAGCCCGGCGCCGCCTTCTTCGAGCGGGATCGGTCATCACAGCTTCACAGAAGGAGGCCACAGCCCTCCAACCTCCCTCGTCCGCCAACATAGCCGCAATCAATGCCGGCGGAGACAGATCTCGCCCGATCTCTGCGACCAAGACTCGGCGCTCGGAGGCCCACGCGGGGCACTCCGCCAGCGTGTGCTGGGCCGAGTCGAGGTCGGATGCGCAGTGGTGGCAATGTGTCGATCCCTCCCGTCCTATTCGACACAGATACTCACCGAAGCAGCCGCGCCCGGTGAGTATCTGAGTCAGACGCGAACACCACCTAGTATAAAAAAATGTTACTTAAATGCAAATATGTACGAAAATTGAAATATGACACAAAATTAATGTGAATAACTTTTTATATAATACTGTGTTGAATTTCGAACTATTGTGACGTTGCTATGGAGATCATAGATTTTGTTATAACTTGAAATTATATGCTAGAATAACTTACGGAAAATGTTTTAGTTAAGATTTACAATAAATCATTTATTAGTTTTACTAGCGTATTTTTACTGTAGAGGAAAATTAGTTTAAAGAAGATTCCCTACAATTAGTAATTTATTCTTTCATATGCGACATCGAATACGTACGGTAACATTACACGATATTAAATAATTAAATTTTTTTGTAGACTTAATTATTCAAGTATCGTTTTTTAAATGTTCAGTGTAAACTTTATTTTTGATCAATCAGGGTATTTAGGGAGCGTCGGTGTCGCTGTGGTCGTGATACTGGCCTACATATCGAATCAAAATCAAAAATTAACATTAACTTTATTCAAATATGACTTTATAGAAAGCTCTTTTGAATCGTCCAAAACGGTATTTTTTTGGCTGATAAGAATGGGTGCAAGAACCTTATCAATGATCGCCTGGGGTCGATCCTGCTATATTTTAATGTATAATTCGACTTTCGAATTCATATGTTCGTGTATCGAAAACATCGTGAGGCACCATGGAACCAATTTTTTTTTTTATAGGATAGGGCAGCAAACGAGCAAACGGATCACCTGATGGTAAGCGATAACTGTTGCCCATGGACACCCGCAACACCAGAGGAGTCACAGGTGCGTTGCCGGCCTTTTAAAAAGTGAATAAGCAATAAGCATAATTCTCCGGTACCCTCACATTACAGTGATGCGTTATAGTGAAAAAAATAAACTTATATTTATTTATGATTCAGGCTATGTGCACCGCACTCGGATAAATATTGCAAAATAAACTTATATTTATTTATGATTCAGGCTATGTGCACCGCACTCGGATAAATATTGCAAAATACTGGTAATATGATCTTGAGTATGATTTGCTACTACCACTGAGGATGGCTTAAATATACGATTGCATATGCTAATATACAAATGCATATAATTGGCTCCCTAGTTATTACAAATTGGATACTTGTCAATAGATTTTATTACGGAAAAATTAAAATACGAATCTTTAATGGTATATTGTGATAAAACAACTCAATTCCTATTCTTCTCTCTACCCACTGATAATCTTACCGGTTTCAAGGTGTCGCCATCTCTGAGGTGCCGGGTTCGAATCCCGGTGGGGCAGATCTTTGTGTAATGAAAGCGAGCATTAGTAAGTTAGTTATGGTATATTTCTATCAAAAATATTTATATATGTATTATATTTGTATGTCTATCCGTTACCCTAGATCCCATAACACAAGCCTTCAGAGATTATTTTGGGCTAGTTAGTGTAAGAAATATTTATTTATTATTATCATTTATTTTACATAAACATTAATAATATTTTAAAAATTCACTAAGTATAAGATGTTAAGTTTCAACAGATGCCAATTTTTATTTTTACGCCGCCAGTAGCGCACAAATGGCGTTGTGTTAAAAATAATGGCGTCATTCGTATACCCTAGAAGCTTGGCAGTTCCCATAACCAGTGCAATAACGCGCGAGTACTTATTATGCTAACACCTTTAACTGGAATACGAAAAGGGTACAGAAGGCGACACAGAAACTGAGACAATGTTGAATATGTTTTTAGTTTTTAGAGCTGATAAATAAAGTCTATATTCCCTTATATAACGCATGTCGTAGTGACTTCCATGAAGACTCCATAACAACTTCGGAATCACGTATTTTAATTCTTAATTATCGATACATGTTGCAAATCCTCAATTGATTAGACGATAGGGCAGAAACGGATTCAGTGTGTCGCGAAACGGACGTAGCGTCGGTTCTTTTGATATTCGAGGACAAGTCCTTGCTGTTACTTCGTTAAGTCAACGATCCTCAGGGCTTACACAGAGACCCTTTGTAATTGTCAAAAAACCGATGTAAGAAAAAGTGATACTTGAATTTGTGTCTGTTTTTTTTTACAAGTAAACTTGTATAAATTGGCAAATACAATAAACGTGTTTAATGCGGTAATGCTTAGATTAGAATTTACCAATAATGTATTATATATTCAATGCTACTATTGCTATGTGAAGGGGAAATCAAAAGTGAAAGCGAATGCGAGTTAATAAAATAAATAAAAAAATATTTTTTATACATTAGCCAGATTTTATTACTGGCTTCACTCTGAGTCAAAGCTACGATAATAGACAATAAATAAATAAATAAAAATAAAAACAATAAATAAAAATAAAAAAAAGCTGTGAGAGATAATTTGCGATAGAGCAAGTTTCGCAGTAGCTCTGCAAGTAGTGCATTGCACTTTGTGCTCTATTTCATTTAAATTTTATCAAAGTCTTTATGAACATGTGTACGTTTCCGTACAATGACGCCGAATATATAAAGTCCGGTGAACAAGAACATTACTATATATACATTAATACATATAATAATATATACTATCTGCAATTAGTATATCTTTTCATACTAGCGGGCGCAATGCTGACACTAAATATACTACAGAAAACTGTGCAATCTCGTAGGCTGCGGCCTGCGTTTGCAATGTGATGTCGGAAATAATTATATTTTTTCCGACATCAAATTAGAAACCTCAAAAATAACAGTATTTCTCCACTATTTAATGGTATAAACCTTTCTCTTCAATCACTCTATCTATTAAAAAAATGGAACTTATCGGACCCTGTTTTAAATACAGTAACAACACGTTCAAATATGTAACTGTATTTTTTTTAACGGGGAGGAGGCAAACGAATAAATTGTTTAAGCGTATCGCCGCTCATGGACACTTCTAAGATCAAAGGAAATCACAGATGCGTTATCGGCGTTTTAAAATAGGAATACGTTCTTTTTTTGAAAGTTCAGATAGCGCATTTGTTAGAAAATACCACAAGCTAATTAATTCCACATTTGGTACTACGAGGCGGAATGTTTCTGAAAAACTGTGGTATTTATTATACAATAGTGCTATAGATATTTCACATTTCCCCAAGAAACAAGCTGAAGCTTATTCTACCGTTCTGTACATGACGTGAACAGTTACGAGACAAAATATTGTTACGAGCAGTGGTTCTTTGTGCAAGTGCAACTATAAAATACTTCAATTAATTTACTTAATTAACAAATAACCAACACAAATTAACACTGACCAATCACTTCGTATTTCACTTTTGTAGCTTCGATATTTATTCGCCGTAGCGTAATCGAAAACTGTCCCTGTCGGCTTTTTTTCCTCTAGAGAAGGAAGGCTTAAAATCCTCATAGAACCGCAACCAGGTGCGACGGTGATTATGTCGGACTCCTGACGAATCGAGGCGGCTCGATTCGAAAGACCTCGATAGGCCTTTCGAATCTTAATCTCTTAATCTCTTAATCGATATTAAACTCAGTCCAAAAAAAGAGTTCCAATGTTCAGACTCCATAAAACTAGCTGTTCGTTCTTGGGGAAATGTATATCTATGTTTAACAAACTTGGTTCCGCAAAGTGTCATTGATTTGCCTTTATATAAATTTAAAATCCATATCAAAAATACACTCATGAGTAAAGGTTATTATAAAGTAAGTGACTATCTAAATGATCACAGTATTTGGGAATAGGGACACTATTCATAGAGTCATGTTTGGTAACATTATTTATAATATTGTATTATTTTATATGTGTATGTAAACATACATACGACTGTAATCGTATTAGGTATGATTGTATCTTATACTATATTGTATTTTTATATTATATTATTATAATTATTAACATTGAAAAGAGGAGATAAAAAATAGACCTTCAGAGTTTCTTGCCTGTTCTTCTCGAGAAGGCTCTCCAATTTCCGAACAGGTGTCGAGTCAATAAATTTTTTCTTGTTTTTTTTCCTTATTCGTACGTACGGACAAGGTTTTTTTTTTTTTATTATTTAAGCTTTTTTTTTTTGTTTTGTTTGTTGACGTCAATAAGTGCCTGTAAAGGTCTATGTTGAATAAATATTATTTTGATTTTGATTTTTTGATTTTGAGTCTAAACTTGTCCTAAAGTTCAGTTGGTCCTAACCACTCTATGGTTTGTCGTGATAAGGAAGACCGCACCTCAGGAGAGGCGCAATCAGTGCTGCTCTATAAAAGAGACCATATATGTTAGAAGAGGCACGGTACACCCTACCTGCGGCCTATATTGATAGGAATTTACTCGTGGCTATGGAGAAGGCTGTCGAGAAGGGAATGGCAAAGGATGCGACGGCTCAGACGCCGCCGCAAGTAGGTCTTGAAGGTCCTGCGTTAATTGATTGGGAGGGTCGCTAAGGACGTGTTGCGGTCTACGAAGTATATGCCGATTTCGATTGAATCCCTGTCGGCCGATGCGGTCCGCTTATATAGTCACATCGAGAAGTCTAGGCGATTGTGTAAAGATCTATTCACTACTTGACACTAGAGGGTGCTACTGATACAAGGCTCGGTACCTTTACCAAATATTCTACAATTTTCTTGAACTTTCTACAGCGTTCCAAAAAGTTCGATGTGCTCGAATGGCTGCTGGAAGGTTCCCAATAGTTTTCGACTGTTCGAGAATAAGTATGGATTCGATGTCGCAACAATGACGGTCCCAACGTATAAGAGGATAAGTCTAAAACTAAGGTTTACAGGACAGTGAAATGAAAGGTCAAATCGCTCTAGAAATAAAAATACTTTCAGCTTTGAATATATTGTTTGCGTAATGTGTTATTATAATTAGACATTTTTTAAATGTTTTTAAAGATATTTAATTTATGTACATTTTCAATAAAAAAAACAGACAGATGACCGTTTTTACACCGTTATTGAAATAAAGTCACATCAGACAAATCTTAGATAACCGTTTGTACGTAGGAAAAAATAATGCAATTTTTTATGATAAAATGCTAGTATTACCTGTATAAAAAGAAAAAAATATAATTATTTGTTTACAATAGTACCTTAATCATCTCTAGATCTTTAAGCAATGAAGACCGTGAATGACGTTAAGTTTGACAAGACCGCGTTTGCACCGAGTGGCGCGCATTTTAAAACGTAGTACAAAATGACAAGCATACATATCCGCGTCTACGGCACCAAATCCGTAAAATTATAATACTTGTTCTCATATACGGTTTGTGTATGTAGTAAAATACATACAATTTTAAAAAAAGTCATGTATTGATATGAGCGTATGGACAATCTAAAGCCATATGTGTTATAAAAAAAATTGACCATTTTCGACATGACCTTTTATACGTAGGGACCGTCGTATATACAAAATAAGACGGAAAACATAAAATATTTTTATTACCTTGATATTTGTTTTATTCTTACAAATATTCTAAAATACGAATAGAAAAAGGTGGAACTTCCATAGAAATTATCGTAAAAATTGTAACACTTATTTCCTTTGCAGTACAAATTCCCCATCGCACTGCCGGGATACGCAGGCATTGTGCCCATAATAACCTTAATGAGTAAATTTAACCGCCCGCTCCCGTATTTCTTTGTGGGAATTTATTATATTCCTCGCGGCATTCCTTTGAGGTAATCCTTGGACGCTGCGGGCTGGACAGCGTTTCAGCGAGTAATTACCGTTGTTTAGGCTGCAAATATTTCTTTTATATATGTTTTACCACTTACAGACAGGAAATGATATCGAGTTGTACAAATTGGTCCGATGTTTTCCTACGAAATTTGTGAGCTCGTTAGATTTGGTTGTTTCAGAACGTTCTGTATTTACTTGTAAATACCAGAGTATGTATAGGTACTTCTGCCTTCACGGATCTTAACCTCTGCTAGGGTGAAACTGATGTTTTGTGGGGGTTCGTTAAAATAAATATTTATCTAACATACTCTTAGATATAATTCTAAAGATTATATAAACATACTAGCTGAGACCCAGCGAACTTCGTACCGCCTTAGCGTAGCTTTGATGCACTACTTTATTTTGTATAGTTGAAACGATGCTCTTTTAATATAGTCTATGGCTGTGAATGACGTTGACATTCGTATAAAAAAAAATGACATTCGTAACGCGCGTTTTTTAAAATATCGTCGTTCATATTGCAATTTGTTCTATGTCAAAAATTGGTATTTTTTTATTATTATTGAGGTATGCTTAGAAAATAATTCTGAGCGCGACCGAAAGACGAACGCAATAGTTATGAAACGTTAGTTAAAAATATTTTAGTGTTATAAATAGATTTTTTTTCAGTACACAGTTTTTTACTCTCCTGTAACTTGTCATTTCTGACATAGATCTAATTGCAATATGAACGACGATATGCAAAATTAAATGTATACTTTTCAATATTTCTGAGAGATTTTCTTAATATTTTTTTCCGTAAGAACCATCCTTGGACTTCCACAAACATTTAAAAAAAAGAATTATCGAAATCGGTTCAGCCGTTCAACACGTGATGCCGTGACAACGCGAAACGGGTTTCATTTTTATATATATAGATTTATATTAACAATAAATGCGACATAAAAGAAAGTATTAAATAAAACATATAACGATAACGTAATATAGTTATAATTATTGTTATTTTAGACGTCGTTGTAACTAAACTATTATTTTTTTCTTTTTAGTGGATATTCATTTGTTTTGAAATATTTTTTGGGATGTTAAATTTTGTTTCTTGTATATACTTAACATCATTCATTATATCATCTACCTTCCTGCTATCCTGTATGTGTATGACATATTTTTCCTACCATAAATATTTTTTATCCATCCGTTTCCCTACCTTAAAACTTGTCACTGGCTAATCCAAAAGCCGTGCAAGCTAGAAGAATGAAAAAAGAAACGTCATTGATTTGTGCAATAAGTTCTGTATTCATTCTTATGAACGAATGAAGATAGAAGGGACGTTAGATTGAATTATTATTCTACCCGTCAAATGGGCTGTCTATGAATTGTCCCATTGCATGCCAAATCGTTGTATTAAAAAATGAAAATGATGAGGTATTGTGTATAAAGGTGATCGAAATATACTCGTAATAAAATACACCCTAAGAAATGTCTTCGTCTCCATTTTTCTATATAATCATAAAAGTAACAATAGAACACAATTACGTCGTTTTAAGAGTACATTTATGATTCATTATATTTATTTCTTTCATGACATTGTTAATGGTCGCTTTTTTATATAATTGTCCGAGGGAAATTATGTTATGTATAATTCCACTTTGTTCGTAGCTAACTAAGCTCTTTCGAACCGAAAAGGACTTCCGGATTGTTTTAATGAAAAAGAATTTATCTTCGTGTTACAAAGTGATATAGATATTAATATATAAGACAACGTATTAACAAAAGTCGTAATATTAATTTTATCTCTCTTATTTAAATGGGTTTGGAATCAGACGCAAGTAATTGTTGAACGGTATTGATATTGTTTAGATCTATCAATATTTTATTGAAATAGGACTTTCGGATTGTTTTAATGAAAAAGAATTTGTCTCCGTGTTACAAAGTAATATATTAATAATATAACTTATTAACTAAATTAGTAATATTTATTCTATCTCTCTTATTGAAATGGATTTGGAATTGGACAAAATTAAGTGTGCATTGGTAGTGTTATTGTCTAGCTCTATCAACATTTGATTTACATAGGAAAATTTGTAGATAACTCTTATCAAATCATGTAAAAAAGAAGTCATTACCATTCAAACGATTTGAGTTTTGAATCAAATTCATTAACCAGTAGAATCTGTGTGCGGGCACAGACGGAGCTATGCATATGCATTCCATAGAGCAGATAGTCGATCAACATTTTCTTAACTATTCTTAACATAGATTAAGTATTCCTATATGAATATTCTTAATGTTGGCTACACCTATCGTCCGTGTACATAATCTGTGGGTTTGTGGATTCACACTGACAACTCATAAGTTCCTTTGAACAACTTCCAGCTTTATCGTCAGACCCTGGTTAACTTATTACACTACTAGCTTTCTGCTCGTGGCTTCGCTCGATTTCTTGATTGGGTCTATAGAGGGTTAAGGGTCATAGCTTTTGCCCACGGCTACATATGCGCGGAAGTCGGTTTATGGCGCGAAGGTTTTATCGCACTTCCCGTGGGACTATCCGTTTTTCCGAAATAAAAAATACCGCAAAATCTTGCTCAAGAATCACTCTATTGATGAAAACCGCATGAAAATCTGTGCAGTAGTTTTTGAGCGAAGCCTTTATTGCGCATCCCGTGGGATCCGACGATTTTTCCGGGATAAAAAGCCTATTATTTAATCCGGACTTTTATCTTTACGTCTGCCATATGTCAAGGCAATCGGTTCAGTAGTTACGGCGTGAAAGCGGAACAAACAAACAAACAAACTCACTTTCCGATTTATAATATATTAGTAAGGATTTGTATAACTATCTTACTCTGGTCTTTGATTATACTTTCACATATACGACACAAACAACAAGAAACTGTCTGCTTTTGATAAGAAAAGGAAATATAAAATTTTAGTGAAAAATATTCGATATTAAAAAAATATCGATATTTTCACACGATATATCGAGAGGTATCAATATCACGTTTCGATATTTTATATCGATAAAATGTATCGATATATTTTTTGAGTGGACACCCCTAGCTCACAAATGGTACCTCCATCTTGAAACATTTTAATTTTCTAAGTAACGATTAGCAATTCGCAAGTGCTTCGGTTATTAATGACACAATGGTCGATTTACAGGCTGGTGTCTTTGTCGCTGCGAAGTTCCCGAACTTTCTATTCCATGCTTACAGTTCTTACCCTTCGATGTGGAGTTTTCAAGAAACAGCGAAGTTTAATAGATTTCCTTTCGCATTTTCGGATTAGTAACTTCTCTGCGTTTAATCTCTTTCAACTCTTTACTGTTCGGAGTTTTGGCTTTGCTTTGAGCTTTGGATTACTGGAATGTACGAAGACGCTATAGAAGTCGCTTGATTACTTTGAATTACATAAAACTGGAAGTCATACTCGAAGCCAAGGTGACAAGATTAGACGTATTATATTCTTGTTGTTTTTACGGTTTTATGGTGTGCCTATATAACTTATAAATAAACACAGTACATACATACCACATTTATAATCTTTATTTGTAATATTAATTGAAACAGCGGTGTTTATTTATATCTAATAGCTAATATCTATATATATAATATACTAGCTTTCCGCCCGCGGCTTCGCCCGCGTTATATTAGAATTTCCCACAGGAAGGATATGTTTTCCGTCGGTAAAATTATCTTATTTCCTTCCTTGGGTCCTCGGGTGTTACGATTGGTATATACGGGGTGCTTACCCCGTATATACCAAACGTCAAACAACCTTTCAACCCTTTTCAACCCTTTACAGCCCTTTTCTGCTTTAAAAGGTAGCCTCTGTCCTGTCTCAGCCTCTAGACTATCTATGTACCAAAGTTCATTTAAATCGGTTCAGTAGTTTTAACAATATTTCCATACAACCTATTATCCCTCCTTTCAACCTTTTACAACCCTTTACAACCTTTTTTGCATGAAAAAGTAGCCTATGTCCTTTCTCAGGCTCTAGACTATCTGTGTACCAATTTCATTTAAATCGGTTCAGTAGTTTTAACAATATTTCCATATAACCTATTATCCTCCTTTCAACATTTTACAACCCTTTACAAACTTTTTTGAATGAAAAAGTAGTCTATGTCCTTTCTCAGGCTCTAGACTATCTGTGTACCAAATTCCAATTAAATCCGTTCAGAAGTTTTGGCGTGAAAGCGGAACAGACAGACAGACAGACAGAGTTACATTCGCATTTATAATATTAGTATGGAAGTATGGATTAAAATATCTCATTAATATACTTATAATATATATACATACATATTTACATTGACATAAATTCCATTGTTATATGTCACGAAATATTACGTTTTTATAAAAACATATATTAAGAAAAGAAATGCGACAAATGTTAGTTCTAATTATAAATACAGTCCTAACTCTTTTACTAAAATCTGATGCTACTTCTGACTAAATTATTAATTTGTTAATCTGTATAAGTCAAACATTCAAATTTCGTTGTTATGTAAATTTTTCCACAACAAAAGTAATTAAGGGACATAAATTGAATAAAGAGGGCGCCATGTTGCGATCATGCCCGCTCTTGCTAGGGCCGGAATAGCGGATGTTCCAACTTTGCAAATGATTTAAGGTTCGTGTGTTACAAATAAAATTAAAGGAGATGTCCTCTTATTACAAGGAGGTTGGTTTTTTGTGATCAGCGTTAACTAACAAACACCAAACTACATTAAATTGAAAGCCGAAAAATATGAAGTATGAAACAAATAAAAGAAATATATTTACCACCCCAATTATTTTTAAATAAATATAACATGTTTATAAGAAATGTTTCATTATGGCATCACCTTAATGATGTTTTTATTAATCTGTGACTACCGGTATCTTACTCTATGTTTGATATTTTCCGTTGACTTGAATCATAGAATATTTTTTTAGGTACATTTACTCGGTCTGATCATAATCATAAAATCAAAACTATGACATTGACAGCAGGTGCCTGACTTGTCAGTTGATTTTTTATTAATATTTTTTTCTGGCTCTAGATAACATACATTAAGTAACATAGCAGTCCCTATATTTTGTTAGTTAAAAACTTCTCACAATTAGAAATATTCGGTTCATTAAAGCAATTATGTATGTATTTAGAATTTTAAAAGGCTTCTTGATAATATTTTTTAAGCAATGTGTAATTATTGCATTAAAGATATTTCATTTTTTATTATACTAGAATACGAATTTATAAAAATCGGGGGTCTTGAAAATAACATGACTTACGGCGATTACTTTCTTTTAGAGCCTTCTATCCAAATATATCAAATTTACCCGAGTTAGTTACTATAAACAATATGGGACATCTCCTTTGTGTGATTTTCAAAATTATCACGTTAATGTAATTTTTTTTTTTTTATTAAAAATGTCAATCAGTCGATGGTCAGCAAGTATTTACTTGCTGTCAAATAAGGAAATGAAACCTATTTCGTAAAAATTTTGTAAAAAACTGATAATGAATTTAGAAGCCTTACCAAGACCGCTTAAAGTATAGTTAAAAGAATATTGATACAGAGACAAAGCTCTTGCAGCGTATAGCGCTATCTCTCTTGCACTACAGTTTTATTCTTGCTTTGAGCGATCATGGTAGGGCTACAGGTTCAGAATTCCAATTCTTGCAATATTACCAGTATTTCTGCCATTAGTTTGCTATGGTTTTTGTGTGCGATGTAAACTATAGACGTCATGTCAAACTTATATGAATAGTTAGTACATTACTTTACCGCTAGGGGCTAGTACAGCGCCCAGGTTTCCATTCAAAAATGAATGCTGTCGATATCGACTGCAAATCGATGAAAAATTATGGTAAAAACTAGTGATGTGCCGATATCCGTATCCGTATTCGCGGTTATCCGAGGCAGAAGAAAGATTCGTATCCGTGTCCGTATCCGTTACTTTTGGCGGATCTATTTAGCAGAGTCTTCATTAAAGAATAATTCATATTCTCGAGGATGATTTTTTTGTAAATGATTTTTCAAGGAAGTTGTGCCTATACCCTTACAAGAATACTTTCCATCACTAGTTTTACACTTTGCAAATTCATTATTTATTATTACAAAATAATTCCATATTATACAACAAAACTTCTTTGTAGACATTTTTTTTAAATCACGTACCAATACCAAACAGAAGAGTTATCTATGCTGCCCAGTGTCACATTAAAAGAAAACAAAAGAAAAAAAGACCCGCCGCGCAATGTAAGTCGAGACATGTTTCAACTCAAGATCGTGCGCACCGACACGCATTGTGTAAGAAAGTTAAGATCCGTATCCGTATCCGTAACTGCGGATCTTGATACCAAATATCCGTATTCAGATCTGTATCTGCGGATCTAGATTTTTGGCGATCCAGCACATTACTAGTAAAAACACTTATATTTATTTATAACGTGTATCTAACGCGATAATAACAAACCGACCTATACGCGACCCGCGCCCTTACATTTTTATTTCTATTTATTGTGAGTGTACCTAAACTGTGCCAGTCAGAGTATTGAAGAGAAGAGAAGAACTTAGTGGGTAATTCCTGTGGTCGATTTTTTTTTCGGGCGGAAATGCTCCTTACGCCCATGACACCGCGCTGGCAAGGCGCGGCCGTGTGTGGGGCTCTGCGGTCTACGACCGGCCTACCCACTAAAATCCCCCGTGTTCTCTGGGCCCATGCCGGGCAAATGGCGGGGTGCGCTTTCGCGTTAATCCGCCATGTGCTCTGAGGCCGGCTCGACCTAGAACTGGTCGAGCCAACGCCAAGGGGGGAATGTCCGAGAACACTTGAACAATCCCCCAGACGGAGAGACGTCACCGCAGCGTGAGCGGTAGCCGGCCGTGCACGCAGCCTCACGGTAGGGTCATTAGGCGAGCACCGCGCTTGCGTGTGCCCACCTTCTCCTATTAATCCGTTTACGTCCTATGGTCGACTTAGGGTTCTCCGAAGGCGTAGTGAAAACGCGGTAACAATTTGATTTGACATTTAACAAACTACGATAACAGGGCCCAGCACGTTGCTTATACCGGGTGTCTCATTCAAATCGGTCAGTATGGGAAGGTCTGAAACTATAAGACATACGAAGTTCTGTTCTGAGGAACCATGTCATCGATTTTAATAACAAGAAAAACTGCATTCATACATTTTAAAAATCATCTGTACTCCGTTCGGGAATCGAACCCGATTGTTTTGAAAAAAAAAACCTACACTATTTCTATTTAGATATCGATTATGTAGGTCTTAAGCAGTAAATGTCTCTATGAAACATGATGTCTAAAGTGAATAAAATGCATTGTTGCCAAGAGACATTGCCATTTTTGCCCTACCAAATTTTGCCCGCAAGGTCGCCCAATTTAACGCCTCTGGACTATTTCTTGTGGGGATACGTTAAGGATGAAGTGTACAAAACAAGTTATGATACCGTTGAAGACCTAAAAGTTGCCATAGAGACAATTTTAACGCAAATTCACCACATGAAGATACAAAATGCAATCATAAGATCGTTACCTAAACGTGTTGAATATTGTATTGAAAAAAGCGGCGGTCACTTCGAGCACCTACTAAAATAAAATAAAGTATGTGAAAACAATGCATTTTATTCATTTTAGACATCATGTTTCATAGAGACATTTACTGCTTAAGACCTACACAATCGATATCTAAATAGAAATAGTGTAGGTTTTTTTTTTTTCAAAACAATCGGGTTCGATTCCCGAACGGAGTACAGATGATTTTTAAAATGTATGAATGCAGTTTTTCTTGTTATTAAAATCGATGACATGGTTCCTCAGAACAGATCTTCGTATGTCTTATAGTTTCAGACTTTCCCATACTGACCGATTTGAATGAGACACCCTGTATATACAAATATTTCCCTAACAATTTTTAATTATTTTATTATATCTTATTTATTATATCTTATTTATTATAATTTTAATTTAACATTAATTTATTCTTTTAAAACTGTATGACACGGCATTCCTAATATAGGCATGTTTTCAAATTATATTTTTATTAATTATATTATGATTATATTTTTATATATTTTTATTGAATTATATTCCAAATTGACGACTCTGTGTCTATTTAATACAGGGGGAAAAAAACAGCCCTTGCTGAGTTTGTTGCCGGTTCTTCTCACTACAAGGTCTCCCTCCGTAGATTTGCGAACCGATGGCGTAGCTTTTCGACATTCACAAGTGCTTGTAACAGCCCAGACTGAATAAATGATTTTGAATTTGAATTGAATTTGAATTTATCTCTTTCCAGTGGGAAAATCGGATAAAACACTCGAACTTATTCTGATGTTATTTGCGGATAGTTATAGGTACTAGGGAAGGACATTAGATAACTTTTACTGTGACAAAATTATTTCAGAGGTCGCGAGCAGAAAAATAGTATAACATAATTAGATACAAAAGAAATAGTAGTAGTTTGCTTATCAAATATATTTTTTAGGCAAGAATGTTTTTTGAATGAAGTGGAGGGTAGATTTTAAGTATTTCATTCTAGCCTAAAATAGAGTGGCGTCCGAGACGAACATTCTACTTTTTATCCTCTATGAGAAAATAAGTAAAACTTGAGAGAATAAGTTTATTTATTTTAAATCCGCGCTCGTCTTTTTATGTTGCCAGTATCTATTTCATACAATATTCGCGAACGATCTCTTCGGTAATTGACAATATCCACATTCGAAATTCAAATCGTTTTTTGTCCTTGACAGATAAAAATAATATTTCGCTCCCTCTATACGGGGAACTTATAACCTGGACGCAACGAACATTGAAATTAGACCAACAATTTTAAATTTCGGAAAGTCAAAGTAAACGAATTTGTCGTAATAAAGTCGGAACTCATTAAAAGAGAATTTGTAGACAAAAGTCCTGAGCCCGCATCTGATCCCAGGCTAGATAAAGAATCGGAGAGGTGGAGTTAGTAGCGCTGACAGCGTAAGTAGGGTTGTCAATATGAATATTGCCATATGAAAATAAATCCATTGAAATTGATGTTCAATTTTAAATCCGTATTGTACTTTGATGTCATAGATAATTTATTGATTAGATATGATGTTGCACTAAAATGTTATTAAGTAATCCTAGTGTTATATATAAAAATGAATCGCAAAATGTGTTGGTAAGCGCATAACTCAACAATGCCTTTACCGATTTGGCTAATTTTGGTCTTGAATTATTCGTAGAAGTCCAGAGAAGGTTTGTACGTAGAGGAAATAAAAAATAAAATTTGAAAAAGTGTAAAGTCAACATTTTTATACAAACAATTTGTATTAATACTTAAAAGCCAATTTGAACCTTTGGCAAGAAAAAACGTCTATGTTAGGGAATCGCTTTTACAGTAAAAGATTGAAATAAAAACAAGATTGACGGTGTTTTAAGTATTTTAATAAAAAAAACTCAATGTCACAACAGCAAGCTGACTATATAGTGTGAATACTCACACCACATTTTTGTTCCTAAGACTAATAGTTTTTTAATTATGAAGGTACGATGATATAGACCTTTTCGTTACGGTCCACTTTTTAAACCTGGTACCCGTATGTTTCGGCGCGATTTTTTAAGACGTTTCACGTCAAAAAGTGACGTTAGTTCTGTCAAACAAATTTAATGTCATCATATGTCATTTCAAGTAGGAACAAAAAACTGCCACTTAACAAATCTTTTTGACAGGACGAAGTCTGTCGGGTCCGCTAGTAATATTATAAATGCGAAAGTGCTAAAGGAATGTTATTCTATCACGCCAAAACTACTAAATGGATTTTAATGAAACCTTACAGTAATATAGCTTATACATTAGTATACCATATATGCGACAATTTATAAAGATATATGCCCTGCTAATTTGACCTATTCGAAATAATAATTTATATATATATATTTCTTATATATTTGTTATACTTACACCAATTGGCCTAGCCCAAACTAAGCTCTATAAGGCTTGTGCTATGGGATCTAGGGTAACGGATAGACATACATATCGCACTAATAATACAATAGTGTATCAACTCAAAATCGATCATTTTTCAGAATCAACAAAAACCTTATTACTCACTTCATGTAATAGTTGCAAATTGAATAACTGTCACATAAGTTTTAATTTATCGTTATTCTGTTTTTGCACTAATCGAACGACGGTCTTGATCACGCGTGAGGAATCAAATTTTGCGTGTGTTTATAGTATTATGTCAAGTACGACGTTTTGAGTTGATACACTATTGTATTATTAGTGCTATATATTATACGTATATAAATATTTTTTATACAAATATATATCAACAACCATGACTAAGGTACAAATGCTAGCATTCATCACACAAACGTCTGCCCCCACCGGGATTCGAACCCGGGACCTCAGAGATGGCGACACCTTGAAAACGGTGTACTATCCACTCGACTATGGAGGTATAATCCTGCGCAGATGAAATCACGGGTACCATCTAGTATTTAATAGTTTAGTTTCAATTTTACGCCAGTGCTGCCATGATCCAACCTTAATGACTAAGTGAGAAAATGTATATGCAACTGATTTCAATGTTGAATTATTTGAATTAAAATACAAGAATGTAATTCGATAAATTGAAATAGATAAAATGATGTGAGCAAAGGCATAATATAAATGGCAGTGTAAAATAATCTCAAAAGTTATAAATTTTACTAATATAATAAAATTTTGATATCGATAGATATCTTTAACATAAATAATAAGAATAATAATTAAAGTTAAATATAAGATTATGATAACTTCATTAAGAACACAACAAACATACAACAATTACTTTAGGGATTGCAACTGAAGATGCTTAAGAAAACTATTAAAAAAAATGGCGACTGGTTTTGACAGACCTGAAGGTAGAATGTACCGATCTTGTCTATGGACGCTGAAGTATATTATCTGACTTGGACCGCAGTTCCCGTATATGGTCAACGCCAAACAGAAATGTTGTCAGGAAACAAGAAAATGTTTAATCGATCTATTGTGCAAAATTTTTAACATATCTTATACAAACTATTAAATAAAAATTATGCTCTTAATTGGTATAATGTATCTGTAATATGATACGTTAGTACGTTGTGAACACGCGAGTAACACAAGACATTGTTAATTAAATTGAAAAAAAAAAATATTTTACTTTAAATTTATTTCGAAAGAATTTTAGTAAAAAGTTCACTGTTACATTTTTTCAAATAGAATGAGAAATATCTTTTAATTTGAGATGGTTAAAAAAGTTTTATCACTTTCATATTAAATATACAGCTGAATTTTCTTATAACTGTTAACACTTTTTTAATATTATACAAAGCAAATAAAATGATCTTTTTACTCGGAGTGAATTGACCTCTCTGACACAAAGGATCGCTTGGAGCAAGGTAAATTGTCACCGGCTTAGAACGAGCCGTCACGCCCAGCAAAGCCCGCACGGGGTCTAATGGATGGAATTAGCAAACTCCACTGGAATTAGTGACAGGGACCAACTAATTCCTATATAATAGACAGGAGCTGTTACGTTGACGTAAGAACTGCTTTCGACTGTCTTGTTAACAGCCGGGGGATATGTTCAAAATGCTTAATGTGAGAGGTTTATTGGTCAGTTATTGCGGTGCCACTACAAGTTTCCGTTTTACCTAAATCTAATCTAAATTTAAACTTTCAAAAATGTATAATTTATGTGTATATCATTCATTCATTTTATGCCATCCTTCGTTACTCATACTTAACACGTTCTCGCCTCTGTCCACAAATCTTGTAAATCATTTATAATTATCGAGAGAGTCGAATTTATTCAGCCCATTTCCTTATGCATCTGAAGCTTATGTTCAAATTTTAATTGCTGTTTCTGTAAAATTTAAACATTATACCGTTAAGTGTGCGACATTTAAATATACAGTTATATAAATAACATTTATATAACTGTATAACATTAACGCTGAATAATACTGTACTTGTTAAGTCTATAAACAAATAAATATAATCAAGAAACAACAGAGATCAATGGAATATTTTCATGTCTGAAGCAAACCAAAACCTCTCGTGATTGGTACACAGTCGGGTCAACTTAATAATTACTTTCTGAATCTTGTTGTTATGTTGTTAGCGCTGATAAGCTCGAATTAGGACGATGGCGCGCAAACCCGCCATTTACATTTATTAATAAACAAAACAAGATGGCGACCGGCTTATTAAAATCGATGGAGTTACGGCGAATATCGGATGTCGTTTATTAAAGTCAGCCGAGTGCTCGGTGGAATTATGTTGACGAAAATCAATTACTTGCATAACAGTTACGATAAGGAAAATTGTAACGGCAATATAGGTAAGGCACATTTTTTTGAAAGTGTGCCTTTAATTTCTCCTTAAATTTCTGTTTGAAGCATTGGTGTAATTTAATACATTTAATTAAAAACCAAATTCAATCGTACAATATGTAGGGTCTAGATTAAAATAAGGTGGTGACAATACCATAAACAATCCGATTTAGATTTTGGTTACATGTCATATCGACCAATTCATAGAAATATCCGAACGGGACAGTTTATGGGCCATAACTATGCAATATGGCGGTCGCGGGAAAATGGTGCGAGTGATATTTGTTAGCTCCAACCTAGTTCTGGATGTAAAGATATAGATAGTGTGTCTTCGTGGAAATATTGGTGAACAGTTGTGCTTAAGAGGCGTGTTGTGGCTGAGGACTTCATATTTATTATTGTAGGGCAGCCTATAAATTGTAGTGGCAATAGCGTTCGGATACACATCGTTAGCGCCCTGTATATTGTTTCTTAGATAAACAAACAATGGGCTTATAGAGAATGGTTTGGAAGTATCGCGCTATTGTTTTGTTAGTTATTTATTGTTCCTGCTTGGCTGTATCTTAAATGATTTCCTTGATTTATAAAAAAAAAACTTAAGTTAGTGTGTCTTGTACTGAATTGATTTGTTCTAGCTAAGGCGTGTTTTTGGATTTTGTTCCGAATCATAAACCAAAACATTGAACTGAAATGTTTTGCGAAAAAAAAGATGTAGTAAAAAACAGAGAGCCGTGGTTAATAACACGCCCAGGAAACAATTCAAAATCATATGGTTTAGTAACTTTTATATATCGCTCAGATTATGCTTATAAATTATAATATTCTGTTAGCATAGAAATAATTAATCTGTTTTCAATTTATTATACAACTTTTAAATTTTGGTGTAAAATACTAAGTATGTATACACACCTATTTACAAACTCAAACAAACCACAAAAAAGTGATAAAATTTTTTTAGTATCATTTTCCAATATTTCAATAACATTCTCCGGCTCGCCGGCCGCGGACAGATTTTATCGGCTTCTGTTTTTTGCGAACGAAACCCTTTTACAAGCTGTATATTTTTCAATTTCTGTATCTAAATCTAACAGTCGACCACGCTTGCCCCAGTTATTCTTTTGTCCACATATTTTATTCGTCGCTATTTATTAGAATGGAAACCTCTTCATAATTCGTCGTTTTCTGCTTTTTGACATGTTCATTCAAGTTGAATGCACGATTGTTATTCTGTTCGCGTAAACTATTTACAAAGCGACGTTATATGTGCTTGAACTATATCGCGGGTAAGTGGGCAGCTGAAAATGTTTCCGAAATGTTATGGAAGTGTTCTTAAATCTATTATTTTTGCGGTATTGTCTAACTTTGAAGCAATCTTTATACAAAGTTTTACTGAAGACATTTAATAGAAAAGGAAATAGTAAACTTTTATTTACCACAATCACATATATGTAGGTGCAAGACTGACACATTAATTTAATAAATGACCAATTAGGACCCGACCTCAGTATAAGCTGTGACCAATCCGTGGCATGGTGTTCTGGTCGCACCTAAGTCGGTTAAAATCCAAAAAAAAGCAAAATATTATTATATTCACAACAAATTATTATACATATAGGTACATACATATTATAAAAAAGGAAAATATAATTACAATAAAAAGCAAACTAAACAACTAAAAAACTAATATATATATATATATATATATATATATATTAATGCACAATGTGTTACAATACATGTGGGACTCACATGCAGTTTTGTATTCATATAACGTATCGGTAACACTATAAAAGTGTGTGGTAATATGTAATAACACAGGGTTTTGTTAGAGAAATAGACAAAAAACATGATTTGTTAATGTTTGAACTAAAGTCCAATTTTAAGATTAATTACTCAAATTAAGTCAATAGTTTGAAAAGAAAACGGCGTGATAAATTTTGACAGAATGATTCAGCCAAGTCCGTACTCGTATTACCTTTTTTCAATATATTCTTAGGTCCGTATTTTAGAATGATATTCAAACTTAAATCTCTGTTCGAGTTTGATTTTAAAATACTTAGACCCTTAAAATAGGATGTGATTCTTAGAATGGTCAATGTAGTATTCTACTCATTTGAACCAAAGACTGGAATAAGTTTATTTCATAAGTCACAATCATTTCGGTAAAGTAAACATATTTACATGCCAAAAAGAAAAGTAAAATTATTATTTTTTATACCCGCGATAACGCTGTGGAGATGATCTTGATGTCATATTGGTTTGTAAACAAACATTATTGATAATTTGCAGGCATCTTCGTGTTCCTGCGTGGGTTTGCCGTCCCATACCAGACGTGTCCCCAAGTGGTGGATACGGGAACGCCCCCCAGATATGGGGGGTATCAGCTTCAGCCGGCGCAGGCCAAAACGGCGGTAGGGGGCTGCGCCCATCGGGGCGGGGGCCAAGAGGAAAGAAACCTCGTTAAAAATAACCTTGGCGGGGTTCGCCCCGAGGGAAAGGCCCTTTTCAGGGCCAGCAGCCGATTATCCGCGTGGGTTGATCGGAGGAGTCCGGTAGCCGCCCTTGTGGCGGTGCGGAAGGGGCGCTAATCGCCATGCGTCGGCGAGGTCGTGGTGGTCGTCCGTAAGGGTTCCCATGGCCTCGTCAAGGCGCGATGCTGCTCTCCTTATGGATGATGGGCTCGCGTCAGGGTGCGATGCTGTTCTCCCTGGGGCTTAGCGCTTGCGTCCAGGCGCAATCGGGGGGGGATCGGTGAGGTTTTTAGTGGGTAGGCCTAACCCCTTCTGGGGAGGAGAGCCCCACATAACCCGACTCGCGGGTATGCAATTCAATGCATTTCCCTCAGTGTTACATAAAAAAAAGCATCTTCGTGTTAATGTTTGGTTAATTCGTATTATGTGCTTCTACAAAACCGGTTTGCATTATATGTGTGTTATTTATCTTATAACAAACTAGCGGTTCGGTATGTGCTTCGCTATGTATAAAGTCAAATAATAAAAATAACATCAAATAAATCAAAAAAGATGACCTCCGTAGTCGAGTGGTAGGTGCACCGGTTTCAAGGTGTCGCCATTTTTGAGGTCCCGGGTTCGAGTCCCTATGGGGCAGATATTTGCGTAATGAAAGCGGGAATTTGTACCTTAGTTATGGTTGTTATATAATATTTCTACCAACTTTATTTATATATGTATAATATTTGTATGTCTATCCGTTACCCTAGATCCCATCACACAAGCCTTCAGAGCTTACTTTGGGCTAGGCTAGTTGGTGTGAGTGTAAGAAATATTTATTAATTAATTTATTTAATTCATTATGGAAATAAAAAAATATTGTATTAATTGCAAACTATTTTAAAACTTAATCCAATAAACACATATCTTGCACTATTAGATAGGTAATGTATTTGTGGAATAAGTTTAAAATTTACAAAATTATGACACAAATTTCTGCAATCTCAAATTGGTATATTTTTTACATTTTCGTTAAATTTGTCTTTTTACTTTCAATGCTGGTCAATGACCATATTAATAGACATTATTTTTCTACAATTTTTAGCAAGACAGGGTCACATCTAAAAAGATATAGTAATAATATCAAAACAAGGTAGCGATTGCAAAAATGACATTAATTTTCTTTTGTTTTTATTGATAACATAAAAGAGAATTTTACATCTCTTTCGTTTGTGCTGCTGTATAGGACTGACTGTACATTGTACGGATTCAAAGAAACATTCAATCCGGGTAAATGATAAAGAATTACCAAGGCAATTATACACCGCTAAAAAGGTCGCCAGGAAACAGTAACGGGGTCAATCGCGTATCTACAGACACCTGCCGAGGCTCACTCCTCGATCCAGAACAAAAAGTGATACCCGCGGGACTCGAATCGATCTCATTAACCCAGGGGAAATGGCCCTTGTAAAGCGATTCATAGAAAAACCCTTCTCTTTGTTGGCCGCTCGCGTCCCAATTACGCACTTATCTGGAGCGCTGGCGATGTTTTCTTATACGCCCTCACGATTCGGCTTTGCGAGGATCATTCGGTGGTCCTAATCGCAGATTGAGGTATATAATGCCGTCTACCCCATGAATGTTGGAGGTCGGCTTGGTAAACAAGTGTGTGTAAACAGGCATTGGATTGTCAGATGTTTATTTGGAAGTCTGACAAGATATTTTTTGGGTAGATAAATCCAAATGAAATATTTCACATCACTAGCTGACCCGGTAACGTTGTACTGCCATATAAATTATTTCTAAGCAAATTATTTTGATGACTATTAAAATATCTAATCGCGCACGTAGGGTTCTGTACCACTATACATCTAAATAAATGTTTTTCTTTATTCTTTACTAGCGGACCCAACAGACTTCGTCTTGTCAAAAAGATTTGTAAAGTGGCAGTTTTTTGTTCCTACTTGAAATGACATATGATGACATAAAATTTGTTTGACAGAACTAACGTCACTTTTTTGTCTTCGATTGTTTTGCCAAAGGTTCAAATTGGCTTTTAAGTATTAATACAAATTGTTTGTATATGGGAGTATAGAAATATGTTGATTTTACACTTTATCAAGATTGTTTAAAATTTTCTCTACGTACAAACCTTCTCTGGACTTCTACGAATGATTCAAGACCAAAATTGGTCCAGGCGTTGTTGAGTTATGCGCTTACCAACACATTTTGCGATTCATTTTTATATACAAGATAAGATTATATTGGAGTTGATTGAATGAAAGGTAAAATGCGGTTTACGATTTATAACGTATAAAAAAACTAATTATTAGATCTCGTAATGTATATCATATATTATTTTTACATTTATCATTCCCCTATTTTATAAGTTACGGGGCGACATTTTTCCACTTTGGAATCGTCTCTCGCGCATATTATTCTAGTTTAAAAAATATATATATATTAGAAACCTCAATATCATTTTTGAAGATCTATCCATAAATACCCCACACGAATGGGTTTGATAAAAAAAATTGAGTTTCAGTTCTAGGTATGGTGAACCCATGTAAGGTAAGTATTTATTGTTTTTTATTTCTATTTTTGTTTGAAAATCCTAATGCGGTTCACTGAATATATCTACTTACCAAGTTTCCACAGTATAGCTCTTATAGTTACGGAAAAAAGTGGCTGTGATATACGGACGGACAGACGGACGAACGGACAGACATGACGAATCCATAAGGGTTCCGTTTTTTGCCATTCGGTTACGGAACCTTTAAAATAGTGGTTAGTGATAGAACGTTGAAAATTTCGGATGGAATGTAATTTAAAAAATTGAAAGTCCAAAAAAAATTGGTTGTCTGTAGAACTCCGTCTACTGCCGATATTTGAACGTGACAACGTCTATTACATGGTAATTTTTTCTGGGTGCAATGAAATTATTTAAATTGATAGTTTGTTTAAATTTTCTGCTTCTGAAGTTATACATAAATTAATTATTATGAGTAATGTGCACTTGCACACTAAATACAATAAGCATATGATTGCACATACATATGAACATACATTAATTCATCTTCATACAGAAGTTTATAGTTACAATAAAATTAAGCGTGGACTCCGTGTGGCGTCAGATTCGGCCGTTACGGTGTTTTCGAGAATGACTCCACGCCGTACCAATTTTATAGACGTTGTCACGTCAATAAAGTAATGTATAACATTTATATTTTTATTACGTTGCCGTGTGGCGTCAGATCGGCCGTTACGCCGTTCGTGGACTCCGTGTGGCGTCAGATTCGGCCGTTACGGTGTTTTCGAGAATGACTCCACGCCGTACCAATTTAATAGACGTTGTCACGTCAAAATAAAAAATAAATTAGGAATAGACATTGTAACACGAGAATTTTATATATAACATTATGCTATTCGCGAGTATTGACTCGCACGAGATGTCGATAAACTTTGAGTGTTTAATCCTTAATTAAATTTGAATGGAGCTTTCACTAAATTAACGTATCCTACTAATATTATGTTTGTTACTCTTTCACGTAAAAACTATTGCATGGATTTTAATGAACAAACAACAGACTAACATAAAAGCTGTAATTTATAATATATACGCCACGCTAATATAAGCTACTCGTAACACTTATCTTGCGCAGACGAAGACACCAATAAGCCTAACCCAGGGGTTGGCAACCTGCGGCTCTTTAGTTCCATGTCTTGCTCTGAATTACTAACAAGGGTTGGGCACCAATTCTATCTCTCAGCCTATCTTTTATTGCACCTCTTTAAAAAATTATAAATTGTAATTTTTGGCGCTGCCGACTCAAAAGGCTGCCGACTCCTGGTCTAGCCCCAAAGTAAGTACTGTAAGGCTTATGTTATGGGATCTAGGTTAAGTTACGGATATTTATGATAGAAATAAATATTATTAATAACCATGACTAGAGAACTCTCGTATTCATCACACGAACATTTGCTAACACTGCGACTCGAACTTGGAACCTCAGAGTTGGAGACACCTTGAAACCAGTGTACTAACCACTCTGCTAGAAAGGTCGCCATAGTATATATGAGTTTATTGTGTACATATATTTATATATTAAATATATGTATATTTAATATGTAAATATAATTAAATTTATTATTATAGAAGAACAGAAAATATAGATGTAGTCTTAAAGGTAAGTCTTAAATGTGATGAGTACATTTGCTACTTTGAGAAGAGTGTAGAAGCTTGGTCATTTGATGAGATATGACGAAATTATTAAAACCATTAATAGAAAGAAAAATAGAGAGAAGAAGAATAAGAAAAAGACCTAGAATAACTTACACGGGCAATGTTTACTCAGCAAAGCTAATAAACTCAATAAAAGGCCAATGTCATGCAATAAGAGCGACGGTGGTGCTTTGGTCTTGGCTTAGGTTTACAGATCAAATGATTCGCGAGGCCTGGCGTCGATCCTGACTTGTATCATTGTCATCTGACCCTTCTACGATGAAGGAAATCATCGTGAGGCAACCTGCATACACCTGCTAAAACTCGATATGTATAAATAAATATAAATTGGAGATTTCAAAGAATTTGACTTATTCCATACTAATGTTTCCCTTATTAAATTATTAACTAAAAGAGCAAACCTTGCGAAATTTTTACAGATACGTTAAACAACTGTTTAATCTGTAAAATGCAAATGTTTTACAGATAAAAGATATTAAACTAAGTTTTATTCATAGTAAAGAAGTGTCCATAGTTCTGAAGGCAAACAAAAATGTTGTCATAAATTTATAGTTAATAATGTTCTAAAATTCTGACATAAAACGATATTTTTGTGTTCTTTTTTAATTTAAAATATCGTAGAGATTTAGTTGTCACCAAAATTTACTTCAGGTTTAAAAAGTAATAGCAAAATGTATATTTTTTTAAGTGCTAAATTTAAAAAAATGTAAATTTTAAAATACAAGCGAAAATACTGTAATTTCATATTAAAGGTCCTATTAGTGCACTGCTCTGTCCACCCTCAGGCCGACGACCCGGACTACAATATCCCGTCAAACATATACCCGGTATTGTCATGAACCGGGTAGATTCCTCCACTACACGGCGATCTTGAGCATCCTAGCCAGTAGACGCGCGCTCAATATACATAGTATAAAACAAAGTCGCTTTCGCTGTATGTCCGTATGTATGCTTAGATCTTTAAAACTACGCAACGGATTTTGACGCGGTTTTTTTTAATAGATAGAGTGATTCTTAAGGAAGGTTTGTATGTATAATAAATGCATAATATAGTAGAGAAACACTGATAAATTTAAAGGTTTCTAATGTGATGTCGTAAATAAGCACGTTTTTTTGCGCTTATATTGCAAACGCTGGCTGAACCCTACGAGATAGACCAAAATAATGTACTACAGTATTGTACAACTTACAAAAAATCCACAAAAAAAGTCCGCGATGGTATATGTCTATCTCTTAGGGATAACCCACCATAACCATTTTTTTCACTGCACCCGTGCGAAGCCGGGGCGGGTCGCTAGTTTATAATAAAAATAAATAAAAATGCATTTATTTAGATAAATCATTACAAATAAGTTGCTGGGGTTTCCCAGAAAGTAGTCGAAACACTTGTGATGGGAAACCTCGCTCTTCCTTCGAACAATACTAAAGATTTACATGGCATTTTTAGTAGAAAAATTTACAAAGTAAAAGAAAAGAGATTCTGTTGATGTGCGAAAAAATAAGTATAGTAATTATGTGTAGTGTGTGTGTGTTTGTGTGTGTGTGTGTGTAAATGTGTGGTGTGTGTGTCATTGAGTATATGAAATTAGAATGTCTTCAGTGTCATTATAATTAAGAGTAGCAAGCCATTCTGTAAGAGCTTTCTTACAGTTCTTAAGTGTCATAGCGTAAATATTGAGTTTACGATTTATTTTATTATACACACGTGCGGCCTGCGCTAGATTTTGCCGACTAGCGAGCGGCATATGTAGGAGCAGCTAAGTCGCTTCTTTTCTTTAAACACCTTTATCAAATGGCAATATTTTGTGGAGGCTTAGGATAGTGTTAAGGATATAAAGTTTCCTGACAGAAAGAAGATTTGAAGTAGAGTACAAAGCGTCGGTAGAATATCTATAGGGTTTACGATATATTACTTTAATTAAAGACCTTTGCGCTCGCTCAAGATGAATAAATTTGTGTCGACCATCTTTTAAATCGACCGTAACGAAACCAGAACGGCGCCGGCTAGCAGGCAAGACGCAGAACCGTTCGTGCACCTTCCAGAAACACTCACGGTAAAGCTGAATATAGCCATCTGCGGCAAAAAAGCACTGCTCTGTGGGAACGCAATTGATTACAATGATAGTACATATTTGGCTCAAAGAATTACCTACCTTATCCACTCTCTATCGCTTACGAGGTACGAAATTTTGCTATCACCACACCGCAAACCGAGCCACATACATCGCTACACAAACATGATATATAAAAGTAACATTAGTGTAAAATACACAAGCGACGTACATATGTTCCGATAAATATTCAATGTAAGGCGGAGGCCATAAAATCCCCGTACGAGGCTTACCCGCCTTAACTCAGATCCGGCAGGTATCTACAGCTGAAGAGCTCTGGCGATAGTAGCGTCGGAAAAAATCCCCTTATCACTTTCGCTGACGGTACATAGATGTAAGCTTTTGTTGTACTCATTCTCATCTCGAAATTAGGCGGTATTGTTGCAATAACAAACGCATGACTGCCGTGCGAATAAGCGAAGAAATATACGTTTGTGACGCATAATAAAAACGATAAAACGGCAAGGGTATTTTTATGGTTAAATAACATTGTTTAGTCCCTTAATACAAACTTTTGTTGCTTTTAAATTAAACTTATTATTTTTATTTGAGAAAAGAAAAAACATTGATTTACTGCATATATATTGATTATATTAATTTTTTTTAATCTACAACATATACAATTCTGTCCAAAATAATACTAATTATTTGATATGTCAGATTATCTGCTACCAATTTATTCGATAACGCTATAAAAACAATTGTTTATTAACCAATTTCACAATTTATATAGAAATAATTTTGTGTGAAGTTGTGTGGTTTCTATAGGATTTTATTGTATATTTTAATAAACATTATAAAACAGTTTTTATCGATTAAAGCACCATTAATAATAATAATTTTAATGCCCCTTGACTGCCATAAATGCCCCATCAGTGCAGTCAGACTCCCTCAGGGCAGCTTGTGGCGAGCTGTCGGTGAGTTGCGTCACCGAGGGTACCGATGTGCTTCAGGGGGGCGTATACCTACCGCCTCTGTCTTGCCTTAACTAGCCGGACAGAGTGGAGTCGCAAGAGCAGATGTTCGAAGGGTGGGAATGTAATAATGTCATAACGTCGACGGCGTCTCGATCGCTGTCGCAGACACACCTCTCTACATCCTTAGCCGTTCACACCAATGATGCTCTCTTCGCACCAATATTGGTCTGCTTTTTTGCCCCCCAAATATTTTGTGACGAGCAGTACTTGCCTGCAGAACACTGTTGCTGCTATTCGTCATACGTCGCAACAGGGACGACGCCTTTTTGGATATGGAATCCGTCAACCCATCCATTTGCAAACATACTGTACCTACTGTATTATACTGAGCGCATAGTGCACTGTAAGCTCGTCGCGTATAGCTTACCCACAGGCCGCCCCTGTGTCTCCCCCCGGATAACCGGGGGGTGACGTCGTACGAGGTTGAAGGAGAAGGGCTCCCCTACCGCACTCAGGGGAGCGAAGGCCGCGGTCCTGAGATACGACACTCAATCCTGAGGGCTCTCTACAACGCCTGAGGACGGCTATCGCTGAGGTTTTTAGTGGGTAGGCTTCCCCCTTCTGGGGAGGAGAGCCCCACATAACCACCAGCTCTTCGCAGCTATATGTGTGCATGTGTTGCAGTATGCAATTCAATGCATTTTCCTCAGCGGAACAAAAAAAAGGTAGCTATGCTAGTTGTTTTATTTAATACTAGCTGACCCGTGTCCACTTTCGTTGGCATAATATTAATAATCACCGAAGCGAGCACGAACGCGATCCGAATTAAACCCGAAGCCATCGCGCGCCGTCCGCTGCCTGTTTTTTTCTCCGATTCACTTTGCAAAACGGACTACTACGTAAAAACTTTTTATTTTTCGTTTTTTTATATAACCTATGACACTCAGCAATAACGTGGCCTTCTATTGCTGAAAGAATTTTTAAAATCGGTTTAGTAGATCCTGAGATTACCCCTTACAATTTAACAAATATACAAATATACAAACACACAAACTTTACTTCTTTATAATATTAATATAGATTTGGATGTTTAAAGAAATGAGGATACACGGGTTAAGAAAAGCTCTTTAAAACTACTTGTTGTTTCTAATTTTCGTCACAAATGGAGACACAATTAATAGCGTGTTAATAAAGTGTTCTTATGAAAAAGTAACGCAGTTTCACCCTGATAGCTTGGCAGTTATTGGGCAAAAACGGACGCTCTGATAAATTGCTGAGCGAACAGTGACTCGCGTTAGGAACTTGCCTCCCAAGAACTTGATAACATTGTTTTAAGTAATAATTTGTCAGCACTTTTGCGAATGATGGCTTCATTATGATAAAGGTCAAGTCTTAGTGGGGAAGTTTTTGCGGCGCTAATGTAATATATGTTGTTGTTTCGTACAGTTTGTACATACACTTTATCTGCACTATTACACGTACTTGTTTTTTAGAGGCTGTTTAAAGACACTGATTTGAATTATAGGCCTTCTACTTCCGGTACATAATGTTACACACAGCGTTCCGTCTCCACTTAAGCTTGACCTTCGACAGTATTGTTATAATATGGTAACTTAGATCAACAATAACTGGCAATAATGCATGATGATGACTTTACATGCTGATCGTAAGTTAGCTCTTGTGGCGTTTGTAATAGTAGCGTAATTTTCTCGTGATTTTTTTAAATACAGAACAGAGAAAACTCTGAATAGAGATTAAGCTTAGGAAGCGACGCTTGCAAATTAAACCCTATTTTTATTCTAATTAAGCTTTGATTAATCTGAATCGTAACAGAAAAGATTTTAATCTAATCCATAGACAACTCGTTAAGGAATTTTAATATCAGAAATTGCAGTGTTTTCTTTCTTTATTTGTTATTATATTTAGGTATGGCCAATATGAGTAAGTAAGAGAGGCTCTGGTGTTTCCTTTGTCTTTATTAGTGTTTGAATATTGTTATAATTTTGATATGTAACTTTCATTTTTACAATATTATAAATGTAATTTTTATATTAGCCTTATACCTAGTTACCTTATACCTAGTTATTAGAAGTTTCTTGCAAGAAGATTACGAATTTTTTAATTCTAAATTAATTTAATTTTATAAGAATATTGTAAGTGATGACAACTTTAGGAAAATCATTCAATGCGGGATATGATAGTCAAATATGATGCTTACTATATGATACAACATATGGAACGTATGGAAACGATATTTCGCCTTGTTCAAACTAAACAACTGAAATATTTGTCACTGGTGATAATACATTGCACGAAACATGGGGTTCAACCTGGTGACAATTAAAAACTCACGACATAAACGAGCCTCGAAAACAGTTTCAATTTGTTGATTTAATTGCTAGCATGATCGCCTACTGTACTGTACGTTGCGGGTACAATTCCTGCACGGCGCAGATACTTTGTATGACCTACAATTTTTTTGGTCTGCGTGTTTGTGTATGTGAGATTCTATGTTTGCCTGCGTCTACGATACAGGATAAACATCCTAGTGTGGGGCTATGTTCAAAAAAGAAGACGTTTCACGTCAAAAGGTATAGGGAAGTATGTTCGTCCTCAGATGAGACACTCGATCCTGAGGACCCCATACAACGTTTGAGGACGGCCATCGCTAAGGTTTTTAGTGGGTAGGCCTCCCCCTTCTGGGGAGGCGAGCCCCACATAACCGCCGGCTCTCCGCAGCCGGGGTATGCAATTCAATGCATTTTCCTCAGCGGAACAAAAAAAAAAGGGAGGTGTGTTCGTGGGAAGTGGAAATCGATGCTTACCCCCATGGGAAAGAGGCGTGGGAATATGAATGTATATAAAATAACACATTTTAAGCTTTACCACATTAAATGAAATATTTTTTCAATGCAGAAAGTTTATCTATAAATCTACAAATAACGAAGTTATTAGGAACTGTGCCCACGACTTCGTCCGCGTGAAATCGTAATTTTAGATAGTATTTTTAATTATTCTTCAAATAAGACAGTAAATTTTTACAGTTGCACATGTTATTGTGAGTCAACCATAAAAGATAGACATATGCTGTCTTGGGAAATTTTTTATATAATTTTAATAAGAATATCCGTCTGTCATATATGATTTCTATGTAGCTTTAACCATTAAGGTTGCACACGCATCGAAAGCTTTAAAAATGGAGTAACTTCTCCCGTTTTCCCAACATTTCCCTTCATTGCTCTGCTCCTATTGATTGTAGCGTGATGAAAAATATACTATAACTAGCTCGGGAGTATGAAAAATGATTGTACCAAGCTTCGTTAAAATTCGTCGAGTAGTTTTTTGTTTCTATAAGGTTATACAGACAGACAGAGAAAAATTGAACTGAATTTTTTGCGTCATATCGATCCCTAATCACCCCCCTGGTAGTTATTTTGGAAATATACTTCATGTACAGAATTGACCTCTCTTGAAGTATAGATTTTCTTCATACGCTCATACATATCATGTAGTGAGTCAACTTGGATTGCCAAAGAAATTTTTTTTAGGTATCATTGGAATTGATCGTAAAATATAACGCAGAAAAACAATCCTTATTACGCTTATATATTAGGGTCATTGCATGTTGGTGAACGCATATCTTATATATAATCAATCGCAAAAATGAATCGCAAAATGTGTTGGTAAGCTCATAACTCAACAACGCCTGGACCAATTTGGCCAATTCTTTTTTGTTAATGTTCGTTGAAGTTCAAGGAGGGTTTTTACAATGAGGAAAATTCGAATAATTATCGGAAATACCCTAAAAACAGCCCTTTTATTTTCCCATGCAAACGTTTTCTAACTAAAACGTACAGTCGAATTGAGCTTTATTGTTATTGTATAAAGTTCATATTGCAAGCACTCACTGTTGTCTAAGCAATGAAGGCGTGTTCCTAACATCAAAGAGTCAATTTGCGCTTTATTAACGCTACATATAGTTGAAATTCAATCATATCTATCAAAACAGTGTGCGTGCGTGCGTTGGAGCACAGAATACATCGTTGGAGGATTTAATGTCACGTTTCAAAATTGAATAGCCACAAAATGTAATAGGTCATTTAGACTTTTTTGCGATTTGGTTGGCTATGCGACATTATCTATAAAATAATTAGGAACAAAAAACTGCCACTGTACAAATCTTTTTGACAGGACGAAGTCTGTCGGGTCCGCTAGTTTCAACTATATATGAATTTGTATATAAGTCTGATAACAGCAGTAGTTCAATCGATAATATACTAGTCGTATTTAGAGTCATGTCAGAATAAGATATAGCAGCGTTGCATCGGGAATATTCAAAGCAATGCTCTCAGAGTTATACCGGCCTGAATAAATTATGTACTAGCGAGTGTCTCTGAGTTCGCGTGTAGTTGATGGGATTCAAATAAGATTTCCCAATTAAAGGCTGTATTATGTAGAGTAGATGTAGTTTTTCTAAGCAAAAATGTATAATGGGTTATTGAGAAAATTTTATTTCAGGTTTCTCATCAGATTGATTGCATATTTATATATTTATTTGACATTTCACTATTATTGATATTATAAACGCGAAAGTTTGTATGGTTTGTTTGTTACACATTCACGTAAAAATTATTGAATGGATTTCAATGAAACTCTATGTACAATAATATACAATAAGAAGATCCACGCTATTATTAAGAGAATGACGTAACTTTTTACAAAAAGATGCTTAAGGCTCTGAATTAATTTATGCAAAAGAAACTCAACTAATATTTAATAGAAAGTTATAGAGGGTAATTTGAAAAACATGTGTTCACTCGTCGACTAGTAAATAAAGAACGCTCGAACGCTACTAGCACACGTAGCGCCATCTGTTTATCGTCAGCGACAACACGCAAAAATGACGGACAGCAATGCCCGGGTCAATAGTTTGCAACTCGCTTTTATACCCTCCGTAGACACATTTTTTTAATATCTTCTACAATAGTTTATATATCAGAATAACATATAGGTTACAATTAATAAAGAGACTAGGTGATGCCCGCGACTTGGTCTGCACAGATGTTAGATTTTTTCCTACTTACCTCTATATCTTAATAAATTAATATAAAAATTTTTTGTAATCAATTTTTATAATTACCTTGGACTCCATGACAGAAGCATTATAGTGACATATGACCACATTCGTAGCTGAGTAGTTAGTACACTTATTTCAAGGTGTCGTCATCCTTAAAGTTTCGGGTTCGAGTCTCGGTGAGGGCAGATGTTTGTGTGATAAATACTAGCATTTGGACCTTAATCTTGGTTATTAATATATACTATTTCTATCAATAATACTTAAATATGTGTAATATATGTATATCTATCCGTTACTCTAGATCCTATAACACAAGCTTTCCGAGCTTACTTTGCGCTAGATTGTAATAGGTGTAAGTATAACAAATATTTATTTATTATTATTATTTATTTTACATAAGTATTATTAATATTTTAATAGTTTACTAAGTATAAGATCCCACAAGACAAACTTTATATTATTTACTTTGAATTAGGCCAATTGTTGAGTGTAAGAAATATTTCCTACTAGCTGTGCCAGCGACTTCGTCCGCGTGGAATAATTGTTTTGAGCATCATATTTATTTTTGCAAACAACCACCTCGGCTGTTACCCGATCTTGACAACGCGACATATCCCAATTTGATTACCACAAAAACGATTCTAGTGAGTTAACATTAAAAGATACACATATACTGTTGTAGACATGTTTTTAGATCATTTTAAGAGGAACAATTCTTTCATACATATTTTTTTGGTATCTAGAACCGTTTTCGCAGCGCGCACGCAACGAAAGCCCTCAAAGATGAATAACTTTCCCCGTTTTTTCCACATTTTCCATTATTTCTTCGCTCCTATTAGTCGCAGCATGATATTATGTAGCCTAAATGGGCTATTCAATAAAAAAAAAGAATTTTTCAATCCGAACCAGGAGTTCCAGAGATTAGCGCGTTCAAACAAACAAACAAACTCTTCAGCTTTATAATATTTGTATGTATAGATTTATTATTTTGAAATTAATTGAAACGTAAGTGTGTAATTACGTGTCGCTAGTTACTATGCCTTATTTTTTTTTTGTTTCCCTGAGGAAAATGCATTAAATTACATACCCCGGCTGTGGCGAGCCGTGGTTATGTGGGACTCTCCTCCCCAGAAGGGCCTACCCACTAAAAACCTCTTAGGGATGGCCTTCCTCAGGCATGTATGGAGCCGCCGGGAACATCAAGCCACTTCCGGGAATCCCCAGCCTCCGCTCCCCTTCCTAGAGGGGAGCCCTCCTCGGGGCAGGCTACACTACCTCCTCCGGTGTCCTTCACCGACGACGCCCCCCGGCCACGGAAGGGGCGTGGTCCATCCCGGGTCGTAGTTACTATGCCTATAACTTTATAATGCTAACTAATATTAAAAACGTGAAAGTGTGTAAGTATGGATGTTTGTTACTGTTTCAAGTAAAAGCTGCTAATTGGATTCTAATGAAACTTTACAATTATATATTGTATACGTCAGAATAATATATAGGATACAATTTATAAAGATATATGCCACTTTAAGCTACTTAAAATACTAATCTTGCGTTGGTTATTTATTTTTATGCTTAATTTTTAACGAGGCTTTGAACATTTTGGTTGAACATGTCAGCCTCATAGGGAATAATCACATTTTTACATAACATGCACTCACAATTGTTATATACACAAATATTAGTTTGCCTTCTCAACGGACATGCAAACAAACATGTATAATTTTATGGCTGAGCTGGACAATGGTTCCGTCAGCAAACAATTTATATTTCCATTAATCAGATTTATTCCCACGAAGAGTCTTTCTCTTAGCTCAGAGTTTCGGGCACATTCCAGCAACATGTGATAAACATCATCGATCCTAGAACACAGCTGGTTATCGCACAAAGGTGAGGATTTCACATCAACAAGATTGGTAAATTTATAAAACGTTTATTTTATGTAATTTTTTTTTCTCTTTTCTTTACTCTCTGCTACGTAGCAATCTGTCTTATGACAATGCGCTACTTCTTTGGTTGACGTTTAATCTGAAATTGTTTTGTCTTCAGAGAGTCACTCAAAGCTGAGGAGTCTCTTTCCTGCTGATGAATCTATTGTAAATTGATAAGCCCTTTTTAAAGGTTAGTAATTGTAAAGCCCTTTGACCTGATAAGTTGAGGGCTAGCACGTTTTTGTGTCTTGAGAGTCTTTTTTGATACATATGACTGTACCGTGCTATCTCTTGTTTCACAGTTGGTAGTTTTAGGTCATGATATATGTAACGGTTGCTTATACTGTCACAGCATACTCTGTGCTGTGATATTAAAAATATAAACGTCATGGTATTTTGACATCTCTCTCTGAATAAAGTAGCCTTACTGAATAACAAGTATTTGATTTATATCAATAAAATGTGACCTTAAATATATACACTGTGGAATATTAAATATGGCTCTAAGTGTCTTGGTTTGAAACCTTTCCAGTATGTCGATGTTGCTGTTACTAGCCGTTTTTATATAAATGATGAAAATATTATCTTGCAAAACGATAAGAAAAACTGCTGTAATTTCATCTGTAATTTGGTCAGAATGTAGCGACAAAACAATACCTCTTTTGACCGGAACCGGCACCGGACCGGTGCAGGAATTTAAGAAGACCTCACTTCTACTTTTTTTAGCCTGATGCATACGAGGAAATACCTAACGTAGCCAGTCACCAAATGAATTATGTATCTGTGCAGACTGCGTCCTCTAGCGCATTTATCCCCACTCTCATTGCAAAGTCAATGCGGGTAGGACTGCATTTGAATACATAATAATGTTATTCTTCACGTCCGCATTTCGAGGTCGATTTATTCAGGCTTAACGAGGTATGAGCTAACAGCGTGTGTGCATATATTTATTATTTTAGGGTAGTGTTTCTCAAGCTTTGTGTTTGCGCGACCCCATTTTATTGTAAAATTGACACGACCCTCTTTTATATTATTTTATTATGTTTTAAAGATAATATATTAGGATAGTTGTTTTATTAGGTAACAAAGTATTATTGTTAGATAAGTAAGTGCTGCGCAACTCACGTTAATGCTTAGTCACGGAATAGTATTATAAGATAATATGACGCTGTACGTACAGTACATAGTAGATCCAACCGAGGACAGTTTAAAAAAGGCACGGACTACGAGTCCGTGGAGTAGACATATATAATAATTTTTGTTGTGCTTAATTATAGTTTGTTGGTTTAAATTTATAATTGTATGCATTGTTTACTGTCAGTTTATTTTTTTTTTAAAGAATGCTGTGCACAATTGTACTTGGACAGCAGATTCACCTCCATTGTTCTAAGCATGTTTATTTATATGTTGTAATCTGTGGTCTGTTATTGTGCCTAATAAAATAAAAAAATAAAATTTAAATGCAAATTGAAAGGTTTTACTGATGGTCCATCATGAACAGAATATATGTATCATATTATATAGAGAATATATACAATAAATAATGGAAAAGGTACGTATTTTTGTTTGAATTCACGCTAATTAAATGTTCGTTTCTCAGTATTATATGAATTAAGTATTCGTTTCGTGTATTGCTGTGGGATGAGCGGTGGGAATGAGGTGGACGCATTCCCACTCCTTATCCTACAGCAATTATTTCAATACGCACACGTGAATGGAAAATGTGAGTAAACATTACTTCGTATAATGATCGCTTGTATCCACTCATATGTAGTACGTATTCTTGGTCGCCTCAGATTCGGAATCACATTCCTGTGTTTGTTTAACCAAATGGCAATGCAAACTGAATCTGGGGCAAACAAGGAGGGCCAAGCTTCGGAATCATTCCGATGTTTGTTGGTGTATTTTAGTTTAATATAATTTGGTTCTGTTACTGCACTGTTTGCTTGAATGTCTTATATAGTGCCGCGATTTATAACATTTTATAACTCAACTTACTTATCACTCGCATTGGCGAATTTTATCACAGAAAAAAAAATATTTTCTCGTGCTTACAAATATGTACACAGCTACTCATCACACTTAGTGTATTTTGACAGCTGCTGTGAGCAAAATAACACATTTATTTTGCTTACAGCAGCTGTCACAACGGCGTTGATACGCTTATAAGCACGTTAAATCAATGTCATCGAGTACCTAAAAGATTAACTTTAATTATTTACAAGCCGACAAGTTAAGTCATAGCATTAACACGCTATTATTATAATTTACAATCTAGTCTAATATTAGATCGAAATAAAATTTCTTATCGACATTCATAATGATAATAAGACAAACTTTAGGCGTATCGATTGAGTTTCGATTTCAATTGATATAAGATACAATTTTAACAAAATAAAATAAAATTATTTCTTAGCATTTTCTTTTTTGTATTGTGGACACGAACGTGCATATACGAAAATTCGGATCAAATATAATGGGTACTAATTACGCAAAGTGTGCTACAAAAGGCTCTCACTTATTTATAAACTAGATAGAGAACAGAGTTAAAGTACTATATTAACGTTACTAAGAATATGTCATTAAGTATAGATTTTTCAAACCCCCCTCATAAAGTGGCTCTAATCCCATGACAATTAGGCACATAATGACACCTATAATCAAACTGTGACTTTTTCATTACTATTATTCACGAGTGAGTAATAGTTTTTTTTTAATATTATTGGTTGAGTTACGCTTACATTTGCGCTAAAAAGCTATCCGCGAAAAGCCCAAAAAAAAGAAACCTCATTTTTTAGTCTACGGCCGATGCGCGCGCATAGGAAAACTAATTAATTTTTCCCGCCATTACGAAATTTATTACTCTATGGCCGATGCGCGCATAGGAAAACTGATTAATTTTTTCCGCCATTACGAAACATTTTTCACAACTCGTCTCGTTTTCTCTTTTGAAGTTCTTTAGTTAGTTATTAATTAAGATGTCTGCAAATACAATTTGTGAAGAAAAATAGTTAATTATAATTTTACTAACTGCACATTTACTAATTGTTTCTCTAAATAAACTTTTTATCTACTATGTAAAATGGTTTTTTATTTAAGTATTATTTTATTCAGAAGTGTGTTGAAAAACGTTGTTTGATACACGTGTGTATTGATGATTACCGTCCTCGGCTCCTTAAGACCCTCGCCTGACCTCAATGCGGGCCTCAATGCGCCTCAGCGGTAATCACCAACATTACACACTTGTACCATAATGTACTATTATACGCCGTCCGTATAAGGTCAGTATGTCGTTGCTTAATTTACAATATATAATAATACGTAACTCAAATTTGCGAACTTTAAGGAAGGCAAAAAAGCAGTGCTATTTTGTATTGTGTTAGAAATGTTTGATTTTTTTTTACCACAATTAAAAAAAATATGACCCATTTTAAAGATTTTCTAAAAAAAAGACTTACTATTTTAAAATATCTGACAGTTTTTTGACTTGTATAGTCTTTAGTATAATAATATTAACGTTTGTGTTACGCGCTGTTGAAACTTACACTAAATATAGCTAATAAAAGTTGCGCACTATATACTTATAACGATTCATTTTCATAACGATGCGTTATTGGCATAGGCGTTAAGATTTCCTATCCTAAGCTAACCTTGGGACATTAAACGCTATAACGTGCTAATTAGCTTGGTCACTTACTCGAGGAGACTTTACGATCTGGGTGAGATCATAAATTTGCTCGTTGGATGTGTTGTTTTAAAAGTTTAGCCTTAAATATATTTGACACAATATAAATAAATTGTATGTATTGTTTAAAAAGAATTATACAAACGTATGAAGAAAAGATCATTATAATAAAAAAATATTTTTAAGTCTCATAAATATATCCAACATACTACAATATTAAATATCAACAAACTAAACTGTCAAAAGAACACACAAGTAAATCAATATAATAATATATGACGTAAAATATTCTTTAAATTGCTATACATACATACATACATACACTCACGCCTTTTTCCCATGGGGGTAGGCAGAGATTACGTCTTTCCACTTGCTACGGTCTTTACATATCTCTTTCGCTTCATCTACTTTCATAACATTCCTCATACATGCTCGACGACTGCGGGTACTTCTGACCTGGCCTTTTTTGAGGACACTTTCGATTTGTTCGAAATATGTTCGCCTAGGTCTTCCTCATCCCGTATCTCCACTCACTCCAGCTTCCACAAATTGCTATATGTTAGTAGAATATCAATTTAACGGCAGGTTTTAATATAACATTAAAATTTTACAACGGCGGCGTGTATAACGATAATGTTATCGTTATAACATAACGTGAAAAAAATGCGTGACAAAAATAATACAAGTTGTCACAAACAGATTTAATATTTATAAGTGACAAATGAAAGTAAAATACACTGAAAATCATTACAGAATTATATCAACACTGATGATTTGAAAAAAGTTTTTAAATACTGTCTGTTACAGGCATACCTATGTTACATATTATGTTTTTTTTACCGTGGGAGAGCCATGCTTCGGCACGAATTGGGCCGGCTCGACCGGAGTGATACCACGGCCTCACAGAAAACCGGCGTGAAATAGCGCTTGCGCTGTGTTTCGCCGAGTGAGTGAGGGTACCGGAGGCCCAACCCCCCTTATTCCCCTCTATTCCCCTTATTCCCCCTATTCCCGTTTAAAAGGCCGGCAACGCATCTGTGACTCCTCTGGTGTTGCGGGTGTCCATGGGCAACGGTTATCACTTACCATCAGGTGATCCGTTTGCTCGTTTGCTGCCCTATGCTATAAAAAAAAAAAAAAAAAGAAAATGTTTACAGCGCCGGTCGTAAACTGTCCTGCATCACGCCCTCTTATCGTTAGGTCATTAGGACCAAAGCAGAGATTACTTGCAAGGTCAACATAAAATCTGTAGCGATTGGCTACATTCTATAAAACGGGGATGTGCTGGGACGACTTTAATGCGATTCCTTGTCCCTTCTCTCTTGAAGTACCAAAAATCATAAGCTGTCACATATAAGTGCAAGATACAGAATATAATAAGAACAGAAAACCACAATTATAGTTTTCTGTTCTCCTGAGTGTATGAATGGTGACGTTTGAATATTCACATGCCGCCATTCGCTTACGGAGAGCGTGTTTTACTTAGCGCTCTCAGCTACAGCAAAACTCACGCTCATAAACGCCGTGGGGCATTGTAACTATTGTTCCGAAGAATCATAAATAAGCGTTAGTTGATACTCGCAAGAACGTTATTGTTACCAAGTTAATGTGTTTAATGGGTTTTAGAGATAAGAATAGGTGTTTAATAGGGTTTAAATGAAAGCGTTATTAAACTCTCGTATAAGATACACGAGAGTTTCATTTCAAATAACGCCTTAATGGTGTTAATTGTATCAGTCAATCAAATCAAAATAATCTTTATTCAACATAGTCCTTTACAGGCACTTATTGACGTTAAAACAAACAAAACAAAAAAAAATGCTTAAAAAAAACAAAAACCTTGTGCGTACGTACGAATAAGTAAAAATATATTCACTCTACACCTGTTCGGAAATTGGGTGAGCCTTCTCGAGAAGAACAGGCAAGAAACTCTGAAAGTCTATTTTTTATCTCCTCTTTTCAATTTTAATAATTATAATAATATATAATAATACAAAGTTAAGATACAATCATACCTAATACGATTGCAGTCGTATGTATGTTTACATACGCATATAAAAACAATACAATATTATAAATAGTGTGATCATTTAGATAATCACTTACTTTATAATAGCCTTTACTCACGAGTGTCTTTTTGATATGGATTTTAAATTTATATAAAGGCAAATCAATGACACTTTGCGGAAGCTTGTTAAACATAGATATACATTTCCCCAAGAACGAACAGATAGTTTTATGGAGTCGGAACGTTGGAACGGCAAGTTTATTTTTGTTTCTAGTATTCACATTATGTCGATGGCGTAGTTGTTTCTTTCCGGGGGGTCCAGAATTCACCTCTAACGTAATTCGAAAAAACAAATGACTCTATGTCAGGGTCATCTGTTTTGGTCCGTCTTACCACAAAACATCAGTGTTTGATATGTTCCGGTATGAAGCATAAGATAGGCAGTGAAATCTCTGGGTACTGTGACTTTACATTTTATATCACACGTTGACAACGTACACTGCCATTTTTGTGCAGTTTAAATTACTATAGCTTAAGAGAAAACTTACAATGTATTAATTTAATTCGAGCTATATTAAAAAAATGATTGCAAGGTTAACTTTTATAACATTGAAATAATTTAAATTAGACAATTATGGAATAAAACCCTCGTTATTCATGTAACTTGTGGAAGTGTCTTCAAAATATATTGTTATTTTATATACTAAGGCATTATTACTACCTAAGGCATTAAGTCCGTCATTGCAATCCATTGTACATCAAGTTTAAATAAATAAAAGTAGGCTTTAATAACACAAAGCAATATGTTAAGATTGTGTCATCATTCGAGGAACGAAACGTTAGGGTTTTTGTGAAATCGCCGGCGATGTACCAATTCTCCGAGACATCAATCAGCGTACTAGTTTGACAGATCATTTTTAAGCGTTATCACGACGCCATTTTGAGCGTCCGCCATTTTGCATGTCTTTATCAGTCCAACTCGAGCCTCTTTGCGCGACAATAAATAGCTGTTTCCTTACACTTTACGATTGAGTGCTTTTGCTGTACAAATATCGCCGTTATTTCAAATGAGACTGAGTCAACGTTCGTTTACGATGCAACTTTATTTTTATGGTCCAACTTTGTTTTGTTTGTTCTCTAAATGTATGAGTTTCAGAGCGCTTATGCCGCATATGAGTGATGTGATGGTGAGATCTTCGAATGCGAATCTTAAGGAAAATGTAGTTCGTAGATTATGTTGTTCATAAAATATCTTATGCAGATTGGGTGGTCTTAACAAAACAAGAGAGGTACCAGTTTTCATGTGAAGTTAAAAAAATATCTTATTTTCCTTGGTCCCGAATCTGATTTTGAGACTAGTAGCTACAAAAAATAAAATATTATAGTTTCTGTTAGTGTTTGTTTCTGTATTTATTGTACGTTGAAATATTGGATAATAAAATAAATATATATTTTATTTTATATTTTTATGTGCATTATTTTTTTGCAAAAGCACACCTTTGTAAACGTACTTTCTATAACAATAAGTCTGTCCATTTTATTTATTACAGAGAAAATACAAAATATGAATACAAAATGCTCAGCTATATAAGTAACAGTGATAATCAAATTTGTCTCTTAATAAATGTGTGTCACGTTAAATGAAATTATAAATTATTAATACTACAACAAAATAACAATGCAAAGTCGTATTTATTTATATTCTTCTTAAGAGGGTTAAAACACAATTAATTAGGTGGTTGTAATTCGTCGTAAGTTTGTAAATTAATTACATTATTAGGGTCTTCTTTAGATTTGTTACTTTTTTGATTATACATAAAAGTTTTAATATAAGAAAATAATAATGAAAAATACTAATTATTTTTCTTGTTATACATAATTAATTATGCCGTCGTAAATTATAACATAAGTGTACTAAATTACGACTCTGGAGCTATAAACTTGAACAAGTTTTCTGAGCACGTTAAAGTTGACACACGATTAGGTTATTGAGTGCTGTTTCAAACTTCGCTCTCCTTCGCGTATAAAACGAAAGTATATAAAGTATACGCGGGCATTGAGATTAAGAGCGATAAATTGCGAGTAGAGCTTTATTAAATTAAGTGTGAGTCGGTTTATGAACTGCTTGAATTCAATGATTAAAAATTATCATGTTAATGAAAATTTTAATGTAAATTAAAAGTGACTAACAGGTAATCGGTAGCCTCCCGGATATCGATCTTTATATATACTCGTACCAATGTATTTTCCGTTATTTGAATTTTGCATGTACACTTGACGAATTCAATTTTTAAACTTCGACAAATTTCGACCCAAGAATGATTTAAAATTGAACAGCAAACTGGCACCACAAAAGTTACGAGGCGATGTTGTTATCGGCATTGACTATAGTTTACATGTAACAAATAATCTTCATTTGACCTTTATGGATACTGGGTTGGAATTTCAAACCTTCATGCGATGTTGGAATATTAAGTCAACAAAAATCATTAATACCCTTGACCGCACACTAATTCGAGGTTCCTACGTTGAAGGAAACATCGTGTGGTAACCTGAAAAGACCTGTAAACGCTGAAAGATGTACGTGAAATGGACGAATCTAAAATATGATTGAACAACACCCGTAAATTTGTACAGTAAGCACGTATCCTTCGGAGAGGACGTATGTGAACTGTGATTTTGATGACGATCAATATAATATAATTAACGACTCTTCCAATCTACAGGAGACCTTAAGGCTTGCTTCGCCCAACGTATCGCTCTAGCGGTACTGAGAGGTAACGCCGCCAGCATAGTGGGATACATGCCGCAAGCTGACTTGCTGGACGGAGCTTTTTTTTTTATAACTCGGTTTCGTTTTGTTTTTGGATTTAGCTATGTTTAAAATTATATGTTTAAATTTTTTTTTGTCTCTAGGATTAGTTTATTTTTAGTGTCAGGTTATTTTAGAATAATTATTACGACTATTCACTATTGAATTACACAATTGGTAATTTAATTAATATATATATATATAATATATATATATATATATATATCATAATTTGTTAACTTCATTTCAGAAGTATCGTATCGTAGTTACTTTATTGAGAAACGAACTTGACGAGTAAGATGGCGAATCCGCATCTAAAGCTTGTGATCAAATGAAAAGTAATTTCACGCTACACGACCTCTATGCAAATCGGAAAAGCAATCTAGCGCTTTAACGTTAGCTTTGAAAGATCACAACTGCAATTGAAAAGCAGATCAAAAGAAACAACTGCTGTAGCGTAGCAAAAACGTGAACACCGCAATGACAAAGGCCAACTATCGTAGTCTCGTAGACAGCTACGTTGTAGTGGTTAAGAGAGTCGTAGCAAGCAGAAATAATCTACTCCGCGTCGTTGCAGCTACTGAAATTAAATTTGATGTCGGAAAGAGAGGAGAATAGATATGTACGTTTAAGTACTTATGTTGACTGTTCTTAAGGATTTTAGTATCAAATCATATTCACAATTTTTCAATAATATCTCATGGACAAGTTAAATAAAAACTTTGCCTTTTATTAGAACGAGGAGTATATTGAAACAAAACAACCTTTCAGAATTTAACTTGCTTAGAATTAATTTATATTAAATTTACAGATAAACTTTTTAGTTAATTTTGATGTTATACGATATACATATGAAGGCGTATGTTTTAGATTTTCGATTTTGATATTGAAGACGTAAGGTTAAATCTATCTGATTTATTAGAATAAGACATAGGCTACAATTTATGAAGATGGAGTAAATTGTCAAAATATGACGTTAAGTGTCAAGTAAGTAAGAACAAATTTACTGTCTGTGCAAACGAAGTCGCGGGCACCAGCTGGTATTATTATACATTATAGCGTATATGTTATTCTGATATATTGTAGTATAAGCTATATTATTGTAATATTTCATTAAAATCCATTCAGTAGTTTTAACGTGAAAGAGTAACAAACATTCATCCATACAAACATTCATATTTGTAATATACTAATATTACAAATATGATATTTAGTATTTTTAAAGATAACGAAAACTTACAATAGAAAAGTACAGATATTTATTATTTCACACAGTACTTGTAATATCAGTTATGACTTGAAGCTTTGACGCGGTTTACATCAGAGTTTACAAGGTGACTTAAAAGGCACATATTAAAACGTACGGAGCCTTCTAGATTTTTCGCAGGCACGTGTGAAGCGATAAAAATTCCAGTCTGTTAGCCCAAGTCACGGCAGCTTCAGTCCAAATATTTGTTTAGGCACTGTATTGTTTGTGGAAGCTCGTACACTTGACGATTTATACGCAGTGGACCCGTCAGCTAGAAATAGACCCTAAGATCTAGCAATAGGGACAAGTTTAGATTAATAATGCTATCATCAACATGTTTTCGACTACATCCCAATTGTTCTCTTTTCCTCCTAAGTTGGGTTGTGCGTGACATTGCCATATGGGTGTACATTATTTCTAAAGCTACGAACTGTAGAGAGCTTATAGGATTATTTAAGAAATTTATTTTAGACGTGAAGATTTATACTAACTTTTTAATAATCAAAATAAATATAACAAGACAAAACAATTTCTGACGTTTGGATCAGTTTTCACCGGCTGTGATCGCAGACAGAGAGTAGCAGCGATATTAAGTCTCTGTGGTGCGACGGTTTTCTCGAACTATCTGCACATTGTTTTTCTTCTAAGTACTGTCACACACACACTCACTGCCCTATTATAGGACATATATATTTAAATACAATCTACGTTCTCCTTTTCTGTCCCAAAGAAGATTGGCAGGAAACTATACATTGTTGGTACCATAGTTAGACTAAGTGTACGGCGATAAAAATACCATGCATTTCTTCGTTTTTAATAATATAACAAAAAAGGTAATCGCACCATATGTCTGCAACTGCTAAATAAAAAGATAAACTCATTTAAAAAATAGAGCATAGAGGTAACAAAACGTTATAAATCACTTATGTTTTGACTATTGCGACGCTTTGTCGATAACTATGTGTTATCAAAACGTTGTATATGTCAAAATATGTGATTGATTTAATATTGACATAATCTATGCACGACACGACCATAAATGATATTGCATGTGACCACAGACAAAGTAGTAGAAGCTACGTACGTTAACATAATATACTAATCTGTGATGTTAACTTGACTTTGCCAGTTGACATAATGGTGACAGATTTTTCATTTATATCTAAAAATACAGGACTCAGCTAGGAATAGTAATATTACATTCATAAATTCTAGTGATATTATCGGTATTCTTGCTGTCATTAATCAATTATCAGAATATGTATTAATCTATAATCGATATATCTGTAACGAATGAAATAGTTATTTTTCTTATGCATATTGCGTTTTAATATTGCTGGGCACATAATACGTTTTGTTATCAATATTCCCTGAAATTGTAACTTCAATTTTTCTTTATTTACAAAAGTTAAAGATTTTTCTCAGTTTAAGAAAAATAGGTAACCAGTTACCGTTTACAAAATATAAAAAAATCAGAATCGTACATTTAACAATGTAATGGGTACCAGGCTTGCCAATCTTCTTTGATTCGTAGTTAGCGAAACATGTCTTCTCCTTCCACTCTTCTCTATAACTCGCCATTTCGACTCTTACACTTCTTGAACATATCTTTTCTTCGGTCTTCCTTTCCCTACACGTCGATACACTAACACGTTCATAAATTTCCTAGTAACATGATCGTTATCTCTTCTTAATACGTGACCATAACAGGGAAGTCTCTTTTCTATCAATTTGTCAACAATATGAGCTACTTTTCGACTTCCTCTGATATATTCATTACTCTGTTCTTTTTTGTCACTTCTTACATCTTCTTACATATGCATTTCATCAATATGAAAGCTTTGTTCGTCCATCTGCTTGACGGGCCATCATTCCAATTCATACATGACGACAGTTCTAATTAGGGATTTATAAATTACTGCCCGCGGCTTCGCCCGCGTGGATTTCGGGATTGGGTGTATAGAGGGTTAAGGGTCATAGCTTTTGCCCACGGCTACATATACGCGGAAGTCGGTTTATGGTGCGAAGATTTTATCGCGCTTCCCGTGGGACTATCCGTTTTTCCGAGATAAAAAATGCCGCAAAACTCCTCAAGAATCACTCTATCTATTGATGAAAACCGCATAAAAATCTGTGCAGTAGTTTTTGAGCGAAGCCTTTATTGCGCATCCCGTGGGATCTGTCGATTTTTCCGGGATAAAAAGTAGCCTATGTTACTCGGGGAGAATGTAGCTTTCCAAAGGTGAAGAATTTTTGAAATCGGTCCAGTAGTTTAAGCGTGAAGAGGTAACAAACAAACAAACAAACAAACAAATAAACAAACAAACAAACAAACACACTTTCGCATTTATAATATTAGTTGGGATGCCCTTCAGAGAAGGCCCTTTTAGAGAAATAAGGGTGACAAATAATATACGTATAATTGAACAAGCTAATTTCTGAAAGCAACAGATGCATAAAGTTAAATACATCAAGATAATTCGTTTTTGTTTATAATGAGACGGTTAACGGCAATTATGTTTGACGAATTAACTAAAATGCTTCGTGCAAGGCCTTTAGTGAATTCAAAAAGGAAACGGCGTTGGGCCGTTCGGTGCGCGGAGCCTCAGGGGTGGCCTATATCCGGTAGTGGGCGTTTCCGTTCTCTCAGTCTTCTAAATATAAATTGATTATATCCGTACCGAGAGTATGGATATTTAGTGGAATATTCAAGCTTTTTTATAAATACAAAGCGAACATACTTTTCATTTTTTCCGGAGGACGACTTTGTATTCAGAATCTTCGGTTAGGCTACCTCCGTTTGACGGTTTCCGCCTTATTGCAGGAATGCTCGCATTGTTATACTTCGGGTGGAAGGGTAAATGGCAAAGGAAATGAAAGTGAAATGATTGGGTAGGTACAGTGACTTTACATCTGAAAGCACAAATTTTATCTCGTCTTCAAATTTCATTTACAATATTAATGTAATACATAAATGAGTTTTTTTTTTCCCACGGGGGATGGTAGTGTATCTTCACACATAACTTATTTGTCAAATTCCATACGGGCGAAATCGCGGGTACAGCTAGTACTATATAAAAACACAAAGACTATTAAAACAATAAAGCACATTAAAACAAGTATTTTTATTTCATGTATTCAGATTTTATAAAACATATTTTATATTGAACATGTAGTTTTTATATAAAATATATGGTTATATAATGGTTATGCAATGAATAAGTTATTATTTATTAAAACTCTTTTAGTAAACTACATTTTAAAATTACAATAAAATATTTTTCTCTTCGTGCTGTTATATAGTGACGTAATAAAGTTTATGCCTCAAATGCGCAGTAACGTACAGCCGTTACGTGTTGACCGTTTAAATTCCCATTTACAGCATATCAAACGGCTGCAGCTCGTAAACTGATCCCCGCTGACAGCCACTGTCATTGTAATCCCCCCCCACATACGCCCCTCTTTTCCTCTTGTTTCATTTATTTATGGCGAATAAACTAAAATCCCCGGCCAATAAAATTGAAAAGGCCACCCGAATTTTGATTTTATAGCTTACTAGAATTCCGCTCGAATAATATACGATGTTTTAAAAGGAAAGATTTTTTTTCTCTCAGGAGAGAGAGGCTGAGAATCCTCACAAGGAGCACGAAACATGCCCAGGATATCACCTTAACGACAAGTGCTACGATGATTATGTCAGTCTCGTCGTTTTACCGCCCTGGAGCGGTATGACCGGTAAAACCTAGCCTAAATAATAAGCATGAGCGTTCACCGCAAAGGCCCTTTTTTTTTTGTTCCCCTGAGGAAAATTATTATAAAGCTAGCCATTATTGAACATTGCTAGAAATGATGGCTGAACCGTTTTTTTATTTTTATGTGTTTTTTAATTTTTATTTTATCTTTAACTTTCATATTTTTTTTTTTTTTTTTCTTTCATTGTAATATTGCTGCAGACTATTAACCTCAATTATTGAATGTAATTATTGCACGCAGTGTATACCTGTAATTGGCTGTGCAACTAGCATGGTATTTTTGTTTTTGTATTTATTGTTATAACTGTTGTTGCAGCTGTTGGTATACCAAATAAATAAATAAATAAATAAATAAATAAAATGCATTAAATTTCATACCCCGGCTGTGGCTCTCCTCCCCAGAAGGGGGAGGCCTACCCACTAAAAACCTCAGGGATGGCCTTCCTCAGGCATGTAGGGAGCCCCCGGGAACATCAAGCCACTTCCGGGAACCCCCAGCCTCCGCTCCCCTGCCTAGAGGGGAGCCCTTCTCGGGGGAGGCTACTACCTCCCCCGGTCTCCTCCACCGACGACGCCCCCCGGCCACGGAAGGGGCGTGGTCCATCCCGGGTCGCCGTAGCAGTCGCGAATTCCTCGCCGTCCCGCCGGCGACCCGCGGCGACCGCAAAGGCCCTACGGCTTGGATGGGGTATTCCCCTGGTATGATAATCTTACGCTCTTTCACAGATCTTCAACGATCTCTATGAGCTATTTCATCAGATTTTCTCAACATATTTTTTCGTGGTAAATACTTCTCATGTCCTTCTTCAGGTCTCAAGCATTCATCGAAATTCAATAAGGTTCAATACTTTCTGAGCTTATTCAAACAAAAATTTGCATACTTTATTTTGAATAGGAATATACATATATGTATATATTAGTTAAATAAAATGTATATGAATAAAAATGATTGTATATACGAGTATGATATAAGAAAATCGAAAAACATTGGCACACGTCGGAATAAAAACTCGAGACACTCGACTAAAATGTCGATGTTTCAATGATCGACTATGTCAACGTCGATGTTAACTCGACTAGATTATTAAGTCACTGACGCACTAAAGAAATGGTTCATTATCATAAGAAATTTATTTGGAATCAGTTGACAATTGAATATAATAAAACTGTGTAATAACGGCAGCTTTAGTAACTACGTGGCAACCATTTGCGTCAAGCATAATTTATTTATTCAGACATAATTCCAGTAGGTGTAGTCATCTAAACTACAAATATGGATGTTATTATTATATAATTATCCAGTATGAGTGACTTGGTTTTATTTTTATATAACTAAGTTTATAATAGGTACTGAAAAATTTTGCGATTCATTTTTTATATAGTTCGAATAAAATACACGCATTTTAAGCCTTTTCACATAAAATGTGTAATATGTATTTTTTTGTAATATAGATTGTATACATGTAAGCGATAATATCATTATACCATTTTGTAGTAATGTAAAAGATCTAGGGCTTTATATGGATTCAGCGCTTAGCTGGCAGTCTCAATTTACCAGCATTTGTCAACGGGTCAATCGCTTAAAGAACTTTCTGCCTGCTGACATTAAGAAAGTGCTTATACAGACCTTAATTTTTCCTGTCATTGATTATGGTGATGTGTGCTACCTTGACCTTAATGCAGATCTACTCAATAAACTTGACCGACTTCTAAACAACTGCATTCGGTTCGTCAACAATTTGCGAAAATATGACCATATCTCCGAGCATAGACTACGGTTGAACTGGATGCTCATTCGGCAGCGTAGGAATGTTAGAACATTGAATACTCTCTATTCCATTCTCAATGGTCCCAACACACCCAGCTATTTGAGTCCCTATTTTCAATACTTATGTGCTTCTCATGATAGGTCTCTCCGATCATCATCCAATTTGCTGCTGAAATGTCCGTCTCACCATTCCGAAACAATTCACGCTTCCTTTGTATTTCAATCCATTCTACTATGGAATGCTTTGCCGCTTGAAATTAAAAAGTCTACCAGCAGATTGAGTTTCAAAAAATAAATTGCGGAAATATATTTATCAGAAGAGTTTATTATGATGTGGCATATTTCTTAGTTTATTATCATTAAATTTTATCTATTTATGATATCGTCATATGTATTAGTATATTATTATTAATTACATCTATGTATTAGGATTTAAAATAATTACTTTTATTATTATTATATATATACATATATATTTTTCATTTGTGTCATGGGTACATCTACCACTTTGCTTTCTGCACCACCTAAAGGTTGACTGTTAGAAAATGCCATTGGCATTAAGTCCGCCTTTGTACACATTGTACATAAAGTGTTAATAAATAAATAAAAAATAAATAAATTATTGTTATACTTATTATATATCTATACTTATAATAATCTGTAGAGAGGTCAATTCTGTATATGAAATGTATTTCCAAAATAACTATCAGGGGGTGATTAGGGATCGATACTGATGTCAAACATGCAATCAGTATAAAAATTTTTGTCTGTCTGTCTGTATAACCGTTATAGAAACAAAATCGACTCAACGGATTTTAACGAATCTTGGTACAATTATTTTCGATACTCCTGAGCTGGTTATAGTATACTAGCTTTCTAGAGGGTTAAGGGTCATAGCTTTTGCCCACGGCTACAGATGCGCGGAAGTTGGTTTATGGCGTGTAGGTTTTATCGCGCTTCCCGTGGGACTATCCGTTTTTCCAAGATAAAAAATACCGCAATACCTTGCTCAAGAATCACTATCTATTGATGAAAAACCGCATGAACATCTGTGCAGTAGTTTTTGAGCGAAGCCTTTATTGCACATCCCGTGGGATCTGTCAATTTTTTAGGGATAAAAAGTAGCCTATGTTACTCTCCATCCCTTCAACTATCTCCACGTAAATCACGTCAATTCGTCGCTCCGTTTTGCCGTGAAAGACGGACAAACAGACAGACACACTTTCCCATTTATAATATTAGTATGGATTTTTCATCACGCTACAATCAATAGGAGCAGAGCAGTGAAAGAAAATGTCGGGGAAGACGGTGAAATTATTCCATTTTTTAAGCTTCCGTCGCGTGTACAACCTTAAAGCTATACAGAAATCATGTATGACGGAAATGTTTTCCTTAAAATTATATAAAAAATGTCCTACGTATAGTATATGTCTATCTTTTATGGTTGACTAACAATAACACGTGTAACTCCCGACAGCTTAGCGGTTCGCTGCTTTCTGATTATATTTGTCTACTCTTACGTTTATAACACTCTCAGTCATTAAAAATGCTACCTAAAATAACGATTTTGAACAGACGACGTCGTGAGCACAGTTAGTACACAATAATATTTTGAGAATGTAGTTTAAATGCTTAATCATCACTATATCCGCAGGTATATTGCTGTTTGTCGACACGGTTAACGCAGCGGTCAAGTGATTGGCCACAGCGCCACAGGTCACAGGTTTTATTTCCGCACGCAGCAAATATTGTACAATCTGCTGTTTGTTCCAGATTGGGCGTTGCTTATCCATGTGTACTATACCCATGACACAGGGTAACAATCTGAGAGTAAAGCAACATTTTATTTAAATAACACATAGTAAGACTCAGACTTTGAGACAGCTCTTACGTACGTCGTTCTCAATTTATTTGTTTTTGATGTCAAGAGCATAAATACAACAATATTTTACAGTGGAAATATAATTCATTCTTTAGTGAATTATACATTTCTATTATATTTTTGTAACATTCTTATTATGGGGGAGACTAAAAACGAGAAACAATAATTTGCGTTTATTTTACACAACGTCGAGAATGAAAAAGTAAATGAGGGTAGTTCGTAAATCAACAGCTGTGAGATATGTTTGAGTCCGTATTAATCGGTGTGTACTGTGTATCTCCAACGTTGTGCTTGATTGAATGAATACTTCACCGGAATTTACTGGAGTTTACCGGAAGGATTTATACCAGGTTTGTCTATTCGGTAACGTCTTAACTATTTCTGCAGTAAAATAGCAATTCATGTTGCTGTGTTTCGTTGTAAAAGGGAAGATAGTAAAAGTACTGTGTTATTACATCTTCTGTTTCAGGTTGGCAAAGGTACACTGTATTTTTTTGGAGGCGAGGTGACTGTAATCACTTCTATCAGTGTAGTTACTATGAGTTTAAAATCGTTTCCAAATGATATCGATTGCGTATATTTTTATATGAAATTTTTTACAGCTCCACTAGCGATAACGTAATTGTACTTCTTCCTTATTCAGGGAACTTCTTCCATCTCTCCCCTATCACTCGCCATTTGGACACTCACTCCCTTCTTTAACATATCATCTTTCACACAGTCCAAGTCCATCTTTTCTTCAGTCTTCTTCTCCCTTTTTTTTCTCTGAGGAAAATGTAATAAATTGCATACCCCGGCTGTGGCGAGCCGGCGGCCATATGGGGCTCTCCTCCCCAGAATGGGGAGGCCTACCCACTAAAAACCTCAGGGATGGCCTTCCTCAGGCATGTAGGAAGTCCCCGGGAACGCAAAGCGACTTCCAGTAAAATAAGTCAAATACCTATAGAAAAGCCACAAGTGGACAGTTTGTTTGTTTGTGAATATATACTAATATAAAAAAATACAAAAGCAATAATGGCGGCTTTCGTAATATAAATATAAAATATAATATGTTACTAACTGTACTTATATATAAGGTATTGTCATTGTAAAGACATTTGTCAGTAACAACTAAAGTCTATCTAACAAATAAATTTTCCAAGAAACGAAATAAACTAAAGTTAATGTATGTTCGATTAACGAAACACGCATTACATGCGACGGCCCATCTCGTTTTACGCATCGATGGCTCTGTGTTGCCGGTCTATTCATAACTAACGAAGATTAATGTTTGCGATTTGTCTCACAGATAACAATCGGCATTGCTACGAATGCGTTGCGATGCGTCGCTGCGTGGTTACTTTGTTTGTTTGTTACAGATTTTTGTACGAAACTTATTATAATGTTCAGTTATAATGCAATTATAAGGGCCGTTTCGGATACAGTGCCACGAAGTTATTTTTTATGCTTTCTTAACTACACTGTTTACATGTTGATAAAAACTTAGTTTACTCTATGATTATACCAAAAATTGCGAATCTTGTTTAATTCAATCAAAATGATAACTAATCTTTCAAATTTCTAGTTCTTATTTAATTTAATTCTTTATCTAGTTTAATATGATGACATTTACTTATGTATAAACACAATAAACGCAAATGCTAATATAAATCACATTGAAGCGATTTATTTCTTAAACACAGTCAACAATACGACTTAATTTCATATCATTTGCGAATAACGAAATCTCGCTAAACTTAATATATGTTATAACATCATCAACATAGATTAGAATGAGAGTTGGTTTTAAATGAGAGCCCTGGGGAATTCCTGAAGTTGCGTAATATTCTAGCGATTTAATCCCGCTTAAAGCTACGTGTTGCGGTCTTTTGACCTTATGAATTACACTACTTCAATAAATATAAATTCCCTGTGATTTAAGTTTCAACATAAGCAGTGAGCAAGCTGCTCACCTTGTCAAATACGCTACTGAATTCGGTAGAAATATACAAAATATTTTCCGTAAATTTGGTTGCAAGTTTAGTGGATTAGTTTTTGTAAAGCTAAATGTTTGCTGGTGATTAAACAATATATGATTCAAATACCAGCCCAGTATGGAATGTAGTAGCGGCTAGCACATTTTGGAGAATGACGTTAAAATTGTAATTGGATGGCAATTTCTAACATTAAAAGTCCCTCTTTTTATGGATTTATTGGATGGACATAATTCTTGGTCGTTATGATCTTTGACTTCATCCCTTTTTTAGGAAACACCCTATTACTAAAAGTTCGATTAAATATGTCTTTGAGTGGCAATGAAAATAGATTCAAAATTTCTAATAAAAAAGCTCATACCTTTTCAAGCTCATGCATATTATATAGATGATTGGATGATGTTTCTCTCAATATTAGGCTTATAATAAATTTTAATTAATTCTTCCCACCGTTAATTAAATATTTTAATACACATATTAAAGGAATTATTTGACACAAGTGTAAATTTGGCTACAGACTTGTTATTATGTTATTAATTTTGTATAGTGAAAAAAAAAGATATAATTTCCACATATTGAATGAAAATTTGCTTCGCCTTAAAGATTTATAAAATAAATATTTTTAAATAAAAAAGTCCTTAATATATAAAACAAATACGTATAAATAATATTCAAACAAAATAATGTAAGCAACTTGTAATATCAAAAAATATGGTCGACGTCAATCAAATATTTATTTAAGATTTTCACAGTAATTTGATTAGTATTTGTTTCACTGCAAATTAATTTATTAAGTTATGTACCAAATAGTCCCTACCCTGATTAACATGAATTTAAAAGTCTCAAACATTTCGAAACTACAGCTGAGATACTCGCGATTAAAGTTAACCCAAAGTTAAATGAAAATTTCGTTTTAATAACAATATTAAATAGTAACTAGAATTACAATGGGTCACGATAACCCCACACGGATAACATTATACTTTAGAAACGCTGAGGAAATTAATGAAAGGGACCGAGTGACCGCGGCCTCAAGTATGCATTTGTAAATGAACCTCTCAGACCCGCTCATTCGTTTAACTAAATCCTAGTGAAACTGAGGCTGATACCTTAATTTCACCTGTGTAGTATGTGCTGGTATTGTTTAAGGTTACGGTAGACAGAATACAAAATGAGCATCGAGGTGGAAATTAACGAAATAATGAAACGCCACAATTAAGCCTTAAATCACACAGGCTCCAGACTGTTATATGATATGTATGTAGTAATCCAAATAAAATTGCAATAGCACTGAAGTTATGGGAGGTACAATTGTCGGTACAACTATCGGTAGCATAATGGATATGGACTCTAAAGGCCAATTTTTACAAATTTAGATAACTTCAAGTCTATCCTAAATTGGTACTTCTTAAAATCTTGCTGTGATTTAATCGAAGTAAAGTCTAATGTCGTATAACACATTTACATACCACTCTTTCAAATGGGTATTGGCAGAGATCACAGTTTTACTATAATCTAAACATACTTCCTTAGCTTCATCGACTTTCATTAATATTTTTATGCACGCCCGTTATTTACAGGTACTCTTGACTTGAGCTTATTTCAGTATATCACCTATTTGGTCCAAGTATGTTCGTCTAGGTTCGTCTCGGTTCGTCCCTATCAACTGGCCTATTCATATTTGTCGTGTGAATTTCTGTCGTCAGTCGTCTTTCATCCATCTATTCTACATGTCCAAACCATCTAAGCATTCCTTTCCAATTTTTGTCATTACATCTTCTTTCACACCACACATTTTCCTTATCCTATTATTTCGTCCCTCAAAGCTCTCATTTTTACTACGACCATCGTTATATAAAATAGAATATAATATCGTTATATAATATCCATGCGTGGTAGCATTAAAATATAAAGATTAATCCCTTTTCCGATCAACCAATCTAGAAATTAATTAGATCACGGAATGCACAGTAGAAGCGATTGTATTTGATGAGATTCCGATATCTAGATCAGGGCTTTAATTAAGCGTGTGGCGGCGCAGGGCTAAGGTGTACTACGGTCGTAGCATCGTACTACGGCTGCTACGTGTCGGCTACGAGAGGCGGTGACCGCCAATTAGTTGCGGCTATTAAGCAAATACGTGCGGATTTTGCTTTGTCGTCGGTTTAATTTTAAGAAATTATTTTGAATATGAACCCCCAGTAACTGCATCGCACTCGGTAGAATTGTGGTTGCATTTTATATAATAAAATGAGATGTTCGCATTGTAGGTAATTGAAGACTTCAAAAAAGTAAATAAATATATTTTTAAATATTTTTGCCGGATAGTAATTATTATGTCTATTAAGTGTTAATTGGGAGATTCGTAGTTAAATTTTGTGGTTTTTAGTCCACCTTGTTGGTGTTTTATTTTGTCTGTCGCTATTATAATTGTTAATAGCTTTGTTATGTTCTTACAATTAACCAGTTTCTCGGTTACTGAAGAGTTTAGTTTGTATCAATTGTCTTATCAGGTGCGATGAAGGCTAAGATATTCTTGTAACATGTGTGTATTGGAGGGATAAATACACACATGTTACAGGATCCTTGATCCCCTGGCAGTCTTGATTGCCCTTGACTACGGTCTTACCCGCGATGGTAGTTAAGGTTCGTTAGCTTTTAGGTTACCAATTTGATTTAAATGTATATAACTAAATACTTGCTTTCCACTTGCGGCTTTGCTCGCATTATGTCAGACTTTTTAAGAGGAAGTATAGTTTTTCTTGAGGTAAAAAGTATATTATTTTCTTACCTATGTATCCAACGATCCTCATAACCAAATCAACAAAACCTTGCCAGCTGTTATAATCAGATTTTCTCAAAGCAAAAATACAATATATTTTTTGTTATGTAAATGTATTTAACACTTTCCGGGTTTCAAACTAACCTTATATCAAGCTTAATCAAAATAATTTCAGTAGTTTCTGAGCCTATTTAAACACAAACCTTAATCCCCTATTTTTACCTTGTACAAATCTTTTACAAAATTTTTACAAACTTTGAATGTCATATTTCTTATCTCAAATCAAAATTCAAATAAAAGTAAGTTTCTTATTTATACTTCAAAAATGACGACTTTTCATAGAAATTTTCATCCTCTAATTCAATGCTTTACAACCCTTTTTTCGCAATAAAAGGTAGCTTTTGTCCTTTCTCAGCCTCTAGGCTATCTGAGTACAAAAATTCAATCACATTAATTATCACATCAGTTCTGTAATTTTGGCGAGAAAGCGCGACAGTTTTTTTCAATTTTTTGGCGTAAGATAACCTGAATATCCATATGTTACACGACAATAGACTTAAATTTGATTAAATTATAGTTAGTTTTTGATAAATGACATACTAATTTAGGATAGGCTCGTACCCCCCGAAGGAGACGTATATGAACTATGATGAGATGTCTTTTAAATGCGATTTTATTGTGTTGTCAACAATATCAACACCTTCTAAAATAACGGCTTAATTATTTAAAGCAATTGAATACTAGCGTTACTTTTATGACTTGCACTCTTCCCGACTGACTGAATACTGATCCCAACCAAGTCATATCTAATTACTAGCTTGTGCCCGCGGCTTCGCCCGCGTACTAATCGTATTTTTCAACCGTCTACATAAAGGGGCTTCTCAGTGTGACCCGTATGTTTTATGTACGTATGTAAGTATGTACGTTTGTCTTGTTTCTCCATACAAAATTTGGACCCCCATTTCACCCCCTTAAGGGATGAATTTTGAAAAATATTCAAACAACGTGGCGGACGTGAAATAACATTGGAAATAACGTTGGATTTTAAAATCATTGTTGTTTTCGTAATCAGCGACCCGATAAACCTTTTAAAATCAAATGTGCAACTGTGTTCTGCCACGTGGCTCGCTGTGCTGCCATCTATCCTCAACCAAGTCATCTAATCATTACACCTTTTAAAATCAAATGTGCGACTCTTCCGCCACGTGGCTCACTGTGCTGCCATCTATCCTCAACCAAGTCATCTAATCATTACACCTTTTAAAATCAAATGTGCGACTCTTCCGCCACGTGGCTGACTGTGCTGCCATCTATCCTCAACCAAGTCATCTAATCATTACACCTTTTAAAATCAAATGTGCGACTCTTCCGCCACGTGGCTCACTGTGCTGCCATCTATCCTCAACCAAGTGATCTAATCATTACACCTTTTAAAATCAAATGTGCGACTCTTCCGCCACGTGGCTCACTGTGCTGCCATCTATCCTCAACCAAGTCATCTAATCATTACACCTTTTAAAATCAAATGTGCGACTCTTCCGCCACGTGGCTCACTGTGCTGCCATCTATTGGATAATGTCGCAAACAAAAAAGAGACAGTAGTCAACTCCGCAATCTATCATATCATCATTACAATGACTGCGTATAGTAATTAAGGTTTTAACAATTGTATCTTATTTAATTGACTGTTTCCTGCAGGCAAATAAAATTACCTTCGATAGAAATAAAACGTCAAAATTACAGTCGCGTCTATTTACATTTTATTCACTTTGTATACACTTTACAAACCAAGCACCAATAACAGTTCACATACAAGATAACTTCAGATTAATATCGTATATAGACAAACGACGCACACAAAAATGACTCTTGTTTCTCATGCACAAGACTCAAAGATCGAACGTATTGTTTTGTTTGCTTGCCTATTTCATCTAAAGTTTAGCTTCCGTTTAGCTGTCACGACATGATTGAATAATATAACATATTTGTTTTTTATTTACGCGAAATAAAAGAGCAATATTGTAGCAAACAGTTTTCAATTTATCATCCCTGACGTTGCCTATAGGGAAACGCTTTTTGGAAAATTGCTTTCTTACACTCGATAATTTTACTAATGTTCATATTACTCGTACCTTCTCGGTGTATTTTAAAACGGTGGTAACTGCAATAATTACATGCCTGTAACTTAATCTTCTGTCATAAGATACCAATGTGTATAAGGTTTTAGTTAGAAGTTGATAGTTGCGATCTAGTTGCAGGAATGAGAACTAAAAAAACGCTCAATATTTGAAAATTTGGTGGAGGCAGTTCGTAAAACTAAAACATTTTTGAGTCTTTGGGACCATGAAACAGAAGTTGATGGATAAATTTAATACCTTACGACTTCTTCCATTGGGGCCACGTGAAAGATAAGATCTACCGCTGCAAGACATTGAAGCAGAGCGTTGATTCAAGATGAAATTTTGAGGTTATCGAGAACGTAGGGCAGCCACTTTGCGATTTAGTTATGGAAAATTTCTTGAAACGATATGGTGCTGTAAGCGTTGTCGTAATGGTCATTTGGCTGATGTTATTTTCCAACGGCTGTGATGATAATTTTTTATTTGTTCATACATGTTAGTTAGTTAGATAATCTATATATCTCCTTGTTCTTTAAACAACTTCTTCCTGTATCTATTTTTTCTCCCATAATGCTCTCAAATACGTTATCGTTGTTTGTTAAATGTCAAATTAAAATGTAACCGCGTTTTCACTATGCCTTCTTAGAACCCTAGGTCGACCATAGGAATTACCCACTAAGTTCTTCTCGTCTCCTCAATATACTTACTGACACAGTTTAGGTACACTCATAATAAATAGGAATAACCATGTAAATAGCGCGGGTCGCGTATAGGTAGATCAGGAGACCTATTTTTGAATTACGAATGCGACTTCGAAATCACGGATGTGACTAATAATCACCGATTTTCAATAATTATTATTTTTGAATATCACTGATATGACTATCACTAGTCACAGATGTGATTTCATTACGAGTGCCCTCACCCACTCGTAATCAAGTCATACTTGTGGAAATGTTATCTGTGTTTCGTTTGATTTTTAAGTCTATATATACAATATATATATATGAATGTAGCACATATTATATATATATATATATATATATATATATATATATTATATATATATATATTATATATATACTAGCTGACCCGCGCCCACTTCGTTGGGCATAATATTAATAATCCCCGAAGCGAGCACGAAAGCGAACTGAATTAAATCCGAAGCCATCGCGCGCCGTCCGCTGATGATGATGATGATGATGATGACACTCCGCAATAATGTGGCTTTCTATTGGTGAAAGAATTTTTAAAATTGATGATGATGATGATGATGATGATGATGATGACACTCAGATTTAAACTATCCTATCTCTCAAGTTGGATCGAACTGCACATGGTGTGCGAATTTTATTATAATCGCTTAAGTAGTTTAGGAGTTCATTGAGCACAAACATTGTGACATGAGATTTATATATATTAGATATATATATATATATATATATATATATATATATATATATATTATATATATATATATGTATATATATATATAATAACCGCAATAGTTAAGCCGGCTACAACCGGCAGCGACTACATCCATATTTATATATATAATAACCATAATGGTTAAGCCGGCAATAACCGGCAGCGGCTACATTCTGCATGGAACCGAACTCTTACATTTACGTGTGTACTTTATCTATGTTGGCAGCTCTGCGATCGACTTTCAAAAATTGGAAGTTTAGGAATCCGTGACCTCAAAGTCACCGCTGACTATTTAGTCAGCGGTGATTTCGAAATCGCATTCGTAATTCAAAAATAGGTCTCCTGTTACGTCGTGTCAGTCCAGCTACCATGTTGCAACACAGTAAGTACTATCCACTCGTACTCGTATCTAGCGAGCGCGTGCGGACAACAACAGTTTTTGGCGTAAACACATTCTGTATTAGGAACCACAAATTATGATGCCCATTTCGCTTATAAACAATATACGTTTTACTCCCGATAGGTAAATAAAAATCATAATTCATAAAACGTAGGTACATAATCGACACGTCCACGTACGTTCACATAGAGGTAACCATAACAATTTTCACTCAAAAATGAACTTTACTGCTTAGTTTCAAGGCACTGGTTCGTTCCGATGAGCGGGCGTTATCTCTATATTTTTCATTTCGGCATTACCGCTCTCACCAACTGATGCGTGTATAATACGTTTTCAACCGCCCCGCCGGGAAATTGAGGAGTCTGAAGAACGTCGTGGTACGCGTTTCGTTATGTGAAAGTGTACAGTTTATTACAGTTCAATTTTATCGCTTGTGAAGATACAAATTAGTGTGTTATACAATATAGTGTTTGTAAGGTCTCACATTTATGAAATGATATAGAATAAATCTCTGAATAGAAGGCGCCCGCGCTGTAAAATAATTTACGTCGCTGTTTTTTATATAAAGACCAAGCAAATTACTATTACCTACTCACCTGATTCTAAGCGGAAATGGGGTCGAAATACGAAGAAAGTTAATTAGTAAAAAAGTTCAGTTCAATCCATGTAGTGGATAGCGGATGCTTAATTCACACACACACATAATATATATCGGCGAGGGTGATTCACGTTCGTTATCCTCGGCCATAGTTATTATCTATCAGATGGGCGTACGCAGGGTAGTGTTGGCAGAATAATTATAAAGTCTGTAGTTTGATGCACAAAGTATAATTCGGAATATGGTAGGTACACGTAATTATCACAATCAACTTGTATAGGACACGCGACAGTTTCTAGACGCCTTAACTCGAGGCCCGCTGTCGTAAGACTGAGCCCCGTTACAGCCGACCGCTGCGTCGTAGACTCCGTCGAGCGCGGTCTACCCGCACTGGCGTCCCATTACCGACAGCGTGGTCTACCCGCACTGGCGTCCCATTACCGACATATATATATACCGGAATACCGGTTTCAAAGTGTCGCCATCTCTGAGGTTTCGGGTTTGAGTCCGGATGGGGGCAGATGTTTGTCTGATGAATGCATTTGTGCTAGTTATGTTTGTTTATATATATTTCTATAAAAATATATATAAGTATGTATGTATCTGTTGACTTAGATCTAATAAGACAAACCTTACAAGTACTCTCTTTGGGCTAGGCTAAGTGGTGTGGTGTATTTCTTTCAAAATATTTGTTTATTAAATTCTTTCATATTTTTTTTATTGACACAAATATTTCATAATAATGTAATTTGGAACAATACCAGTGTAATTTAAAATGAAACCTGTAAAGGTTACTTTGTTGGATATTCATGCATTAGTTATTAGTAGAGAATATAGTCTATTTTGGCTTGGCAAAGGCAAAGGCAAATATTTACTTACGTATCAAACGTGGCATACGATACTTTTTTTAATGTTGATTCTGCAAAATGTTCCTGAAATACAACTCTATCTTAAGACAGGTTTTTCTGGGTTTTTCCCTAATCCAAGCAACAAATGTTGGGCCATGATTATGTATCTTCCCAGAAAGCACTAGAAGGTATGACGTTCTGTTTTGATTTTGGTTTAAATAAATGGTGATTAATTTTTGAAGGGGCGTGTTAAAATATATGTAATCTATGGAAAAATTATTTCAATCTTAATCATAGTTTCTAATGAACGCAACCCAAAGAGACTTCCGTCTAGTTTATTATTATTATGTTTTTGAGTAACTTCTCAGGCGTCTACCATTCTGTGTGCATTATACACATAAAATAAAAGTGTTTTAACAAGTGAATCAGTGCAGTTCATTTAATATTTCCATAAGCACTATGTAAGGTATAATAAATTGACAGTTCCTGTCAAAAACGCACACGAACTTAGCAATATGAAGTTAGCAACGCAATGCGCATGTATATTTTTTTTACATAAGTCCTAAAAAAAGATGCATAAACAGTAACAAATATATTCAAATATTAAATAAATTCCAATTTGAGAGACTACTCGAAGTCAATAGTATTGAAGTCAAAATTAAGCTTCGCGTTCTAAATACTCGTACGGGCGCATACCTTTCCTCATTAATTGAATACCCAGAAGAATATTAGATGAGCGATCCAATTAGCGAAGCTACCTATTTGAGAATGAAATCTGTCGGACGAAGCAACAGCTCGGGGGCGTTTCCAAGGCGACGGGAGCCATCCATGACTTATATATATTTCACTAGACGAAGCGAAATAAATTCAGTAGACAGTCGATAAACGAACCAATCACTTTAGTGGTAAAGGGAGTTTGTTATTTTCTTTGTCTATCATAGTTTTAAGAGTGCTGGGAAGTGATGAATCGTGGATGGAGTAGCAATTTTCAAAAATGCATGTTTTGCACACTACTTTAAACTGACATTTTGAGGCAAGATTCTCCACTTCCTGTTTCGGTTTATATCTGCAGTTTTGTTCAAGTTAGGTTCATAATATTTTATGAAACACGCTAAATTCCTTTACGCGTTGTTAAAAGATCTATGATTTTCAAGAATATCTGTAAATTCTGTACTGAAACACGCAACAAAGACGGCCATCTTGGAAACATGTCGCTAGGTACAAAGCGAAGCTTGTGAAGAGTTGTGAAGGGTTGTGAAGGTATGTGCTAGTGCATCTTGCGGGGCCTCTAAGCTTATAGCTAGGTGCAAAGTCTTTGGTTTAATTTGTAACGTCTATACTATTAGAATATTCTAGAATTTTCTCAGAACTTGCAATTATATGTAAAGTTTTATCTTCTAATGCAAATCTGCCCATCTGCTAGTTTTCAAGCTACGCTCATGCAATCTACGCATCTGAATTTCTATATTAAATCGTGTCATGCATGTATAGAGTTCAAGTATGGAAATATATTGAACACCTCTAGATAGTCGGCATGGACTGCCCTAGGAAAGTGCTCGCTACACCCAACTTGTATGTAGGATACACTGGGGGTACTCCCCCGCAGCACTGCCGTTAGTGTTAAGCGAGCTGGACAGAGGTGATCTATTAACACTCAAGCCCAACACAACTTTGTGTTAATTCCATTGGGAATCGCGTATAGTATTACTGTATGTGCACTTGTAAAATAAATAATATATAAGGAACTGTAAAAAAAAGACTAACACAAACAAAAAAGAGTGCGAACCAAAGAGTCCGCAGAAAACCAAAAAGAGTTAAAAAAAAATTGGTGGTATTCTGTCGATAATGTGTAGTACTGTAAGTGTTATGCTTGATATGTTATAACTACGCAAGTGCTATTAGCTATTAATCATAATCTACTAGAAAACTAATAGATGGACAGGTATATTTTTTACTTTATAAACTGATCATCAAGTATTTGACTTCTCAGTTGCTACCTACCTATGTAATGTATTATAAGTCTTTGGTATCAAATTGTCTCAACTTTACCTTAGAATAATATTTTATTTCCAATTTAACTGAGTACAAATGCATTTAATACTTATAAATTTCAAAGAAGATCGTAATCTTGTTGTATCACTAAATTGCACTATTTATGACTTTCACTTTTAGCACTTTTATTGGATTGAACACTTGTAATTTACTTTTCTCTTTACTTTTTACTGTATATTTGTTATAATTTCTTAATATTTTCAACGATTTCTCTTGTTTTGTTGAGAACATTCTCGATTTTGACAATGTATGACAACAGTCAGACGTGATGTCACATAATTCCAAGTGTCTAAATTTAAATTTATTTATTACTAGCTGTGCCCGCGACTTCGTCCGCGTGGAATGCAATAAAAAAAAGTTGTTTTTTTTTTTATTTTGTTTTTGTCATTTTTCTAAAATAAGTTACTCCTTATTACATAAGCTATCTGCCAGTGAAAGTCCCGTCCAAATCGGTCCAGCCATTCCACAGATTAGCCGGAACAAACAGACAGACAGACAAAAATTTTAAAAATATGTGTTTTTGTATGTGTACCGTATATGCATTCATATGCATGTAGTAGAAAGCGGTTATTTTAATATTACAAACAGACACTCCAATTTTATTTATTTGTATAGTTTTTTTATGCCATGTTAGACTCCTTTCTATGAATTTTATGCCATAATTTTAAATTTATGTATTTAGTATAGAACATCATATGTGGCTAATATAAAAGGCGGTCCAGGGTCTCTAGGCGGACATTCTGATTCTGATTCTCATTCTGATTCTACATTCTTCAATATATCTTGTATACTATCTTAAGCTCTCTATAAAGATAAGAGTCTACAACTCTAAGAGTACTGCGTGAGTGAATACTCTGCTGCACACTACTCTAAAAGAATATCTACCAATAAAATTGTGCCACGTATTATTGCTGCCACTTCGAGCCTTCTACGCTTTCGACCTGCCCGCCTGCTGCTGCATCCCTGCCAGCCTGCTGCGGAATACCTGCTTTTTTACTTCAACATTTGTAAGTTTTACTCTAAATCAGCCTCAAAATAAATAAAAAATAGTTCCTTACATAGAATTGTTTAAAATTTTCTTTACCTGAGACTCTATTACAGGGTCGTCTGTCTGTGTACCTCCGTCTTATTTATTTCTAGAACATATTAACAATATTAGCAGATTTAAAATGTAAAAGATAGTTATAATAGTTAAATTTTAACAATTAACTTTGCACTTAATTTTTTAATAAAATAATATGAAACAGTCGTAACAATAAATACTGTCAATATTTCACCAAAAGCATCAGTTGATATTGAACAATTGATAATTCGAATCAAACATCGCGACCGTCATAATTCGCCCCCAATCTAGGTCGAACCCTTATACGGAATTACAGACCCTCCAAAAGCATTACGCCACAGTACAAACACGAAAGTATATCATATTTTTTATCATTTTCCATGATTTTTTCTACCATGCACTACTAAATTGTGGAATGAATTGTCGCCTGCAGTATTTCTGAACGGATGCGATACCAAAACCTTCAAAATAAGAGCATCTTCCCATTTAAAAGGCCGGCAACGCATCTGTGACTTCTCTGGTGTTGCGAGTGTCTATGGGCAGCGTTATCACTTACCATCAGGTGATCCGTTTGCTCGTTTGCTGTCCTATCCTTTTTTTTTTTTTCCCCTGGGGAAAATGCATCAAATTGCATACCCCGGCTGTGGCGAGCCGGCGGTTATGTGGGGCTCTCCTCCCCAGAAGGGGGAGGCCTACCCACTAAAAACCTCAGGGATGGCCTTCCTCAGGCATGTAGGGGGCCCCCGGGAACTCCGCTCCCCTGCCTAGAGGGGAGCCCTCCTCGGGGGAGGCTACTACCTCCCCCGGTCTCCTCCACCGACGACGCCCCCCGGCCACGGAAGGGGCGTGGTCCATCCCGGGTTTGCTGTCCTATCCTATTAAAAAAAATTGTTATACATTAAAAACTGCGTTGATATCAGAGTGCTTACGCGGAACTGGATGTACACAATTATTACAAAGATAAGTGTTTTATCTTTAACCCGGCGTGAGTGAGGTTGGGTATGTCATACCCGAAAAGTTTCTAAACGCAGATATTTTAATGTTACTGTTGCCATGCAAGTCCTGGTGTTTCAGTAGCTGGAGGTAAAGATGCAAGGGGTGAGGTACAGTATCGAGTTTAGTGTTGCACCGGCGGCGACGGCAAATACACATGCGTACCCGCGGCTGGGGTATGGAATTGTGGTTTAATTTTGGTGCTCTATTACATGATCTCACAAGACTTTTCAGTTCCTTTTTTATTTATAATAATTAGAAGACACTATTGTTATATTGATTTACCAAAGTTGGAATTTTGTTAGATTTTTATGGTAAAAGAAATTAATTGCCTGAATTTGTATTTTTCGAAAATAATTTAGATATTGTGTTATTTCAATAAAAAATAATGCTGCTTAACTTAATGTTGATATTTTATTTACTCATCTTGTTGAATAGTTACTATTATTAATATATCTTAAGCATTAATTCTAATTTCACAATCATAGTATTAAAAATTTTACATCAAAATTTCTCATAGCTGGTGTAACAATTTCTCACCTCATTCACGCCGGGTTAATCTTAATTCTCTGCGTGATGTTCTTTCTTTAATCAATACTGCATAAATGTATCATGGTTCATTTTCTTCTCATGTATGAAAGAAAGACTTTATATTGCTCTTTTATTCTGTCATAAACACTTAATAGCGGCGATGTTTTTCCATTGACACTTTTTTTTTTATATTACGATGGTGGCGAACAGACTTACGGCCCACCTGATAGTAACCTTAGCCTATGGACATTTGAAACACCAGGGGTATCACTCGCACGTCGCCGATGCACTAAAAATCTATTTACTCCAATTTCGAAGAACCCTATACTGTATTCTACTATCCCGGTCGTCCAGTTAAAATATGCTAAACACTTCCACCTTCAGTACGTTTCATTAACTATTTTCTGTTGTTTAAGAAAAATGTAAAACAGCACTAACGTCATATGTCCAGTGATGAGCGTCTATTGGCTAAAATAATTATGTATATATAAGTACATATCGTCTTTGTTTTTAATCTGTGGATATTATTGCCATCAAAATTTTAAAAAGATAAGAAAACAAACTCTAGCTAACATGATGTAGCAGATGAATTCTTCTTCATTAAATCAAAGCAAATCAAAAATTTATTCTTCAAATGGGATTTTCATAATCGCTTTTGCACGTTAAGGATGCTATGCCATTGGTTCACAAGTCTTTGAGGGAAGACTTTGTACTGGAGAGAACCAGCAAGAAAACTATCTTTTATTTCTCCAGGTATTTTTACAAAGTAGTCAAGTTCTTCCTTTACTATTTTAAACAAATTAACATTAAATCGAAAAATATATAGGTTGACTTGATAAGGATAGTAAGTCTCAGCGTCCACGTTTGACATTAGCTGTTCTCAACTAGAGTTTAAAACATGGGGTGAAAATACCTTACTTATCCGCGTGCACTATGCAAATGTCGAACAATTTAGATGCTCGGCCGTTACAGCATTTACACTTATTTATGCCGGCAATCTACGTAAAATATACAGGGAAGGGGTTAAATTGGCCGTTGGTACCTAATATTAAAATAGCGTGACGCAATGGCTTCATAAAAACAATTATGTGCCATAACAGCCACTTTCTACCAGGCCTCAGCGTGCCTATGTGTCACATTCTTTTTTGAATGTACCTCTTTCGAACTCCAAATTTTACTCCCGTTCCTTTACTGTTCGTACTGCTAGGATTGTGGAATGAGCTGGCAGCCAGTGTTCAAGATTGTCAATCCATTGCTTCTTTTAAGCGCAATGTAAAGGAACACTGCCTATGTAGTTTGTCTTTTTGTCTTTGACTACTTTATATATATTTTTAGGATTAGGATTTTTAGATTAGGAGGATTTTAATGTTTTTCTATCAAACATTCGCGTTGGTCTGTCACCATAACTTTTAACCATTATATTTAACATATACATATATAATAATATACACATACATACTCGTGACAGGTTGGTTTAGCTCATGATTGAGTTATTGTGTGTGTTGTGCTGGTTGACTTCGCTCTTACTCCAACCATCCCAGGTTTTACCAGAATGCCAGAAGCTTCTTGAGGTTTCTACATGCTTTCGCGAAGGATACTCGCTTCTGCACTCCGTGAGAACGTGTCGTGGTGCTTCCTCTGCCTCCATTCTCTCTGGATAGAGAATTGTCTGTCGCAACAATTGTGAATAGGTGCTTATTCAGGGGACAGTGTCCGTTTGAGGCTTCTATGACTAGTAGCAAGTCATTTCCAACATAAGTACCACAACTCAATGCAAAGTTGACAACCTTCTGCAATTTGATACATGAATATAAAATGATATCGCCACTCTCGCTTTAACATTCGTGGATCTGTGTTAGAGCAGGACGTTTTGCGAGTTTTGATATCAATTTTGTCAAAGTCTTTATGATCATCAGACCATGAGTGGCTTAAAGCTTAGATCACTGGTATCTTTTCCAGTCACCTTATCTAAGTCACTCCCTTGTTACTATGTTTATGCGAAAACCTGTGTTGCTATTTCCCGTCCGTATAGCCTATTTCCGGTTGCATCCCGATGAACTCGTTTGTACGGAAGTAGCACTTGATTAAAAAATTGTTGTTTCAAATGTTTGACACGTCGTAAGGAAGAAGGCGAGGTTATTTACTGCAAATATTTGTGATTGTAGCCAATATTTACAAGTAATACGAGAAATTAATAAAAAGTGAATTAATAGCTGCATAATAGAGTTTAATATTTTATTAATAATATAACTTTGTTTTTGGAACTGTGTGGTTTTTGATAGCTATGAAAGAAGTAAATTATTTATACAAATTGATGTGTAAACTTCTCATGCTAGTTATAGTATTTAAGGCGACCGGTGTATTATTATTTCAACCAGTAGATGCTTACTTCTGCTCACTTTGTGGGAAGCCTACCAACGTTGTGGTGTTCGGCATATACCTGCTATATGAGGACCTTTCCGCTCTAGCGGCCGTCCGTACTGTGAGCAGTGTCTGCCCAGTGCCATTTGAGATTCGCAATTCTTCTGACGATACCGGTGACCTTGGTTTTTCTACGGATTTCATCACTTCTGATACGAATATGCAGAGCAACTTCCAGCATAGCCGTCTCCATTATCCTACTACTATTATAAAGGCGAAAGTTTGTAAGTATGGATGTATGGATGTTTGTTACTCTTTCACGTAAAAACTACTGAATGGATTTGAATGAAACTTTACCACAATATAGCTTATACATCAGAATAACACATAGGCTACAATTTTTGAGGTTTCTAATGTGAGGTCGTAAAAAAAACACATTTTTTGCGCTTATATTGCAAACGCTGACTGAATCCTACGTAGTTTATAGGAGCATACTGCAGTAGCTACCTATAGACCTATGATTAGGGCTCTGCAGTGCTTAGTTACCGTATTTCTTACTTATTACTAGACTAGACGGGACGAACCTGAAGTCCACGCGAACGAAGTCGCGGGCAAAAGCTAGTATATATATATATATATATGTGTGTGTTTCTAAAGTGTACCTACATTTTAATGTAATACATCAGTCGAGCCCTAGCGTTTAAATAATTAGACCGAATCGTTTTAGTGGGGTGAGTAGAAGCGGCCTTATATTTTTTTTCATGTGGCCGAGCAAAGGTTATTTGCCTACGCAACCGCCGTCAGATTATACGGAGTGTCGCGGGATGGGAGCTTGTTCCAGTTTTTCAATATTTATGGCGCCCGTGATTCGTCGCCTGGAATCGCCTCGTAAATCCATTTTTATGGTACTGGATTATTGAGAGGTAATTTCAGTTTACTGACAAATTATATTTGACAATCTGTATTAATTGTTCTATTACGTTGTATGAAAGGAATGTTCTATATCACAAATTTGTGAATCATACGTCGGTTTGACTGCGGTACTATTAATCAGATTTACAGAGAATTTGGACGTTATTTATGATACACTAGGTGGTGCCCGCGACTTCGTCTAGTCAGTCAGTATTTCGAGTAGCTTATATTAGTGTGGCGTATATCTTTATAAATTGTAGCCTGTATGTTAGTCTGATGTATATAGAGCGGACCCGACAGACTTCGTCCTGTCAAAAAGATTTGTATAGTGGCAGTTTTTTGTTCCTACTTGAAATGACATATGATGACATTAAATTTGTTTGACAGAGCTAACGTCACTTTTTTGTCTTGCCAAAGGTTCAAATTGGCTTTTAAGTATTAATACAAAAATGTTGACTTTACACTTTTTCAAATTTTATTCTTTTATTTTCTCTACATACAAACCTTCTCTGGACTTCTAACAATAATTCAAGAACAAAATTAGCCAAATCGGTAAGGGCATTGTTGAGTTATGCGCTGACCAACACATTTTGCGATTCATTTTTTATAAGATTATTGTAAAGTTTAATTAAAATCCATTAAGTAGTTTAAACAATTACAAACATAAAGCAAAAGGACGGATTTAATTCATCCATACTTACATACTTTCACGTTTAAAATTACATGTAGTTTCTGTGAGATTCTCAGTAAACTTTCTTCTCAGTAAACTCCACTAGAATCACAATTTTCTCGTTTGTCAATAAAAAATCAAAGTATGTGTCTCTATATAGTTATTATATATATATATATATATATATATATATATCGTTACTGAATTCATTATATGAATGAAACTTAATTAGTATATAATTATAACAGATTTTTTATGACCTAAATATTTACCGAGGTTACCAGTTTATATGTCCCTTCGGTATATTCAAATGACATAAGTTCCAGTGCTGCTGCAGCTTGAGTTTTGGGTTTTGAGCGTGGGGTAATCCTGCCATGTACTCATTCGCATAGCAATAACATGTTTATTTTTCGAATGTCATACGTACTATCGGGGACACTGGCGCCTTACCAGTCCTAGAGCGTTTGTCGCTTGCACACTGCACGATGCTACGGCTACAAGCCACGCCTTCCGTTCATTCAACAATTGTGCTCGCGCGGAAACATGCAAGCGAGATAGCGATAAGCGAGCGATATTAAAAAAATATATCTCTATGGAAAGGGTATTACAAAAGAGATTTCAAAATCGTTTGTTTGAAATCTGTTTTGGTATAATGAATGGTCGTAGTAAATCGTAGTAAAATACGTAACCAATCAGGGATAGCTACGGATCGCGTAGTCGTGCCCGGTGCGAGCCGCTTGCACACGAATATTTCTAAAAAGTGGTAAGGCGCGAGAGACCCCGATAGTACATTCTATGATTCAGCTGATATTTTTATTGTGGAGCGAAATATAGTGAACACATAAAGTATGTTTGCGCCTCTGCATGAGGATAGACAACTAGGATATGCGCTGTGGTGATATTGTTAATGGCCGCTAAAATTCCTTCTAATGATAGGATAGTATTCTTCTTTGTTAATTTATAGTTATAATTTATAATATCGCATAAATCGCATCAGCATAGTCCCAACGCGCGCGTTACAAATTGGAACATCGTTAAATACGCTTAGCGAGGACAGAACCAGCGGTGCGTCCGAACATGAAAGCTGAGGTGCATGTGGCCGTTGCCGACCGCCCGCCCGCCCTGAACCCCCCTCCAGTCTCCCTCGTAGTGAAATGAAGCAAGTACGACTGTTCAAATAGAATAAAAAAAAGTACAGGTTCTTCTATGGGGAAATGTATGGCATTTTACAAAAACGTTCCACAAAGTGTTATCGATTTTCCTTTACACAGACTTACATAATCGATAGACAATAATTTGTGAAAAATACTCATATGAGCAAAAAGTTAGTATACTGTTGAGAATTACTTGAATGATAACTGCTGACCCGCCTCGGCTTCGCACGGGTGCCATGCTTATGTAAATATACCTACTACAAAATGTCCTTATATACAACGTTCACAGCTTTTTTGGCATTAGACAATACAAACATATTTTAATCACTGTGTAACCATGTGACAAGCAAGTAAATAAATAAAGTAAATAAATAAATTTTGCTTAGAGCGCAATAAAGCGTGCTTATTTACGACATCACAAAAGAAACCTATTAATTTATCAGTGTTTCTCTACTATATTATGCATGTATTATACATACTACTATATCTAGTTCGGTAATGGATGCTGATAGTTATGAACGGCTATAGAACTACATATTATTTCTGAAATATGTTTATAATATGTCATAACTAGAATAAGAAAAATGTTTTTGCAAATAAAGATTATTATTATTATTATTTATATATTTAATTAATAATCTTAAATTTAAGTTTTTTACAATATAGATATATAAAATAAATATAAATACTATAAAAAACTTAAACCTAGTATGCCGCCGGTAGCGAGGCAAGGCCCAAACAAACCGGTGGTTAGGGCTGCAGACAGAGAAATCTCCGGACAATACGTGCCGTGTCGAGAATCACTGCTTTTTGTATCCGACCCTTGATCCATCCGTCAAGCGAGAGCCTCTTAAGATGTTGATCGAGACTCTTTGCTATCAAGCCATTCGCAGACACAACTATCGGAACAATGATTGTCGAATCAACATCCCACATGGCGGTTACCTCGTATGCCACGTCAAGGTACTTACTGGCTTTGTCCTTCTCGGCTTTTACGAGGTTCTCGTCATGAGGGATAGTAATATCGACGAGCATTGCACGGCGTTGGGAGCGGTCGACCACCACGATATCAGGTTTATTGCACGCAATAGTCCTGTCCGTGATGATAGAGCGATCCCAATAGAGCAACACACGGCCATTTTCAAGAACTGGCGCTGGTGCGTACTTATAGTACGGTGTCTCATGCTCAACAAGGCCGTATTGAAGGGCAAGTTGTTGATGGATGATCCTGGCTACTAGGTTGTGTCTATGCAAATACTCACCGTTTGCAAGATGAGAAAAACCAGAGATAATATGCCTAAGTGACTCTGCGGGACGGCGGCATGCCCGACATATGTCGGCGGTACCGTCCTTTATTATTATTATTATTATATTATTATATAAACCTTCCTTAAGAATTACTCTATCTGTTAGAAAACCGCATCAAAATCCGTTGCGTAGTTTTAAAGATCTAAGCATACACAGGGATACGATACTATGTAGTGATAACTCAACAGTTACGTTGGCCAATATTTTGATTATAGTAGATAATATAATGAAACTATATATTTTATAGATATTATGTGAACTTGTTTAAACTTGAAAAGAAAGTTGGGTTCAGACTATTTTTCTGAGGCCAGCTTCTAATTGATGATTCGTGAAAATAAAGGAAAAAAAATTAACAGCCCTTGCTGGGTTTCTTGCAAGTTCTTTCCAGCACAAGGTCTCCCGCTGTAGACTAGTCGACCAAAGGTGTATCATCTTTTTACGTCATCTTTTACGTGTAGATTTTCAAACAAATTATATATGGCGCGTTGGAAATTAAGGGAATGAACGAAATTGTGACCAGAACCAAAGTGGAGATTTTTAAATGCGACGAACGGATATCGATCTATAATGTTATAATTAGAATTGTATATTCAGGGCTAGTGAGTGTTTATAGATGTAGAGTCTATATTTACATGAGAATGTATTTATAATATTGTCATTGTAAGAACCTTGACCCTGATTAAATTTATAGCTAATTAGAACTTAACAGATAGTGATATTTTCTCTACGCTTTTTCTAGTGAATAGATGGGTTGTAAAAGAAGGATGAACGTAGAACCACACCAAAAAACAATGGAAATGGAAGCTTTGCGATTAATGACTGGAGTGATCATGAAGAAATATTATGACATATGTAGATATAAGAGAGAAATTGGTTTGAAAGAGTAATGACAAATATTGTGAAAGGAATGTTTTAATGGTCTGGCTGCATGAAGAATTCATAAAGCGATGCGATGCGATGTGCATTGGTAAATGGCGCAATTACCTAGAACAATTAGACTCTAGACCAGCCCTTTCTTCATGATGCCTTTGTGAAGAAAGGCCAAGTCAAGTTCTTTGATTTGTATCCTTAACCGACGACTGTGTATGGGGAACTAATGATAGTGGAGAAAGCTGGAGAAAACTGTAATTTATGGTTACTCCCATGGAAAATATGGGTTAGTATATGTATTTATGTTAAACACTACGACAGTTATTTGGTCGGTCGTGGTACCGTCCTCAGGTCGTGGTGGTCCTCACGGCATCCCACGGCCCTGTCACCCCGCGGGCAATTCTCCTCGGCGCGTCTGGCGGCAATGTCGGATGCGCCGTCGATCGAGCGCTCTGGCAGGCGCCTGTGGAGGAGCATCGCTAAGGTTTTTAGTGGGTAGGCCTACCCCCTTCTGGGGAGAAGAGTCCCACATAATTCTGCACTTTTCCCGGGGTGCAGGGTATGCAATTCAATGCATTTTCCTCAGTGATAACAAAAAAAAAGTCAGTTATAGGACATCAAAACAAGAATGATGCAGAGCTGACAGTGATAATCAAGCAATATCAGCTGAGCTGATGCACAAGTCTTATAATGCTGGAAGAGATATCTTACAAAGATAAGCTCGATATTGTACATCATTTTATGTAACACTAGCTTCGACAGACTTCGTCCTGTCAAAAAGATTTGTAAAGTGGCAGTTTTTTTGCTATAAACACGGAGCACGATACCTTTCCAACGAATGCAAAGCCGTGGAAATCTGTTCGTGCGTTCTGGAGTTATAGCCTTAGTTATAGTTATAGATTGTACCAGAATATACCCATTGAAGGTATCTCTTAAGGTACTTTTTTTTTGGTCACTTTTAGAGTGAATTATAACCTGACCCAATTTTTTAACAGAAATATGTTCATCTTTGAAAATGTATTTTTCATTAATGTATGTGGATGCAAAAACAAATAAAATAGTTCTATTTCAACGATAACGTACTTGTTCTCCTTCACTATGTTCCTTCGCTACGTTCCAATTTACGTGAGCCGCGAGATGTAGGCAATGAAAAAATGGGACTCGTGTGCCGATGATTCGGGCTACGCATGTTTTAAATCTTTGCCGCAGGGCGAGGTCCCCATGGAAATAGGTCAAAATAATGCCTTGATTTATTCAGCCAATCGGCTTATTCGCGAATTATTGTTTCCTTATTCTTTGATTTGTATTTGTACACGTTGCGCTACGATTGATTGAAAAGTACTCAAAGCCCTGTATTGTAAGTACGTAAATTCGTGACAACGCTGTCGCGTCACGTCTTTTTCTAACTTACTTATACATAGTAGGTTAGAGCGAGACGTGTGGTAAGCGACGACAATATATTTTATGGTCGATTTTAATAGTACAGACCCAAGAGCGTTAGACAAAGTATCGACCGCATTCGTTTAGTTATCGATATCGTTTCAGTATCGAATGGTATTGTATGGGAATGATTCCAAATTGTGGGATCAGCCTCTTACGTTCCATTTTAATGGATAACGGAACGATCTCGGATATATAAAAAATATATTGCCTTGAGGAGTGTGAGAAAATAATGGAATATAACAATTTTATTCTTTAGAAATATAGTATTTTTATATTCATTTGATTATTTGGTGTGGTTATTTCGAATACCAGCTGATGCCCGCGACTTCGTCTGCACAGGATTATTATTTCGAGTAGCTTATATTAGCTTAGCATATATCTTAATAAATTGTATCCATCCATACAAAAATTTGTGTTTAAAATAGTGATTGGTTAGTTACTACGAATATGAGTTGGAATACGAATTCTACTACGAATTCTGAGTCGGGGTGGCTGGCTACCATCCTCAACATACATTTAAAAAAAGGTATAGGTTTGGGTGGGCGCTCACTATACTGGCTCAGGCTTATTAGGAAACGCCAAAGCCTCCTTTGTTAGTTGTCAGGATTGATCTAGAGCATATGAGATTCGTGTGTCGGTTCTCGTTAAAGTTAGATTAGCTAAGGGTTAAAAGTACGGAATTAATAATAAAATCATAATATATAACAAATTGCTACATGTACTGACAGAACTGGAAACCGTTAAGTTGAGACAAAAAATGAAACGGTTTTTAATTGAGAATGAATTTATGACACTCAAAATTACTGAACTTATGTTCTTACCAATTGATGTATTTTTTGGTTTAATGTATAATTGAATACGCATAATTAATATAATTGTAATTAGTAATGAATAACCGTAAAAATATTGTAATGATAAGATGGTAACTACTGTAATTTCTTATTCTGTTATTATGACTCTATTACTCTTCTATGATATTTTTCAACACACTTCCTCATAAAGTGGTTCTAATCCCATGGCAATTAGGCACATAATGACACCTATAATCTAACTGTGACTTTTTCATTACTATTATTCACGAGTGAGTAATAGTTTCTTTTTTAATATTATTGGTTGAGTTACGCTTACATTTGCGCTAAAAAGCTATCCGCGAAAAGCCCAAAAAAAAGAAACCTCATTTTTTAGTCTATGGCCGATGCGCGCGCATGTGAAAACAAATTAATTTATCCCGCCATTACGAAATTTATTAGTCTATGGCCGATGCGCGCGCATAGGAAAACTGATTAATTTTTCCCGCCATTACGAAACATTTTTCACAAATCGTCTCGTTTTCTCTTTTGAAGTTATTTAGTTAGTTATTAATTAAGATGTCTGCAAATACAATTTATGAAGAAAATGGTATTTTATTTAAGTATTATTTTATTCAGAAGTGTGTTGAAAAACGTTGTATGATACACGTGTGTATTGATGATTACCGTCCTCGGCTCCTTAAGACCCTCGCCTGACGGCTCGGGCCTCAATGCGCCTCAGCGGTAGTCACCAACATTACACACTTGTACCATAATGTACTGTTGTATTGCTGAGATAAAAAAGAACAATTCCTAAAATAGGTTCTGTATTTGAGCACCCTGTTATAAAATGTCGATTTCTCCAAATTCAAGGAAGATCCCCAGCACTGGGACGTAAATATGTCTGTGATAATGCTGATATTTCTGCTTATGACATATTCATAAACATCTCAGCATTAACAATTATTTCAGTACCACAAACAATTCACGCCCTTGAATCACGGCGCTCGGCTTTAGGCGTTATGTGAGTGACAGCTGTCAACTGCTTACTTTGTACTTATGCGGCACCAAGAGGACTCAACAACGCTCGATAGCTACGTAAAGTGTAGTGAGAGGGTTTGTTATGTAATATATGATGAAACTAGCTGGTGCTCGTGGCTTCGTCTGCACAGATGGTAGATTTTTTCCTACTTGACACTTGTCGTCATATTTAGGACAATTCATAAATGTTAAAACCTTAATTATTATACGCAGTCATTGTAATGTAAATATGTAATTCTACTTCACATGCTTGAGGTAATACCATGATGATAGATTGCAGATTTAACTACTGTCTCTTTTTTGTTTGTGACATTATCCAATAGATGGCAGCACAGTGAGTCACGTGGCGGCACACAGTTGCACATTGGATTTTAAAAGGTGTAATAATTAGATATGACTTGGTTGGGATCAGTATTTAGTCAGTCGAGGAGAGTGCAAGTCATAAAAGTCACTTTAGTATTCCATTACTTTAAATAATTAAGCCGTTATTTCTAGAAGGTGTTGATATTGTAGATAACACAAATCTGGTTGAAATGTCGCTGGTAATATATCCCGGTCAAAATATGGCGACACATTTCTTATTGGTTTTAATTTAATTTATAAAATATGATTACTTAAATGTGATGTTTTTTTTTACATTTTTGAAGATTAAATTTTATTGGTAGCTTGGTGTTGGGAACCTTTAATGAAATTAAATAAACTTTATTTTTCTGGTTCTAAATAATACTCAAAGATACTCCAGATTTTATTAATTCTCTTCCAACTTAATTTTCACATGTCTATCTGGCCAAAGCACCGAAAATAAAAAAAAAAATACAAATTGGTTCTGGTTCTGGTCAAAAAAAATTGCTGGTGTTACCAACACTTACTACAGTTGAAGATATACTATTAAAAAAGTGTTTTGCAAGAATATAGAAAAGAAAAAATGTTTTACAAGAAATAAAAACGGGACGGCGTGGGACTAATATCTTTCTAGTTTATAATATTTTACAAAATAAAGTAATATTTATATTTTTAATTAGAGAAATATTCAATACATAATTGCGTAAAGTAACCAGCTTTATTCTTCATTATTCTACATAAGTAAATTAAAAAGGTGAGAAGAAAAATGTTGTCTATTCTCAATTTGAATTTGATAGCAAAATATTGTCAAGGCCAGCTAGCTAAACGTATGACGTTGCTTATTAGAACAGATAGAATCGATGTTATCGGCCTAATACGGTAATCCCGAAAAAATTAGAGTGCACGAATGCTAGAGTCATTTAAAAAAAAAACTTGTCGGTAGCTATTTTCTATCCCTGGGTCCTTAGTTGCTAATTTTTTTGTTCTATCATATAAAAATTCATTAAAAGCAGATGTCCATAATTGTACGTGTTCGCGTTTGTAAGTGGTCTCATGTAATGAATGAGACCATTGATTCATAAGTATCAACAGTCAATAAGTTGTGGACTGTTTCCTTTAGTTATGGCCTCAGACACACGTATACGAGCGACTTTTATTTTATAGACAATATGTCATAATTTAATGAAAAATGAAAACAAATTGTTAAGAAACAATTTAATTACAATGAAAAATATCAACATAAAATTTAAAAATAACAACTTATAACTTTGTGACAGATATAATGAATACAGTACAGTTTATACATTTAAAAAAGTTATAAAGCGGGTTTATGTGTAGAGTTCAAACTGCTTCGAGACAGCGGCGATAAATCTACGTGTGTTTCACTATTATGTCGTCCAGTGTAGCATTAAGCAGTTATTTTCCCACCGGCAACTAACATGTCGGAGTATCACTGTAACTAGTAATCTACTGCTTAGATGGGCTATTTTCTAACCACAAATGGTTAGTATTTTCCGCTTTACATTGCTTTATATTGTTCACATCTCTTACGTCTGTTTTACACAATGCATGCTAGACTAGACAGTTTTTTGCATTGTTTATGTCTGTAGTTTTACATGTATGAATATTATGCTAATGCCCGCCTTTAATATGTAGTTTTCCAGCAATGTCTTCCAGAGTATAAATGCCAAACTCGGACAAAACTTATCTTATTATCAAGCATAAGCAAATTTAAAAGAAATAATGAATAGTAAGTTAGTTCGCGAAATCGAATTTCGATAGCGAAGTCAAATTAGATTATCTTCACAGAAATAGCTCAAAATTTGTGGTGAATCTTTATGTGTACACAGAATTGAGGATTTTACTTCTTGTTTTAATTTTTATATCTGTTATTAGCTGGGAAGTAATAGTGTACCTGAGTTATAAGTTTGGTAGATATAGCGCCATGTTCATGGCACTGTCGCGGATTGCTCTAAAATATGCAAAAGGTATTTCATACTATGCTTTTTGACGTCACAATATGATAAAGTCTCGTAATTTGTATAAGCGTAACCACACCATTGTTAGTTAATTTGTAGATTTCCTATATTGAAAAATGTTACATTTGTTCTAATAAAAATACATTTGAGTAAATTGACTTTAAATTTAAAGCAAAATTCTTTCAAACGACACCCCCTAGTCAGCTAGTAAATATAAAGTAACGTTATCTAGTCGAGACTCAATGACGCTTAATAGATTGTTGGATACTGTTCCTCGAATGCTGATGTAGGGTTGTTGTTGGTTTTAAAAGAAGCTTGATTTACGCTTATATTTTTTTTTACATAAACTTCTGGTGACTCTAAAACACACTGGATACGAACCAAGCCGATTGTTAATCTGATGATAAGTGATAATAGTCGCTTATAATACATGTCATTCCTGTGAGATTTGCAACAAATTTGGAACCCACATAAAGAAGCCAGTGTACAAACTTGTGATATAGTACCAAAAAATAGTATTTCACTATTTTCTGCCTATCTTACAATAAAAACCGGGACATACCAATACGAACACTGCATTTTGCAATAAGCATGACGCCCCCAAACATAATTGTTTATGCATCAGTTTACAGCAATGCGAACACTGCAGTTATGATTCAGAAATAAGCAAGAAGGATGCTCATGACTCTGATGTAGTCATCTCCAAAGCGTAGTTGTTTCTCCATCAGTTTACAGCAATGCGAACACTGCAGTTATGCTGCAGAAATAAGCAAGAAGTATGCTCATGACTCTGATGTAGTCATCCCCGAAGCGTAGTTGTTTATGCATTAGTTTACAGAAATGCGAACACTGCAGCCTTGCTGCAGAAATAAGCAAGGAGGATGCTGATGACTCTGATGTAGTCATCCCCGAAGCGTAGTTGTTTATGCATCAGTTTACAGAAATGCGAACACTGCAGCCTTGCTGCAGAAATAAGCAAGGAGGATGCTGATGACTCTGATGTAGTCATCCCCGAAGCGTAGTTGTTTATGCATCAGTTTACAGAAATGCGAACACTGCAGCCTTGCTGCAGAAATAAGCAAGGAGGATGCTGATGACTCTGATGTAGTCATCCCCGAAGCGTAGTTGTTTATGCATCACTGAAAGAAATGCGAACACTGCAGCTTTGCTGCAGAAATAAGCAAGGAGGATGCTAATGACTCTGATATACTCATTGTTTATGCATCCTAACCACAATCCAAGCATATTGTTAATGCATACTAATTTATGTTGTATATATTGCAGATATTGTGCAGTGAATGGAAAGTTCCAGACTTTGTTTACAAAGTTACTGAGTGACCGCGTAAACAAATTGTGCATAGTTCAGAGTCACCTGCGGTCCTCTGGCACTGTTTAGCATCCGGAACTGATTTTATCGCGCGCTCTCGAGAACTTCCATGTTCATAATTTGTAGAAGCGTTGAAACTTCTAACGGTGTTAGTTGAAAACGACTTTGAGAGTGTTTATGGTAACAGAGACAATATTGAAAATTCTAATAGATTTGTAATATTATGAGTTTAAAGTATAAAATTGCTGATTTGTGTGAATATTTCAAAGAATTTGGCTTATTCTATATTCACGTTTTACTTATTTATTATTCCGTACATTGCAAAACGCTGCAAAATTAATACACGTTACAAAACAATGAGAACAAGCTAATTCCAAATTTGCAGCGTGTTATTATTTTTTAACTCTTGTTATTAACAAATTTTACTGTTTTTTAATAATAAACAATGTTCCGTACATTGCAAAACGCTGCAAAATTAAAAGAAGTTACGAATTGGTAAGAATAACCTAATTCCGGCGTTTCTCTGAGGGATCGCATCAGAAATGAGGTGATACGTCAGAGAACCAAAGTCATCGAGATAGTCCACAGGATTAGCAAACTGAAGTGGCAGTGGGCTGGCCATGTTAGCCGTAGAACCGATAGCCGTTGGGGCAAACGTGTTCTAGAGTGGATACCGCGAAACGGCAAACGTAGTGTAGGACGTCCTCAGGCAAGGTGGAGTGATGATTTGCGCAGGACGGCTGGCAGGAGCTGGATGCGAGAAGTCGAAAATAGATCTCAGTGGCGTACACTAGAAGAGGCCTATGTCCAGCAGTGGACGAAGAGTGTCCAGCAGGGGCTGATGATGATGATGATGAACCTAATTCCAAATTTGCAGCGTGTTACTAATTTTTTTGACAATGTTATTAACAAAAAACACTTTTCACCCCTTTCCAACCCTTTCCATACACCCCAGAGTGCTGCAAAATCACACGGTAAGGTATTTCACCTTCCTTGACCCTTCAACATTTTAGCGAGTTAGTGATTTCTTTCGGGTTTCAGGCTTTAATGACTGGCCTATTGTGGGAACAAATGGTCCCGTCCCCCACAGTAGCCCCATCTACAATATATATTCTACTATTATATACTATTACAATTAAACATATATTAACAATTAATAAACAAACATTTGCTTTTAATAAGTATGTCAGACGCCATATAAACTTACTTACGGTTATTTTTGGGTCTCGTCTAATGAAGAGTGATTTAGGCCTTTTGCCGCCCATTGTGGGTTTGCGGTTAGGAGTTGGAGTGCGCAGTAGTTATTAAGTGCTAACTATAGCTCCCGATAGATGCTCATAATCAAATGAGGCTAGCAGGGTAGAGGGAAAACAGCTTTTATATGAAGGAAATAAGGTCGATTGCTAAGTGCGGAAGGGCAAATGAAATGCATGGGTCTATTTTCACCAATGTTAGCTGTCACCGTACCCGTGATATTATTGTAATTATTTGACGACCCACTGTATACACTTATCTATAGACTAAGTATATTGCTGTATACTTGTATATCAATACATAGTATAAAACAAAGTCGCTTTCGCTGTATGTCCGTATGTATGCTTAGATTTTTAAAACTACGCAACGGATTTTGACGCGGTTTTTAATAGATAGAGTGATTCTTAAGGAAGGTTTGTATGTATAATAAATGCATAATATAGTAGAGAAACACTGATAAATTTAAAGGTTTCTAATGTGATGTCGTAAATAAGCACGTTTTTTTGCGCTTATATTGCAAACGCTGGCTGAACCCTACGAGATAGACCAAAATAATGTACTACAGTATTGTACAACTTACAAAAATCCATAAAAAAGTCCGCGATGGTATATGTCTATCTCTTAGGGATAACCCACCATAACCATTTTTTCACTGCACCCGTGCGAAGCCGGGGCGGGTCGCTAGTTATATATAAAATATATACACAAAGCGTTCGTGAAATTTGAAATTAAAATAACGACTTCAAGTAAACGGAATATTCAAATCAACGCTTCCGTCGATGTAGTTTTAAAATCGTTACTTGGAAGTAGAGAGTTTATAATAAAAGTAAAATGGATGGAACTGACACGTGAAAATATTCGTGCTATGATTTATTACGATTTTCGACGTGATTTAACGCAACAACAGTGCGTAGATCAATTAACTTCAACTTTTGGTGTTGAAGCTCCATTAAAAACCACTGTGTATCACTGGTTTAGTGAGTTCAATCGTGGATGGAGTAAGCTCACGGACGAAGTTAAGGAAAGTCGCCCGAAATCAGTCGTTGTGCCACAAAACATTGAAGCTGTACGAAAACTAATTATGCAAGACCGTCATGTTACGTATCGCGAGATAGAGGCTACTCTGGGCATGTACGACAAGCATTAATAAAATATTACATGAACATTTGATCGTAAAAAAAAATTATTCGCGTTAGATACCGCACAACTTAACTCAGCATCAAAAAGAAACTCGCGTCGAATGGTGCAAGAATATGTTAAAAAAATTTAACAGAGGTGCCTCAAAATCTGTTTATAACATCTACACAGGTGATGAATCTTGGATCTATGCGTACGATCCCGAAACTATACAGCAATCTACAGTTTGGGTGTTTCAAAGCAAGCAAATGCTGGCCTGCTTTTTTGGTATTAATAATCATGTGGCTAGAATACCACTGGAGAATCGTAAAACGGTCAATTCGGAGTGGTACACGACCATTTGTTTGCCAGAAGTATTTGAAGAAATACTTAAAAACAACAAGCGACGCAGAATCATTCTACACCACGACAATGCCAGCTGTGACACATCACACGAAACAAATACATTTTTGGAGGGTCAAAAAATAGAATTGATGGGTCATCCACCGTATAGCTCAGACTTGGCACCTAATGATTTCTATTTATTCCCAAAAGTAAAGAATAAGTTACGTGGTCAACGGTTTTCGACCCGTGAAGATGCCGTCGACGCGTTCAATCAGCACGTTTCAGAGATACCGCAATCAGAGTGGAAAAAATGCTATAAAAATTGATTTCAACGTATGCAAAAGTGTATCGATCGTCGCGGATAATACTTTGAAAAACAATAAACCCATATTTAGCCATATACGTTTGTTTAATTTTTCTATTCCGGATACATAAGTAGCAACCCTCGTAATAGTTACTTATTACATCAGTTACCTGCCAATAAATGTCCCATCGAATTCAATCCAGCCATTTCAGAGATTAGCCGAAACAAACAAACAGACAGCCAGACAGACAGACGATACTCCAAATTTATTTATATGTACAGATATATAGATAAAAATAAGAACATAGAGTCAATTAAAAATATTCGCAAATAATCAAATTAATCGCAAAATCAACAAATTAATTTTTACAATCACTTTTGTACGTCAAACACGTTACGCCATTAGTTCATAAGTCTATGGCGAGAAACCTAATACTGGAAATAACCAGTAAGTAAAATGTAATGTAAGGGGAATTATTTTTATCCTTGTATTTTTACAGAGTCGTCATATTATTCACTCATGCAGAAGATGACCGATTTTTGTCAGTTTGATTCGACGACATATCTGTGGAAAGCTAACGGACAGATAGGCTTACTTTCGCATTTATAATATAACGGTGGGCGGCCAAAAAGGTGCTACTGGAATATAATATGGAAATGACAGTAATTTGTTAGAATTACGGAGCAAGGTTTTGGTGGCGGCGGAGAAAAATATCATCAGAATTTACGAAGCGTGGGTCGTTTTGGGAATGTAAGAGATTACGTGGAGCAGAAAACAAAGGGATTCATAATCCTACGTCTCTTGCTATTTAACTTGGTAAGTTTAACTTACTATCTCAAGAGGCTGCACAGACAAATGTATATTAATCTGTATGTATATTATATATCTCACTTTTTGTGTTGAAGTTTAAAAATAAATTACAACTGCTAAATATCTCATGAATCATCATAAATCATGAATATTTCATGCGTTTTGGTCGAATACTACTTGGTGCTGTACATAGCCTATGTCCAAAAACCTTAATCTTATAGTATTATATGTGTTTTTTGACATTTTATTGTATTTGTCGCATCGCCACTCTTCGGAAACACTCACCTTTGTGCCAAGCCAAACATTGACATTCTGGGCGTCGATATTTCGAGTGTTGTACAGTTTGGCGGTCATTTGGAGAGCAAGGCTAAAATGGCCTCCAAAAAACTCGGAGTACTCAACAGGGCCAAACAGTACTTCAAGCCGGCTCACCGCCTTAAACTGTATAAGGCACAGGTGCAGCCTCACATGGAGTATTTTTGCCACCTTTGGGCCGGGGCTGCGGGTTATCAGCTATCTCCATTTGACCGAATCCAACGTAGGGCATCTCGGATTGTCGACGATCCTGAACTTTCCGATCGGCTAGATCCTTTGGCACTGCGTAGGGAGCTATCTTCCCTATGCATACTTTACAGAGTCTACAATGGGGAGTGTTCCGAGGAGTTGTTCAATTTAATAGAAGCCGCTGATTTTCGCAACCGATCGTCTCGCCGGAACTATCATCCGCACCATCTGGATGGTTGGCGTTCCACTACAATGCGTTTTAAAAACAGTTTTCTGCCACGCACAGTAAATATCTGGAACTCGTTGCCATCAGCTGTCTTCCCCAACAACTGCGACATTGGGTTATTCAAGAAATGAGCATACTCTTACCTGAAGGGTAGGCAACGCACTGGCGTCGCTGGTGACGTGGGCGGCGGTGAATCACTTACCATCAGGTGACCCGTCTTGCTCGTTTGCCTCTTATTACATAAAAAAAATAATTAAATAATATTTACTTGGTTCTTTACTTTTATACCTGGCTATATTTACCTTCTTATTAGTAGAATACATATTAATATTCAATACTTCGCCGAAGAGAATATTTGGCAATTATTTTTACACTTAATTTGCGTCAGAAAGGCTTCTTTTGAATAAGCAGATCCATACATAGATAATAGGTATAATATGCTTTCGACTGTGTCTATTTCTCAAGGAATAATTACCTTAAAAATTACAAGTAAAATTACTTGTTAAGGATTACTTAAATGAAGAATTATGTTTCTAAATATTTCTACTATGTAAGCAACATAATGAAACTGTAGCTTTTATAGATATAAAGTGACTATATTTAAACTTATAAGAAAAATTGGGTTCAGACTCGAGGCCAGCTTCGAAAAATGCAGAAAGTAAAAAATTGCCCTAGCTGGTTTTATTGCTGGTTATTTCCAGTACAAAGTATACGACATACTTGTGAACCAATGGCGTAGCATGTTTGACGTTCAAAAGTGATTGTAAAAATCCATTTGAACATCAATTTGTTGATTTCGATTATTTGGAATTTCTAAAAGTATTCTCGAATAAAATTAGCTCCATACATAACATAACAAAGAGTCAATCAAAATTTACTCTATGTTATGTTATTATTTCGTTTTATGTTACTATTTTAATATACATATACATATAAATAAATTGGAGTATTGTCTGTTTGTCTGTTTGTTCCGGCTGATCTCTGAAATAACTGGACCAATTTTGGCGGGACTTTTATTAGCAGGTAGCTTATGTAACAAATAAGCTGCAATTAAAAAAAAATACACTAGTGTATATATTATAATTTGAAGACACGTTTAGCGCAGTAGTCGTAAAAATCGATTAGGTTTCTACGCAACGGGTCGCGGGTTCGATTCCCGCACGGGACAGATATTTTCTGTGACCTACAAAATTTTTTTCCGGTCTGGGCGTTTCTATGTTTGTGACTGCACCCACAACACTAACTACTAATTCTGCGCAGACGAAGTCGTGGGCATCAGCTGGTTCTACATAAAGCTATTATGTGAGCTGATTCGTAATAAATGCGATTGAGATTTAATGTATATTTAAGAGTTAAGAGCTTGGCTCAATTTAGAATAAGATGGATCGTGTTGGGTACTCAATAAAAGTTGGTTCAATTTGCGTAAGTAGATATTAAATATTGTATACTTATTAAAATTCATACCCACCTACAAATACATGGCAACGTAGCTTGGCAACCCGTGGAAAATAATATCGTTTTATTCCCCTCCCGTTGCGTTTCGCAGAGAATTTGTTTGTACAGGCAAGACCGAGTGTGTTGTTTGAAAAAACAGTTGAACTCAAACGTTTCAAAACCAAATTATGCAGTACAAGCAGAAAAAATAACATTGACATTATTTGCGATTGGAAAAATCAACAATGGCGGGCTTTACTCGGAACGACGGTAGTTTAATAGAATTTCCTGGCATCGTGGACGTTTTAATTAACACTTTAGTTGCGTCGATCGTAGCCTCTAATCGAATGCGGCGTAGACGTTGTTCAGGGGGGCTACACTTTATTCTTGTCGTAGCGTATTGGTAAGCCGTAGTAGATGCTACGGAGTCGTAGTATGTTTAAATACTCTTTGAACTGTAACCTATTTGTGGTGATAACTTCAAACTGGCAGAAATGAATTATTTGTATTTGGGAAAAAAATAGTTTTTAAAATATAAATCTCATTTTTTCTCTTTGGCAAACAGAGGCGGAAAATCCCCATAGATACCACCACAAACAAATGCCACGTCGAGTATGTTGGATCACAAACCGATCGAGGCGGTTGGACCAGGGTAATATACCAACAAAACCTGCCCTGAGCCTTGGTTATAAAGGCCAAAGGTTTGGGTGGAGTACACCTCGTGTACGACACGTTATTCTAATACCTTTTCTACACTACTCGCGAAGTTGACCGATGTAGAAAACTTTACCTTGCCTCGGGCGACTTTCATTTGTTGTCGGTTTTTAGGATCGAGTCAAAGGGCCTGAAGTTGCATGAATTACCTCTCTAGACTATTTGGCCGACTTGAGTTCTGATTGAGACGTCGTGTATGATCAAATTGTATTATTGCGTGTGTCACATATTATGTTATTATGACAAATATATAGCGGTATTGAAAGCAAATTATGTTGTTGCTACAGCAGCTGCTAATTGTGCGTTCATTACAAACGTGCGCAGGCTATCAGCACCTTAGAGCGAATGAGCTCACCGCGAAGTTGCATGAGTGTGTAGTATCGCACTTTGGACTGCAGCCAAAGTTTCTCGAGCACTTCGCCGAGGAACTTCGCGAGTAGGGTAGAGGAGGAATAACGAATAACATTCATAAGCTTGTACTTCCCCTGAAGAGCTCAGAATGCTAAGCGTAGGCTGTAGTTAATCACTCTAATCCAGTACAGATATAAATAATATAATAGGGTATAGGTTAAAATACAAAAATCAACTTCCTATCAGCAGTTTTGCTCTTGAATACCTGCACGACATACATTATTGTTAGATACAAATAATTTTGCTATATAACTATAGTCCTACACAACTCGCAATAGTAGTAAGTATACAAGTGAAAAGTAGGAAAAGTCTCAAACAAAAGCACGGACTGTTAGTCTGTGTAGGAAATGATATTTCTAAAAAGCAGTGTAGATTGTTTGATTTCAGACACACGAAATTTAATATTAATTAGAAAGAAAGCATACAAGATATAACAAATATAAAGTAACAAAATTATATAAATTTCTCTAGTAAAAAATATGAAAAGAAACTCAATATCAAAGTAGGTATTAACAATTCTAAAACGACGCGTTGGATGACCTCTCCAAATCCAAAAATTTTATTACAAATAGTCTAGCCTAATCTAAGTTTTTTTCAAGAATTAGTAACACATTCTTAGGTACATAAAATCGAGTTTTTCTTTATTATTTTTTCTAGAGAGTATGTATTAGGGTCGAGATTCAAATAAGATTTAAATGTTTAATGAATTTTTAATTTTATACTTTTTTATTACTTATTATAATGGAGAATTTATTATATTGTAATGTTCACATGATGTGTTTTAATTTGAGACCTCAATCGAATATATTGTTTTAAATTCGGTTAATCTTCTCCTCTTTGACCTCAACAACTTATAAATGCCTCGACCGATTTTCATCAAACATGTCAAAAAACATTCGCACATAAGTCATCTTTAATAAAAACAAAACTAAACTGAAATTGCTTTATTCGTTCGGGAGCTATTATAAATTAGTCATGTTTGTCTGTCTGTCTATATGTCTGTTTTTTTGCGTGAAATTCTATAAAAATAACAAAACGAAAGTTCGGTCCAATGGCATTGACAAAGAATATATATTTTCAAATTCTTTTAAACGTAGTAATGGAGCATTGAGGCTACATACAAACGACAATTTTTCCGAGGGTAATGATCGCAATACAGTTACACAGCGGTCCACTCGTGCCGCTAATGCCGCGCAGCCGTAGATTAGCTGCCATTATTGAAGTTTATTGCAGCGCAATAGTTCCGTAAGCGAAACGCTTAATTGTGCTTTTTTGAAATTCGAACACGAACTGCAATAGACGGATGCTTTTGACGGGTTCTGTTTATTGTATTAGGCTGTGTGGTTATGATTTGCTTTGCTTGTTTATTTTATTTCACAATCGAAATGTTATCCTCTGGTTGAAAATAGTTATAATAAAAAAATTAAGGGAGCTGTTTTCTGTGTATGAATATTTAAATACTGTAGGTAGAATTATTCAAATTAAAATAGTTATAATAATTCCTAATTTATTAAGGATTGATTGTAAAAAATAAAGTGGAGTAAATAAAAAAGAAAATGTCATTCAAGTGTACATTGGAGTTACTAGAGGATTTGTTGGCATAAAATTGGTAGGATCTCCTAAGACGTCGCGAAAAAATTATTGTTTAAAATACGAAATATAAATAGATTCCGTAAGTTATAGCGGGGTTATTAGTTCCTTTAATTCAGAACGATTTTTATTCAATGTAAAAAGTAAATATACTTTTTTTATACAAGTCACATCAAAGCTAACTTTTTCACAACATTTTCTTTCAATTTCGTTTGGATTAAATGTAAACCATTTTTAATTAGATGAATAAAACTGGTAGTTGAATGCAATGGCTAACGGTCACCGAACTATGACCACCTTTGGTTATTAAATAATTAAACTTTAGATCTAGCGACCAGTTTGATTTATAAATTAAAAATCATAGTAGGTATTGTATCTCTTGTTCAATCATGGACAGAAATAAGTTTTTCTCTTCTTAATTTTATATAAATTGCCAAATTTTTTATGCAGATTGTATAAAAGTCGGTATATCTTTGACTTTTTAATTTTATTGTTAAGAAAATTACTAGAGCTTTAGCAGGAAGTTCTAGAAATTTCGATCATGCAATAAATATATATATGCAAAGAACGATTTGAATATAATCTGTGTTTAAGTGAAATATTTAATCATGTATTTACTTAATCCTAATTTAATATATATTGTTGTAATTGTTATTCGTAAATGCGTTGGATTTCGACACTATTTAGATTATATTGTCCAGTTAAACAACCATAGATAATTAGCTCAATGGCTGTACTACAGATTTCCTCTAAGCTGTTATAAGCTACGCCTCTTATCTCTTAAATAGACTCAGTTAAATTTCCATAAGCACAGCACAATGGGACAATGAGCGCTTTGTAGCTGTCATTAAGGCCTAATTCAGCTTTAACCACACCGCACGAAATCATTAAGGCTAATTAATGCCAAACCATAGAGCACAAATATTGGGTCGAATTAAAAATTAAGGGGAAAAGTACGATTTGGATGGAAGGTGTTTGATTTTGTTTGTTGGCAACATTTTCAAAGCCGGCAAAGTTACGTTCAGTCCGTTGGCTCAACAAATTAAAATTGCTAACTTGGAGGTTGAAATACTGAGGAAAATCCCGAAAATTAATTAGCAGAGTGGGCGCTTATGGAGGAGTACTAACATAAAGTTTCTTTTAAGGAATATATATTGCGGTCTCTTCAATCGAAGGTACGGTTTTTAGCATGGGAATTCTGTACTTCCGTGGTAATAATTATTCAGACTATAAAGTAGAAGCATTCGATCCAATACGCTATCATAAAATGCGTATAAGTAATAATTAAGCTAAGTTAAGGTATGTTGTGTTTTTGAGTCAGACTTAAAAGTAATGTGGCAAAATGGAGAAGCCTGTAGTTTAATGATCAGAAAACGGAAGGCAATCACAGACATACAACAGTCTAAGAGTGGACTTAGTACCGTGCCTTAAGGTAGGCCTGGGTTTTATGTGAATTAACGTGTGTTGAATACGGCATGCTTAAGATATAGGACATTTATGTGTACATGTGGTTTTAATGTCACGGCACATGTAGACGAGACGTCTGTGATACATTTATGGTAGTCTAGTTTAAATATCGCTGCGTAGTTGCTGATCAGTAATGTTGTTATATCTCCATTTCAACACAGAATTATCGACGATACGAAATTAGCAACCAATCAATCAATCAAATTAATTTCGTATTGCTTAATTCGATGTCCTATTATAAAGTGTATGAATAGTATTAATAATTGAAATGAAGAATTTTAAATTCTTCTGTATCATTTATATTACAATGTAACTATATTATATTCACAACAGCTGCTAGAGTATAAAGATCCAAATAAAATGATCAGATTTGACTGTAAGGATATCCAGCTGTTGAAATGCGAATGATCTGGCATTGTCGAGTATCAAACTAGTCCTTGCGCCTAGGGAGCTAACCGCATAGCGTGAAGTTAGGCCGGCGGTAATTTTGTCCGGGATTAGTTCCAGGAGCCCAACCGCAGTACAGAGCCCTGCGAGGGATCAAAGTTACTCCAGACGCAATGTTGTCAGGGTTTCAACGGTTTTTGCGCGGTTAACCAACTGTGGATCGGCTTTGATGGAACTGTTTCAGCGTTTACCTGAATAGTTGAATTCGTTTTGATTGCAATATACAAAACTATTTTGGGTATCGGAGTAATCATTAGCTAAAGTGAGTGTTGTAAAGCTATATATAGGGAGACACCTTACCAATATTTTAAACGTGAAAGTTGTAAGGATGAATATTTGTTACTCTTTCACGTAAAAATTTTAAAATGGATTTAATGAATCTTTGCAAAAATATAGCTTATACATTAGACGACACATAGGCTACAATTTATAAGCAAATATGAGCTACTCGAAAACTATTCCTACGCAGACAAAGTCGCGGGTACTAGCTTGTATAGAATAACCTTACCAATATTTTAAACGTGAAAGTTGTAAGGATGAATATTTGTTACTCTTTCACGTAAAAATTTTACAATGGATTTAATGAATCTTTGCAAAAATATAGTTTATACATTAGAAGCCACATAGGCTACAATTTATAAGCAAATATAAGCTTCTAGAAATACTATTTCTACGCAGACAAAGTCGCGGGTACTAGCTTGTAAAGAATATATTCAATGCTCTTTTAAATACAACTATAGAATCATTATACTGCTACTTATAACAGAAAAGTTATCAACTTATACTCTGTAAAGGCGTTATTTCTCCATAAAATGCACCACACCGTATAGACGAGAATTTAGTACTCCTCATAGACCCTATTTTGGTTATTACCCGCACGTTATTACCCAATAACAAGTAGATGTGATTGCATATTACATTTGATTTGTCAACAAATAAGTAATTTGCGAAATCCAATCGCTATATGGATAACTAAACATTTTCTATCTATACTAGAAGACAACCTGACGGAAATCACGTTTGGACAGATATTGCAGCGACGTTAAGTAGAAACTTGACGTCCCTCCAATAAAAGACCAATAAAATTACTATAAATATTACGAAGACAAAATTATTTAATTTCATTTGGTTGAAGTACTAGTAGCGATATTATAAGATATTATTTTGTTTCAAATTTATTTACTTGTGTATTAAATATAGTTAAGTAACATTAATATATAACAACAATTATTATATGAATATAATAAACTAATTCTAAAACAAACTAATCCTAGAAAAAGAGAGATATATAAACTTATCTAAATAAAAAGAAACCTAGTTATAAAAAGAAAGCCCCGTTCAGCAAGTCAGCTCATGTCAGTTATGGATCCCATTACACTGGCGGCGTTAACTCTCATCAATAAACGTACCGCCAGAGCGATACGTTTATTATAAGATATCTGATAAATTTAATTGGGACATATTACAGGTGTTAGTTTGTCAAGAAGTTGTTCGTTAGTCCAACGCTTGTCGGCCAATCGATAGCAACCCTTCCGGTCCAGCTAAGGGCCAATTCAGGATTAATTGAGGTTGACCTGATTTGTGGGTCAGTAAAAAGTAATATTTGGTAGTGGGGTTAATGTTCTCTGGTGTGAATTTTGTAAATCTTGCTTATCGCTCTCGTGTACAGAGGTTATTTTAGTAATATGTAATTCCATTACTGAAAGATATACTATATCCTTTTTCGACTCCCCAACTATTTCCATTTCAAATTTTATTACAAAGTCTATTACATCAAATTGCTTTCAAATTTATTTGTTACAAACATACAAAGCTTTCCTTTCAATTCATTATTATGTTGAACGGAAATAATAACGGCTATAGTTATTCTAGCGTTGCAGATACTTATTACTTACTACGGACGCGTAGTGACCAAAAAAGTATATGCTTCCATTCTGTCTAGGTGTATGAACCACAAAAGCTTAGCTGCAGTGGTCTTTCCAATAATGTCGGGTTTAGATACTAGGTCTTCAATTGTCTAAATTCTTCCTGATTCTTCACATCTTTCACTATTGTCGGCCTCAAAATCTTTTGCAGAATCTTCTGTTCCACCAATAACAGCTATTTTTCCACCTTCAAGATTTTATTTCAAAGGTTCCAAATCTTCACAAATATTGTAAAGAGGAAAGATTTGTATTTTTGTATGTAACGAATAAACTCAAAAAGTACTGGACCGATTTTAATAATTCTTCTTTCATTAGAAAGCTACATTATAACTGAGTAACATAAGCTATACTTAATACTAGATTACTATAGAAATATTTAGAAATTCTTACCAAATCCAACCGAAGGTGTAAAAAAATTAGCCATAAAATGTCTTTCATCGTATACGCTGCGAAGAGTGTTAATGACAGGACAAAAAAATGGTCGTCAATATTATAGTATATATCAATATCTACTGATATCTATCAGATCAGGTAGATCTATCAGAATAAATCGGACATTCCATTCAAAAGATATCATGAAATTAAAATATAAATACATGCTGGCGGCGGCAAGCAGGCACGAATCGAGTAACTAACTCGATTAGAGAGGAGTAGTGTGGGAGAAACGGGTGCACCATTATGAACTAGGTAGCCGTAAGACCCTTATGGCCAAGGCTAGGCTGAGTTTAGTTGGTAGGTAACGCGATCGGACCGCTCCGGTCGTATGGAGTCCAACATAACCTCCGTGACACTTGCCGTTTATCCTGGGTACGTTTCGTGATCCTCGTGAGGATTCTCAGCCTCTCTCTACTGAGGGGAAAAAAACTCATTCGCGCAGTCGGCTCCTTACGCAATGGACGCAAGCGACATTGAATATTTCGACTTTTTTTAAAACATTTTATGTCGTTTGCTACCCGTGCGAAGCTGGGACGGGCCGCTAGTCAATCAATACATAGTATAAAACAAAGTCGCTTTCGCTGTATGTCCGTATGTATGCTTAGATCTTTAAAACTACGCAACGGATTTTGACGCGGTTTATTTTAATAGATAGAGTGATTCTTAAGGAAGGTTTTGTATGTATAATAAATGCATAATATAGTAGAGAAACACTGATAAATTTAAAGGTTTCTAATGTGATGTCGTAAATAAGCACGTTTTTTTGCGCTTATATTGCAAACGCTGGCTGAACCCTACAAGATAGACCAAAATAATGTACTACAGTATTGTACAACTTACAAAAATCCACAAAAAAGTCCGCGATGGTATATGTCTATCTCTTAGGGATATCCCACCATAACCATTTTTTCACTGCACCCGTGCGAAGCCGGGGCGGGTCGCTAGTACTATATATAATGGTTTTTAATAAAATAGCGATTAATGATATATAATATTAAACAATATAGAAAAATATATAACCACTTAAGAGATCTATTGAAAATCAAAATGAAACCTCGGTTTTTATCTCTGAAAAACAAATCAAGACCGACTAGAAAGTAAAATCAAGATAAATTATTTAGACCCGTATATTTGCCGAAACAAAGGTACGAAGCATCCTCGCATCTGTTTCTAAATAGGTATTCAGGCTTATGGCGTTTTTGTGGCTCATAAAAGCAACAGGTGAGCGGCTGTCCTTCATAAATCTTTATAACTTGAAACATCGCCTACGCCGACTTGGAATCTTGATATATACAGATCATGCACATGATTTATAGTCTGTGTGATCAACAAATTTTCCTTAGTTTAAGATTTGTTAGTATTTAGCTTGATATATTCATAAATATCAACTATTGAATTGTGTTATTCTATTTTCAATATAAATAATAAACAAAGAATGCATATGTATAAACTGTGTAAAGTTCCGATTAAGATGAAGTGAAGATATTCCAAACTCTTTAAATTATTACATGAAAAAATTATCGATAGATTATCGAATTCGCCTCCTATTGGATTTCAATAGGCCTCAGAGGTCACCTCGGGTTATGCTTCCGGCACGATTGGAGAAACACCGGCTTGCGCTGGCACCATTATGATGCCGAGTGCTACTGTCTTCCGTCTATCCTCACGAATCGTCTCTTCATTAGCTTCTTGTTAAACCATATAATACAGTCTAAATAATTCAATGAAAGCTTTGTTGGTAAATGAAGAATTATTTCAAATTATATTACAATGTATTTTCATCAAAAACGCTTCCCAAACAAATTTCCTACTTAAAACTAAGGAGTGGTATAAAATGAACAAATGAACAATTTCAGTAGAGGGAATCCCATAACTCAAGTTCTTTTGAGACGCCGTGAGACGCCGTTCCCCTTATTTTATAGAACTAACTTCTTATTAGAGATGGAACGGAGTGCAATAACTTTGCGAGATAAACGACCCATCTTTGTTATTGAACGTAACGTCAGCAGCAGGACGGGCATATCGCAAGAAATTCTTATTATCATTGTAATAAGATTTATTTTCGTACACGGGTGTGTTAATGTGCCCCATCGTTCTTTTACATTCGACCATTCTAATTCATTGAATACGAAAATATCCGTCACATTTCAACCGCTATATTTCACGAACAGGATCCGGGTAAGCTTCTAAAATGAGTGTTTATTGCTAGTCCTTCGAACCGGACTCTTCGGATTCGGCGATATTGATACAAATATAGACTTTACGACTTCACATTAAGAGCTGCAGGGCGTCGAGTTGAGTGGATCAGGTGCTCGAATAATGGTATCGGAGCTATCCAGTCGTTCTCTCGCAACAGATGTGTCGTTTGCTAGTCTGTGAGCTGGATCGCCCAATCCTAGCAAGTCAACCGTAATTAATATAGTTTCCGATTCGGCATAAAGTACAGGTACCGCGGGTTTTACTGAGATTGTTTCTTGAGGTGACTGCGGGATCGTATAGTTTAATACCCGTCCATAAATAAAGCCTATAGTTTTCGGGTTATTGGATCCGGTAGTTTATTAGGGTCTTATAAACTCACCCCTATTAATATACGTGGGACTTAACACCTTACTTCTTTGGAAACTAATTTTGTCTTAAGAGGTCAGTGTCGTCACGGGTGTCAAGTGTGGAAGGTGTGAGTGAATGAAACAACACTTCGGCTTTCATAATTTTATTCTAATAGCTGCAGATAACAACAGGAATGACACCGTTCTTAAGTCAACATACATATCGCACTAATAATACAATAGTGTATCAACTCAAAATCGAACATTTTTCAGAATCAACAAAAAACTTATTACTCACTTCATGTAATAGTTGCAAATTGAATAACTGTCACATAAGTTTTTTAATTTATCCTTATTCTGTTTTTGCACTAATCGAACGACGGTCTTGATCACGCGTGAGGAATCAAATTTTGCGTGTGTTTATAGTATTATGTCAAGTCCGACGTTTTGAGTTGATACACTATTGTATTATTAGTGCGATATATTCATTGACAATTAAAATTTGTAATAAAGAACGATAGATATATCTTAGCGTCAATTAACATTATAATAATAATTTCATTGCCTGACCGTCAATTAACAAGTTATTCTCTTATAAAGTGATGAAATTAGTGACAAAAATGATTCAACTAAATGAAAATAATTGTTTTGAATCGGAATCTATCAAAGCCACCACGTTTCAATAAGAGTGATAATGATGCATTTAATACTTACAGTGTCGGAGCAAGGTCCCCACGAGAAGCGGCTGCTGAACGCGCTGCTGGCGTCATACAACACGCTGGAGCGGCCGGTGGCCAACGAAAGCGAGCCGCTGGAGGTGAAATTCGGATTGACGCTGCAGCAGATCATTGACGTGGTGAGTTACCTGATGATATTACTAGCGGAGTTCAAGTCAGCAGTGTTTGTTTACGTATACCAAAGTAATAATACAAATAATACGTATACATTGCGGTATAGGACAATGCTGTCCCTTCCTTCATCACAATTAAAATTGCATTCGAGCAGTCCCTTCGTAATGTGTATCAAAATATTCAATAGGCTTCCTACACACATTAGAAATATGTCAGAGGAAAAAATATACTTAAAACAAATAAAAACTTTACTGATTCAAAAGTGCTATTATTCGGTACAGGAATATATGTGCGACCAAAAACTATAAAAACTTAAACAATGACATAGTAAATTGAACTGAAAACTATATAATAAAATGCACAAAAATACTTAAATACATATAAAATTAAATTGAAATAATATATGATTTATAATCGTGAATTCCACAAAATAATTAATAAAAATGAATATAACAATGATACTTAATTTAATAATAATCTAATTAATCATATAACAGATAGCTAAATAATAATATAGAGATAATACATAAGAAGAGTGTTTAGACTTACGATCATTTGACATAGTAATATTCAGTTATGGCTTTCTTTTATTTTTAATAAAAATGATAAGTCATCCTCTCTCCTACATTTGCTGTGCCCGACAGGGTCCATAATGTACAGAATATTTATAACACCTATGATTACCCTTGTGGAAAGCAAAATAAATGAAATGAAATAATAGATGACAACCAAAATGAAAATGCATTAGTCTTCAAATGTTTTGACTAGTAATGACAATTGTTTTTGTTCATCTAATTCGGTATATTCTTAAGCTGCATTTGTCATTGTACAGATAGAGATTAGATCTGGTTACAGGCTACACTCCACGCATACTCGTACTTTCATTAAATATAAGTGGCCTCACGCTTTGGATCTATATCCTCATAAAGGGACATCTTATAACGGACCGTGTCTTATAATGAAGCGTGATATAATCGACAATTAAAGATAATGTATCTAAGTTACGTACAATTATAACGAAGTATTTTATGAGAACAAGAAAAGAAATGAAAATTAGGCTATCAGCAGTGTTGTGTTTTATAGTATCGGGGTAAAAGCAATTATTTATATTGAGATTAATTGTCAAATTGTCGCTATTGATGAAATTAATATGGGCGTGCTTTAAGGAAGCGAATTGTCTCCACATTGGTACGACATTCTATTCCTTGTCAAATGACTTTAAATATTTGAAGGTTAATGACTATTCACATAAGGTTGTTGTATTTTTATTAATTAAACTTATTAATGTATGTAGATTTAAATATAAATCAAGATTTGTCATGTTGTGGATATAAGTGGAATATTGGCAATGTCAATCAATAAATTGGCGTTGTGCCAACCTCGTTACCTGGGAGATGTCTCTATGAATATATGTAGTTGAGTTTAAAAGATCACTGTGTATTGACTATTGTGTTATATTCGGATATATTAATGTTATCACGCTGAGTACACAAACACTGTTGGACTGACATAGAATTGGATAAGGAAAGCAATTCAGAGGCGAGTGTGGCTGACATTGCGAAATTTGTTCGAAGATAACTGATTCATTTTAATTTGTTACATAATGATGTGCAAATGTGACAGCTAGTTTTTTTTCAGTAGACTTTGATGATACATTTTTTACAGCTGATCGTGTTTTCAATTGATTTGTTTCTTTCTTTTATTTAGATTAATGCATGTAATCAGGTCACATGTAGATCAAATGTAATTTCTTTCCAACATTTTATATTTAAAATTATTGTTTTTATTTTTAATTTTTGTCTATTGCCCATATTACATAACATATTTTGAAAAGTATGACCGATATGATTATCAAAATGATATTATTTGCTAAAAGAATTTATAATTGATAATATCAAAATAAAATTTGATAAGTAATGTATATCAAGGCTATTGTAATAATTGTTCTTAATTAATTTTTTTTAATTATTTCTTTAAGTAAATAAATATTATATATATATTCTTTTGCAAATTTCGCATTGCCAATCTACTATTTTAGGTTATATATTTCGTGTTAGACCCACATGCAGAATGTTGAGAAGTATTTTCTAATCTTGAAGAATGTATTACACTTCTCAATTAACATTATTTTTCGTAAAAATAAATTCTAATCTCTGTAAACTTGTTTCTGCAAAATGAAACATTACGAATGCAATTGTAATAAACATATCTTGTTGGTATTTTCTTTGCAATACTATCTACTGAAGCTTACAATTGCGCTATGAAATTAAAATGTATACCTGTTAAAACAAAAAATTCGTGTCGGAGGTCTTGCTGACTTATACTAATTTTTAGGGTTGGTGGAAATTGTGTAAACACTTAAACCCGTTACTGGCATCTAACTTGATTGCATATAAAATGTGTATATTAAATCAACCGAAAAGTCAGTATAAAGTTACGATTGCGCGGTTTTAAAGTTCCCCCGACGCGAAGCATAAATTCCGCCAAATCTTTCGACTTTATCACACTCAACATTTTGCTATGGTGTTTGTGTTGTAATTTATTGTTTGTTAGCATTAAAATTAATATTGCCATTTAGTACCAAAATGTGTTACGTAATTAAAATCTTCGGTTAAAGTGGAATAGATTAAATTACTATTATAAATATAATTGAAATAATAAGATACAGTAAACTTACACTAAGTTAAGAACAATTTAAATAATTGTGGAATAGCGTCTTCAGTTATTTCACGCGATTTGTGTGTCCAGAATCAGAATCTATTATATTATTATACGCATAACACGCACTTGTTATTTAATAACAAATTAAGGTGACACGGAATCTGAATGACTTCTAATAAAATTTGGTACTAAAACGGCTTTGATATTGTATATTTACAGAATCGATTGTCAGTAACGAATGCATTTGCACTGGTTTTCTGTCGTTAAGGGAAGTATTTGGATATTTTAATCTACATATATAAACAATTTTTTTCCAAATTGTTTTTCGTCTCTAAAGAGGTATAAGCAAGTTTCATCATATAAGTTAATTCATATATCTTTATTCAGTTCTAGTACATGCGAGCGAATGGCTTTTACTGTTATTACGAATAATTATCCTGGTAATTCAAGCTTACTTTAATGTTTGAGCGGAGCAATGAATATTAATAAGAATTCATCCACTAAATTGGCACCGAAAGTTTTTCTGCAATATTCTTTCGGAACGTTAGTGATATATTTATTTATGATGTTATATTTAGTAAATTACATACAGGGTGTCCCAAAAACGACACGTCACAGTGACACTGGGGTTAGGCCAGCACAAGAGGCATCGAATAAGCCTAACATGACCTCAGTAAAAGTTGCTCGGTTTTCAAGATATTGTCAATTTAAACTTTTTCAAAATTTTCACGTTTTTTAACGTGTTCAGTGCTAGCATTACGTTAGATAGCCCTCAGGTTTCGATTTTTCTTTTGTACTCTTGTTGCGAATAGTTGCTTAAGATGATAGAAGTGTTATTTCGTTGATAACTAATGTAAAATGTGGAAATATACTGGATTGAACTTGAAAAAATTGAACAACGAAAAATTACTTTCAACTTTGATCACTTGCCGTGAAAAAAAATTCAAAGAAACTAAATGAGCAAATAACGTTAAAAACTTGCATGTCTTATGCTTATTCCAAAATGGTATAACACATGTGTCTTATTTTAATATTATACGATTTTTTAATGCTTCACTAATACTAGGAACCCCGGAAGCTACCGCTAGCAGGTAAAAAAATAATGTCACGCGCAACGATAAGGCATTGTTATTGTTATCTATTAGCTTTTTTGTTTGTCAAATGCATGAGAATGAAAGATAAGGATAGTTTATTACCCTTTTGTCGGCTAGATATTGTAAGCAAATAGCTTTGTTTTTGACGTACGTGTCGTTATCATCTTTTCAAAGAAATGGAGAAGAAAGAGGGGTTGTAGTTTTAATTCTTATGGCCCTGCACTGCAAATCAAGTTGTTACGACAGTTCGTTACCTTGCGTTTCGTACGACAACCGTGTTAATCTCTGCGTTCCTTGTTTCCGTGTATTCCTTAATTTAAATCGACTTGGCTTTTCTCTGGACTCTGATTTCTGTTTTGAACGACAACTCGGCGCTCTGTTGGACACTGATATTGCTTTACGGAACTGTCTTATTAACGATGGCAAATCGTGGTACCCAATACACTCACCGTGACTACTCGGACATGCACTTGATTTACGGCGAAACCAGGCAGGTTTCCAATCGAGGCAATGTTTCGTACAACGCAAGATTGGCTGCAAGATTATACTCCGAAAGATATCCAAACCGTAATCCGACGACTTACGAAGTGATCTTAAGAGTTGTGAACGCTTATCGTGATGGCAGATTACCTGGAGTGAGTCACTCAGAAGGAAGACCTCGGACTGTTGACGACAACGTGGTGTTAGAGCAAGTACGAGAGGAGCCAGGAACTTCAGTGCGAATTATTGAACGCCGCACTGGTGTTCCCAAATCTTCGGCACATCGAATTTTAAAACGCCACAAATACCATCCCTACCATATCCAACGCGTCCAAACACTGCTTCCGGCGGACTACGCTGCGCGTGTCCAATTTTGCCGGACAATGATTCAGAAATGGAGAGAAAATCCAAATTTCTTCAATGAAGTGTTATGGAGCGACGAATCAGCCTGCAAAAGGGATGGGTATATCAATTTGCACAACATCCATAGCTGGCAATTAGACAACCCACATGAAAAAAGAGAAGACCGATCACAGTACCAATTTAAAATTAATCTGTGGACGGGAATTTTCAACGGTCAAATATTGGGACCGGTCGAGTTGCCGCCTGTTCTGAATGGACAAAATTATTTAGAACATTTGCGAAACAACCTTCCTGTATTATTGGAAGATACTCCGTTGGCGCTGAGACGAAGGATGTGGTTCCAACCAGATGGCTGCCCAGCACACTATGCCTTACCAGTACGTCAGTACCTAAGCAACGCATTCCCCGAAAGATGGATTGAGCGACAGGGGCCAATTTCATGGCCACCGCGTTCCCCGGATCTAAATCCCTTAGATTTCTTTTATTGGGGTTGTCTAAAAGACAAAGTTTATGCGAAACCAATAAGATCCGAAGAAGAGTTACGGCGACGTGTATTCGATGCAGCTCGCACCATATCAGAAATCAGCTTAAGAACATTGAGCCGTAATTTTATTAGGCGATGTCACTTATGTATTAGAGTTCAAGGGAGACAGTTCGAGCATTTACTGTAAACTTATTAACCAATAAGATACATGTGTTATACCATTTTGGAATTGGCATAACACATGCAAGTTTTTAAAGTTATTTGCTCATTTAGTTTCTTTGAAATTTTTTTCACGGCAAGTGATCAAAGTTGAAAGTTATTTTTCGTTGTTCAATTTTTTTCAAGTTCAATCCAGTATTTTTCCACATTTTACATAAGTTGTCAACGAAATAACACTTCTATCATCTTAAGCAAAATTTTCATCTTAAGCAAAATTCGCAACAAGAGTGCAAAAGAAAAATGGAAACCTGAGGGCTATCTAACATAATGCTAGCACTGAACATGTTAAGAAACTTGAAAATTTAGAAAAAGTTTAAATTGGAAATATCTTGAAAACCGAGCAACTTTTACTGAGGTCATGTTAGGCTTGTTCGATGCCTCTTGTGCTGGCCTAACTCCAGTGTCACTGTGACGTGTCGTTTCTGGGACACCCTGTATAAGCAATGTGATGGTGGACAATTAATATAATAAGATGTAATCAATCTGGACGTGTAAAGTATTTATTGCGTTTTGATAATATCAGTATCTTTGTGACTGTTCCAGATTGTTCAGCCTGTAAATGGATAGGTATTTGTTACTGAATTTAATTTAAAATATGTTCCTAATTGAAAAAATATCGGTGGTGCTCTGGTTTAGGCGCTGGTTTCGAGTCTGATATTGGGGGGGGGGGGGGGGGAGGCGGGATGATCCTATGATAGACCAATATTTATTTCGCATTTTCGAATTTCAGATGCACATTTATCTGACGTTTCTAAGGTGAAAAAATAAAACATCGTCAGGCAATCTGTGAAGAAATTCAAAGTTCTGTTAGTAAGCCAATCCGCACTGGGTCAACGTGGTTGAGTAAGGTCCAATCGCCCTGACATAGTTTTTTTTACACATTCGTGCGTGACTCGTAGCGTTCCCTGTTTGTTGTTTGTATTTGATGATACTATGTTGTTGCTTAAAATAGATGTAGATAGTATCTGTGCGATCTACTTATAATTTGTTGCAATAATTAAGTGGAATCTTCACTGGTGAATGATTGGATATTTTATGTTTATGTATAGTCTTTAAATAAAATATAAACTATTTGTGTTCCAAATATATATAATAAATAAAGAGTTAGGAAAGACCCCTCGGTGGGGACGTAAATGAAGACGGAAATGATCAATAATTAACCACGTTTCTTATTATTTCTTATTTGTGAAGAGCTTGAATCTACTTTGGCTTTAGCTGATGTGATGCAGGTTGAAATACTTTACATTTAAAATTATTTTCTTCGCGATTTTATGCAGGTTGCTCTACGATGCTTTCCTTCGCTATTGGAGCATCAGATAAATGTACAGATGAAATTTGAAACTTTTAAATATAACGGAACATATCAGATCAACCGCAGACCATGGGTACAATATTTCACAGATGTGTCAGCGTTTTTAGGTAACTCTATATAATTGTCTTCGCTATATATTTATGAAATCGTACAATCGCCATATTTCAGCAAAAGTTTTGCCAACATATCTCCGCGTTACCAATTTGTTTCGTCAATCTGTTTAGAATTTAAAATTTGACATAGGTACTTTTATCTTATATATAAGATTCTCGTGTCAGTATGTTAGTTACCATACTCTTTCGAAACGGCTTTACCGATTTTTAGGAAATTTTATATGCATATTCAGTAGCTCTGAGAATTAGCCACTATTTTTATAGCACTAAGTGATAAGGGTTGACCATCAGCACATTTTTTATATTTTTATAATGTGGTTTAAAAAATACATACAACGCTAAATTTTCACCCTTCTTTGTTAGTCACTAGAAATTTGTATTGTATGTAATCGAATAACGTTTGTCAGGTCAGTTAGTATAATCATAAGTTAATAATCGATAATATTAGTATTTTTTTAATTCGATAAAAGAACTGTGCTCAGAGTAATTTGAAACTGACAACCCTTATTTTATCTCCGTGCAAGTAACTTAAATACTGTGATACGCCTTCTATCACGGATCACAGATGGTTTTTAGCGTTTGTTTTGGAAATATTAGAACATTAGAAACACAAATGTTTTGGTTTATATAACAAACGGACACATACTTTTATTTCTGTGAATTGTCATTGATACCAAAGCTTGCACGCTCTGGCTACATTGTCTGGAGTCATGCTAAATGTTTGTCAATTTTTTGAAACTGAACGGCTAGATAGATTTTACTTGAGAGGTGTCGTTAGATTTATATTTACGGTGAGAGTGAGTTTGGATAAATAAAAATAAAAATAATAGTACATTATGGTACAAGTGTGTAATGTTGGTGATTACCGCTGAGGCGCATTGAGGTCTTAAGGAGCCGAGGACGGTAATCATCAATACACACGTGTATCATACAACGTTTTTCAAACACTTCTGAATAAAATAATAGTTAAATAAAATACCATTTTACATAGTAGATAATAGATATTTTTCCTTTGAGTTTTCTGGTAGTAAACTTTCCATAACGTTCTGGGCTTCACATCTTATATCGGGCGGTGTACAACATAAATCATTTTCTTCATAAATTGTATTTGCAGACATCTTAACTAATAACTAACTAAATAACTTCAAAAGAGAAAACGAGACGAGTTGTGAAAAATGTTTCGTAATGGCGGGAAAAATTAGTCAGTTTTCCTATGCGCGCGCATTGGCCATAGACTAATAAATTTCGTAATGGCGGGAAAAATTAATTAGTTTTGCTATGCGCGCGCATCGGCCATAGACTAAAAAATGAGGTTTCTTTTTTTTTGGGCTTTTCACGGATAGCTTTTTAGCGCAAATGTAAGCGTAACACAACCAATAATATTAAAAAAAAAAACTATTACTCACTCGTGAATAATAGTAATGAAAAGTCACAGTTTGATTATAGGTGTCATTATGTGCCTAATTGTCATGGGATTAGAGCCACTTTATGAGGAAGTGTGTTGAAAAGTAAATTACCCTTTTATTATTTCAAGATCGTTGTCAGTCTTTTCATTACCACAGACAGCATAACACTTTACCATGGTAAATGTTCTATATTTTTGTAAGTTAGCGTTTTGGAAATAAGAAAAATGCAAATAGAAAGTATTATTGAATTGTTATTGACACGTAAATATTTGCGATATTAGTTGAATTGGCACCTGTTTATAAAAATCGAATAGGTAGTATGTTTGTTGAGAGATCAAAAGATATTTCGATACGGCAAGCTACTTTCCGCGCGATTCAACGGTCAATCGAGTGAGGTAGAGGTGATAACGCGTGAAGCTCCGCACTGCCTTACGAAAACCGACGTTATGAGCAACGCCATAAGAGCACTCGTGTAATACGAGTATAGAGTGAGTCCGTCTCGTATGTACACATATGATAGGATCAAATTCGCTCAGTTTCGATTGCGTCCGGCTTTATAGGAACGGCTCTATTAGCCAGGTTTAGGAAAAAATTGGTTTAGTCGTTTCATGATTCGTTTGTTCCACAGTGCAAAATTGAATTAATAAATACAGATTTGTGTTCAAATTGTTTTCACGCAATGGTGGCGAATTGTGAATAGCGAGCCAAAATATGATGACATTTGTGTTATTAGATAGAATTGATTAAGATGTTCTGTTACTGTAGTCTTTTGATTGACTACCAAAGACTTATTATTTCTCGCTACGACTGTTTTATAGAACTAATTGTAGTAATGACTACGAGTGAATTTGTATGTACGAGAATGCTCGTACATACAAATTCACGCCTCTTTCTCATGAGGAGGGTGTACAGAAATCACAGTCCGCTTGCTCCGAACTAAAAAGCTGTTTTGTAAATTTTCAGGTCAACTTGTCAACTTTTGCACTTTTTTACACGCCCAAGCAATCTGAGAATTCTCACCTTATCTTTCGTTTGCCGACTTTCGCACTTTTTACACGCGCAAACAATCTGAGTATTCCTAAATATTCAAAACGATTTATTATTTTTGAGATAGTCTTTCTGGAGTACTGATAATGAACTTTTCCAAAGAAATATATTCAACCGTTGAATACAAAACAATTGAAAGTATCAAATTGTAAAATATTGATTGATTATAGGTTATTTTTTGTTTCTCTCTAAAGACGAGAGGCTGGAAATACAATAAGGAGCACGACAAGTGCTCAGGATACCTCCGCCACCAACTACTGTGGGAATTCCATCTCTATCACTGTAAAACTATTGAACCTGACTGAACAATTTACAGAGATAAGATTGTGGTGAACTCCATTATTCGGTTTTTATGATATGCACTGGAGAAAAAGGAGCATAGATCATACGTTTAGTTTACATCACATAAAAAACTTAGTTCTACTTCTCAAGTTTCAACCTAAGCTTTAGGCAGTAAATTTGCAAACGCTTGGCTTGAAGTTCGTAAAATCTAATATTCTGATAATGTAAAAGCACCGACAAATTCTTAGTCAGTATTGCTCTTAAAGATATTTCACAAAACAATAAAGAATACAAAGGCGCGTTGGAAAAGTTATGCTTGGAGTAGAACGAAACTGCCAAGCCATACATGTGCAGCCCGAGGCCAGAAGCTGAGGCGGGCGCATAGATCCGCTCGCCGACAGCTGCGAATGAAGTCCTGGGTAAAGTTGCAACATTGAGAAGTTGTTTATTTTTATTTTTGCGATGCTAACGCAAATATGTTGAATAATAAAACATCAAAAATAGACATAAAATAAGTTTCGTATAACACTGAAAGAGTTTGTGTGTTATATGTAGAGATCGGATAATCGGATGCATATTTACCTAAAGTTAGTTTAAGACAAAGTATGGAAACGGCTTTTTATTGTTTCGTTAAATAAAAATCCCGGGTATCGCGGAATTGGATAGCCGGATGTTTATTATTTACCTAATTTAGTTTTTGACAAAGTATGGAACTGTCTTTTTATTTTATTTCCATAAATAAAAATCCCGGAATTTCATGTAAATACGTATGAATAGTTGTATAAATGAACACGGAGTCTCGGTCTTTTGAAAATAAATACCACGTGCTAATTTAGTAATTTTCAAACAATATCACTACGTTAAATTTGCAGTCCCGTATTTTCCCGGGATTTTTATTTAACAAAATGTATTTTAAAAAGCCGCTTCCATAATTTGTGAGACAAAAATTAACTTTAGGTAAATATGCATCCGATTATCCGATCTCTAGTTATTAGGCATTCTTTATTTGAAATTTAAATATAGAATGCCTGTAAATAAAAATTATTTATAAATACACAATAGCACAACACAAGAAATTCCACACTCGGTAATGTAAAAAAAATAAGTAGTAAGTAATGACACTAGTGTAATAACTACTCACTAATCACCGTGTAAATAATTCTAAAAATATTACACTGAAGAGCCACATGTATTAAAAAAAAAGTGCAGAACATTTCAATAATTCCTACGTTGACGAATAGGTTAAATGAAAAACATTTTTTTTTCACGAGTGTATATATCTAGGTTACGATCATTAACGCCCATTTCCGAAAGTTTCTAAAAATATTTATTTTTTGTAACAATATTAATAAAGTAATAAGGTGTATGTTTCTGTGGGTGTTTGCGTGTTTAAGAGCGCGTGTGTTAGCTATTTCGGTTTATGTAAACATTATTAAGGTTTAATCAGTTTCTCAGTATCTTCATATTCTATAAAAATACAAGTAGCACATAAGAGGCATGAAATAGCAGTTTTTCAAAGACCTTTTTCAAAGTCGTTATGATAGCACTGAATCAGTTGCCGCTACTTCCCTAAATATCAGCAATGGTCGGCCAAAGGATGGAGAATGTCTAGCTGCAAATGCTAGTCGATTAATGACATCGGTAGTTGTGAAATGGAAAAACATGACTCCTGAAGAGATTGTCATTTCATATGTGCTTGCCCATACATCGCAATTCGATTCCTGTTTACATCACTTAGCATACACAACGGATATTACTATCTACAAAGTTTCTACGAGAAATGAAGTCTTTTTCATCCTTAAAACGAAATAACGATCACACGATACACAACGATACAAAACGTTTTAAGATTTCTACACCGGAAACGTACCATTACTGCAAGAAAGTAGGTCACAGGATGGTTGACTGTCGCAAAAGAAAATTCAAGATGCATAAATTCCACTAATACTGCTTCAAATATGTCTACGGCTGGAAATAATTCTGCTACGATATACAGTTCTATTGTCAAGAAATTTGTCATCTGGTTCACGTGTGAGGAAAAAGGGCACATTGCGATGCATTGTCCTAAGTCTGGTGAGCGCCGCGGTCTTAACCGCAGTGGCACGAGAGTAACAGCAGGGAGCACCTCAGCTCGTAGTATCGGGCAACATGTGGAGTCCTGCCAGGTTCAGGGCGTATTGCGCCAATTAGAACATGCCAGTACACAATAAGCCTCGAGGACGTGTTGTGTCAGTTCTGGCGGTGTCGACATTTTATTTTAACGATAGTTTAAAGGATTTAATTTAATTTCATTTTACCGGAAGTGAGTGAACACCGGAACGTCACATTATTTAAAACGAGTTTAGTCAAATGTGTGACTGAACGCGTGCGGAATCGTGTTGGCAAGTTACACGAGCATTGGTATAACTTCTTTTGTGACTAGCGACGAACGAGGGTTATTTTTTAGCTTGAGACTGATGCCACGACTCAGGTATCAAGAGAGGAAAACCTTAACTACTTATAAAAACGTTTCCACAAACATGCAATAGATCCACCATGTCACCATGTCATGACCTTGGTTCTTCTGTGGATTTCATCATATATGCTACGATCACGTAGAGAAACCGAGCATAGCTCTCTGGGTGACTTTGGGCGTCCTTGTAAGGCCTATCGAGTTACAGTACTCAGTTATTTCTGAATTATCATCCCGTTGGTTGGTTGGCTCTTTGTCAATATTGCTTGAAATAAAAAAAGCTAATGATTATTTATTGATCAGCCAAAATATTGGCTTATATGAATGATATATTACACCTATAGAGATAGAATAGCGGGTTTCAGTAATCCGACTGACAATGGATAGCGAATATAACCAACCAGGGGTAACCACACATTGCAAGGGCGCGTAAATCATCTTTATGGTCGTCATAACCGTTGGAACTTTACAAATTAGAAACACGTTTCGATCGTAACTAACGTCATAAGCGGTTCGTATAGGGTGTTCAAGGGTTATTATATGTTTTTTTGTAAATCTATATAAATAAAAATGAATTGTTGTTCGTTAGTCTGCTTAAAACTCGAGAACGGCTGGGCCGATTGAGCTGATTTTGTTTTAAAATGTTTGTCGTAGTCCAGGGTAGGTCTAAACGGTGAGCAAATAAGGAAAAATTGCGAGTAAGATAGAGTAAGACGACAATTTCATTTTCCCATATAAAAGTTGATCACTTACTTTCTGTCAAACATTTGACGGTATTTGTACTCTCAGTTCCACTCGAATTGAGGAACGCATTAAAACAAGACTTTTGAATCGACAACATAATATCAACTTTGCTTATAACATCGTGTATTTAAATTTCAAAATATAAAAATAATTAATGTGTTGACATATTTGATGGGTGCCAACCTTACAGTGTTACTAACTCTCAAAAATATTTTTATTATATTGTTTTGTCATCTCATGTAAAAAGAACCCGTGTATCCGAACGTTCCATTGTTTTGTCCATATAGACCAGGTTATAAGCCTTTAAAAATAATAAAAAGCGAAATGTATTAGTAACTCTTTATTTCCATCAACTTGGCTCCATTTACTTGGGACCACTTGGCTCGCCAGGACATGATGATATGGTGGAAGTACTAGGCGACTCGGACAAATCTGATTCGATCAGAACATAATTAGGCGGTACGAAGTTCACCGGGTCAGCTAGTTGTAAATATAGTCCAGATGTATGGTAGGACTACAAATCATGATAGTTCTTCTCTTTAGTTAGTTCACTCTATAGTCTATGTCGGTGTGGTGATGACAGTTCTGCATCAAAATCAAAATTTACTTTATTCAAATATGACTTTATAGAAAGCTGTTGTGAATCGTCCAATTTTTTTCCCCTACCACCCATTTAGGACGTATTTTTTAGCTGATAAGAAGAATGGGCGCAAGAAACTTATCAGTTTTATCAAAAGTAATAACAACATTTACAATAAATTATGTCGTTATCATACAATGTACATATGTGTTTACAATTTATACGGGAAAACAAATATTTACAATTTAGAATGTAATATCTTCAAATCAACATCAAGCATTGGAAATCAACAACCATGACTAAGGTACAAATGCTGTCATTCATCACAGAAACATCTGCCCCCACCGGGATTCGAACCCTGGACCTCAGAGATGGCGACATCTTGAAACCGGTGTACTATCCACTCGACTATGGAGGTCGTCGTATATTATTTATAGAATATAGATAGATATATAAGGTATATTACCTTATCAACCTTCTATATCTTTGTACAAACATGTAATGATAAACTATGTTATATATCTCTTATTTATAGATACTAAAAACATATTTAAAAGCCTGTTTGATGTGGATCGCCGTAAATTCTAATTATGCATTTTAACGAGGTCTATTAACGAGATTTTGTGATGTTAACGAGCATTCAACGTTTTATTACGTTATTTACGACATTGATTTGATGATTTCTACTAAACGTTACTAGTGCTGGACGATTGTTTGATAGATTGGACGACATGATTCCTTTTTTTTGGGTTCAACTATTCGTTAAGTTTGGCTACTAGCTCAGATCTGAGATGTTAAAATAAATTTGTACGATCTCCGCAGTAGTGTTTAGTGAACCGGTTTCTAGTTGCCGCCATTTATGAGAAATAATGTTGCGGATAATATCCTAACTCAATTATTAGAAAGATTTACCCAGAACTAGGTTTTAAATAAAAGTGGACTGTAAATTAGTGCACTAGTTATATTGTATATATACAAGTCACGGCCGACTATAATCTTCGAATAAGAAGTAGGAATATTCATTTAATATCGATATGTCGAATTGTTCGATAGTTGCCATACGATATCGAAATAAATCGACATTTTGACAATTAATTTTTTTATTCGATATATCGGTATAATTATGAAAATATCGATACGATTAAAAAAGCTAAAGCTGACTCATAATGACAACGGAACCGAAGTAAATTATGACTCTACTGAGGGAAAGAATTGGGAAATTAGTTCGGCCTAGAAGTGTGCAATGTGGTTCCTTCTACTTCATTTTGACAGTGGACATTTTAAAAGTTACGATTTCTTTAATTTGAATTTTCTCGCGCATCAAACGTCATCGAACATGACATGACAAATAGATGAAGTTTGAGCTATGGAAAAGATAACCTATAAGCTTTATTATTAATTCTCCTGTTAAAGTGTTTTAGTTGGGGTTTAGGAACGGACATTGTTAGTAATAGCATTAAATATCGTTTCATGTCACAAAATAACCATTAAAATCTTTTTGTTACAGAGAAACTCAATTGCGTTCCACTAATTGTGTCGTCCTAATCACAAAAATATCATATATATATATATATTATATATACAATTTTCACATATACACTTATAAAATATAGAATGTTATGTTATGTTATCCAGTTATCTTACTAAGACAAACGCAAAAGTTTGTAGTTTGTAAGTATGGATAGATGTTTATAAACTAAAATAGATTTTAGTGAAACTTTACAATAATATCTACACTAATATTATAAAAAGGAAAGATTTGTATTTTTGTATGTAACGAATAAACTCAAAAAGTACTGGACCGATTTTAATAATTCTTTTTTCATTAGAAAGCTACATTATCACTGAGTAACATAGGCTATATTTAGTACTAGATTACTATAGAAATCTTTGGAAATTCTTATTAAAACCAACCGAAGGTGTAAAAAAATAGCCATAAAATGTCTTTCATCGCATACGCTGCGAAGAGTATTAATGATAGGACAAAAAATGTTCGACAATATTATAGAATATATCAATATCTACAAAAAACTTCGCGAGACCATATGCCTAACTATTGTAGTTAGTAGTAGAGAAACACTGATAAATTTATAGAAACTTCGCTCAAAAACTACTGCATAGATTATCATGCGGTTTTCATCAATAGATAGAGTGATTCTTGAGCAAGGTTTTGCGGTATTTTTTTATCTCGGAAAAACGGATAGTCCCACGGGAAGCGCGATAAAACCTTCGCGCCATAAACCGACTTCCGCGCATATGTAGCCGTGGGCAAAAGCTATGACCCACAACCCTCTATAGACCCAATCCCGAAATCAACGTAAAGCCGCGAGCAGAAAGCTAGTACTTTATATACCGATCGCATAAATTATAATCAGATCTAATAAATCTAAACACATTTCATATTATTATCTTAAGTACTACGGCCCGAAAGAGGAATAAGTGCTACGAAATCATAAAACTCGCCAGTCCTATTAAGGTAATATATTGCGATTTCCTTTTACGCTCTGCCCTAAAGACCTAGCTGTAAGCGCCATTAAAGTGTAACTCGTGTTGTCGAAAAGCGAAGTTTTTGAGTGGGCTTCGAAGAATAGGGGGTACGTAGCAGCCAATACGGTGTAACCGACGCCTACGCGTGTACAGGGCCGCAGGTAGGTCGAAATATACTGGTGCCATAAAAACGTACTTAGCAAAAACAAATATTGAAAACACAAAAGATTAAATAATGACTCTTGAAATTACTGAACGTATATTCTTATCAATTGATATATAGTTGATTATTTTAATGTATAATTCATTTGATTCTAATGTATACTAATATTATAAAGAGCAAAGATTTGTATTTTTGTACTAGCGGACCCGACAGACTTCGTCCTATCAAAAAGATTTGTAAAGTGGCAGTTTTTTGTTCCTACTTCAAATGACATATGATGACATAAAATTTGTTTGACAGAACTAACGTCACTTTTTTTGTCTTCGATTGTTTTGCCAAAGGTTCAAATTGGCTTTTAAGTATTAATACAAATTGTTTGTATATGGGAGTATAGAAAGATGTTGATTTTACACTTTATTAAGATTTTTTTTTAAATTTTCTCCACGTATAAATCTTCTCTGGACTTTTATGATTAATTCAAGATCAAAATTAGCCAAATAGGTCCAGGCGTTGTTGAGTTATGCGCTTACCAACACATTTTGCGATTCATTTTTATATATAAAATGTAACGAACAAACTCAAAAAGTACTGGACCGATTTTAATCATTCTTTTTTATTAGAAAGCTACATTATCACTGAGTAAAATAAGCTATATTTTACTACTATAGAAATCTTTAGAAATTCTTATTAAAACCAATTTCATCGCCATAAAATGTCTACCCCTGCGAGGCCGGAACGGGCCGCTAGTTAATCAATGAATTATTTTCTTTTCTGACTATGATGTTATATTAGGCGTGCCCTCCAGTGAGGACATCTTCACAGGACAACTTTCAAATTTAAATGTTTTATTACCAAAAGTCTTAGTCTATATTTATACATTACTAAGATCCTTCTAGTAAGCTTCATTTTTTTTCAGACGCCTGAACAAACTATTAAATTTACAGATATAATACATTATGTGGGCGTGTGTTCGTGTGTGCGCGCGTGGGAGAACTTCTATAAGCTAACACAAAAAACAAATATTTTATCTGTCAGCCTACAGAACATTTATAAATTTTCTATCTAGGGTCTATAGTATTCAGATATAGTTGGCTTATGTTTGAGTACATTAAGTTTGTGTATATCTAATTGTTCATTACTTAGAATTATATCTTTTCTTTCTAAGCTCATTGGGTAGATTTACGTTGTTTGCTTTTGTGCTGAGGTGTTTGATTTATTTTGTAGTGACTAAGTGAATTTTAAACTATCTTCAAAAAGTACAAGATTCTCAATTCACCTGTCTTTTTTTATTTGTTTTTTATGTCAGAACTCTCGATAGGTGTTGATTTTGCTGATCTTTTTTATTTGAAAGCTGGTGCTTTCCCATTTCAATCTCTTGCTTGATCCCATTCAAATAATGGCATTCATGATAAAACCATACCTATATTACTTAATTTTGCATTAGGTATGTATGTATGACATATGGAGGAATAACTCAATATCACCATGAGTAAATAAATGTAATTTTGAGTAACCAAAAATCAAAAAACCAAATGTATGCACAACAATATACCTAGCAGTCGGCACTGACCTTAGCGAATTTAAAATGTTCAAGTCCTATTTTTTCCCTGCACCGCGAACTCTCCTGAGGAGCGGTCGCTCTCACTTCAAGCCTTCAAGGTCATTAGGACCCCAAAGCTTTAGGCTGAGTTTGGTCAGTAGGTTAGATCGGTTGAACTGCTTCGATCGGTCTGAAGTCGGACATAAGAGTCTCAGCCTGTCCTCTTTTGATGGAAAAAAGTGACTTTATAAGGAAGAATAATATTCTCTGCTACGTTAGCAGTTGTTACAATATCATAATACACTAGCGGCTCGTCCCGGCTTCGCACGGGTAGACATAAATAGGTACATATATTTAAGTTATAAGCATGCTAATTAAAACGACCATGAATCAGTAAATTAAAAAAAAAATTGTATGCTTATCTTAAAGCCTCCCTGTACACTACGTTGACTGTGGTACTTGTAGGTGGCATCAAAACGTATTGATTCTCAGGAGATCCTACTCGAGAAAGTGGCACATACAATCGATATATTCTATAATATTGTCCAACATTTTTTGTCCTATCATTAATACTCTTCGCAGCGTATGCGATGAAAGACATTTTATGGCTAAATTTTTTACACCTTCGGTTGGTTTTTAATAAGAATTTCTAAAGATTTCTATAGTAATCTAGTACTAAATATAGCCTATGTTACTCAGTGATAATGTAGCTATCTAAATTAAAAAAGAATTATTAAAATCAGTCCAGTACTTTTTGAGTTTATTCGTTACATACAAACATACAAATCTTTCCTCTTTATAATATAAGCGTAGATAGATTATCGGATTTAAACTGGCTTTGTGTAAGAGGAATTTATAAGTAATACTCAATTAACTGTATCCTCTCATTAGCTGATAAAGGCCTTTGTATTTGGTATTCAGCTTATCTCATTTACTATTGATGTATTGTTTCCGTGTTAATCACCTGTCACTATGAGCTACGATACTTTACCGTGATGAACCAGTACTGTATTGTTCTAATGAAGAATCTTTTATTATTATTGTGTTAAGGTTGCTGGTACCTCTTTCGTAGCGTTGGAATTTGTTACAACATATGTTGGTGGCCTTTCATGGAAGTTACTTCAATATTTCTTTCATAACATGATTATATTTGGGTTATATTTGCTTTTTATTCTTCTACAGATTTCATGCTTCAGAACTCATGGTTAAATGAGTATCAATCTTCATTTTCGTTCCTGATCTCTTGCAGCATTTTGACAGAATGCTGTCGTTACTTTTTGACAAACGAACATTTTTTCGGCTTGATTATATTGTTGTTGAACGGAGTTAATCTTTTATTATTATTGTGAAGGTTACTTGTACCTATTTTGTAGCATCGGAATTTGTTACTTCGGTTCCTTTAGGGTTCTTTTTGTCTTAGATTGTTCCATAGATTTCTTTTACTCCTAGGTCAACACGTAATGACTTCTGCAACTCTTGATCAGATGAGTATCATCAATCTCTGTTTTCGTTCCTGATCACTTAGATTTTTGACAAATGAACATTATATCGGCATCCATGGTTTTTAGTTTTGGTGTCGGTCCTTAGCTCCGGCTCTGGTCAACTCAAAGTATTGTGTGGTCCGTAACAATAGCGAATCTCAAATGACATAGCCAGGGGAATTGTTACTTTTAAAACACATGTCGAGTTGAGAACCTTTTATTTGAATGAGTCGACTGTATGATATTGGCTCTGTATGCCGCTGATGTTTGTCTATATGTGTGATTGCATAATAACACTCAAACTACTTTTGATTCACTTTATTTTACTTCAACTTCAATTTTTTTATCGCTAGCACTGGGAGTAAGTAAAAATAATATTTTACGTGAAAGAGTAACAAATATCCACCCGTATTTACAAACTTTCGCGCTTATAATTTTGGTAGAGACAATTCACACAATATTTATTATAAATTGTAGCCTATGTGTTATTCTGATGTATAAGCTATATTATTGCAAAGTTCCATTACAATCCATTTTGTAGTTTTTACGTGAAAGAGTAACAAATATCCACCCGTATTCACAAACTTATGCGCTTATAATTTTAGTAGAGACAATTCACACAATATTTTTTATACATTGTAGCCTATGTGCTATTCTGATGTATAAGCTATATTATTGCAAAGTTCCATTACAATCCATTTTGTAGTTTTAACGTGAAAGAGTAACAAATATCCACCCATATTTACAAACTTTTGCGCTTATAATTTTGGTAGAGACAATTCACACAATATTTTTTATACATTGTAGCCTATGTGTTATTCTGATGTATAAGTTATATTATTGCAAAGTTCCATTAAAATCCATTTTGTAGTTTTTACGTGAAAGAGTAACAAACATCCACCCGTATTTACAAACTTTCGCGCTTATAATTTTAGTAGAGACAATTCACACAATATTTTTTATACATTGTAGCCTATGTGTTATTCTGATGTATAAGCTATATTATTGCAAAGTTCCATTAAAATCCGTTTTGTAGTTTTTACGTGAAAGAGTAACAAATATCCACCCGTATTTACAAACTTTTGCGCTTATAATTTTAGTAGAGACAATTCATACAATATTTTTTATAAATTGTAGCCTATGTGCTATTCTGATGTATAAGCTATATTATTGTAGTGTCATTAAAATCCATTTTGTAGTTTTTACGTGAAAGAGTAACAAATATCCACCCGTATTTACAAACTTTTGCGCTTATAATTTTGGTAGAGACAATTCACACAATATTTTTTATAAATTGTGGCCTATGTGCTATTCTGATGTATAAGCTATATTATTGTAGTGTCATTAAAATCCATTTAGTAGTTTTACGTGAAAGAGTTATAAACAACCGTCCATACATACAAACCGTAGCAAGTGGAAAGACGTAATCTCTGCCTACCCCCATGGGAAAAAGGCGTGAGTGTATATATGTATGTACATACAAACGTTTATAATATTAGTAGGAATTCATACAATGTATTTATTTAGAAATTCAAAGTATAATCTAAATGTCTAGTTTAATACAAACAGCCGACAATAAGCGTACGTACTTTCAAAGCGGCTCTAATATCGAGTTAATTGAGATAGAAGTGTCCTCTTTGTAATTATACGCGTTTATTATTCGAGGGTACGCGACACAACAACGTATTATGCTCCACGTGAAAGCATGACTCCAATTTGATGAAAAGCGGAGTTGGCCTGGAGGCTGATTCTCGCATAATTATGAAAAAGCTTGTACTCCAGTTTTTTCTCTAACGTTTACTGTAGCTGAATCAATTTGTATAATTTGATACGAGTCAAAACCACCCCTAGACTGGAATATTTATTTCATCTTTACGTCGTAGTTTTATAAAGCACGAATCTTAGTTGTTTATTTTTATTTCTTATTAGTTTATTTACTGACAATTTTCTTTTAGGTGATCTAACTTAATTTAATTTGACTTGATTTATTTTACCGTATTAATATTAAACAGTGATCTACATAATGTGAATACTACAAACAAAAATAAACTTTCCGTTCCAATGTTCAGACTCCATAAAACTAGCTGTTCGTTCTTGAGGAAATGTATATCTATGTTTAACACACTTCCGCAGTGTCATTAATTTGCCTTTATATAAATTTAAAATCCATATCAAAAAGACACTCATGAGTAAAGGTTATTATAAAGTAAGTGTCTATCTAAATGATCACAGTATTTGGGAATAGGGACACTATTCATAGAGCCATGTTTGGTAACAACATTATTTATAATATTGTATTATTTTTATATGTGTATGTAAACATACATACGACTGTAATCGTATTAGGTATGATTGTGTCTTATACTATATTGTATTTTTATATTATATTATTGTAATTATTAACATTGTAAAGAGGAGATAAAAAATAGACCTTCATAGTTTCTTGCCTGTTCTTCTCGAGAAGGCACTCCCAATTTCCGAACAGGTGTCGTCAGTCAATTTTTTTATTTTTTTTCCTTATTCGTACGTACGGACAAGGTTTTTGTTTTTTTTTTTTTTTAAGCTTTGTTTTTTTGTTTTGTCTGTTGACGTCAATAAGTGCCTGTAAAGGTCTATGTTGAATAAAGATTATTTTGATTTTGATTATAAACGCGACAATTTGTATCGATAGATTTTTGTTACTCTAATGAATAATAGCTACATTTGGGGTTCGGAATTTGGAATTACACTAGAATGGGCAGATGCGGTTTTGTCCGCCATTTTAATTTATAAAGATAAACGTCACGCTAATATAAGCTTTTAGAAATAGTAATCCTGCGTAGACGAAGTCGCAGGTATTAGCTAGTATATTACTATTCTCACGTCCGTGGAGGTTCTATTATGTCCGTATATATATGTATGTGAAAGTGTACGTATATATGTATATAGTCATAGTTACGTAGTAAAAGTTGGAGTTTTATAGTTAATTTATTATATAGGGTATTTTAATTAGTTATATTATCACAAGTTTGCATAATCGTATGAGCCAGTCAAACCTTGTCTGGGGTTAGATTGGAGTTAATCGTAAGATACTATATGAGGAGTTCAACTTGTTGATGGTGAAGTAATCTCTTGTTTTCACTATCTTCTAGGTATCTTTTGATCATACATCTCTCTTTTTTCTGATTTCTGCAATAATGCATTTCAATATTTTTCCTCACCTAATTAAATTCTTTACAATATGATTTATGTAAGTACATTTTCCAGGTTCAAATCGATTTTCCGTTTACTGGAAATTACGTATATTAGTATATTTTTACCGGTAGCTTTTTTTTAGGACGTCAGGTCAAGAGCACACGTAACCGATGAACGTGCTTGAAAGTATTAATGAAAATCGAGGAAGCTAGAGAAGTATGTTTGGAACGTAGCAATTAGAAAGCTGTGATTTCTACCTTCCCTCATAGAAAAGCTACGGCCAGTAACATACAGATAGTACACAAACGTTACCAATTACTATGGGTCTTATAAGAAGATTCAATATCACTGTAAAGGCAATGAAGAGGGCTATGTTCGGAATTTCTATGCGTGTACGAAAAAGCCGCCGCAGAGGAATTAAAATCGTCGGCATAGCCTGAAGTATTTCGAAATTTAAATCGTATTGGGTAGCATGCATTGGTCGCAGTACTCAGGATCGTTGGGAGAAAGGACTTCGAGTGATCGCTATTCCGGGACAGCCAGCAATCAGTAGATCTCCCACAAGAGAGATCGATGATTTGGCGAAGATCGTAAGAAAGCACTGTATGTTCTGTTTGTTATATGCTCAGGGGCGACTGGTGTTGAGATTATTGGGGGAAACATATCCATCAGTGGGCTTCTCTTGGCTGAAAATGTGACGGTAAATTAAAAAATTAGTTCCTTTAAATAAAGACTCAGCTCAATGTCTCTCAAATGTCTGATGTAATTAATGTTCTACAAATAACACGAATTCATACTTTTTCCGGAGCAAAATGGAATCAGCCCCTTGATGAGTGGAGCGCATTCGTGAAGACGATGTAGAATTATCCATTTCAGTAATTGGACCGTGTGACGTCGTGTTGGATCCGTGAATTTATCAAACTGGCGGAATCTCACGTTAAGAGAAGATATTATTTATACCTGGAAAATATAATTAATACAGCGATAATAATTATGACGACAAATGCGTTTGATTGAAAAATAATTTCAATAGAGAAACTCTGAGCAAAGTAGAGAGCTTCAGAACTGAACTCTTTAACTGAGTCACCCATGTCAGCCGTACGCAGCCAATTGCAATTATTGGGTACCGTAACATATACCCGATTCCGGTATTTGTGCCTGTGGTAGCAACATGAGTGTGTCTAAAAACTTGCACACTCGTTCACTATGTAGTGAATTTTTTTTCCCACGGTTCATCCTAAGTTAATCCTCATAAGCGGTGCACTGCTATTGTAATCGTCTTAATAACCTCTTGGTGCTCGGACGACCTTACACCAGATACCACCCGTGCCCGGTCTACGGCGGGTAGTTATGTTGGACAAGGCTAGCCTTTTTTTTTTTGTTCCCCTAAGGAAAATGCATTAAATTGTATACCTCGGCTGTGGCGAGCTGGCGGTTATGTGGGGCTCTCCTCCTCAGAAGGGGGAGGCCTACCCACTAAAAACCTTAGGGATGGCCTCCTCAGCATGTAGGGAGCCCCGGGAACATCAAGCTTCTTCCGGGAACCCTCAGCCTCCGCTCCCCCGTCGATACAGGGGAGCCCTCCTCGGGGGAGGCTCACTACCTCCCCCGGTCTCCTCCACCGACGACGCCCCCCGGCCACGGAAGGGGCGTGGTGCATCCCGGGTCGCCGTAGCGGTCGCGACTTCCTCGCGCCCGCCAGCCCGGCACCGCCAGGGCTAGCCTACCAACTAAATACTACCTACAAGCCTTTGGTCGGGCAGATGGCATGGGACCTTATCGGTTTTGAACTAAAGCGCTATGTAGTGAAAGTTGGAAATTTAAGGTCGGGGCAAACTTTGTCTACGTACGCAACACATACTATGCAACGTGGGAAAGTTGTTGTGCACACTTTTCAAGTACAGAACGAAGAACATCATACTCAGATATATTTTTTTAGGTGATCTAGTGTATATTGATTTCCAAATATTACACTGATTTTTAGGACCATTTATTGGATTTTTTACCAATATTTCTTCACCCTGGCGTCAGACAGTATAAATTGAATACCTTATCACTAGAGATCGGATAATCGGATGCATATTTACCTAAAGTTAATTTTTGGCTCACAAATTATGGAAGCGGCTTTTTAAAATACATTTTGTTAAATAAAAATCCCGGAAAATACGGGACTGCCAAATTTAACGTAGTGATATTGTTTGAAAATTACTAAATTAGCACATGGTATTTATTTTCAAAAGACCGAGGTTCATTATACAACTATGCATACGTATTTACATGAAGTTTAGTTTCAGTTCCCCGTGCGATTTATGAATGTACGATTTATTACATGAAGAGTGTTATACGATAGTAGTGAGCTAGTTTGACTAAAACAATAAATAATTGAATAAAAAAACAGAAACGGTGAAAAATTTTATTTAACAAAACTTTAAAAGCCGTTTCCATACTTTGTCTTAAACTAACTTTAGGTATATAAGGTATAAGGTCAAACGGGCTGGTTTCCGCAACTCGACGTCTAAGCGCCTATTTTGCGTGTGTGGAATGATGTTACTATTCTCGCCAGCCTAGCTCGTTCAGAAATTTCAATAAGTTTTTTAACTTACCGAAAACCTCCGGCAGTGAGCTCGGCTGTCCGAGATGTCTTACCCGGTAGTCCACCACACCTGGACACTCCATGATCACATGTGCGGCCGTTTCTTCTGCTCCAAACATGCTCTGCACATGGGGCTGTCAGTGAAACCTAGGTTGAAGAGGTGTTTGTTAAAAGGTCCGTGGCCAGTTATTGCCGCGGTTACCTGATTGAGTTGTTTCCTGTTTAGTTTAAGGATGTTCTTTGACAGTTTTGTGTTTATTTCTGGTAATGCAGCCTTTGTTTGCTTGCAGTCTTCAGTGTTTCTCCAGGTCTCGCTATGGAGCTGCTTAGTTTTGTTTCTTATTTGGTTTTTAGACCATTGTTTGGGGAGAGGCACTATTGGTTCCGGTCCGTAGACCTTCATTCCTGATCCTCTTCGAGCTAACTCGTCCGCTTTGTCGTTGCCGCACGAGTTGCTGTGACCTTTTATCCATTGTAGGGTGATGCGGTTATCCCTCCTGCCATCATCAAGACGTGGTGACATTCGTGGATTAATGTAGAGTAGCATTGGTTGTTTGACAGTGATTGTAATACAGATTTACTGTCCGTTAAGATTCTTATGTGTTGTCCTTTTATGTTCCTTCTCAGTATTTCTTTGGCGGCGGTAATGATTCCCACGCATTCAGCCTGATATACGGTGTTATGAATTCCCATAGGTATGGAGATGTTCATGTTAAAGTCATATGAGAAAACACCACATCCTGATCCCGAATCTGTTTTGGATCCGTCTGTGAAGATTCTTAGATCTTTTATGTTGAGGCCTTCCTTTCCGTCATCACGGAGCTGGATTTTGTACTTCTTGTCAAAGAAGTATCGGATGTACATTCCGTCGTTGGGGCTTCCATCAAAGGGAGTTCAATCATGGCTTCCTTCAGGGAGCGCGTGTGTGGGGTAGGGGTCTTGCTGAGAAGATCTAGTTCTTTAGCCTAATCATTGTGAGGTAACTTTAGGTAAATATGCATCCGATTATCCGATCTCTAATTATCACGTGTCCAACCAATCACAAATCTATTAATATTCATAGATTGGTGATTAGTAAAATCACTGTCGGTAATCACAAGTAAGTATATATATATATAATAGGGATTATACATCCGCTCTCATTAAGGTTTCCCTGTGTTATAAGAGACGGGCACCTTATTATTCAGTACATACTTACATTAGCGCGAAGAAAAACAAATTATACAACACTAAAATACATAAATACTTAATTAAAAATACAAATATTTTACAAAATGTTTGCGTTTGTGTGTGTACCTGTGCATGTAAGTGTGTGTGGGTGTGTGTGTCATCTTCTTTTGGATTATAGTTTAATATTTAAACGAGAGTTAAAAGGGTTTGGAGTGACAGTTGGTTTGCTGTTTCATCTTCTAATATATAAAAATGAATCGCAAAATGTGTTGGTAAGCGCATAACTCAACAATGCCTTTACCGATTTGGCTAATTTTGGTCTTGAATTATTCGCAGAAGTCCAGAGAAGGTTTGTACGTAGAGAAAATAAAAAATAAAATTTGAAAAAGTGTAAAGTCAACATTTTTATACAAACAATTTGTATTAATACTTAAAAGCTAATTTGAACCTTTGGCAAGACAAAAAAGTGACGTTAGTTCTGTCAAACAAATTTAATGTCATCATATGTCATTTCAAGTAGGAACAAAAAACTGCCACTTTACAAATCTTTTTGACAGGACGAAGTCTGTCGGGTCCGCTAGTTTATAATAAAAATTGCATTTGCGGTTTCTTTTGTTTTAGTCTGAAGTAAACTAACTTTAGTTCGCGCTTGGATAAAACGAGTCTTTCTAGTTTATGGTATAAATTGTCAATGCAGTGGTGGTGTTTGAAGATTTTACGGTGAAAAAAATATCCAATGAGCAGATGAGCTAAAATATTAAAAAATTTACTACAAACAAATATTTAATTCAAAAGAAAATATCCGGAGTCCTGTTAAATACAAAAACATCTGAAAAATCATTCTGTCCGTAGCTGCGTTCCCTCGCTATTTAGCAATGGAGATCATGAGCGCAGGAAGTAGTAGCTTAGACCAATTGAATAATTTATTTGCCATAAATAGGGGTTTAAATCATATCCAGCGGGTGTTAATAAGGTAACAGAATTTATTGGTTGTTTAGACCTTAATTGGGATGGAGATTTTTTTTAATTCTATATCCAAATCAAAATCAAAATTAATTTTATTCAAATATGACTTTATAGAAAGCTCTTTTGGATCGTCTAAATTTTTTTCCTACCATTCAGGATGTATTTTTTAGCTGATAAGAGGAATGGGCGCAAAAAACTTATCAGCTTTATCAAAGGTTACATTATTTACAATAAATGCATATGTGTTTACAATTTATACGGGAAAACAAATATTTACACTTTAGAATTGGCATAGGCATCATTTAAATAATCATTGACTTTGTAATAGCCCTAACTCATGAGCGTTTTTTTAACATGTACCTTGATCTTATGAAAAGGCAATTCAGCTACACTATGTGGAATCTTGTTACAAAAATTTATACATTTGCCCATAAACGCCCCTCTAGTTATTTGTCTATACTAATACTATAAAGAGGAAAGATTTGTTTGTTTGTTTGTTTGGCTCCGAAACTACTGGACGCGATTTCAAAAATTCTTTCACCTTTGGAAAGCTATATTATCCCCGAGTAACATAGGCTACTTTTTATCCCGGAAAAATCGTCAGATCCCACGGGATGGCGCAATAAAGGCTTCGCTTAAAACCTACTGCATAGATTTTCATGCGGTTTTCATCAATAGGTAGAGTGATTCTTGAGCAGTATTGCGGTATTTTTTATCTCAGAAAAAACGGATAGTCCCACGGGAAGCGCGATAAAAACCTTCGCGCCATAAACCGACTTCCGCGCATATGTAGCCGTGGGCAAAATAGACCCAATCCCGAAATCCACGCGCGGCGAAGCGCGGGCAGAAAGCTAGTAGTCTATACATTGGAATACATAATAAGAGTACACTTTATTTGAAATATATTGTAATACCAACAGTATACCCATGCTTATTACTTTTGAAGATACAGCAACGCGCAGTTGAGAATTGCTTAAAACGCTCCATACTAATAACATACGAGTATAATTAAGTAAACTCTCCTAATTTGTAAGAGCGTATAAACAAAATTCAAAATAACTTTATTATTTGTACGTTTATCAGTACACTTTCAATATAAGAAAATGTTACATTTAATGCGAGATTGCTAGAAATGTGTTCTTTCATTATAATTACGTAAAAAATAATTGCACATTTTATAGACATTTAAAGAATATATTTGTAAAAAATTAAAGTGAAATTTCTATATTGACATAATTTTATGAGATATAAATTGCTCAAATTAGATAATTATAGTATAAAAACGGCCATATTTAGTTGTATGTAATTTACATCAATGATTTAGCTGTTCAATTAGCTAGCTCCTTAAGACTGACTTACATCTTAAGAACAAACTCTTTGTTCATCCTAGTATTTTGTTTTGTGTGTTAATAGAACTATTTGCTTACATTTTTGTTTTGTTGGTACACTGTTTTTTGGAGTTGTACTCAGAATAAGTATTTCTTTCTATTTCTGGAATTTCTTGGAATTTATTATCACAGCTCATATACGCTCTACCGTGGGGCACGAGCCTGCTTTAACTATTCAGGGCGATAAGGCTTTAGTAAACCACGCTGGCCCAGTGCTTGGGGTGTCCACTCAAAAAATATATTGATACATTTTATCGATATAAAATATCGAAACGTGATATCCAATACCTTTCGATATATCTTTTGAAATGTTGATATTTTTTTATGATGGAATACTTTTCACAAAATGTATCCCCCGTATCCGCAGGGGAGCGGAGGCTGGGGGTTCCCCGATGTCGCTTGGCGTTCCCGGGGGCTCCCTACATGCCTGAGGAAGGCCATCCCTGAGGTTTTTAGTGGGTAGGCCTCCCCCTTCTGGGGAGGAGAGCCCCACATAACCGCCGGCTCGCCACAGCCGGCGTATGCAACTTAATGCATTTTCCTCAGGGGAACAAAAAAAAAAGGTATGACGATGGAGCTGGAAGATGGTCAAAGGAACTGAAATCATTCAATAATGTCATAATTTGCTTCGGTTCCGTTGTCATTATGAGTCAACTTTAGCTTTATTAATCGATTCGATATTTTCATAAATGTATCGATATATCGAATAAAAAAATTTTTTGTCGAAATATCTATTTATTAAATGACTGGGATAGTGCGGATTTGTTTTTGTACCACAGTGGTGGGGATACTCCAACGGCCCACCTGATGGTATGCGGTTACCGTAGCCTATGGACATTTTTTCCCCCTGAGGAAAACCCTTTAAAAATCTATTGACTCCCTTTTTGAAAAACCCCGTACTGTAGCCCTCCGTGAAAACCTCACCAGAGCTCATTCCATAAAACAACGAAATTTTTGATATATTATACTTCTTTTTTGTGCTGAATTGCTGATTCCTGTTCTCGTAACAAGGTTCCATGGTTTATATGTGTATATATTTATTATATGTCGAAAACCGCTGGCCAGTCTGTCTATCTTGTGGATTTTTGTTTTAAAAGTATTTTATTCGTAGCCGAGTAGTTAGTATGCTGGTGTCAAGGTGTTGCTATCTCTGAGGTCCCGGGTTCGAATCCTGTTGAGGTTAGATGTTTGCGTGATGATTGCGAGCATATACCTTAGTCTTGGTTGTTATTATATATTTCTATCAAAAATATTTATATTAGTAGTGTATTGTATGTATATCCGTTACCCTAGATTCCATAACACGAGCCTTACAGAGCTTACTTTGGGCTAGGCTAATTGGTGTAAATAATAAGCAATATTTATTTATTTATATGTAAAAAAACATACTTACTTTAAACTTACTTGTTCTTGCTTTATTATAGATATTATTTTAGTCAAAACTATTCGATTTTATCCTCGAACAGGCAAAATTGTTGCTTTTCTATTTTTGTAAGGTTACCTCCTTGTGAAATGATACAAGGCTGCCAACCCAAAATCAAGTTCGGTACTCCAGTATAAACAAGTTTCGAGGCCGCCAAGTTATAAGCCTACATTAATAGAGGCATAAATAAGTGATGTCGCAGCAGATAAAAGATATGTCGCGTCGAGTTTGCTCCAGAAGTAATGTGATTTGCTCCCGTGAAGGATGAGGGCCGACAGCGTAATTACAGGAGCGAAGGCATGACCATAGTAGAAGTGAAGAAGTAGGATGTCTCTGTACATACGTTCCGTTCCTAATGCAGCAAGCTCGTGAGGGTATCTCTAGATTTATCGACTGTGCATGTGGGACTGCCAATAAAGTTCTTAAGGTAAATTAATATTAATTTTTGTATTGCATATGTAGGTACGGGCAACCTTCGTTTCAATCAGTCATAGTTGGTTCGATTAAAGTGTGAATATTTGGGCATGGAATCGAAATAATGAACACTCGATTTTTCTCCCAAATTAGACTTTTATAATTTCAGTGATTAGCTTCTATCACAAGAATCGCTGTATTTATAATTACAATTATAATGTTACTAAAATGATCGAGAAATTCACATTTCGATTACGGATGATGTAGAATATTAGTGATTTGTCCATTGCGTACTGTGCGGTCGGCTTTTGTTCAAAAATTGCGTCGCAAATATGGCCGCCGCGTCAACCTCTACCTTCACTAGATTGACAGCTGTCACTCTAATTCTATCGTCATTGGTTGATAATGATGCGAGCTGTCATGGACAAGTGATAGCTAAATTATTCATAACTAGCTTTCTGCCCGCGGCTTCGCCCGCGTGGATTTCGGGATTGGGTGTATAGAGGGTTAAGGGTCATAGCTTTTGCCCACGGCTACATATACGCGGAAGTCGGTTTATGGTGCGAAGATTTTATCGCGCTTCCCGTGGGACTATCCGTTTTTCCGAGATAAAAAATGCCGCAAAACTCCTCAAGAATCACTCTATCTATTGATGAAAACCGCATAAAAATCTGTGCAGTAGTTTTTGAGCGAAGCCTTTATTGCGCATCCCGTGGGATCTGTCGATTTTTCCGGGATAAAAAGTAGCCTATGTTACTCGGGGAGAATGTAGCTTTCCAAAGGTGAAAGAATTTTTGAAATCGGTCCAGTAGTTTAAGCGTGAAGAGGTAACAAACAAACAAACAAACAAATAAACAAACAAACACACTTTCGCATTTATAATATTAGTTGGGATACACAGTATTTTAACGTAACGTCATCATATATAATTGTTAATATTTACAAGAGATATAGTAGACGCATGAAAAATATTATAAAGTAAAATATGTTCAAATAATCTGTCATAATGGGTATCTTACTTACTTAATTAAAAATATATTTAAGTATTAAATGAATATCTAAGAGACATTTCATTTATATAGTATATTATATTTGGGAATCAGCAACTCATTTATTTATTTGTCCTAGGATTTAATTAATTAACGTTATTATCTCAAAATTTAATAAATTAAAATTAATAATATTCAAATATTGCAAATTGAATCATTTAGAATATTTAAAGAGTCTAGTCTTATAAACTGTTGGTTCAAGGGGATTTTTTTATTGTTTGTTAATATATTGTCGTCTTTATGGCGTCAACATTAGACTTTAAGAAAAAATATGATCTCGTGGGTAGCTGTCCTGTAACCAAAGTGGCACTAATAAAATTCGCATTCGTTTCGTTAGAACGATATATATGGGGATGGTTTCGGTTTCTTAGAATTATTTCAATACATTGCCGTTAGGTATCGCAACGGTTTTGATTATGAAACGAACGCAAACACTTCGTCTAGGCCCCAGAATATTTTTCTATCTATACATGAGAGGAGTTCCCGTACGAGGGATAACTTGATCTATAATTCAGTAAAGAATGCTATGTGTAGAATACACAAGGCCTCTGATCGTATACACAGACTTGAGTTAGCCTACTTGTTTACGTCAACTATGCTTCGGCTTTACACTCGGCGGCTCGTGACATGTTCAAACGTGTCTGCCTTTGGAGTAACTTCGGCGACAGGTGCGTGATATAGAGGATAGTTCCTCGTCTTGGTTAAAGCTATAAATAGCTTTAACAGTTCCATCTCTATATATACTCTCGGTCATTTAAATCAAGCCTACTATAAATAATAGCCGTCCATAACTTTAAAAAATGTATGAATGACCAAAACGTTTTTGAGCAGTTTGTAATATATCAACAAATCTCTAGAAACTTTTGGCACAACTCTTTGAATAGCATACCGACTTATGTGGAGGTGTTTACTTTTTTTTACGTTCTCTTTAGTTTAAGCCGGAATGTACAAGCACCACAGCTTGAGCTGCTAGTTTCGGCGAAGTATCAAAAATTTAAACCTAAACAGTTTAAACATTTAAAAAAACAATTAAGATATTTTTTTTCCAATTCGTAAAGACAAGAAAGTTCAACGATTTTTAGTGTTTAATTTGTTAATTATTCAGATTTCCTAAATAATGAACCACTGCAGCTCGTCAGTTGTACTTCTAGATCACAAATTTAAATTTCGAATCAATTATACGTCATCTAGGTGGTAAATTGGGCAGCTACAAAATTGCATTAAAACTTTTTGGTGATTCATATATTTTTTTAATGTTATGGGTGATACAAACTCATTTCACTAGGTCGGCTTGATTCAGGTATCCGGGATTTTAAATAAGGTTAGAATAAATTAGTGCACAATATTTCATTGTGTGGTACGATTTTGCTTATACAGATTGTGATTATCTATATATCTATATATACTCTCTATATATATTAATATATTATATATTAGTAGTTAATTATGAGTTCGAAGTGTGTATTTCTTCCGGTTTGTTTTGTGGCATAGGTTCAGTCTATCTGACCTCCTTAGTTTTATCAAAGTTTGTCGTCACTTTTACAACGTTGGTAGCATTATTTTGTTATTCTAAATTCCAAAAATTTGAGATTAGACAGTTTCTTAGCTGTTTAAGAATTTAAAAGCAACATTGCCTTTCACACCCAGAGTCACCATACACCGAAGAATTGTGAACCTTAAGTTGCAGTAAGTAGGGCACATTGTTTATAGAACAGACGGCAATTGGCCTTTGAGTGGCAAAAGCGACATAGATATGACAGAAAACGCAGTATTGGAAGGTCTCCCACAATTTGCACCGTCGATTTGGTGAAAAACACAGGAATGTGCTAACAGACTTGGCGGCTAGACTTAACTATGTGGATACTTGCGGCTTATGTTCAGTAAAGAGCTTGTATAATTTTCTTGTACAAATGCTGAAAAGTAAATTGTTTACCTAGGAAATAAATATTTTATTGCACCCGAGATGATTTGTTTACAGCAGAATGTGTGGTCATCATTTAGACATCTAATGATAGTTCTTATATCTTTGTATTAATCTAATGACTTTAGCGGAATTTCATATTATTTGACAATTTGCCGTATAATGGATTTTCAAAGAATCTTACTGTTTCTAAACAGACGATTTCCGATTATGCATAATAACAGTATAGAATGCCGCCCAGAGGATGAGGACAGGAAGAAAACTAAATGAAAATGTAAATTAATAAGATAATCCTACTACTATTATAAAGGCGAAAGTTTGTAAGTACGGATGTATGGATGTTTGTTACTCTTTCACGTAAAAACTACTGAATGGATTTGAATGAAACTTTACCACAATATAGCTTATACATCAGAATAACACATAGGCTACAATTTTTGAGGTTTCTAATGTGAGGTCGTAAAAAATACACATTTTTGCGCTTACATTGCAAACGCTGACTGAATCCTACAAGATAGATCAAAACAATTTACTACAGTATTGTACAACTTAAAAAGGTCTACAAAAAAGTCCGTGATGGTATATGTTTATCTCTTAGGAATAACCCACAAAAGGAAAAAGATCGTTAAATGTAGTTTATAGGAGCATACTGCAGTAGCTACCTATAGGCCTATGATTAGGGCTCTGCAGTGCTTAGTTACCGTATTTCTTACTTATTACTAGACTAGACGGGACGAACCTAAAGTCCACGTGAACGAAGTCGCGGGCAAAAGCTACTATATAATACTATATCAACCACATCTATATTAACAGTGGATTAAACCATGAACAACAGCTGAATTGTTGAGTAAACAAGTGAACAAGTGATGCCTGTGACGTGACGTTTCTAGTTCCTTGTGAGGATTCTCAGCCTCTCTCTACTGAGAGAGAGAAAAACAATCCAATCGAATCAGATAACCTGATAATACCGGATTGCACAAAGACAAGTGATGACATAAAATTTAAGCCGAGCCAGGTGTACCAACCAGCCTTGTTATAAATAATCGTGGGGGCAGTTCTGCTCGTGAACAGTGACGAGGCGTCCGCACCTCACGGGGACGTTTCATTGAGCTTTATGTACAGTCATCATAAGGAATAACTATATAAATTGCGTGAAATTTTTTTGAAACAATGTATTGATAAACAAGTAGATTGAGTACCTTAAGGACTTTGAGGAAGGAGGACGAAAAAAAATTGTATGTTGACCTTTGTTGAGTACCTGATTTTTTCGCAAAAGTCGGAAACAAATAATAAATAGGTAGGTACTCACTTTCAGGCTTTAGACTATAGGTATTGTAATTGTAAAATTTTTTCAGCAAACATAGGTTGGTTCTTAGAGTTTGAAAACGCATTATCTCCTTAAGTTTAAGTTACTGTAAGACGCGTAACATATATTTAGGTTCATTTCATGGTAACAAATTAAAGACAATGTATATTTACATAATGGAATGTAAGCACTGTAATATACATATGTGTAATGTGGTAATATACCCATTGACACTGTGAACTACATTTTAGACATAAGATAGCATTGTAAGAAAAATTATAAATATTTGTAATCATGTTTTAAAATCGGCCGTAGAATAAGTAGTTTAGCTAGAGCAACCACAGAACAATTTTACTCAGAGCGACTGACCCATATACAAAAGTACTCTGTGGACTGACCGACGCGCCCGCGATCACAGATTAGTTACATACAAAGTGTTCGACATGCGGTCCGAAAATTCCTGTTGGTGATCGCGTGCACGCTTGGTCGCGTTTGATAAATTTTTATTGGATATACTCCTGTTTGTTTGTCCGCCGTTGCTCGCCAATTGGGCTCCACCAGAATATCAGCGTTGCGGTGGCAGTCTACGTCGCTGTAACATGTGCTGAGGTTGGGGCCTAGTTGACGACACAACACCATGTGTTCTTTTAAAAAAAAATTATTTAATATGTGTCGTCAATAAATATTTTTCTTTCTTTCTTTCTTTCTTTCTTTGCAGGTCAAAAATTTAATTTATGTATATATCATAAGAGACAATAATTTTTATAAAAATTTCAAATTCATAAATTGAACAAGAGCAATAAAAATTAGCTTGCTGTTTCAACGCTGTACAAAACTAGAGGCTCTTTTTTGCGGAAACGCTTATTTTTACAACAAAGATCCACAAAGTGTGACCGATTTGTCTTTTCACAAAGAATATTTGTCAAAAATACCCTTACGAATAACATTATATGGATGACTTAAATGTATTGGTATATATGTGAAATTATATACAAACATATGATGCTCATTGATAATGTAGCTTTACAGATCGACACTTAAGATATTTCTTTAGTCTCTAGAGAAATTTTATTTTATGTTTTAATTTATTTCAAGTGTCGGAAATGAGGTCAAAGTTCTAGCATTACTTTTCATTAGGTGAAACAAAACCATCATGTGGCAGCATGACAATCAAGTTTCAATTTTAATTGTTGTTACATAAATAGATAATCACCTTAGCATGGGTTTGAGTCCGTCAGTGGTACAGTGGACGAGCGATGAAAACAAAGAGTACATAATTTAATAACGAACCTATCAAAATAAACCTACAATATCACACAGATTATATCACTGTTGAAATTATACAAAAACATTATTATCTGTGGACTAGTTTCATTATGAAAATCTATTTGTCTTACTGTTTTTACCGTGGGAGAGCCATGCTTCGGCACGAATTGGGCCGACTCGACCAGAGTGATACCACGGCCTCACAGAAAACCGGCGTCAAATAGCGCTTGCGCTGTGTTTCGCCGAGTGAGTGAGGGTACCGGAGGCCCAACCCCACCTTCCCCTCTTATTCCCTTTTAAAAGGCCGGCAACGCATCCGTGACTCCTTTCAATAACCATGACGAACGAACACATCGAAGATAGGGTGTGCCTGACGCGTGCCACGCGGGCCATACTCAGACCCCTAATAAGATCCAAGCTTCCACCAAAAGTAAATGTCGCCTTATATAAGCAGTACATCTGCTCACGATTAACATATGCAGCCCCAGCGTGGTACGCTCTAGCAGGGAAGACAGCGCGCAAGAAGCTGTTTGCGCAGAAGTCTCTGGCGCTCCGAAACATCGTGGGAGCGCCACGCTACGTCAGGAACGACGTCATAGCACGCGACTTACGTATTGAAACGCTGGATCAATTTATAAAGAGGACAGTAACCAAACTCCTAAAGACAGCCACCAGCCCAAGACACCCTCACATTCAAAACATAGCTCCTTATCACACTCGGCCACCGGACAGGTGAGCCTATCCAAGAAGCCTCTTCCTCCACTCCACGGATGAAGAGGAAGAAGAAGAAGTAGAAGGAACCACCTAAGAAGCTAGTCGCACATTAGCGACTAACCCACAGAAAACACCCAGAGGAAGCTCCCAAATACCAGCCACCACCGCCCCAATGAGCCAACCGTTGTCACGGTTGGCGGAAGAGTCCACTGAAAGGGGAAACCCCCGAACAGTAATCCTCTGCAAAAGAAAGCAGAGAGGAATGTGCCACAGCAGTGACTCCTTTGGTGTTGCGGGTGTCCATGGCAACGGTTATCGCTTACCGTATTCGTGATCCGTTTGCTGCCCTATCCTTTTTTTTTTTTTTTTTTGTTCCCCTGAGGAAAATGCATTAAATTGCATACCCCGGCTGTGGCGAGCCGGGGTTATGTGGGGCTCTCCTCCCCAAAAGGGGGAGGCCTACCCACTAACAACCTCAGGGATGGCCTTCCTCAGGCATGTAGGGAGCCCCCGGGAACACAAAGGCCACTTCCGGGAACCCCCAGCCTCCGCTCCCCTCTCTAGACGGGAGCCCTCCTCGGGGGAAGCTACCACCTCCCCCGGTCCCCTCCACCGACAACGCCCCCCGGCCACGGAAGGGGCGTGGTCCATCCCGGACCGCCGGCGACCTGCGGCGGCGCCGCAGCTGTGCTACCGAGCCCGGCGCCGCCTCCTTCGAGCGGGATCGGCCATCTCCCGACCTCGCTCGGCGGCCTCCTTCTGGAGCATTACTGCTTCACAGAAGGAGGCCACAGCCCTTCAACCTCTCTCGTCCGCCAGCATTGCCGCAATCAATGCCGGCGGAGACAGATCTCGCCCGATCTCTGCGACCAAGACTCGGCGCTCGGAGGCCCACGCGGGGCACTCCGCCAGCGTGTGCTGGGCCGAGTCGAGGTCGGATGCGCAGTGGTGACAATGTGTCGATCCCTCCCGTCCTATTCGACACAGATACTCACCGAAGCAGCCGTGCCCGGTGAGTATCTGAGTCAATCGGTAGGTGACCTCCTCCTTCTCGTTGAGCCAAGCTTCGAGGTGCGGGAGTACGGCACCGACAAAAAAATCTCGGATGTTAAATACACTATTTCATTTAATTACAGAATGCCTTTGTTGGACAAAAATATTTGGATTTGATAATTATTTATATACTAGTTGGTGCCAGCAACATCGTCTGCGTAGGTTTAGTATTTCGAGTAGCTTATATTATCGTGGCGTATATCTTTATATGTACATGTAGCTTATAGTGTTATTTTGATAGTTTATAGCTGTATTGTTGTAAAGTTTCATTAAAATCCATTCAGTAATTTTTACGTGAAAGAGTAACAAACTTTAAACGCATTTATAATAGATGGCCGTGCACATTTACTTCTTCAAAAGTGGGGCCTGTTATTCAGACAAATTGGGTAAAGCTCCGACATTTCATCAGCCAACTGTACCCACGCGGTGACTACACGCGGGGTGATTTACACGCCTGTACAACGCTTGTGTCGTAAATAAAATGAGAGATCCATTGAATGGGCGTCGACAAAGGCTTTGTGCGGGGTTTTGTTAAGCTGTACGTCCCTATATACACAAATATATTTTGTTTATGTGTGGAAAATTTTCTGTTAGTCTCTTTCTAGTTCGTACCTATGTTTTTTATGATTTAAAGCAGTGTTTATTTATAAATAAAACAAAGTACATAACATTATAATTATTAGAGACCTAATTATATGCAACTAAAAAAAAGCTTGTTTTCAAAAAGGTTTTTTTTTACCTCTACAGGCTTGCTGAGAACAAGCCCTTTCATTTGATACCCATATTGTAGGAACGAATAAAAGAAAATTATCCGCCATTTTTGGTGTTCCGCCGTATTGGATTAAGAGTGACGTAACATTATTTTTTTCTAGTTATTCTTGGCAAGCCCTTTTATTTGATACCCATATTGTAGGAGTGCATTAAAAATAATTGGTCCGCCATATTGGATACGCCGTCATGTTGGATTTAGACGTCACATTATTTTTTTGTAGTTATTCTTGGCAAGCCCTTTTATTTGATACCCATATTGTAGGAGTGCATTAAAAATAATTGGTCCGCCATATTGGATACGCCGCCATGTTGGATTTAGAATGACGTCACACAGTTAATCATGCATTGTCACACTAAACGTCTATAGCAAATTTCAGCTCAATCGGAAACCGGGAATCGGATCAAATTTAAGTTGCAAGATTTGATTACAGAACGACAGACAACGGGACAGGTGAAAGTAAATAAAAGCTTGTAAAAAAGCTTTTATATGCAAAATATGCGAAATTAAATTTTAAGAATCTCCAAAAAAAATTATAATTTTTAATTACGACGAATTACGATGAAACGAAGAGATATATAATACTAAATTTATCTATATATATATATACCCAAGTTATAAAACGAAAATTTATTATTAATTTATCTCTTGAAACATTTTTACAATAAAAACCCAGCATAATAACATTTAGTAAACCAGTTAGGTTTTTGACAAATGTTATAATCTTTTAATTAGGCATGTGACATATTGCTTTAAAAATGGTTCTTTAAGTTTAATATTGTTCGGTGTAACATTATGCCAAATTCAAATTCAAATTCAAAATCATTTATTCAGTCTGGGCTGTTACAAGCACTTGTGAATGTCGAAAAGCTACGCCATCGGTTCGCAAATCTACGGCGGGAGACCTTGTACTGAGAAGAACCGGCAAGAAACTCAGCAAGGGCTGTTTTTTTTCCCTGTATTAAATAGATACAGAGTCGTCAATTTGGAAAATGACTTCAATATTGATAATTCATGAAGTCACTTTCCATTACATAGTATAATTAATAAAAAATATTTAGAAAACATGCCTATATTAGGAATGCCGTGTCATACAGTTTTAAAAGAATATATTAAAGTTAAATTAAAATTATAATAAATACGAGTAGTACCCAGTATAGCAAAGAGCAGACTCATCTCCGCTGGCAGCACCCGGTCACGAGCATGACGCATGAACCAGCCATCGCTTCGCTCAACCATGTTTTAGGGAACGTAACGACCCGCCTCACACGACACTGCCGAAGAGATTTTAATGAGAGTATGACTACCCTTAAGCCACAGAAGGATACAAATTACCAAAAACAGGTACCCGTGTAAATTAGCACAATAAAAAAAAAAATCAACCGCAGGACACGCGCATATAATCATTTAAAAACTAGCAATAATGTATTATACAAGTAACAAAAGGTTATTATAATAGGTACAGTTAAATATACATGTTATTATGTTACACAGTTACCTAAGAATTTATTAACAATTTGTTTATTTCAACGAGCGAGGGTTTTTTAGTCCCAGACACTTCGATCATCCAAGTAATCCTGGACTCGATAATATCCTTTGCTCATCAAAGTTTTTTTTACTCGAGTTTTAAGTTTATTAAAAGGTAGATTAACAATACTGTGTGGTAACTTGTTATAAAAAGTTATACATTTCCCCAAGAATGAGTTTTGTGTTTTACGTAATCTAAAATTTGGAACAGCAAGCTTATTTTTATTTCTTGTATTTAATTTATGAACATCGCTATTCTTAATGAAATTATTGTAATATTTGTGTACATAGATTATATTTTCATAGATGTACTGCCCCGCCAATGTTAAAATGTTAATTTCTTTAAACTTATCCCTAAGGGAATCCCTTGGTCTTAAATTATATATAGCTCTAATTGCTCTTTTCTGTAACAATGCAATTCCAGAAGTAGATTATTTATATGCCGAGGAAATAGGTAACCAGTCGTTGGTTCGCCCCAAGCATCGTTAATGCGACCATCGTATGAATCTTAGTTCACTCTGACGATACGTGATGTAGGCGCTTTATCTCGTCTCTGCAATTTCCATTAAAAAAGCTTTCATTAAGTTGTAAATATTCCAATCGGATTTCTAAATACTTAACAATAATTTAAAACTGTTATTGTCGTAATATTGTTCTTTATTGTTAGGGGTTACTACTGCTATACTACTAGGTAACCAGCATAACTACCCCACCGCTGTTTATTCTTCAAAAATTTAAACAATTTGAACACTTTCGTCAATAAGAAAGGTAGTTTTTTAATGGTCACGTGATATTTATTTGCTAGATGTCTGAACACACCGAAAACATTTATTGTGAACATTTCTATTTCTTTTAATAAAACAATATATATAAAATGATGTTTTTTTTTGTAGGAACACGATAAAGTAACGTATTTGTTTTAGTGTGGATTTTCATGGTGACCATATGACCAGGGGATTACTTTTTACACAGAATGTGAGTCGCGGTTTCATTTTGAGATGACATTTCATATATAATTTAAGGGTGAATGTTTTTTTTATTATTTATTAATAAAATCAAAGATGAATTGATATTTTTTTATTATAATGCTCTGTGATTTTGAACTTTATTTACAAGGTACTGCTAAACTTACTAAAGGTTAATTTTTTCTTTATATTTTGTCCTAATCTTAAGAATATTGTTTACAAGTTTGATAATATTACAATTCTTACATTCTTTTTAAAGAAACACGTTTGCTTGGAAATGCAACTTGAATGAAAATCTGCAATATTATAGGTAAATGTTTTATAATAGCCGAAAGCAATTATTTGCTTTTTTTTAAATTAAAATTCAGCAATCATAACAATTCCACCATTGACAATACGAAAGTTTACACAATGCATTTCACAAGTTTATAACGCGAAATATAATTTTAAACAGATTGGCGATACATTGAAATATGGCCGTTGAAACATTTTCGCTAAGTACCGACTACCGCACTGAACTTATTGCTTTAATATTTCCAAAAAGAAGTAAAACACGTTTCTGAGGTATAAAATATATTTGTTGCTATGAAATACAATAAACTAAGACCCAATCAATAAAGAATAATTTATAAAACCACTTACGATAGAGATATTTCGTTTTCACAACGATATGTCGTAGCGTCTCGTAATGACGCTACGACATATCGTGACAAGACTATGAAATCGTCCACACGTAGCTAACAATTTATAGGTACTGTCTGAAAACTGGACAATTAAATTTTAACGATATATCGTAGTGTATATATTGGATATTAATATAATATGTTTCTTTACTAATTTCTATAGATTTAGTTTACTAATTAATTTGAAAAACAAATAAAGCTAGGGCAATTTGTCTATTCAAAATAATGCAAATGGATAAAACACAATACTAAGAACATTATCCCTGGTGAAAGATCTGCTATTCGCTCGGATACTACTTAATCGGTTTCCCTTAACGACATTTTAGTATAAAACGGATTATTGCTTCGACACAGAAATTATCGGGGTGAAATATTAAAATGACTTTATGGCTGGCTTATGCGGCCGAGTCTGTATATTAAGATATTAAAATGTTTTACAGCGCTTCTGGGTATTATAGAAATCAGGCGGGTTCGACCCCCGCACCCTGGCGCCTTGCGAGGCTCGAGTGACACAGATAACGTTCTCATGTTTATTATGTTTTTTCGTTCCTTTGCGTTCATTTATCAAAATAAGGATGAGAAAAATCAAATCCTGACTACGAACGTCTGGCTAAACTTGGTAAGTGTAGGAGCCGGGTGTGGCGCAGACGCCCGCCCGCTGCGCTCGGACGCTTCGAGTTTTCCGATTCTTTTGACACCGAAGCACATTTAATAATGCACTTGAGTTTTGTCTGTCCGATGTGTCGGCGGGCGCGGCTCGTGCGCCGGCTTCGCGGCAGGTCTGTCGCATGGACAGTCGGTGTTAACTTGTTGTTCATCGCATTAAATAGTGTGTGGGGCAGCGCGCGCGCCCTGCATGAGCCGGCGCGCGCGCCGCCCCGACCCCGTCGTGTGTGCCCAGTCGATCACATGTTAGAAATATACTGACTGCCTCCTTTCTTTTTTTGTTGACATCGTCTAACCCAATAGGACGAGAAGAATCAGCTACTTATAACCAATATATGGCTGTCGTTGGTAAGTGTGACTAAAATGGCGACATAAATTAACACTTGATAAAACTTCTAATCGTTTGTTTTACTTTCCATTTTTATTTGTACATTTTCTTCCATCTTTACTTTGTCTGTCCAGTTATGTTCTCTTCTACTCTGACTGTTTTGTTTTTTATGAAATTGCATAGCGTTGTGGAGTATGCGGCAGTTTTGATCTTTTCTCGTGTCATGACATTTGTTTAGTGGTTTCCTCACATTATCATTGCTCTATCTCTCAGCTCGTAGGTAGATGATAGCCCGTCATGCATCCCTTCATGAACTATCCGTTCGTTAGAATAGATACTATTATATCAGTGGATAAGTAAGTAGATAGTGAATGTTTTCCCTGGAGTTTCTATGATATGTTCCCTTTAAATATTGATTTTGTTTTATTTGAACCAGCCTACAATACACTGCAACTGATGGCTGCAATTTTAGGAACACAACTGCCGTGTACGCTACGATGCGTTAACAATATGTACTAATGGTTGACGATAAACGATAAATTTACACATTAAATATAAAATTTTCGGCATTACAAAGAAATCTTTCATGAAATCAGATAACGAACAGGTTTATTAGGCTGGTCAATTAAAGGTACCATATTGCTTGGGAATTGTATGTTAACTGTAAAGATGCACTGGAAATGTTCCAAAAGTGTTTACGTACACTGTACATTGATAATGCACACCCTGGGAACCCGCTGTACATTTTGTTTTGTTTGGCTACCGAAGAATGTAGAATTTTTGACTCTGCATGGCGATGGAATGCGAACCTTTGGGAAGACTATTCAAGGTGATATAGGGAACGCCCGCCGCGCTTAGTAGCCTGCGGTCGTGGATACTTCGGAAACTTAACTGTAAACTTAAAATAAACTAATATAAAAAGTTTTCAGATTATTTTATGCATTATTTAAATGATCTTCATTTAAATGATTTTAATTTATGACAGCCGTTAACCGGTCATGAACGTAGTCAGATACTGATAAAAATTATTTTTCTTTGATCCATCAGTAGAACATCACCATGAACGTTTGATTTTCATTTATTTTTGGGCATTTGCATACGTTCATAGTAAATTTTGTTACGATTTTATTTTGAATTAAAATAAAAAACATTAAAACAAGACGGCTTAATGCACATACTTTTCATGTTGGCTGTAAGTATTGATTGTGTCTTGCATTGTTACATTGTGTCCTTCAAGAATGGTTGAATGCTCCCAGCACTAAAGGTATGTTTGTTAAGCTATATTAAAAAACAATTATTCTAGCATTTACCAATACGGCAGCTTAGAAGGAAATGGTAGAACCCCGACAACCCTTGAAATGCAGAATGCGATTACTGGAGCGTTATCGAACCTTAATGCTTCTAGGAGTTTATAAAATGTGATCTTTTTATGAATTTCTTTTTCCTTGTGTGAACCCGTTGTAGTAATTCTTGTGCATGGTTGTCTTTGCATGTGCTTTTATTGTATTATCTGTAGTATTAATCGATGTTGTCTGTTCGTCTATTTCGCTTTTTTTTCTATCGTAGTTGTCTCGTGGTAGTTTATATTCTGTGATACTTTTACTGTCGTTTTCAGTTTCAGGTGTGGTATTAAATCATTTACTTATATTATTGAAATAAGATTGCCTAAATCGTTCTCAGATCAAGTATTTCGTAGTTTGTCTTGTAACATCATATGTCAATTGTTACAGATTATAATGTTATAGTTGATCTGAGAATTTTTTTATTGATAAAGCTGAAAGGGTCTTACCACAAAATAGTCAAAAGTTATTTAATGTTTAAATGAAAGATTTCATTATTGTTAATAAGAAAGCGTTCAAATAATGTTTTGATTGTGTCTTAGCGTTTAGTGGTACGACTCTAAGGGTTAATAGCACTTGAATCATAGAGTACGTTATCTTAAATTATCTTTTCTATATATGTAAACTTTATATAGATACATGTGAAATTATTTATTTATTTGCATATATATGTAAAAAAAATATTTATTTTTCATGTACTATTAAATAAAGTAAAATTTAATGGCATGGATATTCCAGGGTTTGATACCGAAAGGAAAGGTTAGTCTAATCTCAAGACAAAATTATATGATAATAATAATTTATAATAAAATATTTGCGTTTATTGATATTTTGCAAGTAATAATTTTAAGATAACGTACTCTTGAAGTTTTGATATTACTGGCTAAGTAACGTTGGATTTTACGTTACTTAACGACAATGTCACGTGCTTAAGTTTATTAGATTTAAAAATAATTAATGATAATTCTATTTTGCGAAATATTGGGTTTAATTACCAATAAATTATTTGAAACTGTTCTTCCCTTCTGAAGGATATTTTATAAATATCGATTTAATTAATTCGTATACTAATATTGATACTCTATTGGCTTTTGAGATTGTGGCTCTCTCTGTATTCTTTATAGAATCATTAATGGAGAGTGCTCTGTGGAAATATTTGCAATGGTGCCTTCGTCACCTTATTTATATTTACTCTATTCACTACCGCAATACACTTTTCCCGCATCACCTAGATCTGATCTGGTCTACCACAGTTCAGTTTTAGCGTTCATTTATTCCACAAATTTGCAAACTAGGGTTTAAATATTGCAGTATGCCTTTCATATTCATTTGCACCCAACATTAATAAAAAAGGAAGTGTTTATTTATTTTGAGTTGTTCAGTAAGGTCCTATTTATTAAATTACTAAGTGCTTTTTTGTACAACTTGACAGTTGTGTTCATATTTTGACATGTGTTTTGTTGTAACTTTTTTGACATGACAGAATGCAATTTCTTACCTTTTGTATTTCATCGACTTATGCAGATGATTTCTTTAATATTGTAGTTATATCATTTGTAGTAATTCTTGTATGAATCAAGAGTTGGTACGAATAGCTGCGGGCCTTGCTTATAAAACTTTTACAAAATTTTATCCCAAGTTTCATTTAGTTCGTTGGGATTGGTTTTCATCTTACTAATCAATTCTAAAATTACAACAAATGCGGGATTTTAATATTTGTCTGACTTACTTTTTCATATTTCCATTTTTATTATATTGGATATTTCTAAAGTAATTGCAAAAATATATACGGTTTTTTTAATACAAGTTTAACATGATATCCTTCAGAAGGAAAAGAAATATATTACTTCTATCTCTCTCTCATTAACACGCCGGCTAGCAGCTGAAACCTTAATAAAGGCTGAGTACATGATCAAATTTTCAGTGATGTCAGTGCAATATTCTTGGAGCCTTCTAGAACTACTGTTTCGTTACATCTGAAAATAAAGAAAATCATACACGTAATCAATAAGCAAAATGATTGACGGATCTCAATTGATAGTGTATACTTCGGATAAAGGCACCCCCGTCAAACGCCTGAATAGAAGCGTCATAATTTATTTTGGACCCACTTCGGACGTGAATCGATGTGCTGGAAGGACCTCCCCCCGTGTTTTTCCAGGGCTGTCATGTCTGATTTCCAATCACGTACTTAGCATAATCGCGTTTATTTATTCTAAGCGGTAAATTAAACGGTTGGTAACAGATTTTCTGATTGTAAGTTAAGTAATAACTTATATGTACTTAGAATGAATAGAACTTAAAGTCAAATTGATTATGTCAATTTGATATTAAGTTTTGTCAATTTTCCGTCAGAGATAGAGATAATACTCAAAATTGTTAAAAAAATTTGAGTGTTTACTTGTATATTGGTTAGGTTTACATTTTAATAAATACCACATTAACAAAATGTTTAAAATGTTATTTTGTAGATTGACAAAAGTTTACTTAACGGTTGAATATGAAAACATGACTTTATAAATTTTAAATATGATATGTAATGGCGTGTGTTCCCGCAACTGGTAATATTTATTAAAAGTTTTATTTTTTAAATATGGGAGATTTACTTTAACAATAAAACTATTGATAGGTCTATTAAATAGAGTTTCCAAGAATTTATTGCGATAAAGCTTGAGGTATTTATACTCGCTATAGAGTCTCAACAATAGAATTTTTTCATACATAGACCATGTAGTAAAAACCTTTTATGTCTGAATTTTCATTGTATTAGTGGCAATAGCAATAACGTATCTATTACAAGCTTGTCCTTACCACATATAATAAATCTATGATACTATAATAATAATTGATCCATATAATAATCTTTATATATAAAAATGAATCGCAAAATGTGTTGGTAAGCGCATAACTCAACTATGCCTTTACCGATTTGGCTAATTTTGGTCTTGAATTATTCGTAGAAGTCCAGAGAAAGTTTGTACCTACGTAGAGAAAATAAAAAAAATAAAATTTGAAAAAGTGTAAAGTTAACATTTTTATACAAACAATAAGTATTAATACTTAAAAGCCAATTTGAACCTTTGGCAAGACAAAAAAGTGACGTTAGTTCTGTCAAACAAATTTAATGTCATCAAATGTCATTTCAAGTAGGAACAAAAAACTGCCACTTTACAAATCTTTTTGACAGGACGAAGTCTGTCGGGTCCGCTAGTAATAAAATAAATATAATAATCTATGATCTAAAAAATCATTCGAGAATCAATGCTGCTAACATAAAAATAAATCCAGCATTTGTTATGTTACCGAAATTCCTCGCTATAGTAATTCTTGTCAAAACAAAATGTCGCTCATGATATAACGGACTCACGTTCATGCATGACAAAGATGTTGGCTAGACTTGTCTGGACAATATATAATTATCTTTTTATTACTAAATTTTTACACAACCTGCGCAGTAGTATGGCCACACACATGCACACACAACAGATGTATGGAATCACATTGTGAATTTCAATAACTTAAACTATTCTGTGTAAACCTACCTAGTATTAAGATTACGAATGTGAGGAGAAATAAAGAATATATTATTATTATTATATTATTTTTAAAACAAAAATGCTACTAATAGGGAGTTCAGATAGAGGTTTTTTTTATTTTACAACTATATCTAGTATTTTACTTATATATTTATTATTAAATATGTAAGAAAAAACTAAAGTTTACCATGAATAACAATATTGTTATTTTAATAAATTGTGTTGTTATAACTAGCTGTTTTCGTTAATGTATTTGTAATAAGTAATATTATTTATTCTTTACTTCAAATATAAAATTTTCAAATAGTTTTATGGATGAAACAGTATGAAAACAATCTCTATACTAAAATTAAAAGGCATTGCTTACAGATAATAATAGTTTTCATCCTCCATAAAGAACAATGGCAAAATATTAATACGATAATTTGAATTTTTTTAAGTACTAGCGACCCGCCCTGACTTCGCACGGGTGCAATACTGCTGCTACTAGATACACTACAGAAAAACTGTAAACGTTGTATATAACAAATTATAGTTCAAAAAACAAAAAAAAAACACGTTTTTAAAATTGATTGAAGAAAAAATTTAAAATAAAACTGTAGTAATTAATTGAAAAATTGATATTACTAAACAAAATACGTGGGGTGCCTATGTTATTATTGTATGTATGTTATGTTAGTATACATATGAACCTTCCTCTTCAATCACTCTATTAAAAAAAACCGCATCAAAATCCGTTGCGTAGTTTTAAAGATTTAAGCATACATAGGGATATAGGGACAGAGTTTTCGGTCTGTACTAAAAGTAATCGATTTAAAAAATAATCCACATGACAGCCCTGTATATCCGAAAAGGTCGAATGTTTTTTTTTTCAATAGAGAAGAAAGGCGTACAGGCATTTGCTCAAACAAATTGAGAACAAACAACATATTAATCCTCCTATTTAGATAAGGTACAGATTACATAACAGACCTTCGAAGTACCAAATACCAAAGCATGTACTCAGCCTTACGGTTACAAACAAGATATAGACGTCTTTCTAGTTTGGAACTTCTGTAATATTAGGACGGCCCAAACTTGGCAAGTTGTCTTTGTTTCTGTTATCTAAGCTATCATCTAGCTACTCTCTATGTGTGTTAAAGTTGAGAGAGCGAAAATCGTCGTACGTTTCTGTCTAAAGTCCTCGGATGTAACAAATTACGCGTACTTACTCCGCATTGTACATTGAACTTCGTATTGTCAACTTTGTTTACGGCGTAGAGGGTAGCTGTTTCGTGCGTAGCCGGTGTGACAATTTAAACCTTATTGCAGCACTACTAAGGCACATTTTCAGAAAGTTAATATAGTCTTTAATAGCGTTATTGATTTCTAGTTGTTGCTCTACATTTCAATTATAAGTTCTATTGTTTTTTTGTGGGAACTCTCGCTACGGCGGCCATTTTTAATGTGCCCGTAGTTATTTAGTAAACCTTTTGCCATTTGCTGTGACGAGTTTTCCTAATGAGCTGTTTCACTATACATAAAATTACTTAGTTTTTTTTACATATTACATTTTTGTCCTTACGAATTGCTGTTTTCTTTCATTCGTAAATTTAACTATTTTAATTTAACACTTATCGAAATTATTTGTATTTGCATTTCATATTAAGCCTAGTCTTTTGACTATAAGGCTTTTGCCAAGATACAAAAAAAAAGCGATTATTATATTTAATGAGGATAGTAAAATAACGAGAAATGTAGTATGGAATAAGCCAAATGAAAGAAAGAAAAGAAAAAAATTGTTTATTCCAATAAAATAACTATACATAAATTCATAAAAATTTCCATACGAAACGGAAATTTCATAGTTCATTGAAATGTTGTGAAGTAATCTTTATGTAAAACACTATAATATAAAATAAAGTCAAAACAAGATTTATAGAACTGCAGAATATATTCGACATCGATAAACATCGGTAACAATCGTGTTTTGTTACAAAGCCGATTGCTTAAAATGTAATCAGTACTAATTGGTACACTAGCAATTTAGACTTTATTACAAATGAAATACGTCTTATGATCATTTCTAAGAAACGCTATTTTGCGTACATAGTTGTCAATCAATCTGACGTGTTAACTTTGTACAAAATCATATAGCGTTGACAGTAGATTTACTGTACTACTTTAATATAAAGCATGAATTTCTCGATTTCTATGCATACAAAATTTAGGTTTGGTTTTTTAATGTGAACCGAAATTGAAATAAATATATAGAGAACGATAAAATATAATTGCGTATGATCAGCTCAATATATATACGACTATGGCGCAGTCGGCTATATTCGAGATCCGAAGTTAAGCGATGCCAGACATTTATTCTGCATAATTTAGTAACATGATGCGCTAAATGCGATGTCAAATGTTATGCGAAGAAAAATACAATCCTTCTGCTAATTGAATTTTAATTTACGTCATCATCCCTACAAAAGGGGTTGCTGAAATGAAATTTCCGGCAGAGTTGAATACGTGTAGGCACAACGTCATTAGGGCCTTAGAATGGTGGCCTCAACAACCTCTTCACAGCATGTGGTATCTTAACCAAACGTCATTACCGAACAAATACGCCATTACAGAACAATTGTGTGAAGCCGCAGCGCCATCTTGCTTTATATGGTACATTAGCGCAAGCGGTTAATAAGGTCGCAGGGTGTAATGGCAAAAGGTTTGCTTATTCAGGGTTGCGACATGGACGAAGAAAATTAGTTATACAAATATATATATATAATATATATATATATATATATATATAGCTATATCAGTTTATAATTTTCTTTAATCTAATTTTGATTAGGAATTTGTATGACATAATTTAGCGACAAATCACACGGTGTAAAGGCAAAAAAGGTTACACAGGCTTGCGACATAGACGAAGAAAATTAGTTATTTGTTATACAAAAAAAAAAAAACTATTTCAGTTTATAATTTTCTTTAATCTTATTTATGTTAGGAATTTATATGACAATATTTTGCAATAAATGAAAGGGTTTTAATTATAGCTGTCTAAGATTATAATTTCGATTAATGTTATTTTGTTTACTTATTTACATGGCATGTTTTTCGATTAATCCTGAATATGATTAAGTTTAGCGTTCATTAGAAAGAAATTTCTTAAAATTAATTTTAAACAATCGAATAAGACTTGTTGTCTCTCTCTTGTTGTTGTAAAAAAAAATTGTTGATTTTAAGAGAGATATCCAAAATTTTTAAATTGAAGATTTTTATATTCAAAGATTAATCTTTAAATGATAGAAATCTTAACAGGAAATCAACGAAGCCTCTGTTTAATATTTCTAAACTTATTTAGTTACTAGTATAAAATTATATATATTAAAAAGTTTACTAGTGCCTTTATCGTGACATTAAGTAACTGCAAATAATTAAAATTAAAATATATCACACATTTAACATGTTTCAAAGAATTTGTTTCACTTCTACACGTAAACTAAGCACACTCCATTCTTACAAAAATAACCCAAATTTTCTTGACTTGTCGCATCTCTATAGCGAAAATAGTGCAATTGAAAATGGCCGTACACGCCATCTCTTTCCCTCGTTAATGATTTGCTTGTGTGTGACAGGAATGGAACGACTACAACCTAAGATGGAACGACAGCGAATATGGCGGCGTGAAGGATCTACGAATAACACCAAACAAGCTATGGAAACCCGACGTGCTTATGTACAATAGGTGAGAGCTTAAATAGGTATGGCGGGACCGGGAAAAACAAAGGAAAGGTCGCTGATTTATTCCGCAGACCCTAAATCATAATGGCGTGTAAATTAATTGAATTATATAAAAGGGGACTTTTTCGTCTTTTGTTTTAAGTTAATAATCTCAATTGTAGAGTTTAGTAGGCTGTACTGTTATATTATTTTCACAGTAATCTTCGTTTGTATACTACATACAAGTGTATTTTGACCTCAGTAGTCTAGTGGTTAGTCCATTTCTTGGCAACTTGTGTTTTCATGAGGTTCTCATGAAAGTTGAGAAGAACAAAGTCAGCAAGTACTTTGACTTGGCGCACGAGGTGACCGCCATGTACAATGTTCATTCAACCATCATTGTTTCGATAGTAGTGTCTGCGAATGTCTTGATAGCGAAGAGTTTCGATCAATATCTTAAGCGGCTCTCGCTTGACGGATGGGTCAAGAGCCTAATACAGAAAGCAGTGGTTCTATGTACTTCTCCTCCTCTCCTTTCTCTTTTTTTCACTTAGGCGAAAGAGGCTGGAGGAATACTGACTAAGGTATACGAAATGTACCCAGAATACCGCCGCAGCGGCAAGTGTTACGGTGAAGTCCTACCTACTATTCTTTAGCTTGTCCTAACTTATAAGCTAAAGAGTAGTAGATAGTTAGTAGGTAGTAGAACCACGTAGGCAAATCATGTTGGCGACCGCCTCCTCAGACGAGGGAGATATGCGCTTGAGGAGGCGCGGGAAGCCAAATGGATGCCGGCCTTTATCATGAGGATCTCTTTCTGCGGCCGTAACCGGTAGCTTGTGCCTTGTCTCGCTGTCAGTGGCATATTAGGCTTCAACAAAACATAGATTTGGGAATTAAAATTCAATTAATTAATAATAAAAAAAAAACTTTTGTTTAGGTAAGTAATAAAATTACGTTACTTTTATCTTGCCTGATGACGTTTATTGGCTTTATTAACTTTATTCTATTTAACTTTATTCAAATATGACTTTATAGAAAGCTCTTATGATTGATTCAGGACGTATTTTTAGCTGATAAGAAGAATAGGCGCAAGGGACTTATCAGCTTTATCAAAAGTAATAGGAACATTTACAATAAATTATGTCGTTGCAATACAACGTACATATGTGTTTACAATTTATACGGGAAACAAATATCTATATTTTAGAATGTAATGTCTTTTAATCAACACCAATTATTGGCAACAATTAAATAATTATTGCTTTCTTAATAGCCCTTACTCATGAGTAAACTTATGAAAAGGATTCAGCTACACTACGTGGAATTTCGTTATAAAAATTTATACATTTGCCCATAAACGAACCTCCAGTTTTTTGTAGCCTGTACGTTGGTCACTATTACTGGACAATTCAAAGACGGACCACAATAAGTGACATGTCACTATAAACGAAGTCATTATATCCGACTTTCTTATGAAATAAGCGAAGTGTTCACTATAAGCGAAATCAATACATCCGACTTTGGCATAAAATAAGAGACATGGCACTATAAACGAAGTCATTATGTCCAACTTTCTTATGAAATAAGCGAAGTGTTCACTATAAGCGAAGTCATTACATCCGACTTTGGCATAAAATAAGAGACATGTCACTATAAACGAAGTCATTACATCCGATATTTCTATAAAATAAGCGACATGTCATAAGTGTAGTCATTACATTGGACTTTGTTATAAAATAGGCGTTAACGAAGTCATTACATCCATTTTTTATATGGTAACAAATACGGTCTATAATTACTTCATGATAAACGATTGGTCAATATAGGCGAAGTCATAATAAACGGATTCTACTGTAACAGATTGCCATAACTTTGTACTATACGTCAAAAATCTAATTTCCATTTACTTATCGATTGGCGTGTTGAAAAATTGAGAGAAAGAAGACATTCATGGTATGGTATTAAGAAGTATATGTATTAAGAAGAGGAAATGATTATATTACTAGGAAAGTTATGAACATCAAAGTGGATGGGCATGTGTGGAGAGGAAGACCGAAGAAAAGGATGGACTGTGTGAATGTTGATACGTTGAAGAAGGGAGTGAATGTGGAAATGGCGACTGATAGAGGAAAGTGGCAGAGGAACACACGTTGCACTGACTCCTAATGAAATTGGGAACAGGGCAAGAGAAAGAAAAAGAAGATCATTTACTTATCGAAAATGATAGCAAATCACTGATTTCACTAATCATAGTTTGGTAGTTTTGGAATCTCAGGAACTAGGAACGCCGTTGCTATAAAATCTTAATGGACCTGACAGATTGTGCATTTACATCGCTGCTTTATGACGGTACATTGTCACATTGAATCTTAATAATGCAGCGATGTAACTGTTCCATCTGTTAATTGCTATTAAATTTAATAGCAACAGTAACATAATGAGAAGTGGGAAATTGTTTCTGTGTTAGATAGCATATTTAACGAGGATAGTGCAATAAAGTCACTATTTACATTGAAATAAAACAATTTTACGGATTCAATTCGTGTGTATTTTATAAATTAACTTTGTTTTCCCGATGTTTCGAACGGTTTACTCTATTCATCGTCAAGAAATGACTAAGGATATTGAGTTTCTTAGAGTGAAGGAAATTAATTCTTATTTATACAAATTCATATAACTGTCTGACCAACGAAACGTGACTAGAAAGAATGGCGGCAAATTTTAAAATTGTAAAAACAAGTGGCATCACTGTTCATACTCTGAGAGAACGATGTTGATACTTGTATTTTTTATGTAACTGCTAGATATTCAGATTAATTGATCTAGATCTGAGGTTCCCAAATTTTTTTGTGTCGTAGATCCTTTGCCATGTTTTACGGTTTGGGGTAGACCCCCTACTTACCTGATATTGAATACCTATATCTTACAACATACAACATTTTATAAGCATATATCGCTACCTGTAATCTCAATTGACGTAAGGCACATTTTGGTCAAATTGAGTTATGTATATCATCTTATTTCTATTTTCTATTTCGTGTGTAAGTCGGGGCTGATATGCATCACTGCGACCTATTAAGATCTATTGTGACCAGCCTCCTATGTAGGTTCTATGTAGGCCCTACAGTAACTCCCTTAACTGGGCACTGACCAAGAAAGATAGGATGTTCCCAGTTCGGATTGTTTTTATTTCATCTGGGTCAAGGATGTGTTTCCCCAGGTGTCTGTTTCTTTTGTGAATCAGCGGTTCACAGTAGCACAAGAGGTGAATTGGTGTTTCACGCTCTTGTTCGCAGACTCTGCATGTGTCAGTGTCCTTTAGTTTCATGTTGTAAAGGTGTCTATTCAACTTGCAGTGACCGGTCAAAGCCCTAACCATCACGCTCAAGTTACTCCTGTTAAGCTTTAATAGCTCGTCAGTGCGTTTGCGAGAGTATGGTTCGATTAGTGCTTTTGAGTGTGTCATCCCGGACGTACTGTGCCAGTCTGCTTTCGCCTCGTTAAGAAGGCGAGTTTTTAGGTATTGCATGGCCTGGTTCTTTGAGATACCACAGATAGGCTCTGGGCCGAACTGTATTCCTTGAGCCCCAGCCCTGGCTAGTTCATCGGCCTTCTCATTGCCGGTTATTCCAGAATGACCTGGCACCCATTTGAGAGTGATCTTGTTCTTTTCTCCCAGGTCATTGAGTTTTTTCACATAGTCTTTTACTAGCTTTGATTTAAGTATCATCTTACTTAGATTTTTTTTCTCTTTCTTTTTGTCTAATCCATGTAGTAGTAAGACTAATAATAACGATTTTAGACACATAAAAAATATAACGTAAACAACGTACTCATTGTCAAATTAGTATTACGATTTATTACTACCACTATTATTTTACTTGTAAGTCTCTGTGTCCCTTGACAACTAATGCTTATAATGTCCTGTAGGCTATGTATGCTACATCGCTTAATTAACGAAATAAGTTAGTTCTATAATTCAAAATATGGGATTACATTTTCTTGTCATTAGCTTTACACTTGTTTTTGTTCTCTATATGAACAGCTTCCGTTATTTTTTTAGGGTGTAGATAATACTATTGTTTCAATCGTGCTTTACGTCCAAAACCAATAAGAGCCTCATAATAAAAATGGACGTAAGGAGCTTTCTATTGAATTTTCTTGAATGTATAGCACATCTTTTTTTCAAACTAACAAAATAGGATGAAAACTTAATATTTCATGGTCTCCATCTTAAAAAATTAGATATACTTTGCTTTATCCACTTTTTTATAAATTAAAAATAATAAGAGTTACGGATTTTATTCTAAAAAAAAACTTATTTGGCTCTCCTGAAAAGTGGGGATTTGTGCCTTACGTCAATTGAGATAAATTTATTCTTCAAATAGGATTATACAATCACTTTTGAATGTCAAAGATGCTACGACATTGGTTCACAAGTCTACGGCGGGAGACCTTGTACTGGAAAGAACCAGCAAGAAAACCAGCAATGGCAATTTTTTTTTCTCCCTGTATCATTATAGAGTCTTCATTTGGAAGCCGGCTTCAGATACACAGTCTCAACCCAACCTCCGATACAAGTTAAAAGAACTAACAAATATATATTTCCGTCACAAGAGTCATATCGCATTAAACAAATCTGATATGTATATGGCCGGTACAAAACAAAAATATCATTTATTAAAGAATCATTAAAATTATATATCGCAAAATTTACATCCCAGCATGTTTAATTATTCAGGAAATTATATATTGTAAAAATTACATCCAAGCATTTTTATTATTCAAGAAATCATTGACCTTCTAATAACCTTTTTTCATTAGAGTATTTTTAATATATGCTTTAAATTCATGAAACGGTAAAGCAGTAATATTTTCTGGAATAATATTTTTTTTTTACTTCATAGGTACTTAATGGTTTATACTTAATGTATATGTCTTTGTATTAGACGATAATATAAGTAAATAGATACTATCAGTGTATGTTGAGATCAATTATTATGGACCCCTATTTTCATTTCATGGACCCCCAATTTTTTTTTCGTTGACGTAGACCCCTTGCAGGTTGTCATACCCCTAGGGGTCGATATAGAACACTCTGGGAATTCCTGCTCTAGGTCAACCGATTATATAATTTTGTTGTTCGTATACACGTTCAAGGTTTTTGTTCTCAAAGGCTTGAAAGCTTATTTTGAAGAAATAATATTTTCCTTTCTTTTTATCTAGTATTAATAAAGACTACATATGAATTTATCTTAAAAATAATTAAAAATTAGCGAACATTTAATGTTTTATAGGTCCGTTGCGTATCTTCAAATTATTATGATTACCAGGGAAAGAGCATTTGTGAAAATGAATAGTCAATAATGATCATACAGTATATTTATATTTTACATTTGTGCAAATGAAATATTTTAATATACATAATATTATTAATCACAATCGAAAAGTTTCATAATCAGATAATCAGCCTACTATTAGTGAAAAATACAATCTTATTAATAAAAAAATACTTGTGATAACTGTTCCCGATTTGCAATCCCATGTTTGACACATGTCAAATTAGACAAAACACAATGATCGAATTTGTATTTTTTTTATTATTAACAAGGTTATTATATAATGTTTTGTTAACTAATTGCAAATTAGACGTTACAGTAAATTCTTGAAAATCTCCACACGAAAGGGTTACTCTATAATATAAGTTCGTTAATAATGAATTACATTTTGCTGTAGATGCGCTCAATGAAAGGGCAATTGCGTAGGTCCAGTATACACGCAGTTGGTAGCTTATTACGTAGGCAAGTAAGCAATCATGTCGTGTAATAAGAAATCGCCATATTTATTTTCATAATCCATACTAATATTATAAATGGGAAAGTGTGTCTGTCTGTTTGTCCGTCTTTTACGGCAAAATGGAGCGACGAATTGACGTGATTTATTACGTGGAATTTCAAATTAAAATTTCAAATTCAAAATCATTTATTCAGTCTGGGCTGTTACAAGCACTTGTGAAAGTCGAAAAGTGACGCCATCGGTTCGCAAATCTACGGCGGGAGACCTTGTACTGAGAAGAACCGGCAAGAAACTCAGCAAGGGCTGTTTTTTCCCCCTGTATTAAATAGATACAGAGTCGTCAATTTCGAAAATGACTTCAATATTGATAATTCATGAAGTCACTTTCCATTACATAATATGGAGAGGAGATAGTTGAAGGGATGAAGAGTAACATAGGCTTTTTATCACGGAAAAATCGACAGATCCCACGGGATGCGTAATAAAGACCAATCCCGAAATCCATGCGGGCGAAGCCGCGGGCAGAAACCTAGTAGTAATATATATGAGTCAATTTGAATCGGATTTTTAAAAAGTAAATTTTAATTACTAAATAATATAGTTTATTTCACATATATTTTGATAATTATCAAGTCATAAATAGTCATAAAGTGAGAAAACTATTTCGTAAATACTTTTATCGCTCTGCAACTATAAAATTTACGACATTCTTTGTTTGCGACTAGGCTGTGGTGAAACTTAATTTATTGGTTGCTAATCGAAATTATGAAAGCGATCGGAGGGTGTGGAAGAATGACCAAGAAATTTTCGTCTCGAGAGTTCAAATTATTAATTTACGTCGGGCAATTTAAATACGAGTAGTCCCAGAGGTGATTGGTAGAATAGCGTTCTTAGTTAACAAGAGCTTAGATAAATAGACATGAAATAAATAAACGCCTTTTATTGGCTTAGTTGTTGAAATGGAAAATTGTTATACACAGAATGAAACTTGTTTATAACTAGCTGTGCCCACGACTTCGTCCGCGTGGAATCGTAATTTTGGGTTGCATTTTTAATGACTGAGAGTATTATAAACGTAAGAGTAAACAAATATAATCAGAAAGCTTCAAACTGTTAAACTATCGGAAGTTGCACGTGTTATTGTAAGTCAACCATAAAAGATAGACATATGCTGTCGTGGGATATTTTTTATATTTTTTTTTGCACACGCAACGGAAGCTTAAAAAATGGAGTAACTTCTCCCGTTTGAGAAATGTTGAGAACCGAAGGGAAATGTTCTCAACATTTCCCTTCACTTCTCTGTTCCTATTGATTGTATACTATAACCAGTTCAGGAGTATGAAAAATAATTGTACCAAGTTTCGTTAAAATCTTAGTAGTTTTTGTTTCCATAACGATTATACAGACAGACAAAAATTTAACTGATTGCATTTTTGGCATTAATATCGATCCCTAATCACTCCCTAGTAGTTATTTTGGAAATATATTTCATGTACAGAATTGACCTCTCTACATTTTTTGACAGGGTAAGCGCTACTTGTATTTTATTATGCTAAAAATTTTCTTTTTAAGTTATTGTTAAAAAGTTCTTTTTATATAAATAAAAAATATAAATAAACTCGAAGATGGAAGTGAGCTTCTACTAAACTCCTCAATTTTTGTGAAATTTACAATATTACAGGGATAACTATAGCTGGGTAAGCTGGACGAAAATCTGCCTCTTGAGGAATCAAACTAATGAAGTTTGAATACCAGAATAACTAAGAGTTGAAATACCACGAAGCAAATGCTATTATAGTATTTCGAGTAGCTTATATTAGCGTGGCGTATATCTTTATAAATTGTAACCTGTGTTATTCTGATGTGTAAGCTATATTATTGTAAGGTTTTATAAAAACCCATGTTTACGCCAAAAACCTGTTTCGCGCTTGTTGATCGCTCGCGTTTCCTAGTAGATAATATTATTAGTTAGTGTGTTGCAACGTAGTGGCTGGACTGACTCGGCAACAATAGACCGTCCTAAACGCGAGCCGCGCTTTTACATTTTGACGTGACAACGTCTATTAAATTGGTACGGCGTGGAGTCATTCTCGAAAACACCGTAACGGCCGAATCTGACGCCACACTATAAGGGAGTATGGATATGTCGCAGTCATCTGGTTGAATCTGCTATTTGATTGTACCACTAGCGCGTTCATTGAATGACGACATTTAATTGAATGACTAGGCTGAACGTTGATTGAACAAACGTCCTAGTGCAACTAGTTAGCGGATTTTGACCACGATCTTTTTCGGACGTTTGTATCGCACGTCATCTACTTTTCATCACCGGCAATAAACCACTTCAACCCCGGTTTCATTACGTCTAAATAAGGAACCGAAAATCAGCACACGATTTATTAGATTTATTTGACGTGACAACGTCTATTATTGGTGCGGCGTGGGGTCATTCTCGAAAACACCGTAACGGCCGAATCTGACGCCACACGGAGCCACGCACATTACTCATAATAATTAATTTATGTATAACTTCAGAAGCAGAAAATTTAAACAAACTATTAAATAAAAATATAAATGTTGTACATTACTTTATTTTAAATAATTTCATAGCACCCAGAAAAAAAAATTATTCCTACCTATTCTGAGTGTACCTAAACTGTGCCAGTGAGAATATTGAAGAGAAGAGAAGAACCGAGTGCCTAATGCCTATGGTCGCCCTAGGGTTCTCCGAAGGCGTAATTTACAAACAATGTAACACTTTTTTTTCACTGATTTTAAGTACTATTAAAGACACTTTTTTTATTCATATTGATTAAAATCACTTTTACAATTGTATCTCGCATTGGTTATGTTTTCGTCGAATTGTTACTTTGACATTGACAGTTCTATAGTGTGGACCGCTTATCATGATCCTAACACCATTATCTATGGCGCAAATTAGGCAATCAAATCTAGCCAAGCGTCGTCTACAAAGATAGGTTCTTTATCAATAATACTGAAACATCACTCCGGAATTCATAGATTAAAAACAGTGTCGTAGATTAATAACTGCCCACAGATTATATACCGGATACTAATTAACAACAAATTATTTGCACTGCCGGTTACAAAAATATCATTTAGGATTAAACTTAAATTTAGGAAGATCAATTCTTCCTTTCCTTTATTTGTGGCGGATCGACATAGTTTCCACATCATCCTAGTTCCATTTAATAACAAACATCACATACTATACATTCTAGTCTGGGATGCACGTGGGTGAATGTCTTTGCCTCATCGGTGGTAAGCAATCTGTAATGGTATACTAATCTGTGACTTGGGGAGATCTGAAATCTGGGAATCGATCTATTGTAATAATCTCACGCATATTTCGGGATAAAAACGTATAAAAGTTACGGAAAGTGGTGTCAGGATCACAAATTCTTCAGGATCGATTTCAGGAGTATTTTACTTAACCAAATTATCCATATCTGTTGGAACATAATTAAATTGAGTTGCCACCGGCATTTAAGAAAATAAATAATAAACTAAAATATATACATATTGAAAGCCCGATAAAAAGGGCAAAAAGGTACCGGGAGGTAGTTATACCTGAAAGGCCCGGCCCTACAAATTTATGTAAGAAAAATATATAAATAAAATACCATATCCTTGAAGAAAATTATATAAAACTTAAGAAGAATAACTGCAATATATTAAAAGAAGAGTTAAAATCGAGTGTCTGGACCCAGTCTCAAGGAAGGTATTCAGTACTAACCACCGGGGGATGGGAATCTAGCTTAAGAATGCATATTTTTTTTTTTATAGATTTTAGAATTACCATTTAATCATAATTTTATTTCAATACCCTGATCAACCATTGTTGTTACATATCCTTCCTTGCCGAGATTGATCAAACAGCACCAGAACCAACCTGCCCTTGTATTTAATCAATAAAATTTGTTACTTTAAATAATAAAGTTATTCATAATAAAGAGTACACTTATTTTAATTAGCTGTTATTTTTAATTTACTGTTAAAGTTAATATATAATTAAATCAGTATAAAAATAATTAAATCAGTAATTTTGTTATTTTGTATTATTTGTGTTTTCTTTATAACTCTAGTTGGTGAGTAGGAGAATTATTACATTACAACAAAGATAACAGGGCCCAGCACTTTACTTATATACTAGCTTTCTGCCCGCGGCTTCGCCCGCGTGGATTTTGGGATGGGATCTATAGAGGGTTAAGGGTCATAGCTTTTGCCCACGGCGACATATGCGTGGAAGTCGGTTTATGGCGCGAAGGTTTTATCGCGCTTCCCATGGGACTATCCGTTTTTCCGAGATAAAAAATACCGCAATACCTTGCTCATGAATCACTCTATATATTGATGAAAATCTGTACAGTAGTTTTTGAGCGAAGCCTTTGTTGCGCATCCCGTGGGATTTTTCCGCTATAAAAAGTGGCCTATATTACTCTTCATCCCTTCAACTATCTCCACGTCAATTTGTCGCTCCGTTTTGCCGTGAAAGACGGACAAACAGACAGACACACTTTCCCATTTATAATATTAGTATGGATAAAATTTTTCCCTAACAACTCATTCAGTAGTTTTTACGTGAAATAGAAACATCCACCCATAAAACCTTTCGCGCTTATAATATTAGTAAGGATTTATATATACGTAAAACCAAATTCATATTATATTCAGCACAATTGTTCAGGAAAAGCTTATATATATAAATATATATAATGTATATGTGTACAAATATGGTTCAGAGAACAGAGTGATGCGAGGAAACGCTATAAATTATTATGTCGGCGAGCGTAAGAGGTGTCTAATCTCCTCCTTTGAAGCAAGAGCACGCCATTACGGAAGATATTGCTAACATTACGTAATTCAGTTTCATATCAATCGAGTAATGAATGAGCGGCGATAATTAATAATAAATTATAATTCCTCTGCTTATTTCTAAGCGGCATAGAATCGCGAGTTGTAATATATTTGTATGCCTGAAAATCAAGTCGTATGTTCTTTAATTTGGAACTATTTCGGTATATAAAAATATTGTTCGATCTTTGAAATTGTATTACGGTTGGATTTAGTGTTTCCAGGTGAAAAAAACAGTGCTTATTATTTCCTCTCGTAACTTTTATAGGACGTTGTAACACGAAATTCAAAATTCGTGCTCCTTGGATGAGTTCAAAATTTGAGTTCTTTTTTGTTTCTCTGATGAACATATTGAGTTAAAAAGTGGAACTGGTAGAATCTAGTTTTAACTATTATTTAACTTAATACGTCTTTTCGTATGGAATTGTTGTTTATTTCTTTCCTACATCTAAGTTAACTTTTATTATCATATAATTATAGTAGTTAATTTGTTGTATACAATGTTGAGCATATTTCACAAGTTTTCATTACAATGTGCTCAGATATTTCACAAACATCTCAATATAACATTAAACCAACTAATCACGTGCAGTATTTGCAATGCAAAAAAATACAATTTTCAAAGTCGACGCAATCAGAAAATACCTTCGCTTATACCGTATATTTTGACACTAGCAAAGGAATCAAAAGCCATAGGGTACTTTGCTTAGAAATATATAAACACCCTAATAAAGTTTACGATTGTAAACTTATATAGGGAAGTCTAACGCGAGTCTAACTAGCACATTATATTTTAGTCGTTTATCGGCAACTTTTTATTCTGGTTTCTCTTTATTTATAAATAATCTTTCATATACATTTTCAACTGTTGTTAGATACTTTAGCTCAACTCCCAATAAATTATTAAGAGTTTTATTGATTATGAATTAATAGTAGGAAACAGTATAAATAATAATAAAAAAACAGGAAAAGCCGACGTAAAATATACCACAGAATGCCACATATCAAACATAATGACTTCAAAAACGTGTAGGTAATTCCAAATCACACAAGCTTTTTACCGGTTCTCAGTGAAAACCGGGCTTTTTTCATTCTGCTAATGTTAAATGTAATCTGCGAGCTAATGGTCAACTAACGACGATGTGGGGAATGCAATGATAATGGATCGGGAGTTCGCGATGCGAAATGGATGGGTATTTAGTCTTCCTTCTGATTACCGAGAGAATAGTTCCGGGTTTTTGGACTTTTGTCTGAGATTTGTAATGATCAGAGATCTATTGATGTATGCCGAGCTGAGTGACTGAATAGTACAGAATAATATTATGTCAAAATTTAATCTCAACCAACCATTTAGATAAAATCGATCAAGCAATTATTGGTATATTTATTTAGAATGAAATATGTATTATTTAATTGTAATTTTAAAATTATTATTGCAAGACAGTATGTTGTATTGCGGTGTTGGGGTTAAATCAGGGCTTGGTAACGTTACCAAATTCACATTAAAAGTATCGTTATGTAACGGTATTTTCATAACGATAATACTTTAACGATATCTGGAGATACCGGTAAAATTTTAACTGTAAGAAAAATAACGGTAATTGGGTGTGGTGACGATATTTTGGTATCGTTACCAATATTAAAATGTTAACAAATAACGTTAAAAAGTATCGATACTTTTTTCGTTACTTGAGGCGCTGTTGCCAGCCCGTGCATGTAAAAAATGTAAAAAATCACGAAATACAGACGCGAGGATGCTTCACTGCTTAGAAAGGAAAAAGACTTAAAGAGACAAACAATATTTTTACCTCTTTCCTTCATTAAAGTAACGGTAACGCTTTGATAACGTTAAAAAGTAACGATATTTCAAGGTAACGTTATTAATTACCGAAAAAAAAATCAATAACAACAAGTCCATTTACCGGTAAAAATATCGTTATATGGAATAACGTTACCTCCGCTTTTAACGTTATCCATAGATCATGAAAGTAACGATACCAGATTTTTAACGGTATTCAAAGCCCTGGGTTAAACTCTGCTAGAAATATGTTTTGTATCACGGCCCTAAAATTTTATTTACAAATATATTCTTGAATAGTTGGTGCTCGCGACTTCGTCTGCGCAGGATTACCATTTGGAGTACTTTATATTAGCGTGGCGTATACCTTTAAAATTGTGGCCTCGACTTGAATTGTAGCTACGTCTATTTGGAACAAGACCATCTGTACCCATAGAACAAACACCTTTTTCCTGACCGAGAATTGATATGTAACTTGTAGAATACATACATACATATATGTCACGCCTTGTTCCCAATGGGGTAAGCAGAGACCACCTCTCTCCACTTGCTACGATCCTGGTACACTTCTCTTGCTTCCTCCACTTTCATGAGCGTCTTCATGCATGCTCGTCGGTTGCGAGTACTCTTGACCCGGCCTTTCTTTAGGACATCTTCGATTTGAGCGAGATATGTCCGCCTAGGTTGACCTGCATCGATTCGTCCTATCATTCTTACCTTGTATATCTCTTTCGTTAATCTTCCTTCATTCATTCTTTCAACATGGCCGAACCATCTAAGCATCCCTTTCTCTATCTTTGTCACTACATCTTCAACTTGTAGAATAGATAATGAATAAGGAAATGTAATAATACTAACACAAACAAAAAAGAGTGAGTTATAAACTTTAAATTGGATTTCAGAAATCTTGCAGATCAATATTTCAACTATTTGTCATTATTTTCCGTAGGCTGTATTTATTATTTGAATGAAAGCACGTATATTATGATTATCCTCAGAAAGTGTTCTTCCTCGATTATGTGTGTTTTATTACGTCAATTCGTACGCATTGCAGATGCGGAGTACACGCGTAATTTATTGTTTCATTCAAAAGTGAGTACGATTTTATATTTTTTAAAATTATTACGGCAAATATTTACACCAATCCAACCTTATTCGAGCCGAATGTTTTCCTTGGGGCTCTGGGCGTGGAGTTTTTGTCCGCGCAGGTCAACATTTTTGATGCATAGATTGCGGGATGAAGAGCTACATGTTTGCTTAGGACGGGCATTACGGCAGCTTCGGGGGTCAAGACAATTTTTATGTGTGTACTTTCACAAAAAAACGCTGAAATAATTTAAGTTATAATAAATTTCTGTTCGGCGTTTGTATTCAATGAAAATCAACGTATTAATTATCTAATTAATATACGGAGTATGGCAGAAGTATGGCAGGAGTAAAACTGAGTGACAGATTGTATAATGAAGTGATTAGAAAGAAATATGGTTTGAAAGAGGATATCGTGACAAGAATAGAGAAAGGGATGCTTGGGTGGTTTGGGCATGTGGAACGGATGGATGAAAGTAGACTGACCAAAATGATTTATGAAGCTGGAGTGAGTGGAGATACGGGACGAGGAAGACCTAGGCGAACATATTTCGAACAAATCGAAAGTGTCCTCAAAAAAGGCCAGGTCAGAAGTACCCGCAATCGTCGAGCATGTATGAGGAATGTTATGAAAGTAGATGAAGCGAAAGAGATATGTAAAGACCGTAGCAAGTGGAAAGACGTAATCTCTACCTACCCCCATGGGAAAAAGGCGTGAGTGTATGTATGTATGTATTAATATACGCACAGACAAATTCTTCATTGCACAACACTGTATGTGTTGTGCAATGAAACACAAAAAAAAACACAATTATTAAATTACTTTTTTTATTTGATATACTTTATTTATTTCATAGTCATTTGTAAGGTCCATCTTAGAGTACGCATCTACAGTATGGAACACTCAGTATAAGAAATACAAAAATCAAATTGAACGAATTGAGAATATGTTCGTAAAGTTCCTTATTTTCAAAAATTATAATGATTGTACGCTTCCTACATTGATATCGTTGGAAAGTCGACGTACGGAAAGGGATCTATTATTCTTATTTAAATTAATAAACAATTATTTGGATTCTCCATTTTTGCTAAGGCAAGTTTCATTTAGATGCTCTCGACTGAACTCTAGGATAATGTCATTGTTTCACCTCCCAGTCAGATAAACAAATTATTGCACGAACACTGTTTTCGATCGTTCATGTTCTTTTTATAACAATATTTTCTGTCGTGGGTCTGTCGATCTTTTTTTTGTTAAATATTAATAAGTATAAGAGCAGTATTCGTGCTATTATCCGTGACCTATAGCGCTCCATGGTTATTGTTTTAAATACTATTTTATTTCTTAAAATATTCAGCGATCTACTTTAAACATGTTTTAGTAATTAAGTGAAAAGTTCACTGGTGTATGATAAATAATTTTACGTATAACCTTTAAGTAAAATGTTTATTGTTTGTTTCCCAAATATAAAATATATATCATCATCATCCTCTTGCCCATTTCCCATTATCTGGGGTCGGCGCAGTAGATCTTTTCCTTCCATTCCTCTCTATCAGCCGTCATTTCCATGGTTACTCCTTTCATTCTTATATCATTATAAAAACATATAAATAAATATAAATATTTGTTACACTTACATCAATTAGCTAGCCAAACTAAGCTCTGTAAGGCTTGTGCTATGGGATCTAGGCCAACGGATGGACATACATATATTATACATATATAATATTTTTATTGAAATATATATCAACAACCATGAACTAAGGTACAAATGCTGGATTCATCACACAAATATCTGCCCCCACCGGGATTCGAACCCGGACTCAGAGTTGGCGACACCTTCAAACGGTGTACTATCCACTCGACTATGGAGATCGTCATTCTTCACGCAACAAATAAATAAATTTATTAGTAGTTACTCTTATCATTACTATATCTTTACAGTTATTCATTACTAATTGGAATTAAATTAATCATACATTAAAATAAACAACTATACATCAATTGGTAAGAACATACGTTCAATCATTTTGAGTGTCATAAATTCAATTGATGAGTACATAGCATTCTCCAAAAAAATCGTTTAAATTTTTGTTTGAATTTAATACTATACAGTTCTGTTAGTATTTAGGACAATTTGTTATAAATAGGGTTTTTTTTATTTAATTCCTTGTTTTTGAACGTTTGCTAAACTCACAAGAGCTAAGAACGATCTCTTCTAGACAAGCTTTGTTTATGATTTTTTTTGTAAATGGCAGTGCACTATTTTATTATATATTTTATTATAGTATTACCAAACACTAAAACAACAAATATTATTAAATACTAGCTGGTGTCCCGCGACTTTGTCTGCGCAGGATTAGTATTTCTACACTAAAAGATTTGTATTTGTGTTTGTAACGAATAAACTCAAAAAGCACTGGACCGATTTTAATAAATCATTTTTCATTAGAAAGCTGAGTAATATAGGCTATATTTAGTACTAGAATACTATAGAAATATATAAACAATGCAAATCGTCCGCGGGTGAAACCGCGGGACACAGTTAGTATGTGATAAATACGATAATGTCATAATGTTAGTTCTTTTCTACGTCACGCTAAGTTAGTATCTTATATATTGTAGCCTATATGTTGTTCAGATATCTATATCTATATTAATATTATAAAGAGGCAAGATTTGTTTGTTTGTTTGTTTGTAATGAATAGGCTCCGAAACTACTGGACCGATTTTAAAAATTCTTTCACCTTTAGAAAGCTACATTATCTCCGAGTAACATTCATTCTTTTTATCCCGGAAAAATTGACAGATCCCACCGGATGCGCAATAAAGGCTTCGCTCAAAAACTACTGCACAGATTTTCATGCAGTTTTCATCAATAGATAGAGTGATTCTTGAGCAAGGTTATGCGGTATTTTTTATCTCGGAAAAACGGATAGTCCCACTGAAAGCGCGATAACACCTTCGCGCCATAAACCGACTTCCGCGCATATGTTGGCATAGCTATTGGCAAAAGCTATGACCCTTAACCCTCTATAGACCCAATCCCGAAATCCACGCAGGCGAAGCCGTGGGCAGAAAGCTAGTATGTTATATTATTGCAAAGTTTCGTTAAATTCCATTTTGTAGTTTTTATGTGAAAGAGTAACGAACATTCATACTTACAAACTTTCGCGTCTATATTATTAGTAGCGACAGATTATTATTATTAAATTGTAGTTTTAAAATTATTGCGTTTATTGCAAAGCAGTATAAATTTATTGAATGTTATATTCATAAATGACGTAAATTATTAAAAAGAAATTACTTTGCTTCCTTAGTTCCTTAATTTTAATAGGCAGCAAGTAAATACGTATACTTAAATCTCGCGACGCGCTTTTATGGCATAAAATTTTTATTTCTTTTATTTAAAAACTTGTGTCAAATGTATTATTATATTTGAATTGACTTTATAAGTTAACAGTAAAAGTTTTAATGTAAATGTATTTTATTTTCTTTTTACCGCATTTAATTAAAAGCTTGTATTAAAAGAATTTTTCTACCATAATTTTCATATTAAATTGATATGACTTCTGTCGTTACTAGACGTCAAATACCTATCGAAAACGATAGCAAACTCACGGTAGAGCTACAGATTAAATTTAATGTTCACAGGTGAGCTAAATTTAAGAGCATCTTAAACCTTTAGGTCCCTCAACTACAAGTAGGTATCATAAGGTTTACATTTCGTTATTAAGTACCCACGTACTTGATATAAACACTCATTAGCACGAGATAGGTCGTTAGGGACATGCACCTAAAGGACCTTAGGAAAATGTGATGTAGCCAACATAAAAGATGAAATTACTAAATATTAATTTGGAGTCTGGACCCCTGGAGAATGTCAGGGAATTATCGGGGTCGAGAAGTAGTTTTGTCTGTTTGATTTGCGATGTACTGGCGTTATTTTCTTAGGTTGTCATCTATTTATTATTAACAAAGCAAAATGTACAATGGTTTTCTTTGTTTCACAAATGAAATCTTTTCTAGCAGACCTGCGAGAGGAGAAATTTTGTTTAATATTTGTTTGCGAATATGATAGAAAGAAAAATAAATAAATAACTTTAATATACATACATATATAAACATATAGTATACACATAAAATATATGCATCTATATTAACTTTATAGTGTAATATATATTAAGTTTGATATATAATTTAATCCGTTCCCAAATAAACAATTAATAGTGAAGTATTTAAACATTTCAAGAATAGGACTTTGAGTTTTCCGTAAGTGCTCAAACGGAAATACACAATAGTTTGGCAGTCCCGAATATACGACGAATCTCAAAGTTTGACTGTATGGGCAACAAAAGAATAGGAACGAAAATTAGAATTACAGGCAGGAACACTTAAGGTGGGAATAAGGTGGGTCTTTAGATGGTACTTAAGGTGGCAATGAAGGCGGGACTTAAAGTGAGACTTCAGGTTATAGTTTATATTTTAGAGTGAAACGTTCTTCACGAAAGATGCATCAAATCGGTATATGATGTCAATTTTAGAAATTCTTCCATGAACATAAAATTTGTATCAACAACTTCTTGATCTTCAATTCAGTATGATCTCAATTCGTTTGCTTGCAAGCTAGATTAAGGTACAAAACTTAAACTTGGAACGAGCTCGTCGCGAAAGATGGTGTACGCTTCGTTTAATCTCTTCGGTTCCTGTTTTATAGCAGTACCAGTGGAAACTTTGTTTTAATCAAGATATTAGTAAAGTGTTAAACTGTTCGCTTCCTTGAAAATAGCTGTGTAAGAAACAAAGTCAGACACATACTTCCACAAATATTTTATTATAATAAAATCAGTTATTTAGCTCAATTTTAGTTCGTGCGAAACGCAAATTATTCTAAAAATACAAAAAAAAAAATAAACATTAAATATATTAACGCGAACCAAACGAAGGGTCTCGTATCGTTATCTATAACGTCTTTAAACGTAATCAACAACGTCAGGTTGAATGCTGTCAACGTGACATTGACATAATTACCAATTGGAACACACCCTAGAAATTCAATATCTTTCGGATAAATGACAGCTATTGTCAGTTTGACGTCTTAAAAAGCTAGTGAGATTGGCTGTAGACCACGACCGTTTGCCGTAGTTTAAAAAGTGAAGAGAAGAAACAAACGCAAAGTATCGTACTTATTACAAAATTAGACTTAAAGTTAAATCTCTACTTAAGTACAGTTAGAAAAGAATGGCGCTATTGAACCCACATAGTGGCATCCCTTTCTAACTGCACTCAAACAAAGATTTGAGATTGAGTTTAATTTAAAATACGATTCTAAGAGTAATCTATCAGCTAATAAAGTTAGTATAAGAAAAAAGGTATCTGCGTTATATCGCCGACAGCGCTCCGTACTAAATTTCTTAAATCGATTAGTTATTATAAAGAAATATAAATTGTACTGAATTGTGATCGCTAATGACATAATTAATTTAAAAAAAAGTATTCGTCACGTATGGCATATACGGCATATTTCAGTGCTTTAAGTTAATGTAACTGTTGTAAATATATGAAAAAAATATATTAATTTAGTTACGAGATCAAAATTACTTAAATTATCAGAAAACATCTATATTATAAACATATTCGAATAAAACTGCGGTGATTTTTATTAGTTATTAGGAAGGACAGAAAAATAATATCCCTAATATTGCTAAGATGCGATCACCCGTCGTTTACCTCATAAGGTTTCTGACGTGTAATCTGACGCAGCATTTGGCTGGCAGCCAGCTGATGCCACCTTCCATATCAATTTTGTGTAGCCAGCGAAATTTGCTTAGCAAGCAACGACGTTCTAACGACCTGAGTAAAAATGCAACGCGTTCGGTAGTGCTTGATGGAACAATGTTTTGGCGAACAATTATTACTCCTTAGTCTGTTTGTTTTGTAATTTTCTTGTTGTGTTGTTTTCGTGCCTGATGTCACTACTGTGGCAGGCTGAATACCAGTGTAGCAGGAGACCTATTTTTGAATTACGAATGCGATTTCGAAATCACCGCTGACTATTTAGTCAGCGGTGACTTTGAGGTCACGGATTCCTAAACATCCAATTTTTGAAAGTCGATCGCAGAGCTGCCAACATAGAAAAAGTACACACGTAAGTAATGGTTCGGTTCCAAACAGAATGTAGCCGCTGTCGGTTATTGCCGGCTTAACGATTATGGCGAATGGCTTGATAAAGAGAAAAAAAAAACAAGATTTCAAACTTATTTACTTCTTTATTTAATTTTAAATCCAACCGAAGAAAAAAGAAAACTAAAGTAATGTAAGTACTTTTGGTTCTATTCTGTACCTACATTTAAGTAGCTATTTTCTAGTAAATACTTATAGTTTACTGCTATAACATGCTTACAGTAAACCGTAAAAGTTACTTAACTAACCAATTTCATATTTCCTGATGTCTGAATTACAAAAGAAAAAAGTTTATAACAGTGATAATAAACTATTTAAGAAGACTGACTGAAAAATCAACACATGAACTTCAGACTCTTGTTAATATGTTCTCTAAACAAAACACAGATAACATTTCTACAATTATGACTTGTTAACGAGTGGGTGAGGGCACTCGTAATGAAATCACATCCGTGACTAAGGTAGTCACATCAGTGATATTCAAAAATAAGAATTATTGAAAATCGGTGATTATTAGTCACATCGGTGATTTCGAAGTCGCATACGTAATTCAAAAATAGGCCATGCCTGTTGCTTATACTGAGCTTGCCATAGTTATGGTATCATGCAGCGGTACCCGGGATGGACCACGCCCCTCCCGTGGCCGGGGGGCGTCGTCGGTGGAGGAGACCGGGGGAGGTAGTGTAGCCACCCCCGAGGAGGGCTCCCCTGTATCGACGGGGGAGCGAAGGCTGGGGGTTCCCGGAAGTAGCTTGGTAAGTTCCCGGGGGCTCCCTTCATGCCTGAGGAAGGCCATCCCTGAGGTTTTTAGTGGGTAGGCCTCCCCCTTCTGGGGAGGAGAGCCCCACATAACCGCCGGCTCGCCACAGCCGGGGTATGCAATTTAATGCATTTTCCTCAGGGGAACAAAAAAAAAAAACAAATGGTATCATGCAGCGGTACATATCATTATTGTATTTTTATTACTATTGATATTGTTGTGTGGTCCATCAATAATAGTTATTTATTATACAAGAGTGGAAAGTTCCTTTTTAACCGCGTGCTTGATTTGGATGACCGAGCAAGCGAAGGATTCTAAAGTTGAATCACGAGCGCAGCGAGTGATTCTGAATTAGAATCCTGAGCGTCAGCGAGGGAAACAAACGAGCACAAGGTGAAAAATCTTTCCACTCGAGTGCAATACGTAACTTTTCATCCCACCTCAGCGAGGAAATGACAAAATGAAAAAGAAAACAATTTATAATGACAAATTATGTTAAGCAATAAAACGTGAAAAACTAGAATGGCGTGAAGCACGCAAATAAAACAAAGAAACCAATAAGGTTCCAAATTTAAATTTTTTCACAATTTAAAAAGTACTAATCATAAATTTGGCACCATAGAGGTTACATTAAATAGGTTTAATGACGTTTTGAATTTACAATTATATTGAGTACTCATTATATGTGATATTCTAAATTCAAATCTACTTTGCCGCTCAAGCGAATAAAATAGAATTTTCCAGCCAGATTTCGAAGCGCAAAATTACACTTTCCGAGGTGGTGGGATGAAAATGTATTTCTGTATTTGATAAAAATCCTATGAGATTGTCGTTTTCTATATTCATAATCACCTAGCTAGCTGGCAATCCATAACAGTGCGTTATATTAGGAATTTTCTGCGTCGCACTATCAATCTGTTGAATGAAGTGTCGTTGAATATTGCAACAGCGTGTATTTGGCTGGGAGCCAGTTTACAATTGTTATATCTTACTGCACATGCCACGTTAAGCTTTAAGTTAACTCGAATAACTAAAATTAAATTTTAAGTTATTCGAGGAATATAATGATTAATGAGTGTTGTAATTGAAACGAGTTTTTCATAGAAAATATAATTAATTAAATTTTATGAACTTTGATAAATGGATATAATGATAATGATAATAAAATAAGTGAAAGAATTTGTATATTTGGGTTCACAGTTTACGAGAGATGACAAGTGTGATGGTGATATTGAAAGAAGAGTTTTAAAAGGGAATCAAGTAAATGGGGCACTTAATAACTTCATGAATAGCCAGAACGTATAACAAACAGCACGACTGGCTGTGCATGGAGGGCTGTTGATCCCCACATTGATGTATGGTAGTGCATGTTGGGTGTGGCAGAAGAAACATGAAAATAGGATTGATGCTGTGGAGATGAGAAGCTTGAGAAGTATAATTGGAGTGAATCTGAAGGACAAAGTCAGGAACAGTGTGATAAGAGAACGATGCGGTGTAGTTGAAGATGTAGTGACAAAGATAGAGAAAGGGATGCTTAGATGGTTCGGCCATGTTGAAAGAATGAATGAAAGAAGATTAACGAAAGAGATACACAAGATAAGAATGATAGGACGAGTCGAAAGCCAGTGAAATTACTGGCTACTGTGACTTAATATTTTATGTCACATGTTGGCAGTATATAATGTACTCATCGGAACTATATGTATAGGTAGGTGACTGTAACCAATCACTATTAGGTGGGTAGTCGGCTTGTTTGTCAAATCACATCAAAAGAGTTAAAAAATATATATCATCATTCCCATTATCTGGGGTCGGCGCAGTAGATCTTTTTCTTCCATTCCTCTCTATCAGCCGTCATTTCCATGCTTACTCCTTTCATTCTTATATCATTCTTCACACAATCGATCCATCTTTTATTCGGCCTTCCTCTGCCCGTGTATCCCTCCACTTTCATATTCAACATTCGTTTTGTGACATGACTTTCATCCCTCCGCATCACATGTCCAAGTTAAAAAATATATATGTTAAAATATAATTCCCGGGTTCAAGTCCCGGTTGTTTATATGATAATTTTGTACCTTAGTCATGGTTCTAAATATATATTTCCATCAAAATATTTATATATGTATAATATATGCATGTCTATCCGTTACCCTAAATCTCGTAACACAAGCCTTATAATGCTTGCTTTGAGCTAATTGGTGTAAGTGTAACAAATATTTATTACTATTATTTTATTTGTTAATTTGTACAATTTTATTATACAAACAAACTTAACATATAGCTCGCAAAATAATATCCGATATCATAGAATTTTGTGCTTTTACGTAGTAACAATAGAGCACAGAAAGGCGAATCATCGAATCGTTCATCGTTTTTCACATTAGTAATAGATTATTGAATACAAACTAATAATATGATGGGTCCAGTGGGTGGATCGTATATGTTCGTAGCAACAAAGGCAACGGAACCAATCAGATATAACAATATCGTACAAAGGATTACATCTACAAATATATTTGTTATTATCTTAACTAGATATGGGGATGTAGCGACTACTTCGTCGATACGGAACTATAAAAACGATGTGTTGCTAAAATAAAAGCTATCTATGAAAAAGTCTTATTATATGAATCATTGAAAGCCTTTCGTTTTTTAATGATTGAGAACGAAATTATGTGGAAATTTCCCACATCTGAATATCACCATCTGAATAGACAATTAAACTATTAATTTGAAGTCAAAACAATTAGATTAATTAAATATATATATCTTATATATAAAAATGAATCGCAAAATGTGTTGGTAAGCTCATAACTCAACAACGCCTGGACCAATTTGGCCAATCCTTTTTTGTTAATGTTCGTTGAAGTTCAAGGAGGGTTTTTACAATGAGGAAAATTCTAATAATTATCGGAAATACCCTAAAACAGCCCTTTTATTTTCCCAAGGAAACGTTTTCTAACTAAAACGTACAGTAGAATTGAGCTTTATTATTATTGTATAAAGTTCATATTGCAAGCACTCACTGTTGTCTAAGCAATGAAGGTGTGTTCCTAACATCAAAGAGTCAATATGCGCTTTATTAACGCTACATATAGTTGAAATTCAATCATATCTATCAAAACAGTGTGCGTGCGTGCGTTGGAGCACAGAATACATCGTTGGAGGATTTAATGTCACGTTCCAAAATTGAATAGCCACAAAATGTAGTCATTTAGACTTTTTTTGCGATTTGGTTGGCTATGCGACATTATCTATAAAATAATTAGGAACAAAAAACTGCCACTGTACAAATCTTTTTGACAGGACGAAGTCTGTCGGGTCCGCTAGTATCAAATAAAAACCTGCCGTTACTTTCAACATTTGTTTTTTTAATTTAAATTTACTAAATCCTATGGAGCTATTGCAATGTAAACTCCTGTGAGATGATCGAAATATTATGCATTAAAAATAACAACCATATATATTTCACAATATATAATAGTTAAAGCAATAAATGGCGATTCCATAAGCTATTATGGTAACACTGTATCTGACAGACAAAGTTTAGGGAGAAATTTGCCGAAGAATTTAGGGAGAATTATTATTTTTACAGAACGCAGAATTTCAGTGGCTATTATTGTATTTTATGCAACAGAAATAAAAGTCTAGGGAGAACTTTGCACGAGAATTTAAGGAGAATTATCAATAATTGATATAGTATATGTACTTTATTTTATAAATAATCATTCTTAATTTTACGTATTTCTATAAAAATCTAAAATTACTAGATATAATATATTTACATTTATACTTTATTTTACACAAGATTTAGATTATTGAGTAAATTTAAGTGTTTTATTCATTTTGCATATAATAACCTTTTTTAAATTATTTACTTAAGGTCCGTGGGTTCTTGGCATTTGCCAAACTGTAACCTCGTTAGTTTGGCCTGTTTTTTGTAATTACAACGTACAGTTTGATTATAAATACCGATCAATAGAGCCATCGAAAACCGAAATACGAAAACGTAAATACCAAACTGTAAATATCTTGTAAGGCAGATCATCGAAAATTGTTTACATCCAATTAGGAAATTGACAAATGTTCGTGTAAACACCGGACATACCGTCAAATTGGCCGGCCGCCAGGAGACCTACCACAAGTGCTTATACAAGACCAAATCGAGGTGTGAAGAGGGATACCACCACAGCAAGGTATCAGTTTATCCCGCTCTCACACAGTTTCGATATTTCTTTAAGCGATTATAGTAAGCCGGGTCCGAAGAGCATTCGATTATGAGAGCTTTTAAATCACTTACGGCATAGCACCTTAGTTTGTTTACTGTCTTCGTGGCGCGACGTTTATCCGTCGTCGGCTGGAATGGGCCGCATTTACAGCGGCAAAAAAATGAATTTGGCTCTGTGCTTTATTATTCTAGAAGCTTTAAATAATCAATTAAAATAATTATAACACTCACGTGATACTAATCGATTATGGCAACTAAACGTAATTTTCGACCTCCGTAGTTGAGGTAGAGAAAGGGATGCTTGGATGGTTTGGGCATGTGGAACGGATGGATGAAAGTAGACTGACCAAAATGATTTATGAAGCTGGAGTGAGTGGAGATACGGGACGAGGAAGACCTAGGCGAACATATTTCGAACAAATCGAAAGTGTCCTCAAAAAAGGCCAGGTCAGAAGTACCCGCAATCGTCGAGCATGTATGAGGAATGTTATGAAAGTAGATGAAGCGAAAGAGATATGTAAAGACCGTAGCAAGTGGAAAGACGTAATCTCTGCCTACCCCCGTGGGAAAAAGGCGTGAGTGTATGTATGTATGTATGTATACTTGAGGTCCCGGGTTCGAATCCCGGTGGGGGCAGATGTTTGCGTGATGATTGCGAGCATTTCCATCTTAGTCATGGTTGATATTATATATTTCTATCAAAAATATTTATATATGTAAAATATATTTATGTCTATGCGTTACGCTAGATCCCATAACACAAGCCTTACCGAGTTTAGTTTGTGCTAGGCTAATTGTTGTAAGTGTAAGAAATATTTGTATTTATTTACTTATTCAAATCTATGTCTTGCTAAAACTGCTACATAATTACTAATATTGAATCACAAATGTGATTCACATAGTAACGTCCCATCTTGTTGTGTTGCACTGCAGTAAATAGTGACAGATGTTTCGTGATTCGATTGTTGTCCGAAATCTGTTATTCGATTGTTGTGAGTAAGATGCTGAACATACATATACTTCATTGGTATTTATTGTGTCCGTATGTTACACTACGGTGTAAAGGCTTCCAGCTGTTTTAATACAGATTTGTTGGCGGCGCGCCAACCATCGAGGTGGTTACAGCTCGTGCCCACTTCATGAATACTATACACGGCAAACAGCGCAGTTCTGTCCGTTTACTACACCAGAATTTTGTATTTGTACCGGTGTGATGCTCGGCTTTGGAGCATACGATCTTTTGTACGCGATTGGATGTCGCATATGGTTATTGTTTGGACCAATTCTGTATTGGCCACATTTAATATAAATTTATAGAAGTTGACAAAAATCTGATCTGTTAATGAACAAAACAATTTGATAATATTGATTGCACATATTTACGACTTTTCTGCATTTGACAGCTCACATGTATTCATATATTCATTATTACGCGGCACGAAGTTCATCGGTTAGCTGATTCATTCATGAAAACACATAAAAAAACCTGTGAAAATTCTTTAATCAATTCTAAACTTAATTTCGAACGGATAAAGTTCAATACCAGCGGGAATAACATGGTACGTGCGGCTTGAAATGCTGGCGTTTGTACAAATTTATTTCCGTTTGTCACCGGTTTTCATCTTGATTTGTGGAACGGGATTTTACCAATTTTTCCTGTTATGTTGGCTTTACTGGTGGTGAAAATACGATTAAGAAGTCGACGACGATCACAGTTAGTTAAACCTGACGTACGATGTAATATGATCGAGCTTGTAAATTAATATGTTATTAATAATTTATTTAATATTAACAAACTTTTAAGTCATTTCGTCTTTATTTAGAACACATCAATACATAGGTATAAAACAAAGTCGCTTTCGCTGTATGTCCGTATGTATGCTTAGATCTTTAAAACTACGCAACGGATTTTGACGCGGTTTTTTTTAATAGATAGAGTGATTCTTAAGGAAGGTTTGTATGTATAATAAATCAATACATAGTATAAAACAAAGTCGCTTTCGCTGTATGTCCGTATGTATGTTTAGATCTTTAAAACTACGCAACGGATTTTGACGCGGTTTTTTTTGATAGATAGAGTGATTCTTAAGGAAGGTTTGTATGTATAATAAATGCATAATATAGTAGAGAAACACTGATAAATTTAAAGGTTTCTAATGTGATGTCGTAAATAAGCACGTTTTTTTGCGCTTATATTGCAAACGCTGGCTGAACCCTACGAGATAGACCAAAATAATGTACTACAGTATTGTACAATTTACAAAAATCCACAAAAAAGTCCGCGATGGTATATGTCTATCTCTTAGGGATAACCCACCATAACCATTTTTTCACTGCACCCGTGCGAAGCCGGGGCGGGTCGCTAGTAATATATAAACGCAACATATCATGTTGTTATTCAATATGTATTAGAATCACATGAGAATCAATTGGATTACTTTTGCAAAGGATGAAAATTCTCATTTGTTATATATTCCCACTATTTGTGTACGACAAAGTAGCCTTGAAATTAAAGGGCATTCAGGATCTCATCCATATTTCAGCATATCAGTTAAAGCAGTCATTACGTCAATATCTCGGTAAATTAGATTACATAGGGATATTATTTCTCATCATTGATAATATTACGTAAATACATGCCCATACAATTACACATTCATATACATTCCCACCAATACACACACACACACGCACATACATTATACACACACTCCCATTCTGTAAGAATCGAATTAATATATTTCTATGTAGGTCACTTCGTTTACACTTTCACTTTTCTTATGTAGGAAAGTATTTATCGTTTATCTTATATCCGTAAACAAGCTGTGTACTGTAAAATATGTACGTAGGATTATAATAATTTGATTGTACCGGTTCCTGCGACACAGACCTATAGTCTCGTACAGGGTAGGCGAACCTGTATGCATCAACGTGCCATTTTTTCTAAAAAAAAGATTAATGGGGTCATTCGCGTGCCATCAAATAATTTTGACTTTCTGATTATTGGCAAAGTAATAATTATAAATACTATCAAAACTCTTTATTAAATAAAGTAAGCAAAAGAGGTACATTTTGGTATGTTTATATTAAATTTCAGTAAAATTTGTGTGACTTGTAAATTATAAAAACAAAACTTACTAGCGCCGTGCAGCGCTTCCTGCCTGAACACTCCGCAGCGTAGGAGCATCGCGTTCGATCGTCTTAAATACCTAATTCTGCGACGTGCCCAAAATATTGTGTCGCGTGCCATCAATGGCACGCGTGCCATTGGTTCGCCTACCCTGGTCTAGTACAGTGGCCGCTGTCAATGTGATCTTGTGTTATAAGTTAGTTATTTAAAAATTAACATAACATAACTCTTTATTGTATACATAAAATACAGAAAAAAAATAGAAAACAACAAATAAGAAATGTACAAAAGGCGGCCTTATTGCTAAACAGCAATCTCTTCCAGGCAACCTAGTACCAGGGAAGTATTAAAAGGAGAATTAAATATAGGATGGGTTTAAGTTGTTTGTCACCGTGGGAGAGCCATGCTTCGGCACGAATTGGGCGGGCTCGACCGGAGTGATACCACGGCCTCACAGAAAACCGGCGTAAAATAGCGCTTGCGCTGTGTCTCGCCGAGTGAGTGAGGGTACCGGAGGCCCATCCCTCCTCCCTTATTCCCTTTTAAAAGGCCGGCAACGCATCTGTAACTCCTGTACATCAGGCCACGTATAACATACGCGGCGCCGGCATGGTACGCGCTCACAGGAAAGACCGCCAGGAGAAAACTGGCAGTCCAGCAGTCCAAATCCTTGCGAGCAGTGGTCCGTGCACCTAGATACCTGAGAAACGACGTGATAACCAGGGACCTAAGGATGACCAGCCTGCACGACCACATAAGGACACTTGCGACCAACATGTTCCGCAGGGCTGCCAGTTCACGATTCCACCATCTCGTGAATATAGCCCCGTACCATGCCCGCCCGCCTGACAGAAGAGCGCAGCCTAGGAGCCTCGTCCTCTCGGAGAGCGACGAAGAGTAAAGGACGGAAAAACAACAAAATAGCTCAACCGAGCTAAGCAACCAGGACGGAGCTAAGACCCGTCCCCCAATGCCCCGGCATTAGTTAATGTCGGCGATGAGGCCACTGAAGGGGGGCCAAGACCCCCGACCAGTCTCCCCTGCCCACAGAGAAGGCAGGGATGGAAGTCCCGATTGGAATTGGTAACTCCTGTGGTGTTGCGGGTGTCCATGGGCAACGGTTATCGCTTACCATCAGGTGGTCCGTTTGCTCGTTTGCTGCCCTATCCTATAAAAAAAAAAAAAGTTAAGGAATCTTTGACGGGAAGTGAACACGGACTTGATTCTTAAAGGAATTTAGCCATTTTAGTTGAGAGCGATAGTTAGAAACATGGTCAAACTTACGCAGATTGAAAATGAACCTGATGGCTACATTTTGCAGCCGCTCCAAACTGTCAAGTAGTTCCTTAGATAAATTAATATATAATTAAAAACTTAATTTAACATAGCTTAAGAAATAGTGGAGTACTCTTCATGACTACTACTGTTTTAATATTGCTGCCAAATTAATATTATTTACGATAATTTTGATAACAAAAAGCTTGTAGTACTGAGACAAAAACCATATGAATTTAATAGTAACATGAGAAAAGACACTAGAAGCATGTCTAATACCTCGACCTGAAATGATTTCTACATTGAGATTGAACTGCAAATGGTAATTATATTATTAAAGTAAGTACATGTTTATATAGTTATTACATAACTCTAATTAATTTCTTAGTATTTTTTTTGTATATTTATTTGGTAGAGAAATGATATCCGTTATAATATATGAATAACGATGTCTCGCTTTATTCAACGAGTTGATCTCAAACGTAAAGTATAAAATATGCCACCTGGAGACGTATTTTGAATCATTAGACGTGAGTTTGGAATTCGAATACGCATACAAGTCGTGCGCGCAATTATTTTCTATTGCTTACAATTTAATCGATTTTCGAATCATTCGAATTCAGTGTTGTCATTAAAAACAAATTCTTAATTAGATTCCGATTCACGTAGAAAAATTAAAAATCGCAACAACTAAAATTAAAATATACATATGTACTCAAACAATATTTATTTATTATTATGTACCTATTTACAAGCTTTACATTAACCACAGTAAATTTATCACTGTCAACGTCATTTCAGCGTTGGATATTCTACTAGTAGAAATCAAAAACGAAGGGGTTGAACAACTCGTTGCACTACCGTACGAAATGAAAGTTCAGAAATAGTGAATTTGGTAATTCGTATACGATTCTTACGATTTCGAATGCGAATTGGTTTTCTATTGTTTCAAACATTTGTCTCCTGAGTTAATGCATAATAGAGATACATTTCTATCGTTTACGAACTCGCTTTTTACGGAGCCATTTTAAAAGAATTGACAAATCACAAATTTTTGTAAAATTCTACGCGAATTTATATACAAATACATCGTTCCTTTGATAGAGATGATGGTTTATTTACCACCTCCTTGAAACCCTGTCATATAGATAAATAAAACCTAAGCCTGACCATAGACTATCAACACACAGTGACCTTCGTTTTTGTGAAACAGAAAGCGTTCGAAACATCGGTTTTAAATTATATTTATTAAATTAAAACATACGCTTTAGTTATTGTTTAATATGGTTTAACTTAGTAGTTGAAATGGCTGGTGTGACGATGAAGAATAAATTACGAAATAATCTGATAAAAGAAATGTGCGGTATGAAAGAAGCGAAAGTGAAACAAGAGCGTTTAAGCACGTAGAGAGGATGGACGAAAAATGACTGATGAAAGAAAACTGACAAAATAAATTTATAAACCAAATACGGATGAGTAAGTTGGTATAGGACGATCTGGTAGATGCAAATACTTGAACCAAATAGGAGATATCCTGACAGAAGGCTAGGTCAAAATTGCCCGTAACCGAAGAACGTGCATGGAAAGTCGGGAAAGATGTTTGGGGAAGTCTGTTTGGATCATAACACATGAAAAACTACGATCTCTGCCTACCCTCATGGGAGAGAAAAGTGTATGTATAATGTAATAAAATAATTATATTATTTTTAACACCTTTGCTCGTAAAGCTGAATTCCACCGGTTTTAAATATGTAAAGCGGGTCATAATAACGCGTTACCAAAGCAAATAGTTAAGTTATAGGCCATACAAATTCCAGAACAGTATTATTTACTATTTTGCGCACTGTTGCTATTCAAATTTCGAACTAATCGCCGCGCGGCGTCAGTCAGTAGGTAGCGCTAGCGCGTTGTTTAAATGGCGGGAAAGCACTAATATCGTAAGGTACTAACTATATATTTGTTTATGTTTTTGTAAAAGTTTTATGGAGTATTTTCTTGGTTAATTAATAATATTCGAAGAAATCTATAAAATCGACAATTTCAAATGCACTGTTTTGTGTCGAGGGGTATCTATTTAAGTTTAAAAGTAGTTTGGTTTGGTGCAATCCAATACAATTTTAAAACTACGGGTAAAAATTTTAACATTATAGATTATAGGTAGATAATAATATAATTTATTTATTAAATTTAATGATTTATTAAGTGACAATTTTGAACATGTTAATTATGACATGGAAATTTATTTGTATGCAATCTTATATTTCAGCTGATGCTGCTGAGGACATAAGGAGATTTGTCGTGGGATTTATGAGCCCTTTAAGAACATAATTGGGCTTTATAACTTGAGCTGCAGCAGTATTACGAGTCGAATCTTGAAGTTACAGTTCAGAGAAAAATTATTCTCATTTAAAATAATTTTAAATCATTTATTATTTACTCATGAAAAGAGTTTAACAAATTTTAAAGATACATAAATTTTTCTAATTATTAAATTTCGATTAACCTTTTTCTAACATATGTATATTGCTGTAGCTCGTGTTGTTATTTTTTGTTAATATTTAAAATGTGATTGGTGATGAAAAATAATATTAAATGAACACCTCCTTATCTAGATCCTTGGTTTGCCTACCTTTGCTGCTTGTCTCTTCCTTTCTTTGCTATTTAAAAATTTTAATTACAATTGACATTTCAAAAAGATTCGAAAACGTAAAATTGAAATTGTTTTCTGCTTCAGCGGTAACTCTGTATTGTGGATGGCATCTTGAATTTTTAAAATAATTTCTTACTAAATTGTTTATTTGATTTTATTAAAACACATTTCAATAAATTTTCAGAAAAGTGACAACACAGTAGGAGGTCGATCCCGAATGTGACGATTGGTGCTTGCCCATTATTTTTTATTTTGAATGCTGTATACTTTTTTATTTCGAAAGTAACAATCGTTCGCGTGGTTCTTTTCATAACTCCTACTCAGTGTTGCCACAGATCAAAAATAAATAAACGTACATGGCACGCTAGTCGCTGATTTGAGACACCACAATCATCGTCCCGCTTGTCAGACCTTTGGCTTTTAATTTTGTCTATCCCAACTGTTTTCATATGAATGTATTGAAATACTTGATATAAAAATTTCACAATAGTCACAGTATTATTAAAACTGGAAACTTTAATTTATTATACTTCACTTATGAGTAATTTCGATACATTTAAAATAAAATGGAAGCTATTGGGAAACCTTGCATTAAATTTGTTCTTTCACTTAATTCAAATGAAAGGACAATTTAGTATTTGGGTCTGGAGAAGCGAGAGGATGAAAACTGCAGCTTCTGATGATAAATATCACTTTTTTATTATTAGCACTGCAGTTGTTAATGTCCCAGATGAAACCAAACAAATTTAAAATAGTGTAAGCTGTCTTAGACAATATTGCAAGGTTAAAATAACAGTATATTCTAAAACAATATTAGAACTATAAACAGTAAAAACTGATTAATCAATGAATGCTTTTATTACTATATACTTAAGGTTTAAAAGCTTCTTCTGCTTTCCTACAAAATTTCTTTGGCTAAGCACGATTAACTAGTTCTGTTAATGTGACTAGCATTTAAACTTAGCCTTTCTTTTCAATAACTTTAAGCGTATATTCAATCGTAATATTGGAATTCATAAAATTCTTAATTTAATTCTTAATAATACGGCACATTCTAAGCGCACTTTAAATTACTTTTCATTGAACGAATCGCTTCTATCTTCAAAATAAACTTTTTAATGAAATTTAATTCCGCCTTCAAAGACAGTTCGGGCCAATTTGCTTTCAGTGAAGGTACAATATTTCAAATTCAACAGTACTATAATCGTATTCATACAAGTATGTATAATACGAAATCCTAATCTTTTGTGAAGATTAGGTAATCAATAACGATGTGACAGATAGGTATATTGGAGTAATAGTCGATAAGGTGATTAATAATAAGTTTGAAGTAATTGGCTAAATAGTTTATGGGAAATTGCAACTTCTCATTGTTAGTGCTGACGAGGGTTTTGACGGGACGTACCAGACCAACGTGGTGGTCAGAAACAACGGCAGTTGCCTGTACGTGCCCCCGGGCATATTCAAGAGCACATGCAAGATAGACATCACGTGGTTCCCCTTCGACGACCAACACTGTGACATGAAGTTCGGTAGCTGGACCTACGATGGCAACCAGGTACATCGTAAGAGGAATAGAAAACGCTTTGCTACGTGTCAGTTCTCGTTACGTTCACAAAAAAGGCGTTTTACTAACGCTAATCCTTATCTACCTGCATCGTTTTATAATATATTCATGTTTAACAATTCAACATTAAATATTAGCATAGATCCAATTATATTAACATCTTAATAGCGTTCGTGAAACGCTAGCACAAACACACGAGAATCGACCTTCTGCTCGTACATGTATTCCGTTTCCTTTGGCTAATTCTCTGGAGTTTTAATCGCGTTTCGTTTTGTCTCTGGAGTTTTGCCAACTCCCGAAATCTGATGCATGCCGGCAAAATACTGCCGGCATCCTTCCTGCGAGTAATGACGAGACATTAGCAACTAGTGTGCCACTAAATGGCAAGTTGGCTTCGTATCAAAAGGAAAGAGTTTATTTACATGTAATAGCAGTCTATAGTACAGATAGGTGGTTAGATCAGAAAACATATTTTATAGGAACAATGTAAGGGAACCATGTGAGAAACCAAAGGGATATCATGTATCCTATACGTTTTGTATGTACTATTTTGCATGGTGCAAATAAAATGTAAACTACAGTCGAAGCGTTTCGTAAATTAAGGGATCTACACTTCTTTTGCCACCATACGGACACGCTCCTAGTATGTTTAAGGTTAATTTCAAATCACAGACCTTTATTTTCAGAAAAAATCTTAGATAAATATTAAATGCTAAACTAAAATTGTAAACTGCTTAATTATAATTTGTAAACTGTAAAGGACCCTGTGATTTGTTATAGTTAACATAAGTTGCACGCCTAGATTAAGATCGTGGTATGTTTAATGCGATTTTACTTCGTCCAAGTTTTGCATGTTTTTGGGACTTTGAAATTTCTTATTATGTATATCATCCCCTGTATTAGGTGGTTCTTTAAGATGTATACCTGTTATACATTTAGCTAAAATGTTGCCAATGGTAGGTAACGTGATATGTTAGATTAGTTAATAAGTTGAAAAAAAAAGAGAATTCTTAATTAGTTATAATTGCATCTTGATGTATTTCGTGTAATTTACTATTATTATTCATTATTAATGTTCTCTGCAATTATATTACGATATTTGTTTGAATTTATGACGCGTGTTCTCCGTATGGTAAGATTTATACCTACACTGTTATTCTCCAGCATGCTTATATATTTTAGATATAGATCTTCTTGTTATGTATTGTTACAGGTTGTGTTATAGGTTCTCACATTTCCCTTTCCTAATTACCTATTTTAATCAATGATGCCTAATTTACCATCGGTTGGTAATCTTCAGGTACTGCATACGAGTATATTGCATGAATTCCTGATATTATGTTTACAAACCTTTAGATTTGAAGTTACTGAATTAACAAAATATCTACACCAACAAATCACATGAATCTACGAATTATCAATGTTGGTGCAAAGTCTAAATTTTATTTTATAATTTAGCAAAAAGTGCACGATTATTTTTGCATGGCTTCTGACCTAGAATGAGAAGGTTCAATATACTTTAGAGCTCATAGTGTTTTGCCCTGACAGTTGGACTTGGTGCTGAAGGATGAAGCTGGGGGTGATTTGTCCGATTTCATCACAAATGGAGAATGGTACCTTATAGGTGAGTGAGCAATGTTTAATACTGTTTATTTTAATGAAGCTAAAATTCTTATTCAAGTTGATTTAATTCGTTCTCAACTGAGAATATCTCATGAATCCATTAATAGCCCATATGGTTTTAATGTTTGGCTATGTCAATTTAACAAATGACTCTCAAACTCGATAGATTAACGGTTATTCTATTCAGTTTTTGATCCTTTATACACACAGATTAAACATAATGACAAGTTTTATAAAAAAGATATGAATATGCTCTTTTCAAAAAAAGAGCATATTCCCATTTAAAATGCCGGCAACGCATCTGTGACTTCTCTGGTGTTGCGCGTGTCTATGGGCAACGCTTATCACTTACCATCAGGTGATCCGTTTGCTCGTTTGCTGCCCTATTCTACGAAAAATAGAAAAAAAAATATGGAGCACATATACACACAATAATGCTTATAATTTTTTTTCATCAGGAATGCCGGGTAAAAAGAACACAATAACATACGCTTGCTGCCCTGAGCCATATGTGGATGTCACTTTCACAATTAAGATCAGAAGACGGACGCTCTACTACTTCTTCAATCTTATCGTACCCTGCGTTCTCATCTCTTCTATGGCTTTGTTGGGGTTCACTCTTCCTCCAGATTCAGGAGAGAAATTAACATTAGGTTAGTCAAATCAATTATAAATGTAAATATGTACCATACACATCAACTTATATCAGTGTAATGTCTGGACTAATTGAAAAATATCACTGATATAACATGGCATTCAAATTCTTAATTAACATCGTCGAGACAGCTTATCCAGATGCTGATGTCTACAGGTGTGACAATTTTGTTGTCACTGACCGTGTTTCTCAACCTGGTGGCAGAAAAGATGCCTTCTACGTCGGACGCTGTGCCCCTTATAGGTATCCCACCTTAGGATCACAGCAACCTATTACGCACGTTGTTTCCATTATTTAAAGTGATACATAAGGGAGTGTTCTGTATTCATTTAACAAAAATAAAAATGAAGCCAGTTCTTTCCCAGTATTTGAATAGAGAACGCTTTCTACAATATCAAAAGTGCTACGATGCCCTTTTGACACTTTACTGTGTACACACTTAGAGAATTCTGAGTTGACGTAGCTCGTTGAAAGTCAGCGGGGCGATTAAACTTTAACAGAGGTCGGAAGCAACGTGCGCTTATGATAAATAATAGATGAAATCTAGAATGTGTTATGACTGTTTGTGTTTGTGTTAGCGTCCCCCGCGTTTCGTCACTTAGCAGCTGGGTGAGTATATTTTTGTGTAGACCTCATAACATGATTTCAGTATCATTATCATATTCACAAGTTACGCTGACAAATTTATTACCAAATATTTCTACAGATTGGAGAGTTGTGTCAGTATTAACATTTTTGAACAGCCTGGTTATGGGGAGGCCCGGTAGGGTGTTAACAATGTGTTTGGTTACAGGAGTCACTATTCTACTCTCGCTGACGGTGTTCCTCAACCTGGTAGCTGAGACTCTGCCGCAGGTCTCCGATGCAATCCCCCTGTTAGGTACACTCTCCAAACCTTTCCTCGAAAGTTTTACGTACATCCTCTACTCCCATTTTGTTTGTTTCACTACTATAACATCCATGTGTTTGTTTGATTTAATTATATTTTCTCTACCTATTTGTATTTTTGTTGTAATTAGCTCCACTAAAATTAATTAAAGAGTTATTTTAAAACATTACAAGGAGTAAAATATAGAGGTTAAAACTTTCAGTCCGCAAGTATAAATGGTCTATGGGAAAAGTTCAGCTTTTATTTTAATGCCACGAATAAAACCTTTGCCTTGGAACTGTCGTAATATATTTGTGTATTGTTCGGAAATCATGCTTGGCTTGTTGAGTTCAGTATTCTGTTTTGTTTTGATTTTAAAGAAATCATTTCATTGGCAACGCCGAGATTAGTTAATAATCTTAGAAAATTTTCCTATTGCATTGTTTTACATGACGTATCTTGGAATCGATTTCGTGGCTGTTTACATCCCGGCTTTATTAATATATTTTTTTAGTTTGACTAAATCTCTTTTTAAATGTTCTGATATCAGTAGTAAAGCATGATCTAATAAAAATTTATGAAACCGTTGATTTGGATCCTCAAGGTAAGTTCAGTTTTCGATGTCTCAGTGTTTCTTTGTTCAATTTCAGTGTTATTTTATGTTCAGCTCTATGATGATTTTTTGTGTCAGTTTTGTTATGCGCGTAATCGATTCCATGTTGTGTTTAATATTTTGTATGTGTGGATGTTGTCGTATAAAGTATGCGAAAGAAAATATATCATACAATATACGTTCATTGTTTACTTCGTCGATACTTGGAGGGTGGTGCTGCAAAATTCTAATTGAAATTTAACCCTTCTGAAATAATCCTTAAAAAAGTCTGTTAAATTTAATTTAAATAACCGAGATGTAAAATACCCTTTTTAAATAGACTTTGCATGACACTTTGTTATTTTTTGTTTATGATTTCACTTGAGCTCCTGGTACCGACTCAGCACACAGGAAATAATACCTCTCGTTTAGTATATAAGTGTTATGGATTGGAACACTTAATGTACGCATAGGCTGTAACTATTTCCTTGTAAATAGATTTTTTGGTTTTTCATAGAATCTTATATTAATCTTTACAGGTGTTACAATTCTTCTGTCGCAAACGGTTTTCTCTCTATTGGTGGGGCATGTTATCACAAAAACCTCTGAGGCGATCCCCCTAATAGGTGAGAAAATTCCACGCGTTTGCTATTAAAATAAAAAAGTAATTCATGAAATAATTGGAATTAAATTAATTTTATTGCTGTGATATAGATTATTTTAAAATTCTAAAAGGTTCAGAATGTTCACGAGGAATATTTTCATCGGTTCGTGAACTTGAAAATGGCAAGAAAATATTTCTCGATACATTCTTGAAACTCCAAATTAATAATGATTTAATTAGATTGCAGTGATTGGCTTGAATGAAACTAAGCTAAAGGAGAGCATACTATTCTTACTATTTTCAACTCGCATTTCAGAGTCTCGAAACCTCTGGAGACTTGTCTATGCTTCTACAACGTTCTTGCGGGCTGTCTCGACACTTTGAATAGAGTTATTGCACTTTCCGTTGGCGCAAGTCTGAACTGTAGTTGTATTTAAAAAGTAACATTTCGAGGGTTCACATACTTTCCTTGCAATCAGACCTTCGTCTTCTTGTAATGTATTAAAATAATTTTCTATTTTTCTATCGTCCAATAAACTGTTCTCGATGAAAGTTCTTTTGTCCTTCATCTCATTATTTTTCTAATTATTTTCGATTGGCCTGAACGGTAGAGGTCTATTTCGGGGACTACTGACGTCACATTTGGATCGCATGGAGTTTATGTAACAGCATTCTAACGCACAACTCTCCTGGTTAAATTGAATGTAAATGAGCTTTATAAATATGTAGGTTTGGTTTGCTTGTAGTTTAAAAGCGGAATATAAAGTTAAACGGCGGTTCAAAGCAACAAAGTGGATGCGGGTATCGAGGGACCACCCTCCAAGTATCTGCCGAACAGCGTTTCATTCAACTTTGTCTGGTCTGTTTCTATCACTGTAATTGACTTACTAATCAGGTCTCTGCGACATTGACAAAGGACTCTGCGATAACAGAAACAGTTACAGACCTTTATCAGTTTCGCAGTGAAGGCTTTTATTTCATTCATTGAGCTGTACCTGTGATTATGTTATTTTATTGAGTAAAATAGATTTCCAATAAAATGTACAAGAAAGGTACAAATTAAACCGAGAAAAAACATTCTTTCGGTTATTTGTTGTTTTCGTTAAGCTTTTTAAATGTGCAATAAATAAAACATACATCAAAAATCGTAGTCAATTTAGTACATCATCTAAATTATATAGTAGTTAGCTTAGATTTGAATATCCAGAGAGGGGAAGGAGCTTAAGCGTCTGTGTCAGTAGTGCTAATGGTGTAGATTAAGAGGCTGGCGTAGTTTGACCTAAATATCAAGTTTACATTGCTTTACTTTGACTTTAAGCTCCTGCTCTTTGAATATATAATTAACGCATGTGCCATAAAACTGCATGGATCCGCTTTTACTAGAAATACGATGAAATGATTCTCTTTTAAAATAAAAGCTAAAAGTAATAAAAGTTATAATCCAATATTAATAAACGTTTCATCCTTATTTACATTTAGTTACAATTTCCCCCCCCATTTTATTATAAGTGATTAATAAATCTTTATGAGTAAAATGAATATTGCATGTTGTATTTTACTGAAATTGTGAATTTAAAAAGTAGATGTTTGAAATTAATTCTTTTGCTGGTGACGCGTAAATTTTAAGTTTTAATGTTATATATAACAGGAACTTACTTCAATTGCATCATGTTCATGGTGGCTTCATCAGTCGTACTGACTGTGGTTGTCTTGAATTACCACCATCGAACGGCAGACATACACGAGATGCCACAATGGGTAAGAATCCAATATTTTACTTTACACTAGTATAAAGTTATGCCCAGTTATTAGAAATAAATTAATTTCGATCGCTCATTGTCAACAGATAAAGTCAGTATTCCTCCAATGGTTACCATGGATCTTGAGAATGTCGAGACCAGGGAAGAAGATCACGAGAAAGACCATAATGATGAACACGAGGATGCGGGAACTGGAGTTGAAGGAGAGATCATCCAAGTCGTTGTTAGCTAACGTGTTAGATATAGACGATGATTTTCGACACGCTGCACCGCCTCCTAACAGTACAGCGTCCACAGGAAATTTAGGCCCTGGGTAAATTGTCTTTCTCCATAACGCTGTTCATTTTATATTAACTATATTGAACAGATTCAATAAATAAAATGATATATAAAAAAGGATTTACGTCACTTATTTCTATAAAATATCTAAAATAAACAAACGAATACATATATACGATTAAAGTAATTCTGTTTTTTGTCAAGTATTCAATTTGAATATCTTTATGGATTAAACGGCGTGTTACAAAATAATGTGACACAATTTTTGATATCTAGTTTATTCATTTCGTGATATTTAATGATCTCGTAAATATTGTGATGTTTTAATACTGCCTTTTAAAACAAGAAAAATCTACTAATTTAGTATGTTCTTTCATAGGTGTTCAATATTTCGCACGGACTTTCGTCGGTCGTTCGTTCGGCCTTCCACAATGGAGGATGTGGGGGGCGGGTTGGGGAGCCATCATCGAGAGTTGCACCTTATCCTTCGTGAACTCCAGTTTATAACAGCTAGGATGAAAAAGGCTGACGAAGAAGCTGAACTGATAAGCGACTGGAAATTCGCAGCGATGGTTGTTGACAGGTAATTCTGTATTTGAAATGAAGTATTTTTTAATAATACAAAGAAATACTTAACATTCTGAAGTCTGGAAAGGGATAAACCTATAGAGCAGGTTTATCCTTTTTCTGACCGGACCCTCACATTAAGGTTATGTTGTTATTATTATTATTATAGTTTAAGTCTTTTTGTTTTAATATCCCATACTTTATGTGTGAGTAAAATAAAGATTATTATTAATATGTATGTATGTCTTAAAATGTGAATGATTTAAGAAAAAATGAATAAAATATATGCAATTGAAAATCTTATGATACCTGGTGATTATAAGAACATACCAAAAAAGAAATAAGAAAATAAGTGTATGTCATATAAAGTAATGATAGTTATTATTGGACCAAGTTTATCTACATACTATTGAATTTTTCTACGACATATATATTATATTTAATCCTATAAGTTAACTCATCAAGACTGACGCTTCACCCTTTCTCCACTTAAAGTAATCAATCAATCATCCAGGAAACTTTTGCGTCATCGTTGCCCGACTGATTGCAATTTAATTGCTTACACAAATAAACATAGATTAGATTTAGACTACTGTATTTGGGTACATTATCATTATTTATTTGCATGCCCGAATAAATGCAGTTTTTTTTGTATTAGATGAAATATTCAAAGAAAAATAAAATATCTACATTCGGGTCTAGATCGAAAAATGGAATTCTTGAACAGTAAACATACATATAATATACATATTTTGGGTTTATTTTAGATTAATTTGAGTACGTATTACCGCCTTTCGGTAGTTCCCCACAATATTCCCAGCAATCGGCAATCGAAGTAGGGTCAGAAAGTAGGTACAATCAAACTTTTGAAATTTCTGTGACTGGTATTTGTTGCAAATAAAAATAGTGGGTTTCAATGTAGCGTTTTACACTAGATCTGTAGTTATATTTATCAATAAAATGGACTATGTAGTAAGAATATATCTCCGCAGGTTTTGCCTGTTCGTGTTCACCCTATTCACAATCATCGCTACGGTGGCCGTGCTGCTATCGGCTCCGCATATCATCGTGCAGTAAGCGTCGCACAGGGTTCCATCTGCAACCCTATACTATGAGAGAACTAATCTTAGGATTCGCCGAACGATGTAATTATAAATAATTATGTATAAATACTATATCTAAATACGTGTATGAAACGCACACGTCTTCATTAACTTAGTCGAAAGACGGTAAATATAATTAACTTGAATACGTTAAATAGCGTAGTTAAGTCGAACATATTATTAAAAAGATTGTGATGTTGACTAGAATGTTATATACAGATAAATAAAATGTTGATGAGTATAATTTGTTAAAAATATAATTATATATATAATTGATACGGTTAAAGAGGTTTTATAAAGTTTTGTTGAATGAATGAAGTGGCGTGACACACATTTCGACATAGTTTGGGCTTGGTTTGAAATGTTTTGGTGAATGCAGTATCTGAATGATCCGAAGGGCAACTGATGAAATGAGTTTTGCATTGAGTACGCATTTGATAAACGACTTTAGGGAGTGTATTCGTCCCCTAGCATAGAGTAATTCGAGTAGTATCCTTTGTAGAAGAAAATGAGGGATCACTGACGATGACATGACCTTAGGGTACTAAGTTATGTGTATATAACATAAAGGATCAATAATGGTAGGGATCGAGTCGAAATAGCTTAATTTAGGTTACACTGTAAGAGCTGTAGCAAAATCATTTTTTTTCAATATATTACTATACACTGGGTACGAACAGTGAGATAACAACAGTAGAAGGATACAAGGAATTGTACACATTTGTGGAATTGATAACGAACGACATTATAAATTAAAAGAACCAAGATAACGCTAGCTAGATTAAGGTTGTGTAGCGACAGTGTAAGAATGCGATGGAGTGACGAATTACTCATAATTATAATATGTATGTCACTGTATTATATTGATTTGTTTTTTACATAATTAATTTGTTGTTATGGAATTTATCTTTTTAACAGAAAAATTATAATAATTTTTGAGATATGAATGCCCCGAATATATGAATATTGGAGTAATGAATTTACGGAACCTTATGTAAGACATGCTTATTTAAATAGAAAAGTGTGAATCCAGTTACTATTAATTTTATGCCAGATACCCTAGATACTAATAAGTATGACAAAGTGTATTTATTATTACATTGTGTATTTGTACATAATGTAAGAAACGCGGAAAAAAGACTAAAATGTAATTCTTCAGTAATTAGAAGTAACTAGAGCGAAGCTGATCTTTTTGAGCGCATCACTGTAAAGTCCGAATGAATGGATTCTGAAATATTCATGAAGCCTCTTTGGTTTATTAATTATACGCCACTGAAACGTTTTAAGTTAAGTCTCTCGTAGAAATTCTGTATTGCGTGAAATTTAAGCGTGCATATTTATAATTCGATAGCTATTTTGCCCGACTTCTGTTTACATTATTTATTCTAACGTTTCCATCTACAAATTGGACTTCCATCTAAAAATTTGTTTATTTTTAATACGACTTATCATTTCATTATCATTTCAAAAGAAAGACATAGGTCTCCATGGATCTCCATACTTATAGGTTTCACGCTGCTAGCGTCCAGCGTCCTCGTCATCAACAGTTCATTTCGTGAAGGTCTACCAACTTTGTATTTCTCGACATATGCCTGCCATTGAAGAACCTTTCCTAATAGGACTCGATTTATAATAATGTTTCATGGACCTATTCTAATATTCCGCGATTTTACTTTAAGTTTGTATTTAATTGTCCGCAAAGACAATTCATATTTTTATATCGTTAATATTTATTTTACGTTATTTTTATATGCTTTTCTAGGGCTAATATTCAATACTGTTTTATTTTGTATCACGCAATAAAATCTTTTGTAACTTTTATCTTATCGTTTGACTAATTGAATTGTACTTATTTTGTTTAACTATCACCAGCATAGGCTACGAAGGTCCTAGCTCTTTAGCTCATTCTAGCAACTATTGTAACATAGTTATATTATTTAAAGAAATTTACAATTATTCTTCGTCTTAACTATGTCCGTTCCTCTTTCACTCTTATAGTTGTCGTAATAGGCTAGTAAATGTTGTGTCCCTTTAGACGTTATAGGAACTAATTTAAGAAAGCTCACTAATATTTAAAATTAAATAGTATTAAAGTTAACAAGTCTTTGTGTGTTCTTTCTTATCAATTGTTAATTATGGACGAGTATAATTTATTGGATATAGAACGTGAAATAGATAAAGAAATTTGGAAATCATCGGAGGTGGTAGACATTTGCTACTGAACGGAGCATAAGTTAATTTAATGCTTTTGATATAGCAGTTAAAAATATATCATTCGCCTGATTCATCGAAAGTCGTGCTAGAAGATGAAGCTAAAAAGAAGAACAAGTTAGTCAAGCTTAGTATTTCGTTTTGCTTGTGTTGTGTTTTAGTTTTCAGCACATTCATTTTGTCCAACTGTAATGCGTGTGCATTTTATTACGTAGTTAAAAGAAGTCATACGAGGCAGAATTGGACACTGTGTTTCGACACTACTTCTAACTTTCTTTATCTATTTTCTAAAATAATGTCTTGTGAGCGTAAGTCATTGTGAATTGTCTACGCTACTAACATTCTCTTCGGAAGGCTATAGCCGTGACTTAGTCTAAAGTTGTAGAGACGTTAAGGAAAACTGCGTTCAGATGAAAATTATGAAATTTAAAAATAATATCTCAGAGTTGTCGAAATAATTATTGCGTACGTCATATATTATTAAGTTTGAAGAAATCCAATAGTTTGTGCAAGATTTATTGTTATATTCTGTATGTACATATGGTGCTCAGATATATATCATGTTCTTTTTAGTATCAAGAGGAAACATGTTTTTGAATAATCTGTTGAATTGTCTATAAATTTATTGTATTATTAAGTTTGAGTCATTGCCTTTTATTATTGAGATAAATATGTTTTCAATTTTATCATTATCAGTGAGAGTTTTATTTAATAAATTCAGTTGTAAAAATGAACATGTAAATTGATACATTTAATTAGATTTATTAGTGCCAAAATAGGGATTATATAAATCTATATTAAGTTGGATTATAGGGGTATAAATAACGGATAAAAAGATTTATTGTAAAAATTAAAAACGAACTAGTGTGTTTCATTATATATAATTTAATATTAATGTACGGGATCGCTGGGCTGGTGGCGTTTCGAGCAACCAATTTTAAATTAAAGCTTATTTTATTTGACAAAAGATTAAGAGGTTGTGAAACGTTTGTAAGGCTCGCTATACCAGCCCAGCGTTCATTTAAAAATAAACAATAAAAAGGGTAGAAAAATCTACTTTTAAACGATTGGAGATAACCAAACGCCTGCTTGCGACCGGGTTGGATCTAAATGCGAAACTGAAACGTGTCTTCTTTCTCAAACTGTATGAGTATTTTAAACAACATCATTTACTGTATCACAAACAGCCTCATCATCATTTACTTTTTCACAACCAGCTTCATCATCATCATCATTAACTTTTTCACATCCAGATTGATCATTAATTACTTACTATGACTATTTACTTTTTTACAAACTTCCTCATCATCATTCACTGTTTGAAAAATTTTTGATTTATTTACATTAGTTTTATTTTTGAGGTCATCTTTTCCATCAGTGGCAGCTATGCTATTTTTATCTATCAATATTTTTTTTTACACGTGTTATTAAATTGTTGATTTCTTCTTCCATTAATCCAATCCAAGAGGAAACTGTATATTATACAGTTTCCTCTAAATTTATTAAAGGCCACATCACACAGCTTTTCTACGACAGTTTCGAAAATTTTCAATGATGTAAATCTATAAATAAAAGATGTTTATATGTACGCAAAAGATATGAATTATTAAAAATCTGCAATCTTTTCACCCTTGTAATATTTAGTTTTGATATGAATATAACATTCTTGTCAGAGTCCGGAGCAAATGCACTGAGGTTAATAATTCAATTTTAATGAGACTACACTCACAATTTTTAAAACAATTGAATACTCGCAAATTATTTGCATAGTAAAATTTTATCGTTCAAACATGCTTAGGATTTGTTAGAAATTGTATTTATTTTTACATTTTCTGAGTAAGTTTGTTATATTCAAAAGTCTTGTGGTTTGAACCTTAAATTGCATATCTCTGTGCGTTTGCATCCAAATATTTTATTACTTCTTAACTCTTTCCGAATTTCACTTTACACAAAAGAACCACGTATACACCTTTTATTTCCATTTTTATTAATTTCTTTTGTTGTTGTGGTGCGCAGGATCACATCTATATCCGGTATATGGCGTGTACCTCTTGTAATCTCTTTTCTGTAATTACATATAAAATTTAAATCTATTTTCAGTTGCAATTACGGTGGCAATAAATTAAACTTGTCAGTTCAAGTTAAATTATGCCATGGAAGAGTTAAATTATAAATGAATAAACAGATATTGGCCAAAATGAAAATTTATTTATTGGAAAGTTTTTAAAATATTATAAAACTAGACATTTTGCATAGAACAGGATTGTGATTTAGCTGCACCTAAAGATAGATAAGAAATCTCCCATTTTGGAATTGAGACGCTTATTTGATAAAAGTGTTGTCCGTATTATTTACTATAAATCACCGGAAATTCAAATAAACTGTTAAATACTTAACAGCTGTTTCATTATGGATTCAAATATCAGTAATCCAGATAATGATATGTTTAATGAAAAATGTTTATTTAACTATCGTTAAAAGTATCATGTTAACGTTAATTAAAATAAATAATATACAACATTCCCAGCATTAATGTTACCTTTATTGAGGCAGTTTACAAATCATATTAATGCTATCATATAATTGCTAATTTATATCTTTGTCAAAAACATTTATATATGTATATCTACTCGTTACCCTAGATGCCATAAAACAAGCCTTACAGAACTTACTTTGAGCGAGCCTAATCGGTGTAAGTGTAACAAATATTTACTTACTACCTTTTTAGGAATGATAATTTTTTTTCATGTGGTTCTGCGTAGCACAAAATGCGATGTCACACTGCACAACAGAAACAAAATGCTTTAATGTTGAAACAGGTATTTTGGAATATCAGACTCTATTTCTGAGCGCGGTAGTTTAATAATACCATTTAAAATCGATTTCGACACTCTTTTAAATTATAATTTTTAATGTACTCTATACTATTAAGCTACGCAATGTTTAGGATATTATTGTGAAACTGAATTATTTCAAGTGGCCAATGATTTTGTTGAATTTATCGTATACTTTGTTGACGTTACTATTTTGATTTTAATACCAGATGATTTTTTACCAATTTTACCAATTTTACCAATTTTATCAAATATGACAAATTATAAGATAATAGAAACAGCTCAAATAACATTACATATTGTTATTTAAGCTGTTATGTAACTTTTATCTATGAAATTGCCAGATTTTCCCCTTTCATTTTAAACTTAATTATTAAACGCCATAGAAAATATTGGTTACAATTGAATCTTGGAATTACGTAATCTTAAATTAAAAAAAATATATAAAGTACTCGCTGTTTTTTTGTTACAATTTTGTACATTATTGATTAGTTACAATCAATAATAAAAAATATTAATGTACAAAATAATAATAAAAAATATGTAAATAAGTTTCTTGTCTTCAAATCTATGTAATCTGTTACTTAATTTAAAGTTTATAGACGATTTTGTAGTGTTGTCAATAATATCAAACACCTTCTAGAAACAACGGTTTATTTATTTAAAGCTTACTTAGTGGAATACTAGCGTGACTTGCACTCTTCGCGACTGACTGAATAATGTCGCTGACCAAATCATATCTAATCAGTACACCTTTTAAAATCAAATGTGCAACTGTGTTCCGCCACGTATCTCACTGTGCTGCCATCTATTGGATAATGTTAAAAAGAGACAGTAGTCAAATCCGCAATCTATCATCATGGTATAACCTCAAGCATGAGAAGTAGAATTGCATATTTACATTACAATGACTGCGTATAATAATTAAGGTTTTAACAGTAGAAAAATATTAAGTTTGATCTCTTGGTTATTAAATAAATAAGGAAAACATTACTATGGAAAAAGCGAAGTCTCCATACAAAACGGCAATTTCATACTTTACGCCCCCAATATTTCTTTTTATCACAAAGACACTGGCAGCGTTATTATGTTGCTTACTTCGAGAGGACGGACAAGAATGAAAATGTTGACCGATTAGATTTTTACCAATTGCGACGCCCTTGCCGAACTCTTCATTCTTATGTTAATCTGTTCATGTAGAACAAGGACATGCAATAGTGCAGCCGAAGAAAGTAACAGCCGAAAGTCTAAAGGACAGACGTAGATCATTTTAAATCTATGTACCTTCGCGCATCTATTTTTAGTAATTTCCCTCACAGAATTAACTTATTTATAGATTGGGATTTCTACCTAAATATGGAAATAAAATAAAACATTGGCCACGAGAATTCATCAAAATACTAAATCTCTGATACTGAAGCTAAACACATTGTAAATAAACACGATTAAAATTTCCATAGTATTTGTCGTCAGATCAAAAAATGAATTTAAAAGTCACAATGCAACTTCTCTTTGTAGGGTAGTTTGAACAAACACATTGCACCTGTTGTTGCTTACTTATCACTTGCTACATTCTCTCATCTTGGTAGCTGTCATTTGAAACGGTATGGAGGTTCATTCGTCTAAGGGGTCAAGATATATCGAAGTCTTAAAGCTAAAATTAGCTTATGTTCCAATCATGATTATGTAACTTTTTCAAGTAATAACAAAACTGTTTGGTAGAATAATCTTTTTCTTTTAATGACTACCCTCATTCTTTGACGACGAACCTCTACGCAACATCTATGCCGTTGCACGCATTTCATTTAAAGCGAAATATTTCTATTCTCAAATAGAAACTCCGTATTGTGTTCTTGTGGCTTAACCATAATTATTAAAGTTAAATAAAATATACGACTGCAGTAAGTTGATTAATACAACCGTGTGTAATGTAAGTTTTTAAGATGAAGCCCCTATGGAGGTTTTTGTAACACGACAAATTAAATACAAAGGTAAATTTGTAAAGATATAAAAATTCGACGGGTAAAATGATTTATTCGTAAAATTGACTATCGTAAGTAGTATTCGATTTGTATAAAACTAAAATAAATTAAAGCAATCTGATTTATACTAATGTGTTGTTTCACTTCTTACTTTTCCCTCGGAGTGTATTAAAGATTATACACGCCATACCACCCTTGTTCATCTTATTTCTCGTCTTATTATTAGTTCGAGGAGATTCGATGGACTGGGATATCTAATCTTACGGCCCACCCCAGGGCAACCCGGCAAATATGTGTTCACATTGATAGATTCACATTGCCTGAGACTTTGTTACGGGTATTTTTAACTGTGTATATAATAACTAAATACGAAAGGAGAAATCATGATCGTGAGTTGGGGACCTTGTATTTCTACACAAAACAGCAGAGTTTGCATTGCTGTGTTCTGGTGTTAAGGACAAAATAAGCAGTGAAATAACTGGATATCGTGACGTGTCGCGGTAGACAAGTGTTATTGGTGGATGACAACTGTCAAAACGGGCTGAGTTTATTTGTCAAAATGTTGTTTATGTCAATGTTATCTCATATGTCAAATGTTTATTTGTCATAATCGAGTTTATCTGCCAAAATAGCATAGATATGACAGAAAAACTATGACGGTGAAACCTGTCATGACGGGCTTCTTCGATTGGGAAGACTTCAGTAGATGAGCCAAGGACGTGAGCGTAGCTGGTTCGCGTAAGCTGGTATTCTAAATTAATATGGAGGATGTGACACCCCTAAAAACATTTTTTCATATAAAGAAATATGTTGAATTTCTTACCTCAGTTGTTCCTAGATAGAAGTTTCATTGAGTTTATTTACTTTAAGATCTTGTATTTTCTTAAATTGACATGAGAGCTTTCTTAAAAGAAGTGTTTTACTTTTTTTTGCCAACCGTTTGTAAAATGACATGAAATACATTATTAATGCTCAATAAACGAATAATTTTACTACATTTGAATAACAACGTTAATGATAGAACGTCCAGAGTCCTTCTAGCAGGACTTTGCGTACTACCGATAGGACGCAAATTTTATGGTTATAAGAGGGTTAAGCCTGCGAGCAGGACATAGTTAACTGCCAAGGATAGTGCGTCTCTTTCTGATTCGGCGAGTTTTTGAATCCTGTTTCTATGATCAGTCTGGTCAAAATGGGGACGAATATAACACGTGGCGTCCGTGTTCGCGTCAAAGCCACATATTTTGACGAAAATGATAGAATACTTGGAGTCGAAAACATTTTGGTGATGACTACGATAATAGTTTTTGTTTGGGTACCGTAAGAGAAGTCGAAAACAACTAACATAAATAAAATTTATAAAATTTAGGTTTTTTTTCAAAATTCTTGTTTATTTTTCTAGTCCATAGTTTTATGTAACGCTTGTGTCTATTTGCATACTTATTTATTATATTTATATAGATACTTACTAAAAATACAGAATATTTGGTACCCCTGACTAATTTTATTATCCACGAAAGTCAGGTACTGCTAGAAGGACAGACTCTGATATTCATAAGAAATCCACAAAAAAATGCGTACTGCTGGCAGGACGCATGTTTCTAAGATTATACTTCCGGAAGCTCCTTCCAGCAGGACCAGCACTTGGACGTTCTATCATTAATTTGCAGCCTGTTTTGTTTACGGGTAAGTCATACCCCGCCACATACTTAACGTGATATTTTGTCATAACATTATGACTGGATTAAAAATAATATAAGACATAGAGTTGAATCATAATAAAAATAGATTTATATTTGATTCAATAGTCCCTCGCCCGTACCGATCCTCGAAAGCCAAATAACTAAATTGCTTCTAACCACGAGCCTTTATCGTGGGAAAGTTTTAGAGAAACTTCCGAGCATAAGAGAGTTCCGGAGAACTATCAATTTATTTCAATTACACGTGCTAGTTACCTTTTCAATCAGATTGAAAACGTACTCTAGAATTATTTAAAGACTCAGTGCAGATTACCAGACTTACACATCTGAATTTCTTCGTAGGTTTACGCAAATTACCTCACATCACCTTGTTTTCCTCCACCGTAGATGCGTACATAAATAGCGATTTATTTTTAATTTTCCATTTCCAATTATACAATTCATTGCAATAATTGGCAGAAATCATGAAGCGCGAAACGTGAATTCGCGCTACAGATTATAGAATGGAATTCTAATGAATTTTGAGGCCAGATTAAAAATATCAGCAAACTGTTAGTATGTAAAGATAAGTTTCTTAATTGAGCCTCAGATTACATTTTTTTGTTGTAAAATTGTTACTATTAAATATTTTAAATATTGAAATAAAAAATATTATTCATTTGAAGTAAACAAAAAAATATATGTATCATGTAAATATGATAAAATATATATTTGTATATTGTTTTAAATAATTTTTATATATATTTATATTTTATTTAATTCTCTCCTTTAATATTTTCTTGAAAGTATTAATATATAAACAAATTAATGATTGATTTTTTTTTTAATGTTGTAGGTACTAGTTGAAGTAGTTTAAGGCGAACTATTAAATTTATATCAGAGAGAATATTGTGTTAGTACGTTCTCATGTTTGGTTTAAAACTCAATATGCTTGCCGACTAATTTATATAAGTCTGAAATATATACATATCGCGCAGACAAATGTTTCTGCGAATAATCTTTACATCCATATATTGCCCCAGTTCAACTATGAAACGATTTTTTCCAAAGTCTAAATAGAAGAAAACTGACGTGACTTCCAGATGTATTCCTGCATATCTTAACTGGGAGTAAGGCGGCAGACCGTCATAGCAGACGTATTATCAGGATATTTTCCCGTTATAAAACTAGTCGTACGCATTTTCGCGGCTCTTAAATTATCCCCATTCCAAATTAAATGAGAATCGGTTCAGTTGTTTTTATGGGATGCTAAAATGTATTCTATGTATTTTCTCCGGTCCCTATACCAAATTTAATCAAAGTAGGTTAGCCGTTTAGATGTGAAAACGTATATTATTACTTTCACATTATATATATATATATATATATATATATATATATATATATATATATATATATATATATATATATATATATAGGCCTTAGTTAAGCACGCTGGCCCAGTGCGGGTTGGTTGACTACGTACACCTTTGAATCGCTTCGCAGATGTACGCAGGTTTCCTCACGATGTTTTCCTTTACCGTAGGAGCGTCGGATAAATGTACATATGAAATTCGGAACGAAAAACACATTGGTACACGGTGGGGATTAGATCGCGGGCCTCCCGATTCTATGCGGCGCACAAACCAGTGCCGAGACCACAGCGCCACCGACGTTCTATATATATATATAATATATATCATAAAAAATATTAATAAGAAATAACTTTATTCATTTATGACCTCTAGAAAGTATTTATTCGTAATATAAAATGATGTAAAAAATATTTCAAAAATAACAGCAAGTACTTACTGAGATATTTTTTCAGATTAAAATGACATAATTCTGATATTCAATAGAGAAACTTGCACTTGCGCTAAAAAATAATGCAAAAAATAATATTTTGTACGGTGCTTACTTTTAAAAATATTACTTTTTAAATACAAGCGGATAAAACAACAATTTATTAGTTCACTGTGGGAAGATGTATAAAATCGAGACAATGCCTACGTCAGGGGGTGTAAAATAGAGGTCTGGATTCTGAAAGACCATTAGGCTAGTTATATTACTATAATATTCCAGCTAAAACGAATAACATTATCTTTTAACAAAATTATTACGTTGTATATCCACTTACGCCTGCTATTGATCAAATGCAATAATTCATTTCTGTTTCAGCTGCTTCTGCATTTGTTGCCAGAATAGTGCATCTATAGGCTTATATGTATGCTTTAATTGTATATTGTGCCAAGTGTATGTAAAATAAAAATCCAACTGACAAACGAATGTAATTATTATAAACACGTTGTACTTATAAACCTACTTCAATAGATCACGACGATTTTTTTCCACTGTAGTAGCGTCGGATACATGTGTGATGCTAAAAAACATTAGTAGCCTCATGGCCGTTTCCACCAACCTTCTCTTAGCTTAGGCGACACCTAAGTGACATGCTGTCGCTTTTTGTATTAACTGAAAAGAGTGAGATAGCATGTCTCTTAGGAGTCGCCTAAGCTAAGACAAAGTTGGTGAAAACGGCCGTCAGTTGCTGAGTCGGTAGCGCTGTAGACGTAAAGCATCGTAAAGTTGTTACGATAGTTACGGTTGCTACGATTGCTACGCCTGCTATAACTGCTACGTTTCTACGTTTGCTACGAAAATCTTTACTGATTCGTACTGATCTTGCGCGGTTTACTAAATTCTTGATTATCTTGACATATTAAGATTAAGGTTTTGCAGGTTGTGCGTATATAATTTGAATTAAAAAATTCAAAAATGTTTATTAATTTTTTTTATATAATGTTTGTCTGGTTTTCTGCAGACTCTTTGGTCCGCACTCTTTTTTTTGTATTTTTTTGTCCTTATTTATTATTTATAATGTTTATTGATTAATTCACATTAAGGTTTACATAATTTTGGGTCGGGACTACCTATTAAGCATTAAATAATGTTACATTACCTCGGTGGGGACGTGGTGATAATGATGTCTAGCTTGAAGCAAAAGATATATCTCCAGGATCGCTACGGAACTCTCTGTAGAGAATATGTCCAATTCAATTTATCATCAATTATGCAATACAAATCAATATAAACCTAGATCCGACGTTTAAATTACAACCTGTTCAGTTATTCAACACCGCAACCGGTGGTATCCGAATTCGATTAACTAGTACGTTTGCATTATACAAACAGGACGGCCTGTGAAACACTCTGAATAAGCATGTCCCGATATTCGTGGTCTGAAGCTGTATTAATATAAGACCCGTAAATTACTCAACAGCGAGCACCTGAGCCCAGCGTGAATTACTACGGCCTGTAATTGGGAACTGCTCGATGCCGGCACTGCTTTTCGTTTAAGCGTTTTCCGTTACCTAAATTTAAACGAAATGTACTTAAAAGAAAGTAATATTTTATGCTTTATGCATTAGGTTTTAATTGATTATAGTATACTACTTTATATAATTATAAGCTTGCCTTTGTATGTTATCAACATAATATAGCTTATACATCTGTTTAATTCAATTGATTAAAATATGTATCTTACGATAAGAGTCTTGCGTAGACGAAGTCATAGGCGAGCCAGTGCCTCACTGACTTGTTATTAACGTCAGTTTCAGTGTTTAAAAGTTTATTATGTTTAATATATAGAAAATGATTTCTAGAAGAAAGAATCCCTAAGGAATCAACTTAATAAAGTACAGGTTACGGTCTATATTTTATTTCCACCTTGATATTGACTGTAAAGTTTTTGTGTTAGTAGTTCCCCACTAGACTAACAAAGAATCCAAGGATGACTATGGGGGTGCTTAATGTTAATAAATGCTTAAGCATTATAGTGAGTGGCTATATATCACACAAGAGCGCTCAAATAAAAGGGGTAGCGTCATTCAGGGTCTTCCTTTAAGTACTCGCATTTTTTATCAAATTTTTGTCTACGACATTCTGTATTAATTTTGTACATACCAATAAGGTAATAATTCTACTTTTATTTTAAATTTTATTAAATTATTTTAAACTTCATCTGTATTCCAAAATCATGTAATATTACTTCGTCCAGCTCTGATTCTGAAGAAAAATATACTGAGTGAATATTTTCTCGGCAAATCTCGCTCCATTTACCAGTGCTAACTTTTGACGGGCGGCAGGTGCAAGGATATTGCGAATTCGCCTTACAAGGCCAGCTCCTATAGACAATTGTTTCGATCGCACATCTCTCTCGCTCTAAAGCGGTTTTTATATTACACGATAACGATAATATGACACTGGACCTATGACTCTACCATGAGTTTGTAATATATTGATATTCTAAGTATAGTATAACTATAGAAATAATGTCAATTTAATAAGAAAAAATAGTACTCATACAATTCCGTTACCGCTAGTGGCCGCTGTACGTAGTTTTCATACAAAAATTTACGCTGTCAATATCGTTTACAGACGAATGTAAATTTATGGTAGCTATACTGCGCTCTGTGATGGAAAATATGTTAAATCGTTTTCATTAGTAAGCCAGCCTTGTTCTAACTTATAGAGATCAAAAACTTAACTTTTTCAAAAAAACTTCTCCCCGCGTGACATTTTTTATCTATGTCTATCATGGGTAATGACAAGAATAATGGCCTTATATATGTATATATATATATATGCGAACTTGTTGAAACTTGTAAAGGAAGTTGGGGTTGGGTTCAGACTATTTATCTGAGGCCAGCTTCTAAATAACGACTCTTTAAAATACAGGGAGAAAAAAATAGCTCTTGCTGGTTCCTTCTAGTACAAGGTCTGCCGCCGTAAACTTTTGAACCAATGACATAGCATCACTGAGATATAAAAGTTATTGTAAAATCTTATTTCAAGAATAAAACTTTGATTTGATTTCATTTGGAGTTAATACATAATTACATCAATAAACAAGTTAACAAGACCGGACTAAGGTTTCCCGTCGATATCAGTGCGAGTATATGCCATATTGTATGTAATTTTAGTATCAGTAAAGGCAACAATATAGTGTGAAAATATTAAACACAAATCGTTGATATAACCGAAGATATCGTGTCGTCTAATGTGAAAACGTTTAAGACATACGAATTGTTTCGATAGCGCAGCCCTCTTGCTCTATCGCAATGGGGTAGACGAAGACAATCTCATTTGTATTAGATTCGATACGACGATAGTTAAGACGGCAGAGGGTGAGGGTCGAACAACCTTCAAATGACGTCGCGCTATCTGGATTCCACCTGAAGATTTTATCAAAGGTGTTAAAGTTTCAATATTGTCGTATTGCTTTCAGGGACTCTTCGTTCTTTTTTGTGATTGAATTTTTAAGATGCTTTCGCCGTTAGACAAAATTAAGTCTTGTTTACTTTGCTATTACTATTAGACTGATAGAATTTATCTAAAGAGAGTAAAAAGTATTAAGCTGAATTATTGTATACCATAGCCAAGTAATAAGAGTTCTGTAAATATCTATAGTGCCATTCGTTTCACTTTATGGCAGTAACGAGCACTTAAGTTACAATGGCTAATAATTGGTCAATGTTTTGTCGTTCGAAATTGCAAATGTTGAGTATAACAATCTTTATAGTACGTACATATTTATATATGTAGGTACATTCGCACGTACGCATATATTACATAAAAAAATATTTTTTTTATTAAATACCTACCTTATAACTAAGTCTATAAAACATGCTATAGAGTGTATTCCGCACCAGCGGACAAATCGATGATTTCGTTTTGCTGGATCCATATGTAAAATTAGGCTTAAGATTATATTAGGAACAAACTGAAAATAAAACAGCGAAATTTGGTAATCATTAATTTTATTACCTACTATAAGGTAAAATTTTAATATTTAAAAAATAACGAGTGCTTATCACCATCAAAATATTTAATGGTAAAGGCGTCAGTATTGTTACAGCTTTTTTAAAGACGATAATGTAATAAGGGGTCCTTTATAAACCAGCGTTAGCAGAACCACGCAATAAGAGTGAAGTGTCCAAACAAAATTTAACACACCCATTTCGGATCAAAGGATTCTAAAACGGAAATTAGAAATTTGACTAGCGCCGGCATGAGCGCTCTTACTGCTAAAATGTAGTGTAACAAAAAGCTTGGTTTTGGTGACATAATAAATTTAAATAATATATAATATGCATAATATCAACGTATACAACAACATACATAGTAGGCACAGATAAAAATAACTTATTACAAAGGCGAGCATATCTCTCAGAGATTATGATGTCGTTCATACGGTGGAATGAACTTTTCTCCTTTGCCCATGTTTACAAAAAACAAAAAAGTTGACATTTGTTATGAAATGAGCATGAAATTAATGACATGATAGGGCGCGTTCCAAAATTTTGCTGTCAGTGTACTTGTGTTTTAATTGCATACAAACGGTTTGAAAAAAAAAAACATTAGAACTAAAGACAACGGTCAAAATTATTGATATCTCAATTGATATTTATAAATATTTGGAGTTGCTTAAAACTGCATATAAATATTGAATAAGTATCGATAATTTTGTTGATTGTCCTTTAAGGTAATTAATATTCTAGTTTTATATTGCTTAGCGTTTCACAAGATTATTAGTGAAAGAAATAGATCATACTAAATCTATAGGACGGAAAGTGATAGCATAACGGTAATAAAACATAACGTTGGAGCGAGAAACGACGTGTTCACTCACTTGCTATTGTTATTGTTCGTTTCTTACAATATTCTCATTTTTTAAATAATTTCTAATATTCCCGCCCGGTGAGTGATTGACAGATGTGCTAAAGGCAATTCGTAAATACCCGAAACACAGAGGGTATTATGAAAAAACTTGGGCCGCCTCGGCGAGAGCTTATGAGGGTAGGTTAGTAATCGCACACTTGGCTGGAATACACGCATATCTAATCCGTTCAATTCGAAAATTGAAACATATATTCATAATCCCAAGTGCATCATATGTGTGTTGTGTGGCTTTTACTTTATGTAAAAAAGACTAACAAATTCAAGTGGCTAGCCATCTCGCCTACTGTGGAACGTCACTTCCCCGGAAAATCTACCTCAAGACTGACCAGACCCAGATTGCTATCAAGAGCCAAAGGCTGCGATGGCACAGTTATGCATCTAAATGAAATCACGCCAATAGCCAGTGTTTTAACACTTCAGTTTCGACGCTTCAACATCTTCGCTTTTAATATTTCAACTCGCCTTTCGTTCATTTTTATTGATTTACTACTGCAATTTCGGCAGTTTAAATAAATTACAGTGTGTGGTATCGATTTGATCGTTGGTTTAATTATACAATATGTACATATTTTATTTTAACAATAGCACGTTATTAATCTAAATATATCTGTAAATATATAAAACAGAATGGCTGTTTGTTAGCCTCAATGATACTCGAGAACGGCTGGATCGATTTGGCTAAATTTGGTCTTCTAATATTTGTGGAAATGCAGAAAGGTTCAAAATATCAATAAATATACCTAAAAATACTGAAAATTGAATAAAAATAACAAAATTCGTTGGTTTGAAGTAAACTTTTTTTTCTTTTGGGGATTCCCGCCATAAAAAAAGTTTAGATCTGTTATTTATCGATTGAGCGACTACGAAGACTGCTGGGTTAGCTACTGTATACTATAATAGTTAAAATAGTATGCTTATCTTAATCATGTACTACGTGCATGATACAAGAATTAAATCTGAATTTCCAAGCCACTCGAGGTTTGCTCGCTGAACCATTATTCTGTCTACACAAGTTGCCAGGTCAATTCTCCAGCTGTCAAACTCGAAGGCTTGCGATAGCAGCTTTTCCATTGTAGATCGCTCGCTACACATGGAGATGTTTTACACTGTATTTGAGATTGAAAGTCGCTTAGAAGCTAGTTTTAGATTAAATTTAAATTGCTTTTGTGGAGTGGTCTTAATTTGTATTATAAGCGCGATAGTCTGTATGGATAGACGACTCTTTCACGTAACAACTACTGTATGGATTTTAAGGAAACTTTACAATTATATAGCTTATATATCAGAATCACATATAGGTTACAATTTGTAAAGATATACACTACGCTAAATACAATATAAGCTACTTGAAATACTAATCCTGCGCCCAGAATACATGCAACGCCTTCAAGGAATTTTCACCTTGAACACGCATCCGTGGCCTCGTTCGGCTAAGTAAACGACACTTCGTTACGAAAAAATAATTGCGATCCAACCTTTGTCTTCTTAGTATAAGTACCTGGTTAATTTTGACACGGGAATAAGAATCATAACTGTGTAATCTAAGCCAAAATACATATAAGCTTTTCAAGTATTTTATTTTGTCAAAATCATTGTAGTGCTTATTAATTATATAGCGTATATGTTAAGACGATTATGTTAGGGAGGTTTGGTTAATTACATACATATTACAATTTCTACGCAGGTGTATGCAGCTTGCCTCATCATATTTTCCGTCAGATTAAATCCCAACTAATATTTTAAATGCGAAAGTAACTTTGTCTGTCTGTCTGTTGCGTTTTCCCGCTTATACCTCGCAACCGATTTTGATGATATTTGGTATAGATAATACTTAGACCCTGAGACAGAACATAGGCTACTTTTTTTTCGAAAAAAGTGATGAAGGGATTGAAATAGAGTTGAAAGTTTGTATGGGATTTCTTAATTTTAAAAGATAAAACCATGAAACTTTATATTTAAGCACTTGATAAGAAATCATTAATCATTTGTCCTAAAATTTTTGTAATTTCGACCAACTAGGGGGTGAAATAAGGGTTGAAAGTTAGTATGCAAGTTCGTCAAATATCATGTCATAATAAACAAACACACAAAATATTTTTGTGCACAACGTGAGGCTGGCCCCGGTAAGAGTCTTTTAGACATAAGGGACGAGGATTGACAAAAACTAATTTCACGGGGGCGAAGCCGCGGGTGGAAGCTAGTAAAAAATAAAACAAATTGGTAGCTAGTTATGGTGTATTTTTTTATTTATGGATAACGTTGTTGGTTGCAGTGGATGCATGGATATAGTAAACTACATTACACAATATATTGCAACTGTTTGTTATCTTTTAGTAAATAAATAAATAAAATGTACATATATGCAATTACATATATTCGAAGAACACATTGGTACATGGTAGGAACTATTGATTGTAGCGTGATGAAAAGTATACTATAACCAGCTTAGGAGTATGGAAAATAATTTTACCAAGTTTCGTTAAAATCCGTTCAGTAGTTTTTGTTACTATAACGTATAATAGACAGATAGACAAAAATTTTACTGATTGCATTTTTGGTCTAAGCATCATAATAATTGGATCCCTAATCACTAGTGCTCGGAATAGGTAGTTTAAATTTATGTACTTGCGATTTTGTGACATCAATAGTATGGATATGCCGGGGAACTTACTATTTTCAGAGATTGTAAAAATATTATATTGAACTTTCAAAATAGTATTTCATCTTTTAGCTTATTGTTGTAATAATAAGTTGTAAACATAAAATTTTACAATAAAAGCGTAATGAAACGAATAGCAAATAACAACAGAAAATTGTATTTTATTTGAAATATGCTATCCTTCTTAGGCAACTAAAACAGTTTTATAAAGTTGGTAATAATACGCCCAATCTGGGTAAATCATCCTAATAATTAAGTGAGGACATTATCCGAACAAAAGTGCAATTTTCATGATTATATAAAATGAAATAAATTCCATTGCATTGCATTATTTAAGGTCCCGGAAATCACGCTGATTTTAGGTTTATCCATGTTACGCTTACATTGAGTTTCTTTCTGCAAGTACATTAAATTAAACTAGCTATTCCGAGCACTACTAATCATTTTGTAAATATATTTCATGTACAGAATTGATCTCTCTACAGATTTATTATAAGTATATATTATCATTATTATTTCATGTAAGTCGGGGCTGATGTGCATCACTGCGACCTATTAAGATCTATTGTGACCAGGCTGGTCAAGTCCTATGTAGGTTCTATGTAGGCCCTACAGTAGCTCCCTTAACTGAGCACTGACCAAGAAAGATAGGATGTTCCCAGTTCGGATTGTTTTTATTTCATCTGGGTCAAGGATGTGTTTCCCCAGGTGTCTGTTTCTTTTGTGAATCAGCGGTTCACAGTAGCACAAGAGGTGTATTGGTGTTTCACGCTCTTGTTCGCAGACTCTGCATGTGCCAGTGTCCTTAAGTTTCATGTTGTGACGGTGTCTGTTCAACTTGCAGTGACCGGTCAAAGCCCTAACCATCACGCTCAAGTTACTCCTGTTAAGCTTTAATAGCTCGTCAGTGCGTTTGCGAGAGTATGGTTCGATTAGTGCTTTTGAGTGTGTCATCCCGGAAGTACTGTGTCAGTCTGCTTTCGCCTCGTTAAGAAGGCGAGTTTTCAGGTATTGCATGGCCTGGTTCTTTGAGATACCACAGATAGGCTCTGGGCCGAACTGTATTCCTTGAGCCCCAGCCCTGGCTAGTTCATCGGCCTTCTCATTGCCGGTTATTCCAGAATGACCTGGCACCCATTTGAGAGTGATTTTGTTCTTTTCTCCCAGGTCATTGAGTTTTTTCACACAGTCTTTTACTAGCTTTGATTTAAGGGTGTTATTGTTTATTGCTAGTAAAGCTGCCTGGCTGTCTGAATTAATTACGATTTTTTGGTTTACGTAGTTTCGTTGGCGGTTCGCTTGTACACATTCAATTATGGCACAGACTTCCGCCTGGAATATAGTGGCATATAATATATATAAGTATATATATTGCCGTCTGATTATTGTATGTGAATTGGATTATTTTATTTAAAATCATACTAATATCACAACCACACCCAGCTCACTATCACCAAGTTCACAATTCCTCGGGCTATGTAAAATATACATATTTTTGCTCTAAATTGAAAATCCAGCATTTAGGATAACATTACAAAGAAAGTAGCAGCTTACGCCCCCTAAGTCACTTGCCTATTCTATGCTGCCTACGACTTTATCGTTTTCTAATTCCGCGGCGCCGTTTGATGGTAAAAGGAAATAGACTAGGAGCTGGCGAATATATATTTCACGGGAAGTCAACTTTCTTGACTTCTTTGGCGTCGAAACGCGATAAACAGATATACAGAATAAAGTTACTTTCGGATTTATAATATGGGTGAGGGTTAAATATGAACCTCCAGGTTCATATTTAATCCTTAAGTACTTTGACAGCGTATAATTTTTTTAATTAATATTCCAATATTAATTAAAAAATTTATACGCTGTCAAAGTACTTCCGTTTGTTAGAATATATTTTGTTTTACGACCAGTCGGCAGTTTGACGACCTTCGTAGTCAAATGGTTAGTACACCGATTTCTGAGGTCCCAGGTTCGAGTCCCGGTGTGGCTAGAGGCTCGTGTGATGAATACAAGCATTTGTACCTTAGTCATGGTTGTTAATATATTTTTCTATCATCATAATATATGTATGGACTATCCGTGACTCTAGATCCCATAACACAAGCCTTCAGAGCTTATTTGGGCTGGGCTTATTGGTGCAAGTGTAAGGAATATTTACTACTATTATTTTATTAATTTGTACAATTTTATTATACAAACAAACAACATATAGCTCGCAAAATAATATCCGATATCATAGAATTTTATGTTTTTACTTAGTAACAATAGAGCACAGAAAGGCGAAGCATCAAATCGCCAGTTCAACGTTTGTTACATTAGTAATAGACTAGTATTCTGCCCGCGGCTTCGCCTGCGTGGAGATTGGGAATGGGTCTATAGAGGGTTAAGGGTCATAGCTTTTGTCCACGGCTACATCTGCGTGGAAGTTGGTTTATGGCGCGAAGGTTTTATCGCGCTTCCCGTAGAACTAACCGTTTTTCCGGGATAAAAAATACCGCAAAACCTTGCTCAAGAATCAAGATCTATTGATGAAAACCACATGAAAATCTGTGCAGTAGTTTTTGAGCGAAGCCTTTATTGCGCATCCCATAGGATTTGTCGATTTTTAGGATCGTACCCTATTATTTAATCCAGACCCTATTATTTTTAACTTTACGTCTGCAAAATTTCAGTATCAAAGCAATCGGTTCAGTAGTTACGGCGTGAAAGCGGAACAAACAAACAAACTCACTTTCCGATTTATAATATTAGTAAAGATTATTGGATACAAAACTAATATTATGATGGGTTCAATGGTGTTTTTATTCTAACACAAAATTTGTGAAAGCAGAATAAATTTATTGGGATTGCAAATTACATTAGAAATGATTACGCCAGCTCCCGGCCTACTCGAATCTTGGACGGGTTCCAAGAGGCAGTATTGGAGCTGGGCCGTTCAGAATAATTTGTTAACAGTATTGATACGACGTAGGTGTTCGAAATAACACTTTGCCGGCCTAATCTCTCGGAAGTAACGAACGAGGTGTTTGTGGAACAAGCCATTATGTTACATTTAAATCGGCCGATGTGAACTCGACGAATAGAGAATGTTTTCGTTTGAGAAAAGAGGCCGTATTTTTTTAGTTGACACAAGTTGAGACTTGAATTTCTGTTAGACATAGAGACAGAAATAGACTTTGACATAACTTTGTTTGCAGCTATGACACACAAATATAATAATACATTATTACAAAGACTATTTTATTTTATTTTATATGTTATGTACCTCTGCAGCAAACAGGTTTGATTATGCAGCAATCTCAGCACTAGGCTCCGCATAGTGCGAAGTGCTGATATTCTGCCCTTTAAAATCCCTTTTAAGAGAACCTTTTAAGATGATAAATGAACCGGATAGAAGGTACTTTTGATGTCAATAATTAGAATTAAAGAGATTCAATATATAGATTTACTTATTTATTTCTTTCTATATATAGGGATATATATAATATATAATTAATAGGGATTAGTAGGGATTTGAAATGTTATAATATTTTTTTTCCCACGTGGGGAAAAAAGTATTTATTATAAAAGAACTCATTTGTATCTATATTTTTACGAACTATTTTTAAATGAACTCTGATATTGTCTTACTTGTGTTCTTTTAGAACGTGTTTTGTTTATATTTATTTCTTTGTTTGTGTTTCAAAAATTCTAAGACTTTGTTATTCCATTGAACAGTTGAAAATTAGCTCTGTCTAGTATATTGTATCTATGGCAAGTCAAGCCTTCTTTTTTATTTATTAAAATAATTATTTAACGTACAGAATTTTTTGAAATCAATACATAAAAATTTTTTATTAAATGTTATTAACACAATATACTTAATAGCTGATAACCACCTAACACGTGGATAATTATCCATATCTAATTAAGTATCCACTGAATTAATATTATCAATTAAATTCTCTTTGTCGACAGCATTCGTGACTAGGCCAATTTCTAATAGGCCATTTGTCCAAGCTATGATAGTAGTCGCGTCAACAAGATGGCGTAGATCAAATCTGTCCGAGTAATGGACCATTCATTAGCTGCAAACTGTCATTTGTCGCGATTAGTCCAGCGATGATGTAGACGTGTAAGGGTGGAATTATTATAATCACAGTATTCTGGTAACTATTAATTCGTTGTTTCGTTATTAGAATTAATTATAGTGGTTCTGTTATTAAATTGCTTTATCAGTTATTTCTTTCGATTCATTATTTTATTTTAAATATCAATTATAATCTGATAATTATTGTATTACATTGTTTATATGTGTGAATGTTTAATATTGTATGTATAACTTTCATTTGACAGTAATGCAAACTTTGCAATGCCCTTATAGGGTGTCACATGTGTCCAAAAATATGTAATATCTGGTTTGCAAACTCCTATAAAAATCACAGTGTATGTTGCAACCTGTGACATAAAATGTATGAAGGTGATTTCACCTTGTTATGGGTATTATTAGTATAATTATGCAATTGTAAAGTATTGATGATTTATGAAATCATAATGATTTGACGTCTAAACTAAAATTGACATATTCACTATATAATTTAATACTAGCGGACCCGACAGACGTCGTCCTGTCAAATTTGAATTTGAAAAAGAATTGTAAAGTGGCAGTATACCGCATAGCCAACCAAATTCCAAAAAAAGGTTCAAATGAACTATTACATTTTATGACTATACAATTTTGGAACGTGACATTAAATCCTCGAACCATGTATTCTGTGCTCCAACGCACACACGAACACTGTTTTGATAGATATGATTGAATTTCAATGTTATATAGCGTTAATAAAGCACAAATTGACTCCGATGTTAGGAACACACCTATATTTGCGTAGACAACAGTGAGTGCTTGCAATATAAACTTTAAACAATAACAATAAAGCTCAAATTGACTGTCCGTTTTAGTTAGAAAACGTTGTATGGGGAAAAGGGGGCTGTTTTTAGGATTTTTTCGATATTTATTCGATTTTTTCTCGTAATAACCATCCGTGAACTTCAACGAACATTTTAAAAAAGAATTGGCTGAAATTGGTCCAGAGGTTGTTGAGTTATGCGCTTACCAACACGTTTTGCGATTCATTTTTATATATAAGATAATGAAAATTGAATAATGCTAGGTTGAATTTCGCGCGCCTACTTCTATAGATTTGTACGCATTATATGGCCGAGCATAGTGATACTACAACATTGTTTGTGCCACCCGTATACTACCTATGTTTACAAATGAATGATTTGATTTGATTTGATTTCTATAATTGGAAGGTAAGGGGCTCGGGCGGTACAGCTATGTCTTTCACATACAAATTTCTTTGCTCTAGGGTTTAATCATTTCAGCCAATAGACGCCCACTGTTGGACATAGGCCAACAGTGGCCCCCAAGGATCTCCACGCAGATCGGTCCTGCGCTGCAAGCGTCCTTCCCGCGATCTTCATCAAATCGTCGGTCCACCTTGTGGGAGGCCTACCAACGTTGCGGTGTCCAGCATATGCCTACCACTCCAGGACCTTTCCGCCCCAACGGCCGTCAGTCCTGCGAGCAATGTGCCCCGCCCATTGCCACTTAAGGTTCGCAATTCTTCGGGCTATGTCGGTGACCCTGGTTCTTCTGCGGATTTCATCATTTCTGATTCGATCACGCAGAGAAACTCCGAGCATAGCCCTCTCCATTGTCCTCTGGGTGACTTTGAGCCGCCTTATAAGGCCCATTGTGAGTGGCCAGGTTGCTGTTCCGTATGTCATCACTGGCAACACGCACGAATCGAAGACTTTCGTCTTGAGGCACTGCGGTAGATGGGCCGAGAATATGCCGCGCAGCTTTCCAAACGCTGCCCAGCCGAGTTGGATCCGCCGATTTACCTCTTTCTGGAAATTTGACCTACCTAGTTGGATTATTTGTCCCAGGTAAACGTACTCGTCAACAATTTCCAGTGTAGAGCCTCCAACCTTCACAGGAGTGGGTGCTACATGGTGATTCGACATGTTTTCGTCTTGTCCATGTTCATTTTAAGACCCATTTGTTGTGACCTCAGGTCTTCGAGCATTATGCCCAAGTCTTCCGTGGTGTCGACCCTGACCACGATATCATCAGCAAAACGAAGGTGCGTCATGTTCTCGCCGTTGATGTTAATGCCGCCGTTGGAGAGGACTGGGCATTAACATCAACGGCGAGGGTTTAATCAATTTGTTATAATTTGGCACAATACTCGTAGTATTGTGCCCGACTGTATTAACCTTTTCGTAATTGTCTATTTTTGCGTATTTGTCTTTTTTATATAATTGTTCTTTTGTTCTTCTTTTTTTTCATTAGCGATACATATATTATCTACGAAATATGTTTTCTTTTATAAAATAAACAGGAAAAAGTATCGATGTATAACTTAGTTATATTTCGTGTATGAGATAGTCGATTAGAATGTACTGAATTATACGTTTAAGTAAGAAGTCGCTTTGTAAACGACAAGGAAATTGTGTAGATAGGCGAGTAATGAAGTCGTGTGAAAATCAACGGAAATTAATAATTTAATCAATGTTGAACTCTATATTGCGATAATAGAGATTGAAGTCATTAGAAATTTACAGTTATATGTAACATTATGTTCTGTTGTAGTACTTGTTGAGTCATGCCAATTTCAGTTTAAGTTTTCCAAGTAAATTAATAGTAAATTACGCACTTGTTTTAGATAGATAATTCCCTTTCTCGTCAAAAAAGGAATATGTCTATATGTGAAATTCCTGATTACAATTCCAACGTTGTTCTATTGATACACTGCCGTTTTTGTGTAACAAAGATTACTCTTAAAAATGTTGCATAAAAATACGAAATCTCCAAACTCCTTTGTGCTCGGTTGACAGCTATCAATGTACCGAAGCAACTGGTAACCGCTAGATTAATGGCCGCTGCCTTCGTTTTTCTTAGGGAAGCGGGCGCATACAAGCGAATGAATAATGACATGTCATCAATTTTCCCGGACACTTGTTTATGCAGATCTATTGTGGAGAAGACGGGCCCGTTACAAAGACTACGCACATTTTGTCCAAAATTACTGGATATCGCTAACGGCAAGGTTTTTAATTCATCAGTAGAATTTTTTTTGAGGGTATTTGTGTAAACTCTCTCCGTACCCATTCGTTGGTTAGACAGCGGGCGTGTGTGGAGCTCTTCTAGCAAGAGTGCCAAGGCTACTAAGCCCTCCGCTGTTCTTGTCTATAGAGTCTACATTGCGACGCCACTACACACGTAACCCAAGCTTGTCCAATTATTTGGTTGGGCTTTCGCTAATGAGGAATTGTCCGAGAACACGTGACAATCCCTAGACGGAAAAGCGAACTGTGCGAATTTCCGTCTGCGGCAACAGATACAGCGAAAATAAATAAACATAATAAACTTTCAAACATGAATGACAGAATCCAAACTCAAAACAAATATTCTTATTTTTAATTCTAAAAGTATTTAAGGTATTTAAGGTCAGGCAAAAATCCTATAGTAAAAAGCCAATCTGTGACCAACAGATGAGTCTGGTGTAGTGGTATTTGATAATAATATATGTTAAAGTCATACATATATTCTTATTTGTTATTCTCTCTATACATTGCTAAATGGAAACACCCCACGTTCTGATATCCAATTTGTAGATTACAAAATCAAAATCAAAATCAAAATAATATTTATTCAACATAGACCTTTACAGGCACTTATTGACGTCAACAAACAAAACAAAAAAAAAAATAAAAAAAAAAGCTGAAATAATAAAAAAAAAAAACAAAAACCTTGTCCGTACGTACGAATAAGGAAAAAAAAAGAAAAAATATATTGACTCGACACCTGTTCGGAAATTGGGAGAGCCTTCTCGAGAAGAACAGGCAAGAAACTCTGAAGGTCTATTTTTTATCTCCTCTTTTCAATGTTAATAATTATAATAATATAATATAAAAATACAATATAGTATAAGATACAATCATACCTAATACAATTACAGTCGTATGTATGTTTACATACACATATAAAACAATACAATATTATAATGTTGTTACCAAACATGGCTCTATGAATAGTGTCCCTATTCCCAAATACTGTTGGGGATTCCCAAATACATGTTTTTAAATGTATGTTTTTAAATTACGTGCGGGTTCAATACAACAAATAATTAATATTTATACTTTTCGGTACTCAGGTGACTCGTGCATGGTTAAGCAGCTTAAAACATGTTCCAAAGTTCTGACTAGGGGAAGACCCTTCGAATGACATATCGAACTATTTACATTAATAATCCGAATACATGTGTTTCGGTCGTTATAAACTCGTAGATATCCGTAATCTTGACGGATTATAGGCTTAAGAGGCATGTAACTACATGATCCGTAACTATTGTTACGATAATATACGAGCTTGTATACAATACGGGTATCTCATCATCGTGTCGTGTAAATAGTTCAATGGATTTGTAACAATGTATTGCCAGTATTCCTTGATACGTTTGTTGTTAGCAAATGAATTAATTAACTATGAAATCCCGGTTTTTCTTGAATGTAATACTCCATGACATTTAAAATTTAGGCGCAATAGAAAATATATATTTTTGCATTACTTTTTATTACTAAATAACAAGTTTTGGTGACAATTAAATTAAATAAATCTCTTGTCCGTTGACAATTGGAATATGGAGCTGCGATCTGGAGTCCTTTTTATATGAAACTAGCGACCCGCCCCGGCTTCGCACGGGTGCAGTGAAAAAATGGTTATGGTGGGTTATCCCTAAGAGATAGACATATACCATCGCGGACTTTTTTGTGGATTTTTGTAAGTTGTACAATACTGTAGTACATTATTTTGGTCTATCTCGTAGGGTTCAGCCAGCGTTTGCAATATAAGCGCAAAAAACGTGCTTATTTACGACATCACATTAGAAACCTTTAAATTTATCAGTGTTTCTCTACTATATTATGCATTTATTATACATACAAACCTTCCTTAAGAATCACTCTATCTATTAAAAAAAACCGCGTCAAAATCCGTTGCGTAGTTTTAAAGATCTAAGCATACATACGGACATACAGCGAAAGCGACTTTGTTTTATACTACGAGTATGTATTGATATTGATACTAGCGGACCCAACAGGCTTCGTCCTGTCAAAATGATTTGAAAGTGCTAGTTTTTTGTTCCCACTTATTTTATAATCAAGGCAAAAAATTCACCTGTACAGACCTGACACGAACACAAGGTTGTGAATAAAAAATAATTAAATGAACTTTATAGAATAACAATAAAGCTCAAATTGACTAATACGTTTTGTTAGAAAACGTTTGTATGGGAAAAAAGGGCTGTTTTTAGGATTTTCCGATACTTATTCGAATTTTTCACACCGTAAAAACTATCCTTGAACTTCAACGAACAATTTAAAAAAGAATTGGCCAAATTGGTTCAGGTGTTGTTGAGTTATGCGCTTACCAACACATTTAGCGATTCATTTTTATATATAAGATGTGGACGAGATTGAGAAAGTTTAACAAAAATTCTTACGAACATTACAGATGTTGTAGGCAAATTTCATCCTATTCGCAGCTTCTTAAGAAGTATAAAATGTTGCCTTTGGAGGACAGACGTAAGATACCTGGAAGTGAATGTTTTATACGCAATTATTAATAATAAATTTGATTGTATGGACCTAACTAGTAAAATTTATTACACAGTTCAGAGATCCGCTCTTAAGCGTAAATTCCGTGTTGACAATTTATTTGCTTCCAGTGTTTGTCATAAGCACTGGACTGCGCTGTCCCCTATATCGTATTTTTAAATATTATAATTCTAAGTTTGTATCTGCAAATGTATTCAATTTGCAAATTTAAATTAGAATTGTTAAAAATAATACACGATAATTCAAACAATAACATCTAATCATATGTGTGTAATTAATATTAATTGATTAAATATTGTTTATTTATGTTTAAATATTTAATGTAATTTGTTTTATTTTAAAAATAGATATTAAATAGAGAGCCATGGACAATGAAGTGATCCTCAAAGATACCGATTTTTCACGACGAATTGAATTTTAAAAATGTTGAAGTAGAAATAAAAACATGTTTTTCGTATTATGTTTTGAAAGCATGTTTTAACAAATGGGCGAGTCTGCCGATGGCTTCATGAAATCATTTAATAATCGCACAACAGCCCGCTGTGAGAATTCTAATTTCCTCTTGCTTCGCCCTGCATTCTCTTTATAAATGCTCTTAACGGAGGCTGAATTTTAATTTACAACAAAAAAAAAAATATAAACAAAATTGTTGGATATTAAGATCTTAGAGGGAGGGTCTTAGAACAACGAAAAATAAATGAAGATCAAATATAGGTAATTGCACTGAGAAAATGTTATTAGATTTGTTCATATCCAAATATTAACCAATCCAGTAGTATCCAGAGGCGGCAGAATATGTAAGCAGCGTGGGCCATCGCCCACAGCTTTGCGGTCTAAGAGGTCTCGCGCACTGAACTCGATGCGTTTTTTATACCAAGAATTCGCCTTTTTGCTAAGAAGTGGGCAACGATATGAACGCGTTTATAGATATTTACGATATATCATTTCGTTTTAATGTTGGCGGCGACGCGGAGACGTTCGTGAATAGAGATATGTGAAGGTTATCATTGTGTTGTAGTCAGTAGGTACAAATGTTGAGGGAGTACGACACAATCTTTGAGTTTTTCTGAAAGTCAGAATTTACGAATTATTGAAAATATATTTGCAAACGTTCAAAATTTCGTTTTCGAATGCTAATTAGTTCCAGAGGCGGTGGAAGATGTACGCGACGTGAGCCGTTGTCCAAAGCCGTCTTTTTTTTTTTTTTATATATATATATGTTTACTCCACGGACTCGTAGTCCGTGCCTTTTTTAAACTGTCCTCGTTTGGATCTGCTACGTACTGTACGTACAGCGTCATGTTATCTTATAATACTATTCCGTGACTTAACATTAACGTGAGTTGCGCAGCACTTACTTATATAATAACTATCCTAATTTATACCTACATACAACCATTTAACAATACACTTAATTTCAATACTTTATACAATAAAATTAATTAATCTAATAATAAATAAGCTATCCTAACATAATTAAATTAACCCTGCAATGGTGTCGATTCTAGCGTGATTCTCTAAACCCAACCCACCAATCCGACAACAGTCCCCCCCTGTCATTTTGTATAGAGTATGACAAGGACAGACCGCCGCCAAACTCAGCTCTAGGTTCGGAGAATGATTTTGTACAGGTTTCGAGATGATCGCACATTGGTGCACCTAGATGGCCCCGCAAATTTGCTCTCTGATCGCCATTTTTTTATTATAGTCTAAAGGACCCTTGTGCCTTGTGGTCTAAAGGACCTCGCGCACCGAACTCAACAAGTCTTATTATACGCCTCTACACGTCTCTCCCATAGGTAGAGATTACAGTTTTCCACTTGCTAAGATACAAACCCACTTCCCAAGCTTCCTCCACTTTCATTAATACTTTCAAGTACGTTCGTTGGTTACGGGTACTCTTAACCTTTTTTTTTCGAGGGGAAATGCACCTTCAGCACCTTGACACCGCGCTGGTTAGGCGCGGCCGTGTGTGGGGTTCTCCGGTCTGACGGACCGGCCTACCCACTAAAACCCCCTGCTGTCCTCTAAGCCCGTATCGTGGGCGCGTGGCGGGGTGCGCTTTCGCGATTCTACCGCTACGACGCCCACGTCGTCGGGTACTCTTGACCTTTTTTTTTGTTCCCCTAAGGAAAATGCATTTAATTGCATACCCCGGCTGCGGCGAGCCGGCGGTTATGTGGGGCTCTCCTTCCCATAAGGGGGAGGCCTACCCACTAAAAACCCCAGGGATGGCCTTCCTCAGGCATGTATGGAGCCCCGGGAACGCCAAGCGACTTCCAGGAACCCCCAGCTTCCGCTCCGGGGTTACAGGGGAGCCTTCCGCCAGGGGTTACTCCTCGTGGGAGGCTATAATACTTCCCCCGATCTCCGCCACCGACCTGTCTTCAGTATATCACCTATTTGATCTAAGTATGGTCGTCCCCTACCAACTGATTCACACAAATTTCCCTTATAAATTTCATTCGTCAATCGTCTTTCGTCTATTCTATACGTGACCGTAATCATCTAAGTATTCTGTTCTCGATTTTAGTCATTAGACTTTCTTTCACACCGTACATTTTCCTTATGAAATTTATCGTTTATCGTCACTCCAGTAATTTCCCTCAAAGCTCTCATTTCTACTGCATTATTCCTTCTTTTACCACATCCGGCTTTCACTCCCATTAATAAGCGTAGGGTTGGTCCCTACGCTTATTAATGCATACCTCCATGCACAGCAAAATGTGCATTTTTAACAAGCTCTTACTAACAATGAGGCTATTTATAGCCCCATTCACTTTGTTCCCTGTGTTTATTCTTCTTGTAAAGTCAGACTTACACTTATCATCTCTTGTAAATCTCTTGTATCCCACATATACCAACTATTTCACAACAAGACTTCACCAAACAATACATCAAAATGAGTGGTATTGATACTAGAGGAGAATTGAATGAGTTTATATAAACATTCATACATTCATAGGTATAGCTCGTTGTTTTGATGTACATTTGAGCCTTACAGCACCAATGATAGTGGAAGGATCCTGTATCTGAACTTACCCTGATTGTGTTGTCTAGTACATTAGCCACTTGTGCTCATTTACTTGTGCTTCTTCATATTTTCTATAAGATATTTTTGTCAAAGATAACTTCTGTGTATTAGAAAAAGATTTCCTATCAATAACAACTTATTTTCAGTACGCTCAATAAATCTATCTACCATTTCCAACGCTCTCGTATGTCTATCGCACGCCAGCTTTCACGATAGTTCGACCGAAAGCGACGACGCATATTTGAAACTAGCTGTTTTGAAAGCATGAAACGAAACCGAGCTGCATCCGAAACTGCCTAGCGTCAAATTTGCATTCTCTCGCTCAACAAGGAACTAGTTTTGGCGGCCAAATTGACAGACACCCATCGCGTACCGGATTTAAAGTTAAGCTATACGGATAATAGACTGGCGCCTAGCTCGAAATTTTGCTGCTATAATAATAATACTATAAACAAGTTTTAGATTATGTTAACACATAGAACGAATATGGAGCGCCCGTATTTTGAACTTAGGGCGATTTCGAAGAAACTACATTGCTTGTTATGAATTTGAAATTAAATTAAATTTTATCAGGTTGATAAAGTTACTTCATGTTCCCGCATACACTAATTAATAGGCGGAATGCATTGCTGTTGAGAGCGATTCACAGTTTCAATGAGAAGGTAGCATTAAATGGCATAGATTTATTTACAACACCGGTTACACAGTTATAGCGGACATTAAGTAACGCGTTCTTTAATAAATATGTTGTGTGTTTAGTGTCATAGTTATGTGTGTCATACAATACTGTTTAGAAAAATGATCTACATCTAAGCTATTACTTCCTTTTTTTATATTGCATAATCGTAAAGTTTATAATTGGGCTTATTTGTATATTTAAGTAAATTAAATTTTGTTGACTTCCCGAAAATCAATAAAATAAATTAGTTGAGGTAGATATATAGAGAAATTTGTGTCATCGATGTCTGTAGGTAAACTATTGGAACTATTGGTCTATAATATTAATAAAAGGACACATTTAAACCAATTAGGAAGCTTTAAGAAGGCAGGTGACCGGGATCTCTTCCGTAGCCCGGTTCTCAGTACCACTCAATCGAAATGCAATTGTTCACAATCATTTTGACTATAAATGACAATAGTTTATGTGCATCTAACTGGGTGTAGTCTTTAGCTGCATTTTTCGTGGTGCAGATAGAGATTAGACCCAGTTGGTACACTATATGCACGCTTTCATTTAATTTCGCTTAAATAACTTTTACGTGTTGGATATATAACCCGGCGCACGCTTAATTTAGACCGTGTCTTATTAAGACGCGTAATAAGCGACAATAATAATAAGAGGACACACAGAAATGACACAGTGAGTAGTTTTCCATCTTAAATACTAAACAGGCTGTAACTTAATAAACCTATTAAACTAACTGCAACAAACTAACAATTAGGGTTAAACACAGACTTCGATAATGAAGTTGGTCACGACATCGCGCGAACTTACAACACAATTTCCTGAGACGCCGCAACTTTCCCTGCCTCTCACGTCGTCGTGGAAACTTAAAACAAAAGAAAGTAGATGCCTAATCGAACTCCGAGGTAAGTTGTACGTACTTCGGAAGCACTTCCATTTTTTTAAATCTATACTTATATTAGAGAGTTTAAGATATTTTGCCGGAGAAAAAAATTTTCGTGCGGAACCCTAGTATTATATAAACGAACGAACGAGCAAACAATTTACAAAATATCTTTATAAATTTTAGCTCATGTGTTATTTTGATGTATTATCTATATAAATGTATAGTTTCATTAAAATTTATTTTGTTGTTTTTACGTGAAAGTGTAACAAACATCCATTTATACTTATTATACGTTTATAAATTACTAGCTTTCTGCCTTCGGCTTCGGCTTCGCCCGCATTGATTTCGGGATTGGGTCTATAGAGGGTTAAGGGCAGCTTTTGCCCACGGCTACATATGCACGGAAGTCGGTTTATGGCACGAAGGTTTTATCATGCTCCCCGGGGGACTATCCGTTTTTCCGAAATAAAAAATACCGCAAATCCTTGTTCAAGAATCATTGTATCTATTGATGAAAACCGCATGAAAATCTATGCGGTAGTTTTTGAGCGAAGCCTTTATAGCGCATCCCGTGGGATTTGACGATTTTTCTGGGATTATTATTATTTAATATGGACTTTTATCTTTACGTCTGCAAAATTTCAAAGCAATCGGTTCAGTAGTTACGGCGTGAAAGCGGAACAAACAAACAAACCCACTTTGCGATTTATAATAGTAAGGATAATATTAATACTCGAAGGGATTAATATTTAAGATCTTATATAATATTAAATGAGATCACCATGAATTAGACCAGACGGTGATATCAAACACTAGTACTTGCTGACAAATACATTATCATTTTAGTCAAGAGAAACCTAGTTCTGAACAGAATATAGACTAGTACCATTCCCCAAAGATCGATCCTACGATGCTTTCTGCAAACATAGAAATTTCACAAACACCCAGACCGGAACAAATTTTTGCAGGTTTGTAGGCAATTGAACCCGCGAGCCGTTGCGTAGAAGCCGATTACTTGACCACTGCTTTAAACGTGTCGTTAAATTGACCAAATCTGACGTTAATGTCACCAAACCCTTATGAGTTGTTAACACTGTTTTTATGTTTTCTATTCGAGGCACTTTATGCTTTTTGGAGAGGAGACCGCACCTCAGAAGAGGCGCAGTCAATGCTGCCCTATAAAAGAGATATGCGCTAGAAGAGGCACGGTACAGCTAAATGGCTCCGGCCTTAACACATTCAATGCCGAGGACACGCTTGGCGTGTTCAAGTTTATTGAAGTCTGTACGCCAAGAACACGCCAGGCGGGTTTTTGATGTTTTGGTAATATGTCTGATAGATATTCTGCTCAAATTATTACTGCATAGTTTTTGAAGGATCTGCTATGGTTAAATTAAGCGGCAACCGTAAAAACCAAGTCTGATTTTTTTTTGAAAATAAAGGTTTTTGCAGTGCCAAGAACACGCTACGCGTGTTCACTTATTGGAGCTACCTTTAGGCTATCAATCTTTTTATTAGATTGACCCCTTTGCTATTTTTAAGTTCAAAACTTCTGTAGCACCTCTGCTTCGTCATACAGAGCTGCAGTTGGGTATAGGGCTGTAAATAGACCTACTTTTATGACGCCTCTGTTCACTCTGTCTTAGGAGATAAGATGCGTTTACAGGTTATTACGCAGTAATTGATAAATGACTGACATTGAACTAAGTAGACCGTCTTGAGCTTTTTCTATCTGTTGGCTGCCTAAGGTTTTTCATTGCGTGTATTACGTTTCATAAACTACCATCACATATTTGCATGATGAGCATAAAGGTTTTTTTATACATAACTACGGAGTATCTGAAGAAGACCTCTAAGGGCGCAGTTACTTTTATGCTGATTTTGAAATGAACATAAACTTTATTGTGCACCATTTAAAATAAAATAAAAAATAGAGATTATGTATGTATAAAGAGTGTTTTTTTTTAACTGGGACAGTATGGGGAAAACCTAAACCATTAATTGATGGGATTCTACTCGTGGCTAAGCAGAAGGCTGTCGAGAAGGGGAAGGCAAGGGGTGCGCCGGCTTAGACGCCGCCGTAAGCAGGTCTTGAAGTTCCTGCGTTAATTGGTTGGGAGGGTTGTTAAGGACGCGTCGTAGTCTGCGAAGTGTTTGCCGATTTCAATTGTGAGTGTTCGCTAAAGGCAGTATCAAAGTCAATATCTCCAGAGATTTGAGATTTCCTATAAGGCCAATTAAGTGCCACCAAATAAATGGTCCTAATTCGGCGTCATATGCATGCTCTGGTATCATGCACGAATTAAACTTTCAAAACACTGCTGAAGTTAGACCGGCCATGAACAGATATAAATGTATATCGGAAAATGTGAATAGCCAACGAAAAAGGGCGTTTAAATCAGATATATTTTTCATTATGAAATTACATAATTTACGATCCGCCGCGCCTATAGCTAAAACTTTCCAAGGTCCAAACGCGAGCCTTGGGTAGTCTACCAGATTAGTGTGTTAATTATTAAAGCCAGGGTAGGTGAGCCAGTGACAAAGACGGATCATTAAATTTAATATTTAATAACTCGCCGCTAGTTGCCGCTCTCGACCTGGTTACGGCGCGACGGTTCTGCGATGGGCACGCAAATTGGGGATGCTTTCGACGAATCGTCGGTACAAACATGATTGGAATGTAATTCAGGCGCAGTTCATTTACATTGGTTTTAACGGTTCCCCTTGCTACATCGAACGCTAATGAATTGAATCCCAATTTGATAGATCATGATTAATTGAGTCGGTGGAGCTGTGGTCTCGGCACTGATCTTCTGATTGGGAGTTTCCAGGGTTCCATCCTCCACGTGCCAATATATTTTCTGGTGCGAAGGAGCTCGACTAGACTAGACTACTCGTTTTAAATTAGGGGGGCTAGTTTTCTTTTATTCTTTACATGGCCATACACCTCATGGTTAAGTCGGCCAAACGTAGTTCGGTCCGGCCTCAATGTGAGCGATTGGAAAACAAAACATAGTTGTTATTTGTATATTAAATACATATGTGTGTCTGGGTGTGGAATTACCTGGTAACTTGGAGGTATATATTTCTATTAAACATTTTCATAGATGTATAATATATGTATATCTATCCGTTACCTTTGATCCCATAACCCAAGCATTATAGTGCTTATTTTGGGCTAGACTAATTGGTGTAAGTGAAAGAAATATTTATTATTTATTTATATAAATACAATTATATACATTCTTCTGCATAAAAATACACATGAAAATTAAATAAAGTCAAAAATTTTCAGTCTAACAAGTTGGGTTGTAGCAGAATACCACTACTTTGCACACATCCTGTTCTGAATAAATTTTAGTCGTCGAGTTGCGACACTTTTACACTTCTGCAGCGCACACGAGTTTTTATAGGGGTAATTGCCAAGTTTATATTATTTGAAATCTTTTTCTGTAGCTATGTTTGTGTGTTATAAAGACTTTATCTATCCGATCTGTATCCGGAACGTAAATAATGATGTAAAAAATAAAGATAATAAATATAAATAGTGTAATTTATTGTAATAATTGTGTAAATAATCATTGAATTTAATTAACAGATCAAATTTGATTGAAATGAAAATTGCTCTGTTCGCCTGCTCATTGGTTCTTCAGCTCCAAACTTGGGAGCCATTGCAAAATAGTCGTACTTAATTTGAATTTGATATCGAATGTTGTCACATTGCGGTCCGTAATGCCCTTAACACATTACCACACTGCCAAGGTCTTTGTTGTGCAAATAATAAGCTTTTACCTATGAAATTTATGTTTATGTATTTATCGTTTTAGGATTTTGTGCTTTTCTATCTATAAATACCCGAAAATATTTTTCTTTTGCGTTTAAATTATGGTTTTTGTTAACTTAATGTTTGTTAAGGTTTGTGTAATAGTTTTATAAAGTACTTTTTTCTTATATTATATATAACTTACTTGTTTAAAAATGTCACGACGCTCTAGGACTTTTATCTTGTATCGTGGGTACAGTTACAAACATATAAATCTCACACCCAGACCGAAATAAATTTTTGTAAGTCATACAAAATATTTGTCCCCCGTGGGAATGGAACCCGTGTTGCCAAGAAAAACGTTAGAATGGAACAGCAAACTTAAAAATCTTCATACGACCCGGCAATTTCATTGGCAAATACTTATTATTTAAATTATATTGTATATATAAAAATTCTTAGATTATCTATAATTTTACTCGTTTTTAGCGTTTAATTAAACCTTGTTCCGATTCGCGTACCGCGTGGCACGATTATTTCGGTTGGCCAGTGCTAGCCGGGTCGTATTTTTCGTGCACAAATCTGGCTTAATTTATACAGGATTTAGACTTAACTGTATAGTTACTGTTTCCGTTGCATTGCGGGTAATAATGTGTTATTTTTTAGTTTTATTGCAAGATGCAACGGAAGTATGGATTACCTTCTTGTTAAACGATTTGAAAGTACACCGGTTTCAAGATGCGGACATCTTAGTTGTCGGAGGCAAATGTTGATGTGATCTGATTTTTTTTTCCTCAGGAGAGGAGGCTGAGAATCTATCATGGATACCAACGCAACAGGCAAGCAGGGATGCGTTGGTTATGTCGGACTCCTGGTGAATCGAGGCGGCTCGACCCACCAGACCTACCGACTAAACTCAGCCTAAGCCTTTGGTCCTAATGACCCTACTTTATTGACTTTGGCTTTATTGACGAGAGCCGTACCTCAGGAGAGGTACGGTTAGCGCTGCCCCATGGAGAGGGAATGAGCGCTAGAAGTAGGCACGGTTCACCAAAGTGGGACCGGCCAGTATTGACGGGAACCTACACGTGGCTAAGCAGAAGGCTGCCGAATAAGGGGAGACAAAGGAGGCGACGGCTCAGACGCCGCCGCTTGCAGGTCTAGAATAGTCACGATTGTTTATATATATTTCTATCAAAAATATGTATACATGTAGACAGCAGACAGGATTACATATATATATAATACTTTATTGTACAATAAAAAAATAAAAATTGTAGTTATTCATAGTGTACAAGGGCGGACTTATCTCTAAAAGCGATCTCTTCCAGCCAACCCAAATAGTGGTGCAACACGTTAAAATTGCAGGGGTAATTAAGTGTTTAACCTATTCAAATGTACACATCATTAAGCATATATATACAAATACATACTTACACATAAATATATATATAATACTTTATTGTACAATAAAAAAATAAAAATTGTAGTTATTCATAGTGTACAAGGGCGGACTTATCTCTAAAAGCGATCTCTTCCAGCCAACCCAAATAGTGGTGCAAGACGTTAAAATTGCAGGGGTAATTAAGTGTTTAACCTATTCAAAAGGACACATCATTAAGCATATATATACAAATACATACTTACACATAAATATATATAACACATATATATATATACATAAATACATACATACGTATAATATAATAATTATATAATTTAATACAATTAATTAGACAGATAGAACTCTTTCAGAAGACATTTGAAAGATGTAAGGGATGGTCTCTTACGAATGGAAGCGGGCAAACTATTCACAGCTTGGCAGCACGAACGGAAAAGGATTTTTGAAAAAATACGGAATTGGACTTAGGAATTTCAAGGACATTTTTAGTAACACAGGATCGCTTGGGGCGGGAGCTTTCGGCACAAAATTTAAAACGGGTTCGAAGGTAAGTTGGAAACTGGGGATAGTGGAGAATTTTGTACACAAGGGAAAGCATGTGTAGATTTCTACGCAAGCAAATAGGTAGCCACCCTAACTGCTTAAATACATATACATTATTATATCTATACTTAAAATAAATCTGTAGAGAGGTCAATTCTGTACATGAAATATATTTCCAAAATAACTATCACGGGGTGATTAGGGATCGGCACTGATGTCAAAAATGCAATCAGTAAAATGTTTGGCTATCTGTCTGTATAACCGTTATAGAAACAAAAACTACTTGACGTATTTTAACGAAACTTAGTACAATTATTTTTCATACTTCTGAGCTAGTAGTAAGTATACTTTTCATCACGCTACAATCAATAGGAGCAGAGCAGGGCAATGTTGGGAAAACGGGAGAAGTTACTCCATTTTTTAAGCTTCCGACGCGCGTGCAACCTTAATAATTAAAAGCTACACAGAAATCATGTATGACGGAAATGTTCTCTTTAAAATTATATAAAATATATCCCAGGATAGTATACGTCTATCTTTAATGGTTGACTCACAATAACACGTGTTACTGTAAGAATTGTATGAAATGTGTCTTATTTGAAGATTAATTATAAATGCTACCTACAATTACGATTCCACGCGGACATAGTCGTGGGTACAGCTAGTTATTTAATAAATGATATCAAACCCTTTGCTAAGTCGCTGTCAAAAGTATAAAGCAGCGCATCCCGTGGGATCTGATTATTTTTCCGGGATTTCATCTTTACGTCTGCAAAATTGCAAAATTTAAGTAGGCAGGGGAGCGGAGGCTGGGGGTTCCCGGAAGTGGCTTGATGTTCCCGGGGGCTCCCTACATGCCTGAGGAAGGCCATCCCTGAGGTTTTTAGTGGGTAGGCCTCCCCCTTCTGGGGAGGAGAGCCCCACATAACCGCCGGCTCGCCACAGCCGGGGTATGCAATTTAATGCATTTTCCTCAGGGGAACAAAAATAAAAAAAAAGGATTAGTAGCTTATATTAGCGTAGCATGTATCTTTATAAATTGTAGCCTGTGTTATTCTGTTGTATGTGCTATATTATTATAAGGTTTCATTAAAATCTATTTAGTAATTTTTATGTAAAAGAGTAAGAAACATCTGCCCATACATACAAACATTGACATTTACACTAATATTATAAAGAGGAAAGATTTGTATTTTTGTATGTAACGAATTAACTCAAAAAGTACTGGACCGATTTTAATAATTCTTACTTCGTTAGATAGCTACATTATCACTGAGTAACATAGGCTATATTTAGTACTAGATTACTATAGATATCTTTAGAAATTCTTATTAACCCGGCGTGAATGTGGTGAGAAATTGTTACACCAGCTATGAGGTGGGTATGATATACCCAACATTTTGATGTAAAATTGTTGATACTATGATTATGTAATTAACATTAATGCTTAAGATATATTAATAATAGTAACTATTCAACAAGATTAGTAAATAAAATACGAACATTAAGTTAAGCAGCATTATTTTTTATTGAAATAACAAAATATCTAAATTATTTTCGAAAAATACAAATTTAGGCAATTAATTTCTTTTGCCATATAAATCTAACAAAATTCCAACTTTAGTAAATTAATATAACAATAGTGTCTTCTAATTATTATAAATAAAAAAGGAACTGAAAAGTCTTGTGAGATCATGTAATAGAGCACCAAAATTACACCTACAAATCAACACAATTCCGTACCCCAGCCATGTATATTTGCCATCGCCGCCGGTGCAACACTAAACTCGATACTGTACCTCACCCCTTGCATCTTTACCTCCAGCTACTGAAACAACAGACTTGGACTGAAGCAACAGTAACATTAAAATATCTGCGTTTAGAAACTTTTCGGGTATGACATACCCAACCTCACTCACGCCGGGTTAAAACCAACCGAAGGTGTAAAAAAATTAGCCATAAAATGTCTTTCATCGCATACGCTGCGAAGAGTAATGTCTACCCGTGCGAAGACGGGACGGGCCGCTAGTTTACAATATTTGTAGAGATTTAAAAATCATGGTGTACAATTTCTCGCGGCACGCAAACATTCATAACAGTATTCGTCGTATGCAATGGATCCTGTCTAAAAGGTTATGGGTCGAGGGATCCATTACTGAAGGGTTCGCGTTAATGCATGCAGGCTGGACACTAATTTATGTTGGCATGCCTGTACGATGCGAGGTGAATTTAAATATTTATAAATACACGTTTAGAAATAGAGCAGCAGTGTTCAGCGGTCCTACCTCCTAATCCGGAAGCCGGGGTTCGAACCATATCACAATGTGAATCGAAATCGAATCAATCTTGGTATGTCATATGTGTATTTTTCAGTGAAAGTACATTGTGTGAAAAGGAAACACAATATTTTGAATCACGAAAGGAGCGAATGGTTCTAATATGGAAGGGATGCAAAGTTGTTATTCGAGGGAATGTTTTACTTTATTTTTCATTGCTTTTAGCAATGCATGAGGGCGTGCTGGTCCCAACATTAATGTACGGAAGTGAAAGTTGGGTATGGGAGAAACGACATGAAAGCAGAATAAATGCAGTAGAAATGAGAGCTTTGCGGAGTATGGCAGGAGTAAAACAGAGTGACAGATTGTGTAATGAAGTGATTAGAAACAAATGTGGTTTGAAAGAGGATATCGTGACAAGAATAGAGAAAGGGATGCTTGGGTGGTTTGGGCATGTGGAACGGATGGATGAAAGTAGACTGACCAAAATGATTTATGAAGCTGGAGTGAGTATACGGGACGAGGAAGACCTAGGCGAACATATTTCGAACAAATCGAAAGTGTCCTCAAAAAAGGCCAGGTCAGAAGTCCCCGCAATCGTCGAGCATGTATGAGCAATGTTATGAAAGTAGATGAAGCGAAAGAGATATGTAAAGACCGTAGCAAGTGGAAAGACGTAATCTCTGCCTACCCCCTGGGAAAAAAGCGTGAGTGTATGTATGTATGTATGTACAAAATAGCCCTATACGTTACATATTTATTAGTAATCGTAGGTTATGGAAATCACTCAGTGAAAAATACCCTACATAGTTAAATGAATGAAAGTTTTAAGCTCTCCGCTAGACTACAGGTCTAGCGGAAACGACAGTGGCATGGCATTTAAAATATTATTTTAAATTCTCACAATAAATGTAACTAATCATGTCTTACATAAAAAAACAAAATCTTTCATGACAAGTTATTTTTATGTATGTTAGTAATATGATGAGTTCTAAAATTTTTATAATGTTAGCGTCTTTAATAAGGCTTTGTTTTCCTAGGTTCCTATTTTCTATATTATGTATTATTTAAACTAAATTAGTACAAAAAATCATGTTTGAAAAATATTACTTTGCTTTCTACGTAACTAGAATCCTTACTAATATTATAAAAGCGTAAGTGTTTTTGTCTGTTTGTGACGTTTTCACGTCGAAACCACTGAACTGATTTCAATGAGATTTGGTATACAGATAATCTGAAGCCTGAAAAAGGATGTAGGCCACTTTATATTGCTAGGTTGATGAAAGGTATAAAAGTTTGTGCGAAAAGTAGTAATTTTTAGGCTTTTCATTAAGATGTAAATTTTTATTAAATTTTACTAACGTTTTATTAAAAATTTGTAAAAATTTTACTCTAAGGGGGGAAAAATAGAGGACAATATTTTTGTTTGAATAGGTTTACAGACTACTAAACCGATGTTGATTAAAATTGATAAAGGACTATTCCTTTATCAATTTTTCCCTATGCACTTCTTTAAGTCTTATACTATTATAAGACTTAAAGAAGTGCATAGGGAAAAGTTTATCGAGTTTATCACGGTATAAATATTTATTCCCTGTGGAAAAATCTGATAAAACCAGCTGACTGGGTTTTTTATGCGATTGACTGTGAGGGTTTTTGAAGATACGTTTAATCCATTGTCGACCACACGAAAAATATGATATATCGCTATTAACTCTATACCCGCAATTTATTGAACTATTTCCTACTCCATTACCCCGAATCAAAGTTAAAAAAATATGTTACGGTTACTGCAATAAAAAATTATATACGAGGTATATTTTTCCTAGTAATCGACTAAGAACAAGGCTTGATTTCCTTTTTATGTAGAAGGGGAGCTAACGAGTAGAGGAAGTTTCTAATGGTAATCGCTTACCACCGCCCATGTACACTCAGACCACAGGAGACGAATTTTTGAAACAATAGAAAACCAATTCGCATTCGAAATCGTGAGATTCGTATACGAATTACCGAATTCACTATTTCTGAATTTTCATTTCGTGCGTTCTGCAACGAGTGGTTCAACCCACTCGTTTTTGACGTGACAACGTCTATTAAATTGGTACGGCGTGGAGTCATTCTCGAAAACACCGTAACGGCCGAATCTGACGCCACACGGAGTCCACGAACGGCGTAACGGCCGATCTGACGCCACACGGCAATGTAATAAAAATATAAATGTTATACATTACTTTATTTTAAATAATTTTTCCTGTAAGTTAACATTTTGAATTAATATTCGGAATATTCGAATTAATTTTGTGTATTAAATATTTTTAGTGTTCATAGATAAAATTGTTAAATAAGTCATTTGACATATTGCTATTAATTATTAATTCATTTTGTCACAACGTCTTGTGACAACGTCTATTAAATTGGTACGGCGTGGAGTCATTCTCGAAAACACGGTAACGGCCGAATCTGACGCCACACGGAGCCACGCACATTATTCATAATAATTTATTTATGTATAGCTTCAGAAGCAGAAAATTTAAACAAACTATTAAATAAAAATATAAATGTTATACATTATTTTAAATAATTTCATTGCACCCAGAAAAAATTACCATGTAATAGACGTTGTCTCGTTCAAATATCGGCAGTAGACGGAGTTCTACAGACAACCGATTTTTTTTATTTCTACTAGTGGAATATCCAACGTTGACGTGACCTTGACAGTGTTCCGTTTCACGTGTGAGACATCGCCAGATTTTTGTTTCTGTTGTTGTGGTTTTGAATTTTTCTGCGTGAAACGGAATTTAATAAGGAATTTGTTCTTAATGACAACACTGAATTCGAGTGATTCAATATATAAAATTATAAGCAGTAGAAAATAATTTCGCGCACGATTTGTATTCGTATTCGTATTCCAAATACACGTCTAATAATTCAAAAATACGTCTCCTGGTATTACAAGTGCGTTGCTGGGAATGCATTCTTCTTTTTCTTCTTCCGTCGTCTTTTGGCGGTTTTGTCATCTTTTGGGAATACATACATTTTTTGAAGGTTTGAATAAGTAGTAGTTTAAAATATGTGAATGTGAGAAGAATATTATTTCTATTTTATGTAATATGACGCAAACAATCAGAATCACCTGATGGGAAGTTTTAGCACTGTTTTAGTAGGTGCGTTTTGTTTGGAAAAGATAAAATCTTGCGTTTGAAGAGATCTTGTTTCACTTAATGATACAATGTATATTGTTTGAGTTAGATTTCAAAATGGCCGAATAAATGCGGTTGAAGACTGTTAAAGATGAGGGACCCAACATGGAGTATCTTCATTGGTCACTTCAGATTCCTTTTCTCCCTCTGACGTACCATCACAGGAAGTGATGTGCGTCGTGCACCTGTGTTGTAATGTTCCTTGGCGGTGGCTTGACCAACTCTTGGTCGAGCCGGCCCCGGGGCACATGGCGGTCGAATCGCGAGAGCGCACCCCGCCATGTGCCCCGTAAGGGCCCAGAGAACTCGGGGGGGTTTTAGTGGGTAGGCCGGTCCTCTTGACCGGAGAGCCTAACACACGGCCGCGTCTTGCCAGCGCGGTGTCAGGGTGCACAAGGTCGCATTTCCCCCCCTCAAAAAAAAAAAAGAAATAAAAGGTGTTTTAATGTCCGTGTTTCGACAACCACAACTTATAGACACCTTCAAGACTCATAGACACCCCCAATGAGTAATAAGTGTATGCAGCAGGCCTTCGAAATGGACGTATGTTGTTTCTGAAGGCTTGGATAAGTCATCTGTTAGAAAATACCGCAAGCAATTTATTCTACAGTTCGTGAGTGCGAGGCTGAAATTTGCAATAAAATGCACTGCTGTGGAATGGTATCCGTCAAAATGATGAGGGTGAACGTTTGGTCGCGTGAAACGATGTCATAAATTGGCGGTGGAGGTTGCACAACCCTTTACTTTATAAAATAGCGACCCGCCCCGGATTCGCGCGGGTGCAATGCTTACGTGTATATATATATATATACACCTAGTACAAAATGTCATTATGCAATACAAACATGTTTTGCTTAGAGGTTAGTCTTGACAGTAAGAGATAGAGATATACGTACCATCGCGGACTTTTTTGTTGAACTTTTTAAGGTGGACTATACTGTAGTACATTATTTTGGTCTATCTCGTAGGGTTCAACTAGCGTTTTTGTCCATACCAGCCAACGTCCATACCACGTTGAAAACACCGGTTCTCGTCCGATCACCGAAGTTAAGCAACGTCGGGCGCGGTCAGTACTTGGATGGGTGACCGCCTGGGAACACCGCGTGATGTTGGTTTTTTTCCCCCGAGGAGGGCTCCCCTCAGGCAGGGGAGCGGAGGCTGGGGGTTCCCGGAAGTGGCTTGATGTTCCCGGGGGCTCCCTACATGCCTGAGGAAGGCTATCCCTGAGGTTTTTAGTGGGTAGGCCTCCCCCTTCTGGGGAGGAGAGCCCCACATAACCGCCGGCTCGCCACAGCCGGGGTATGCAATTTAATGCATTTTCCTCAGGGGAACAAAAAAAAAAGCGTTTTTGCAATATAAGCGCAAAAAACGTGCTTATTTACGACATCACATTAGAAACCTCTAAATTTATCAGTGTTTCTCTACTATATTATGCATGTATTATACATATAAACCTTCCTTAAGAATCACTCTATCTATTAAAAAATACCGCATCAAAATCCGTTACGTAGTTTTAAAGATCTAAGCATACATAGGGACAGACATACGGCGAATAGCGACTTTGTTTTATACTATGTATAATATTTTATACTATGTATGAGACTGAAATGCGGTTTCTTCCGGGTTGCTTGGAGGAGGTTGTTGTTTTGTTTTATGTTGTATTTGTTTCATTGTTCATGTTTTTGGTGTGCAATAAAGAGTTACGTTATGCGTAGTAAGTTATTTATTTGTTATACACGTCGCCCTGTTCTCAGCTGGCACACGCTAATTGCCAAGTGGTCTCATGGCCCAAAACCATAGCGCGTGGTAACGTTTGCTGAGCGCTATAATTGCAAACGAACAAAGAGAACGACGTTACAGTAGCGTCAGCGGGCGCGCCGCTAAAGCGGCTCGTAATTGTACGGCGGCCATGTTTTAAATGCGTTTTCCTTGTACCCTCTTCGCTGGCCTAATAAAATATTTATTTACGCTCAGTGCTGCTACTCTTTATTGAAATCGTTGTAAATTAGGCCAGTTTAAATGTTATTGTGCGTCGTTTTGATAAGAGGTTTTATTTTAATGTCCAATGTTGTTGAATTCGTTAATAAATGTCATTACTTTTACATTTTAAAGGTTAATTTTAAAAGTAATCTTACTTCGTAATTTTAATGAAATTCTAATGTTAATTAAGGGGGTTTCTGGTGGTATAGTTCCAGAATTTTTATTGTTAATCACACTATTTGATATTTTTCAACCTGTTTCATATTTTTTGAAGGTATAGACCAGAGGTTCCCAAACTTTGTTGCGTCGTAGACCCTTGCTTATGTACTTATGAAATTCGATAAACGAAAAATACCTTGATACAGGGCAAGATCGACCCTGGACTTCCTGTTTGATTGGATTCGTAGACCAGTGATGAAGAGCTACGCGATCATATACATACATACACTTAAACATTATGTGCAAAGTAAATTAGACCGTAAATGCTTTAGCTCACTAAACATTATTTTTAATTTTTACGCAGTGAAAAATAAATTTAACCTTATGCATTTAATTTAATAATTATAAAGTTTACAAACTCGTATTACGTTAATAACTACTTTAGGCGAAGACTTTGTCGCAGTTATTAGCGCCCACCTCGAACAACCTCTTAACAAGAAAACGCCCCGGCTTCACACGGGTGCAATGAAAAAATGGTTATGGTGGGTTATCCCTAAGAGATAGACATATACCATGGCGGACTTTTTTGTTGAACTTTTTAAGGTGGACAATACTGTAGTACATTATTTTAGTCTATCTCTTAGGGTTCAGGCAGCGTTTTTGCAATATAAGCGCAAATTCTAGTACTATTAATAGTCTATGTTACCCAGTGATAATGTGTAGCTTTCTAATGAAAAAAGAATTATTAAAATCGGTCCAGTACTTTATGAGTTTATTCGTTACATACAAAAATACAAATCTTTTCTCTTTTATAATATTAGTGTAGATAAATTTTAAGTTTAATACGTGTTATGTATGTGTGTTTGTGTGTATGTGTATGTGTATGTGCTTAATTTATTTATTTAATAAGAGACTCAACATAATCATAATCCAGATCGAGTAGTCATTTCTTCAGTACACGTTTACTCGTATAATCATTGAGAGACAATTTTTATGTAATTTGTGATTAATTCTATTGTATTGTTATATACTTTATATCAAAAATTTACACAATTCCGATACAGTAGGCACGTTAACTTTATAATTAACACGCGAATTGCGAAAATCGCCTCCATTTGCATTTATACATAAACAATGCAAATAAAATGGCGGCGATGTAGCAATGTTAATCATATTAACTGTGGAAAAGGTAGGTGTTACGTGACACGTGCATATTCTTCAGATGCCAACATTTATTACACAGACGAAAGGCAAGTGTTTTCGTTCAAGACGTACGCTTTCATGACACATAATTTAATGATTCTGCATTAAATAAGTAATTGTTTCTACCGAACGTATGTACTCGTACATCCGATATGTTTATTGTGATTATATGTAAATAGATGTAATTATATTATTTTGTAATAAAAGAGCAGATAAAATATTAGACATGCAGAGTTTCTTGCCTATTTTAAGAAGGCTCTCCCAATTTTCGTACAGGTTCAACTATTTTTTCCTGTTTCATTTACACCTATAAGGTAAGTTATTGACAAGCAAAACAGGTGGTAAAAACTTTGATCTTCACAAATTCTTGCCTTTTTGTTCTTAAGAATGCAAACTAACTTTTTTTATTTTACATATCCGCGTATAAAGTTATGTAATTCTTATTTTTTTTGTATCTTAATATTTTATTAATTTATTTGATGTCAATAAGTAACGTTAAGCTAATGTTGAATTATCATTACTTTATTAATTTATTTGATGTCAATAAGTAATGTAAAGCTTATGTTAAATTAACATTATTTTATTAATTTATTTGATGTCAATAAGTAATGTTAAGTTTATGTTGGTTTAACATTATTTTATTAATTTATTTGATGTCAATAAGTAATGTAAAGTTTATGTTGAATTAACATTATTTTATTCATTTATTTGATGTCAATAAGTAATGTAAAGTTTATGTTGAATTAATATTATTTTATTTAATTATTTGATGTGAATAACTAATGTTAAATTTATGTTGAATAAATATTATTTTATTAATTTATTTGATGTCAAAAGTAATGTTAAGTTTATGTTGAATAAATATTATTTTATTAATTTATTTGATGTCAATAAGTAATGTTAAGCTTGTGTTGAATTAATATTATTTTGTTTGAAAACAGGTCATCTTTTGAGGAAATTTACGTTTCTTTTCGGACCGTGTGTGCGTTCGGCCGTCTTTGAAACTAAGCGTCTATTTGTTATTAAATTTACAAGAATCTAATAATAATAAACGTGAAATGAAGGCCGTGTTTGATTATAATATCAGTTTCATAAATTTTTTTTGGTATCTCACAACGACTAAAAAGTGAAATGGCCGCCTCCGAATCGAAGCGAATCGCTTGAGTCTTGGCCTTCGTTAAATTACATGTTATATTCATAGAATGACATGTGTCCATATTGCGTAGATCTCAGTATATTTTTTTATGACTTTGCAATATTTTATTCTCAAAAAAATACATTATCCAGTGACGTATAATCCACAGTTAAAACAAAACCACAGATAAGGTACTAGTAACTCTGACCAAAACCACAGAAACACTATTAAGTGACAGTTATTGCTAGACTTGTCAGTTCAGTTCAGCATCGTGGTGAAGAAATTTTCGTATAACAGATTATCTCAATGTTCTTCACCGCGTTCAACGCATCAAATAAACAAAAATATTTGTATTGTGTAAGATATTTTATTTTTAGTTGGTATCATGTTTATATATGTACATAGAGCCACAATTTTGTCCATAATACGCGATCTAATATGTGAGCTTGTTTCGTAGAAGAATAAATGTATGCGACTATAGGACAAAAATCTGTGTCATGAATAAAAACTTGTTAAAAATTAATCTATTATATACTTTCCTTTTCAAAATTGCTTTACTGTATTATGTGCAAGTCTTTCATACTACGTGTTTGGTTTTGTATTTCAAGCTATCTCATCACAATATTAACTGCTTTCTTAACTTTCTGGGCCGGTATCCCATCTGGTGGTAAGTAACGTTAAGTTGAAGTGACTCCACAACAACAAAACAACTGAATACAATTCTTGATTGGAATCCCATAGGTACAAATATTTTATCTGTCAATCTTTAATGCAATAGTCATAGAGGTGATATTAAAAGGAAAATAACAATGTCTGTTTGTAAATGATATTTTTAATGTTAATAAGGCGACAAAGTTAGTTGAGATTCGGCTCGTTTGATAGGACTTTTTAGCACCGAGCGTGCTGAAAAGTTCTATTTAATAAACTGAGCCGAAATCGGGGGATATTTTGCTGTTCTATCAGATGTTTATTCCGACACGATAGAGGCGGATAATGTACCGATCCAACGGATTTATGCTATAGTTATCGCGTGTGTATATTCTATCACATCTCACTAAACTAGCTATCCAAGTTCGTAATACGTCGTGCGAAATATTTATCTGGATTAAACTTATATTGTAATGTATTAAATATGTTTGTTGTATATGGCTGTATGATACATATACATTTGCTTTTAGATTTAATATTTGGTATTAAAAAGATTATCTCTCTCTCTGGTTCCTGTGAAATAAATAAAAGTTGATTTGAACAATTATAACAAGTTTTATTAAAATATAACATGGCGCTGCGTGGAAATAACAAAATATTATAAATAAACCTGTCGCGTAAAGAAAAAGAAAATGGAGAAGTACGGTGTTGTCGGATTGAAACCCCCGCAACCCTTGACAACGTTGACCGCAGAAGGTTATAAAAAATGGCTACAATTATTTCAATTATATCTGAGAGCATCTGGTGGAATCAACCAAGATGAAGAAACACAGATTGCCGTTTTGCTGCACTGTATGGGTGAGCAATGTGTAGAAATTTATAACACATTCAATTTCAATGATGAAGAAGAAAAGAAATTTGACAGTGTTATTGACCAATTCAACAAGTATTTTATCCCAATACAAAATGAGTGTTTCAACTCACACATATTTTTTTCGAGAAATCAACTCGACGGGGAGAAAATTGACTCATATGTCACAGAATTAAAGAAATTAGCGTCAGATTGTAATTTTGGAGAATTGAAAAACAGACTTATTAGAGACAGAATCGTCGCAGGTATTATAGACAGCAGGCTTCGGGACAGATTGTTACGAGAAACTGACTTGACTATGGAAAAATGTATAATGATATGTAAATCGGCAGAGATAATTAGTGAGCAAACACAAAGATTTCAAACATCAGAATCAGTTCATCCAGTCTATAAGAAGAAAAGTTTGTCACAAAAAATTGAACTAGGAAGGTGCACTACCAATAAAAACCAAAATGAATATCGAAGAAAATCATTCGTATGTTCGAGATGTGGAGGTCAACATCCCAAAATGAAGTGCCCGGCGTTCAACAAAGGGTGTAGTAAATGTAACAGGTATGGTCATTTTCAAAGTATGTGTAAAAGTAAACAAAAAGTTATAAAGAATGTAAATGTAGATTGTGAAGAAAATTATGAGTGTTCAAATTTAGATAAAATGTCGATGGGTTTAGTAAAAATTGATAGTGTTTGTCAGAAATATATATGGCAAGAAAATGTAAAATTTGTGAGTATAAATAAAACTATTTTAGTAAAACTTGATACCGGTGCTCAGTGCAATGTTATATCGGAAAAACTCTGTAAAAGCTTGAAAATAAATAATATATTACAATCTAAGTTAAGATTAACTAATTATGATGGTTCTACAATAAAGACAGTTGGTAAAATTATTGAAAAATGTCAAATTGGTGACAGAATTGTTGATATTGAATTTCAGATTTGTGAAAATGATTGTGAATCAGTTTTAGGGTTACCAACAATAGTAGAATTAAATTTGATAAGTAAAATTTCAAAGATTAATTTAGAAAATAATATTTTATCACAGTATAAAGATTTATTTGAGGGATTTGGTAAAATAAAAAATCATGAATATAAAATAAAATTAAAAAATGATGCTGTAGGTAAAATTGAACCATGTCGACATGTTCCATTTAAATTATTGCCAAAGTTAAAAAAGGAACTCAATGTAATGGAAAAGAATGGTATTATAAGTAAAGTATTAGATCCTACAGAGTATGTAAACTCATTGGTTATAGCGGCAAAGCCAAACGGTGATATTAGGGTATGTCTCGACCCTCAACATTTAAATAAACAGATTTTAAGAGAACATTATATGTTACCAAAGTTAGAGGAAATAACTTATAAATTGAAAGGTTCTAAAGTATTTAGTACATTAGATGCCCATAAAGGTTTTTGGCATGTGGTTTTAAATTCTGAGTCTAGAGAGCTCACAACGTTTAACACACCTTACGGAAGGTATATGTTTAACCGCTTACCTTATGGCTTAAACTCTAGTGCTGAAGTTTTTCATACAAATCTTTTCAGACATAGATGGAGTTGTTATTTTCATCGATGACATTTTATTGTATTCAGACACAGCTGAAAATCATGATATAATATTAAAAAGGGTACTGGATAGAGCTAGAGAGTATAATATAAAATTGAATAAAGATAAATGTCAAATAAAAATAGATAAAGTTAGATATTTAGGACATATTATATCAGGAAACGGTATAGAAGTCGATTCAGATAGGATAGAGACTATTAAAAAATTAAAAGAACCTCAGGATAAAAAAGAGTTAATGAGATTTCTAGGTATGACCAATTACGTTTCAAAATTTATAAAAAATTATTCTAATATTACATCACCATTAAGGCAGTTACTAAAAAAGGATGTATCTTTTATTTGGAATAAAGAACATCAAAATACTTACAATAAGTTAAAACAAGTATTAAGTGAACCCCCTGTATTATCATATTTTGATATGAACAAACCGATTGTACTTAGCGTAGATGCTTCTAAGGATGGCTTAGGTGCTGTATTGTTGCAAGAAAACAAACCAATTGCATATGCTTCTAGGTCATTGACCCAAACAGAACAAATATATAGCCAAATAGAGAAGGAATGCTTAGCTATATTATTTGGGTGTAAAAAATTTTTATCAATATTTGTATGGTCAAACTTTCACAGTTGAATCGGATCATAAACCCCTAGTTTCCATATTTATGAAACCTATAAATAAGTGTCCCCCTAGGTTGCAAAGAATAAAATTATCTTTACATCCATATAATTTTAAAGTGGTGTACAAACCAGGAAAGGAACTACTAAGAGCTGATCATTTAAGTAGGTCTTATATAAATAATAATAATTTAATGAGTATGAGAAAGAAATTAAGCTTGGCAAATTTTATCGTGCGATATTTTTTTTTAAGAGGAAACCTTATAACTAGTTGTAGATTCTTACAGTAAATTTGTTGAAATTAAAAAATTATATGATTCTGACAGCAATATGTACAATTAATAGTTTGAAAGAAATATTTGCAAGACATGGTATTCCTCAGATATTATACAGTGATTCTGGTTCTCAATTTAATAGTTTTGAATTTAAGAATTTTGTAAAAAAATTGGTGTTTTATACATAAAAAACAAGTCCAAAATACCATCAAAGTAACGGCTTAGCAGAAAGGTACATACAAACTGTTAAAAGGATTTTGAAAAAATTAATTGATGAAAACAAAGATATTTATATGGGTTTATTGATATATAGAAATACTCCAATATCAGATCAAGGAAAATCTCCTGCTGAGTTATTGTTTAATAGATCTGTAACTAGTACATTACCTAAATTTGAAAATAAAAAATTTAAAAATAATAATAGTAACTATAGACAGGAATTGCAAAGGAAACAATTTTTACAAGAGAAATATTATAATAAACATACTAGAAAGTTACCAGAAATAGATAGTGGGAAAGTTGTTAAAATTAAAGATGAGAATAGTTCAGGCCCACATAAAAGTGGTATAGTTTTAGGACAAGCACAAGCTCCAAGGTCTTATATTGTAAAAACTGAAGAAGGAGGATTAATTGTGAGAAATCGGAGAGATTTGATACCAAACGGAAAGTATTATGATAGAAGTAGGATTTATGAGGAAAGTGAGGAGAGTAGTGTAATTCATAATAACAATAACATTGAGAAAAATGTGAATGTTCCAAATAATTTAAATTGTCAAAGGTTAAATAATTCAAACGTTCAAAATAAATCAGACACTCTAGAATCAAATAGTAAGTATACAACTAGAAGTGGTAGAGAAATTAAAAGACCAAAACATTTGGCTGACTATTGTTAATTTAGAATATTAGTAGAATAATCGTTGGTATAAAATGCTTAAATCATTTAAGTAATATTGTAACTAATTAGTAACTTAATAATTCATTAACATTGTGTTAAAAAATTAATGTTTTGTAAGGATTAAATTTGTAAGACCTTTGTACTGTTTTGAGTTTGTGTTATTGTTATGTAACAAATTGTTATTGAAAATGTTGTACTTATAAAATACTGAAAAGAAGGGAGATGTTGTATATGGCTGTATGATACATATACATTTGCTTTTAGATTTAATATTTGGTATTAAAAAGATTATGTCTCTCTCTGGGTTCCTGTGAAATAAATAAAAGTTGATTTGAACAATTATAACAAGTTTTATTAAAATATAATAATGTTGGTGTAATGGTTTATAGTATATGCATGCAAAAGGAAAATGTCGCACTGGTGCGTCAAAAGTGAGGCGTTCAAATGCATTATACATCTTCTTATATATAAAAATGAATCGCAAAATGTGTTGGTAAGTGCATAATTCAACAACGCCTGGACCAATTTGGCCAATTCTTTTTTCACAATGTTCGTTGAAGTTCAAGGATGGTTTTCACGTCGAGAAAAATTCGAGTAATTATCGGAAAACCCCTAAAAACAGCCCATTTTTTTCCATACAAACGTTTTCTAACTAAAACGTACAGTCAATTTGAGCTTTATTGTTATAGTATAAAGTTCATATTGCAAGCACTCACTGTTGTCTAAGCATTGTAGGGGTGTGTGTCAATTTGCGCTTTATTAACGCTATATAAAAAAATAAAATCATATCTATCAAAACAGTATACATGTGTGCGTTAGGGCACAGAATACATCGTTGGAGGTTTTAATGTCACGTTCCAAAATTGAATAATCACAAAATGTAAATAGTTCATTTGGACATCATTTTGCAATTAATTTTTTTTTAATCACAACGCCCTACCACCGAGGTGACGGTTCTGTACATGAGACCCATGAGCCCTGACTATGAAATAAGTAGAAACAAAAAACTGTCACTTTACAAATCTTTTTGACAGGACGAAGTCTGTCGGCTAGTCTATACTAATATTATAAATAGGAAAGATTTGTTTGTTTGTTTGTTTGTAATGAATAGGCTCCGAAACTACTGGACCGATTTCAAAAATTCTTTCACCTTTGGAAAGCTACATTATCCCCGAGTAACATAGGCTACTTTTTATCCCGGAAAAATCGACAGATCCCACGGGATGCGCAATAAAGGCTTCGCTCAAAAACTACTGCACAGATTTTCATGCGGTTTTCATTAATAGATAGTGATTCTTGAGCAAGGTTTTGCGGTATTTTTTATCTCGAAAAAACGGAGAGTCCCACGGGAAGCGCGATAAAACCTTTGCACCATAAACCGACTTCCGCGCATATGTAGCCGTGAGCAAAAGCTATGACCCTTAACCCTCTATAGACCCAATCCCGAATTCCACGCAGGCAAAGCCGCGGGCAGAAAGCTAGTGTTCAATAAAATTGCCAATCTTACAGCACATCTGGCTGCCTGTCATGGGTAGACGGCATCCATTTTGCGATTCGTATTAGCGTAATATTGATACATATTTCCTTATGCCAACTGTGTGAGATAGACACACGCCACTGGTTTGTGGTTGTCATTTGCTACAATCACAAGTTATTTTTAGTTTATAATTGACGGAAACCTTTAATTTAATCAAATATGTTTTGAGAGTTTCCGGGGATAAATGCTTTCACAGGTAAACAAGCGATATTGTTACGTTTTTTTATATGTTGTATGTTTTACTTTGTTTTAGTCGTCATCTAAGAGGGCAATTCTGTTGTGATGTTGTTACGTATACACTTATTAAAATAATAACAACACCGTAAAAAAACAACATTTATTTGCTGAAAATATACTATGTATTTTGAGGTGTTACGTTTGGTTTGTCAATTTTGTATTCAATTACTGAATTTTCAATGAGTAAATGTCAAATACATTTCCAACAAAAAGTACGTTAGGACTCATAAAGTCATTTAACTCTTCGCGTATTTGAGAGCTGAAATCTAAGCTCAAAAGACCGAGGCCAACGTAGCAGGCGTCCCAGAGGAGTTTTTTTCAATTCCAAGCCACCTGTTGCCGCAAACGCGATGAGGCAAGACTAGAATCTTCAAACGACTCTATTAGACAAATAAAGGAAGCGATTTCATACTCTATGGCGAGCAGATTGACGTAATGTCGTGAAGTTATCATTTGATTCGGACATGATGACTCTCAAAATTCCCGTCGCTCTCAAAAGAATTTGCAGTGTATGGTAAGTTGGTTTATTATTTATTTATCAAACATATGATTTGTGGTGGTAATGATAAAGAATCACATCTGTAATCCTCACAAAAATCACAGGGTACTTTGCCATTTTGTGACTTAAGCTATAGACATAGTCCCAGTAATTTCGCTATTTTGTGGCTGACATGGTACCAAAGCAATTAATTGGTAATTAATTTGGTAAAATTATACAATGTAGGTGTTACCTGTGCATGCATGCATTTTGAAGGATCTTAATTTCAGACAACTCCTAAAATGCATCGTAAAACTGAAGGGAAGACCTCTCATTGTGCTAGTTCAAATGAAATTCCTTCTTTCCTCCTCAGGAGATACAGTCTTTAATATGAGTTGGTACAAGTAAAATAGACTCATATGTTCGCTTATTAGAAAGGCATATGTGATTGTATAATATATCATATATGGAGATTGTATGATGATATATCTCCATCTTACTTATTTCTGACTGTGGATTCAACACACCGTCTTCCACTGGAGTTTTTACTATATGTTTTGCACTTTGTTTATCTTAAATCTCTTAATGATAATAGATCTCGTTATATTACAGATGTTTTTAGTAAATATACACATAAAAAAGTCAAAGTTTTCAATAGTGCACAAGCTTTAAGCAACAGAGGAGTAAATTATACACTATGCAGTAAATTATAGAATTCTATAAAAATAAATTAACTTTGGTTAACGATTTAATTTGGTTTTGAAAAGTTTAGTTTCTTAGGTGCTGTTGTTTTGTTTCTACGCATGATAGAGTAGGTACATTTTAATTGTTAATTTAATAAAGAAGAATCAAAACAAGATTGTTTTTTTTTCTAATCAAATACGTTATACCCATTTATAAATGTAGAATAATTGATTAATATAATTTGTAGAATGTGTAACATTAAGCATGTTGCTAAGACATTTCGATGATTGTGTACTAATTTGTTTTTGTATATAACGCTTTCAGCTCTAAAGAAGCTACTTCAGGAGATGATAAACAGATGGAGAAACGTCACCAACACGTCATCAAGTTGGCCTCAATCCACATCACCCCATCACTTAAGCTGCTCTCATATCGCGTTTCTAAAAATTTCCTATATCTCAGCTTAGCAAAACGCAATACAGACCTATTGGAGTTCAATGAACTTTGTGAAAATGAATGCTAATAAATATAAACGCCACTTAAATGAAGAACTCATTGGAATGATTCAAATATATTCTATAAAATAAAACGAAATACGTCCAATTCCCAAATGAATAAGTAGATCCGTTAGATTTGTTTGTTATTTGTTCAACCAGACAAACTAGGTCTGTCCCGGTACCCGGTATGGGAGGACTTGGAAAAGTCAATTTGACGACGAAGAAATAATTTTAGGTCGCCCGAGAGAAATTTATTTTGATAACTGCCAAATCAAATCAATAGGGTCCCGTGCTTCAATATTATAATTTTGAGTTCACGATAACGACATAATAATATTTGATAAAGATTATTTGATTTATACAATCACTTTGCGTCTTTCGAATCATAACAGCTACTTATAACCTGGGTAGCAATATTGTGCTAATATATTTAGCAACAAAACACAATCTCTATAAATACAGTTTAAAAAATAAAAGTAAAAAAAAATGTTTAATACAAGCTTTTATTAAATGAGCTAAAAAGAACAAAATAAACTTTTACATATATAAGCTTGTCGCAAGATTTACTTATAGAATATTTTTAACGCTTAATTGTCAATCAATCAATTAATAAAAGCTTGCATTATAAATAATTGGTCCGCCATCTTGGGAAAGTCCGCCATATTGGATTAGGAATGACGTCACATTATTTATCGAGGTGTTCTTTGCATTTTGTAAGGGTGTATTAAAAATAATTGATCCGCCATCTTGGTAATGCCGCCATGTTAGATTTAGAATGACGTCACACACATGATCATGCATTGTCATCCGACTTACACGTGCAAAATTTCAGCTCAATCGGAGACCGGGAAGTGGATCAAATTAAGATTCCAAGATTTTCTTACATAGTTACAAATGAAGCTAATATAAAAGCTTGTAAAAAGGGGAATTATTTTGTATTGTATATCAAAATAAAACTTAGGCTTCCCATTCAAAGCGTACATAATACATTTCAGGAATAGTTATTATCTGGTCATTGTCATCTATACCTCCCTGGATGTTATTTATTTCTGAAATGTCTCGTAAAATACCCACTGATTGTTGAATGCATGTATGAGTCAATGGTCAAAAAGTCATATTTTGAGAATTTGACATAACCTAAAGAGTAAGTAAATTAAGCGAGGTTGGTGGTTTTCATACAATTTTGTCAGCAAAATATTTTTATCCTTGCGAGTATTAGTCTGATCTTATGTTAATAGTGTAATATTTTTATGTCTTTCGTTTAGTAAACGATGTATTGTCATTGTATATATACAATAGGGGATACTGATTCACCCCAAAGCATTTCTCCACTCAACAGCTGCTTAACAAGTTGTACTCTGTCGCAGACATCTCTTCAGCTAATTTCAGCTTCAGTAAAAATGCTATTTGTATTGTGATGTCCCAATTGTGTTCCCGAATATCTGTTTTGTTATCCGCGCCTTTTGTAAGTGTATTGTGATGTTATCGTTTGTGATTCGTATAAAAGCGTTGAACATTTGATTATGCCTCTGTATTTATTTCTTTGGAATCGGTGATCTTTTGACCTGAATACATATTGTGAGTTTTTTATCAAATCTCAGATAGAGTTTAATGATGTTAACAAAATTGAAACCGCGATAACTCGCCGTTCACTAAATGGACCTCCCAAAAAAGCAGAGCAATATTGGTGCGAAGGGAACAACATTCGTGTGGCATACGCCATACGCCTATCTGAAGCACTTTGGTACCCTCGGTGACGCAACTCACCGACAGCTCGTCACAAGCTGCTCTGGTGTGGACTAACTGCACTGAAACATTTATGGCATATATGGGGAATTAAATGCCCCACTAGCGGGCGATGAGGCCGTCACTTCCCAGCGCACAATTATTCGTCTTATATTTTCTACCATTATTCTTATATTTTCTTAACAATCAGAATATCTTTTCGTGACATATAGTCAATATTGTTGTACCTTGATAAAATATCAAGAATCAAAATCCGAATATAAGACGAAAGGGACAGCGCCAGAAGCAAGCACCGAGCACGCGATGAAAGATGAACCAAAGTTTTGATTGAGGGCGGGCAAACGAAACTTGCGCATTATGCTTCCACCTCACCTTTTATGATAATGCGAGCAACCATAACGTATTGTGTAGGTCTTATGTTATTTTCTGAAGTTTGAAGATAAACAAGAGGTTAGTGGGAAATGTGAAAGTCACGAAAAATCATTTGACTTCTCATTCGGGCGAGAGGCATCATTGAAGCTGGCACAAAATAACGTGTTTTTTTTCTTAACTTTTATATTTAAAGTGACTTGGAAATTTTTATGATTTATGAATAACTAGCTTTCTGCCGCGGCTTCGCCCGCGTGGATTTCGGGATTGGGTGTATAGAGGGTTAAGGGTCATAGCTTTTGCCCACGGCTACATATACGCGGAAGTCGGTTTATGGTGCGAAGATTTTTATCGCGCTCCCGTGGGACTATCCGTTTTTCCGAGATAAAAAATGCCGCAAAACTCCTCAAGAATCACTCTATCTATTGATGAAAACCGCATAAAAATCTGTGCAGTAGTTTTTGAGCGAAGCCTTTATTGCGCATCCCGTGGGATCTGTCGATTTTTCCGGGATAAAAAGTAGCCTATGTTACTCGGGGAGAATGTAGCTTTCCAAAGGTGAAAGAATTTTTTGAAATCGGTCCAGTAGTTTAAGCGTGAAGAGGTAACAAACAAACAAACAAACAAACAAATAAACAAACAAACAAACAAACACACTTTCGCATTTATAATATTAGTTGGGACTATCTGGTGCTCGCGACTTTGTTTGCATCTGAATATTTTTACAAATTTTAGTCTATGTGTTATTCTGATTAGTGATTGCAATCCGGCGTCATTTTCAGTCCGGCCGGATACGACCGGATTCCCATCTATCTGGCCGGATCCGGTCGGATCCAGCCGGATTGATTAAATCAAGATAATTTTCACTTTTTAGTAAAAAATAAGTGAGTTAATCAAGTGTCACTACACTTATATATAAGTAGTTTATAAAAAATAAATCACAAATATATAAAATGGACTTTATTTCCTATAACCAATGTTAAGAAAAATATACAACAAGAAAAATATGCAAAATTTAGTAGTGTAGGTAACTAGTAATAATTTTACGACGTAACGAGTAGCTCGTCTTTCTAGATTTCACTTTCACAGATAGATCAATGTATAAGTGACAATATTAATTATCAAGTGAATATAATAGCTAATAGATACAATTAACCTTACGTATTTTTTTTTATAGCATAGGGCAGCAAACGTAAGCGATAACCGTTGCCCATGGACACCCGCAACACCAGAAGAGTCACAGTCAGGATATTCCTCTTCTCCTTTCGGAGAAGGTAACTGTTTCGGGGAGCTTGTCCCCTTCCAGTGGTAGCACCCGCCAGCCGTTACTACGGCTGGGTCATTGGGTTGGTGACTTTACACCTGGTTTTCTTGTTAGGAGCTCAACCTTATAGGGTGCATCCTTCTGAATTTTTATACATATATATATCTATTTTATTTATTTGTTTATATGTATAGGTATAGTCTTTTGTTTGTCCCTTCTTGGGTTTTCAATTTATATATATTTATATCTATATATATATATATTATTTATATACTTTTGCATATATGGTTATTCTAGTGTTTATAATATATATTCGTTCTCTTTCGTCTTCATCCTCCGTTTTCAGGAGGAGGCTGCTTGGGTATGCTCTCCTATCGGGTGGCCTCGCATGATAGGGAGCGATATCTTTTATGTGGCTGTATTTTGAGCTGGCGGCCTTCCTTAACATATCTGTGGTCAGTCTTTTAATGTAGTCCTCCAGGGTGTCTATTTTAAGGTCCCGGGCGATTATGTCATTTCTGACGTAGCGTGGCGCTCCTACGATGGTACGGAGCGCCAGGGACTGCTGCGCAGCCAGCCTTCTGCGTGCACTCTTCCCTGTCAGCGCGTACCACGCTGGTGCAGCGTATGTCATCCTGGACCTGATGTATTGCTTGTAGATAGCTACTTTGATCTTAGTAGGCAGCTTGGACCGGATGATCGGTCGAAGGATGGCCCGCGTGGCACGCGTCTGGCTCACCTTCTCCTCCACATGCGGCGACATCGTTATAAGGCGATCTATAGTTACTCCCAGGTATTTTGCACGAGGCGTCCAGGGGATTTCATGGCCAAGAGTTGTAGCCTTGGTGGTAGTGTGGCAGCATTGCTTATGAGAATGGCCTGTGTCTTGGCGGGATTCGCCACCAGGCGCCAATGACACAGCCATTCTGGTAGCTTGTCCAGCATTCTCTGTAGCTTAGTCGCCGCATGTGCGGGTTTTATGGAGTTCGCCAGGAAGGCAGCGTCATCAGCATACAGGGCCATCATGACGTTCGTGTCCTCTGGTATGTCATTGGTGTACCACGAATATAGCGTCGGTGAGAGACACCCTCCTGTGGTACTCCAGCTAGTATGGGCCTCATTGTGGAGTTCGTTCCCTCTACTGTGGCATAGAAGCGGCGTTCCTGCAGGTAGGATCTTAGTACCTGTACAACTCTCCTCGGCAGCGTTGATGTGGAGAGTTTGTAGATCAGGCCTTCGTGCCAGACGCGGTCGAAGGCCTTCTCCATGTCGAGGAACGCCGCTGCCACGTGTTCCTTCTTATTGAAGGCCGCTGCTGCAAAGTGTAGGACCCTCATGACTTGGTGGGTTGTAGAGTGCCCCTCTCTAAACCCATACTGTTCTTCACGAGGGGGCAGGTGTGGGGCCATGGTGGTGAGGAGCAGCCTCTCCAGCACCTTTGCCATTGTCGGAGCAAAGTAATCGGGCGGTAGCTTGATGGCTGGGTGGTATCCTTGCCCGGTTTAGGTATCATTATTACTTTCCCTGTTTTCCAATTCCTGGGGAAGTAGCCAGTTCGTATCACTCCGTTGTATAACCGTGTCAGGGCGGCCACGGTTTTATGAGGGAGCCTCTTGAGAACCTCATTACTGATGAGGTCCAGCCAGGGGCCTTCTTAGGTGGTAGTCGGCTCAGCGTTCTCTTGACCTGCCCTGGGTTATACACAACTGGGTCTTCTGTGAGAAGAGTCACAGAAGAGTCACAGATGTGTTGCCGGCCTTTAAAAGGGAATAAGGGGGAGGGGGGGGGGGGTTGGGCCTCCGGTACCCTCACTCACTCGCCGAATCACAGCACATGCGCTGTTTTACGCCGGTTTCTCTGAGGCCGTGGTATCACTCCGGTCGAGCCGGCCCAACTCGTGCCGAAGCATGGTTCTCCCACGGTAAAAATTAACTGAAATGAGATCAAAATCAATATTACAGTATTTGAGAATGCTAACAAACAAGTCTTATAGGTATAAATACCTATAAGACTTGTTATGATTATGATAGATACCATCATGATTACTAACTGCTAGCACTGGATCCTGTCTTCGGATCCGGTTTATTGGTACCGGATCCGGTCTTCGTATCCGGTTTATTGGTACCGGATCCGGTAACCATTAAATGATGCCGGATCCGCCGGATTACCGGATCCATTTCTCCGGATTGCAATCCCTAATTCTGTTGTATAAGTTATATTATTGTAAGCTTATATTTAAATCAATTTAGTCGTTTTTACGCGAACGAGTGACAAACATCCATCCATACAAACTTTGGCGTGTATGAAATGTGATGTGATGAAAAAACCTTAATTATTATACGCAGTCATTGTGATGTAAATATGCAATTCTACTTCTCATGCTTGAGGTTATACCATGATGATAGATTGCGGATTTGACTACTGTCTCTTTTTTTTTTTGTGACATTTTCTTATAGATGGCTGCACACTGCACAGTATGGCGGTCGAATCGCGAAAGCGCACCTCGCCATGTGCCCCGTATGGGCCTAGAGACCTCGGAGGGGGGTTTTAGTGGGTAGGCCGGTCCTCTAAGACCGGAGAGCCCCACACACGGCCGCGCCTTGCCAGCGCGGTGTGTCATGGTGCATAAGGTAGCATTTCCCCCCTCAAAAAAAAAAGATGGCAGCACAGTGAGCCACGTGGCGGAACACAGTTGCACATTTGATTTTAAAAGGTGTAATAATTAGATATGACTTGGTTGGGATCAGTATTCAGTCAGTCGGGAAGAGTGCAAGTCGTAAAATGCACGCTAGTATTTAATTGCTTTAAATAAATAAACCGTCATTTTCTAGAGGCGTTTGATATTGTTGACAAAAAATATTAGTAAGGAAGTAAGCTACTCCTGAAATAAACACGCTATATGAATTTAGAAAAAGTGTTTTATACCATTTGCTGTAAGACTATCATGTAATTATTACTAGCTTTCCGCTTGCGGCTTTGCCCGCGTTAAGTCAAATTCTCCAACACAAACATATTATCAATATTTGTTGCAGTACAAATTATATTTTGTTCTTCGTCGTATCTTCTACCACGTCAGACCAAATCAAAACAATCTTTATTTAACATAGGCCTTTACAGACAATTATTGACGTCAAAAATATATTATATGAAGGCGCAGGCTGCATCGTTACGATAAATGCCTTAATTTGAATGGTGACTATGTAGAAAAGTAGTATTTGAGTGTGGCTTTCATCTGTATATAATAAAATTTGTTTCCTATACTTTATTTTTTATTCCAAAATGTAATCTACTTTCTGGATAGCCCTCGTATTTTAGGACACAAAGAGCTAATAACCATTTATATTGATAGGTACAAGGAAAACAAAAACAAAAGGGGGGGTCATTGGGGTCATGCTGCGCTGGTTCCAGGACTTAGGTGGAGTACTGATTGAACATAAATGATTCATTTATATATTTTGTCATCATACAGATTTTATGAAACAAATCATTCACCAAGGCAATGGAATATAAATAGGCTGCCTCATTCCGTGTGTGATAGTGCTTCTCTGGATGTCTTCAGGAAAAAAGGCAATATGTACGTGTATATGTACAAGTTATTATGTGTTAAGTTTTTCAAGTGTACAATAAACAATAAGTACAGTTCTTACGTACATGAATAAAATACCTACTTTTTATTTGTATCTATTGTTTTCAAAATTAAATTATAAGTTCTAGTCTTGACCACGACTATGTGTCCCCCCACTGGCGCCAAAGCTGGATCCGCCCTTGATTGAAGGTCTAATTTATTAAAGGTCTTATTTGCCAATACCAATTTGGGTCTTTACCATCAAAATAGCTAGCTGACTTTATCAGATTTTCCCGTGGAAAAAAAAATTGTGTTATAATCTCTGTGTCTTCTCCAAGCCTTAATCTATCGCTTTATCAAATTTTATTAAAATTGATTCAGTAGTTTCTGACCCTATTAAAACCTTTTTATTGTCTCTATAGGATAACATTTTTATAAACTCGTCGTATTAATTTATATATTACTAGCTTTCTGCCCGCAGCTTCGCCCGCGTGCATTTCGGGATTAGGTCTATAGAGGGTTAAGGGTCATAGATTTTGCCCACGGCTACATATGCGCGGAAGTCGGTTTATGGCGCGAAGCCTTTATTGCGCATCCCGTGGGATCTGTCGATTTTTCCGGGATAAAAAGTAGCCTATGTTACTCTTCATCCCTTCAACTATCTCCACGTAAAAAATCACGTCAATCCGTCGCTCCGTTTTGCGTCCGTCTTTCACGGAAAAATAGACAGACACACTTTCCCATTTATAATATTTATATGGATTTATATCTAATATAAACTCTTAAAATGAGTATGTAACTTGTAGCTGTAAAATGGCGTACTTTCCATATAAATGAATATATTTTAATAATTAAATGCCTACTAATATTAGAAATACGCAAGTTTGTAAAAATATGTCGATAAGTGTCAAGTAAGTAGGAAAAAATCTGTGGAGACGAAGTCGCGGGCAGTTACAAAGAATTAAATATATCTTGCACTCACAAGAATTAAACTTTTTTTTTTAGAGGGGAAATACACCTTATGCACCGTGACACCGCGATGGCTAGGCGCGGCTGTGTGTGGGGCTCTCCGATCTGGGAGGACCGGCCTACCCACTAAAACCCCCCTGAGTTCTCTAGGCCCATGCGGGGCACATGGCGATGTGAGCCTTCCCGATTCTACCGCCATCACAAGAATTAACCTAACCCAAAGTAAGGCTTGTGTTATGGGATCTAGAGTAACGGAGAGGTATACTACATATATTATACATATATATTCCAAAACTTCGACTTAAGTAATTCTTTTGTAGGACTGTATAAAAATATTCAATAAGTTACCAGTAGGTCAGATTGAATTACCATTGTACAAATTCAAAATGTACACCAAATCCTGTTTAATGAAAAAAGGCTATTACAAAATTGAAGACTTTTTAAATGATAATAATTGTTGTTTTATAATCTATCTTTTTTGTTATGTTTGCCTGCACATACGCTTCTGATCAACAGAAGTTTAGCTCGAAGTCCTTTGACAATTTACGACAACGTATAGGCTACAAAAAACTAGAGGTGCGTTTGTGGGGAATTGTACGAGTATAAATTTTTCCACATACCTAGTCCAAGTCCAAGAGATCCAAGACATAGTAGCTGAATTGCCTTTTCTAAGTTCAAGATACATGTTAAATAAACGCTAATGAGTAAGGGCTATTTATAAAGTCAATGATTATTTAAATGATTGCAATGCTTGGTGTTGATTGGAAGATATTACATTCTAAATTGTAAATATTTGTTTTCTCGTATAAATTGTAAAAACATATGTACATTGTATGATAACGACATAATTTATTGTAAATGTTGTTATTACTTTTGATAAAGCTGATAAGTCTTGCTCCCATTCTTTTTATCAGCTAAAAAATACGTCCTGAATGGGTGGTAGGGGAAAAAAATTGGACGATTCAAAAGAGCTTTCTATAAAGTTATATTTGAATAAAGTTAATTTTTGATTTTGATTTTGATATATAAATATTTTTTGTAGAAATTTATATTACCAACCATGACTAAGGCATAAATGCTGGCATCCATAACACCAACATTTGTTCTCACCGGGCCCTCAGAGATGACGACACCATGAAACTAGTGGACTAATCACTGGGCTACAGATACGGCTATGGTTCATAATACAGTACGAAAAAAAGAATGTAATTTGTTTTCAGGTAGATTTTCCCGTCCGCTTAACTCTGTCGCAAAACTTCATAGTTGGACTAAGCCATTTGTATTTGAGAAACTTCTAGAAAATAAATTGTCAGAGAACACAGCGAGTGCTTTGCTTTCGCTTGGTAAACATATGTTTTGCCACAAATTTACACTAACACAAGCTGTGTCCGTAAATGAGAAAACACGATAATGTTTTGCATTGCGATAGTAAAGTAAATAATATTATTGTTTCAGGGATATATTGCGTACTGAGTTTGTTTAATAAAAGTATGGCTCGATGTTTCATTTTCATTATTGAAATGATCACAGAATCCTATAACTAACAACCCCTTAAATATATAGCCTATTTGGTCCATGTAGGTTAATCTAGGTCCTCCCCTACTAACTGACTCACTCATATTACTACTGGAATTGGGAACTTTCGAAATTCAATATTTTGCTTCGCTGTGGAATACATTGAAATTATCTTGCAATGATTGATGGTTTTTTTGATGGATTGAACAACAAAGAAGTGCCAAGATTAACTGTTTGATAAATCGGTCTATTATCATTCTGTCACAATATACACTTCTCATCAAAAAAATCGAAACACTTCCGTTTTCATTGTTTCTGTCCGAATTTAACACAAAAAAGAATTCATACGATGAAAAAAAAACCATAAATGTATAGCTGGCAGTGTGGCCATTACAGTAATAAGCGAAAATTCTAAATTCAAAATTAGAATTTCATTTGTTTATCTTATAAACGAAATGAATCACTGTTTTGAGACAAATGTGTGTGTTAGGGTTGGAGTACATTTAGCGTTTAAAAACTAAAAATTGGCGCCTATCCTTAAACTTTTTGTTTTTTATTTCAATACTGTGACTTTGGGACGTCTGAAAAAAGGTTATTTTTCTAAAACGTATGGATACTTCGCCCACAGAAGCCGCCCAAGTTGTGGCATTGCTGGATTCTGGCCTTAGTCAGCGTGTTGTGGCTGCAAGACTGCATCTAAGCCTGTCATCTGTTCATAGAGTCTATAAACGTTATCGGGAGACTGGTTTGTTCACGCGCCGTTCAGGATCTGGCAGGAATCGGGTCACTTCTGAGCGAGATGATCGATTTATTGTAACAACTTCTTTTAGAAATCGACGCCTTAACGCTTTTCAACTGTAGCAGCGGCTTCGTGTTGTACGAAGGGTGGCTGTAAGTGACTCTACAATAGAACGCTATGCAGAATGCTGCATTGAAGAAAAGGTCAGCTATGGTGGCGGTTCGTGGACGGTTTGGGGAGGAATCAGTGCCGACGGTAAGACAGAGCTTGCTTTTGTGTCTGGGCCACGTCTGCCTGCACTAAACTGTCATTGGTACGTCGAAGAGTGTCTCGAGCCTCATGTGATGCCCTATGCACATTTTATTGGCAACGGCTTCATATTCATGCACGACAATGCTAGGGCTCACACCGCGGGCGTCGTTCGAGATTATCTAACGAAGTCGATATCTCTATTATGGAATAGCCAGCAAGAAGCCCGGACATGAATCCCATTGAACATCTGTGGGATGAATTAAAGAGATGAATTCGAGCAAGAGATCCTGCCCCAGAAACACTTAGCCAGCTGCAAGATGCAATCCAAGAGGAATAGGACAATATACCACAGCATGTGATCGTGACTCTCATCCGATTGATGAAGAACCGTATGGAAGCAGTAATTAGAGCTCGGGGAGGGAATACAAGTTATTAAATTAACGTTTTTTAGCTTTTTTTTCATTTACGTGTGTTGTTTTATCCATTTCCTTTATACTCCATACGGAATAAAAATGACTCATTTAACAAAATACGAAACCTATGAAAAATTCATTTAAATTTAGAACATTAACATTAAGATTTGATAAGCTCATATTACTCACTATTAAACGACATTTAACATTTATTCCTAAATGTACACATTTTTCTGATAATCCTGACAAAACGTAAACTTGCAAGGTGTTTCGATTTTTTTGATGAGAAGTGTATATTTTTTTATAGTAAATTGGAGTATTTGCCATGAATGTTATGTCCATTGATATTGGCTTAGATACATACTGCAACACTCTGAAAAGGAATTGTGATCGCTTTCCTTTGGATGTCCTTTGAGAGTGGAATTTCTGAATGAAGCTCATCAACCAAGAATATGAATGAAGTTCAAAGAATTTAGATACTGATGTCTTTGTTTTCGTTCTGCATGATTCCGATAGGGATAATGGAGAGAGAAAAAGTTTTGCCCGTTGTTTGACCACGCTTCTCCATGAGAACATGTTGGGGTGTTTCCTCTACCTCCATGCATCCTCTGCATAGAGTGTTGTCCGTCACATCTATTGTGAATAGGTGATTATTAAGGGGACAATATCCGGTCAGGGCACCAGAAACAGATGTCCACAACACCAGGGGACTTACAGTTGATAATGACAACTGATTAATGATACAAAGTGTTTAATCCAGTACACGTTCTATTCGTTGAATTTATGCGAGTAAGCCGGAAACTCAATAGAGAATCTCACATCCTCAGCATCATACCAATTAAGCAGGAAACTTCGCGAATGTCAAACTTGATGGAGAAGTTTGTCCTCACGTACAATTATTGCATTAATATTCCAAAGTACACGGGGGAGACCCGGCGAACTAAGCGCTAGTTAAAGTTTTCTAAGAAACGCGTCTCTGAACAGAAATTTAATTGTTTCGAATGTAGGACTCATCCGCGTCTTGTAAGATAAGACGTGTTGGGTTTTTTTTAATGAACCGGCGTAATTTTGGGTGGAAATGTTGTTGCAATTAATCGGAACGTTATTTCATCTTATGTAGCTAGTTGACATTCTTATAAGTTTTCCATTTCAAAGCGTTGGCTTCCGCACAATCGAAAGAATGCATAAATCTATTGCACAAATAATAATTTATGCAAGGCAAAGGAAAGTGCATTAATATATTTAAGAAAAGTGAATATTTTACCATAGAAGCCTGTTATATGTCATATGTAAGTAGATGTTATTGTGTTATTTTATGTATTTTGAAATGAGGAGATAAAAAATTACACTTTCATGATGGTTCTCTGATAGGTTCTGCTAATTTCCGAATTCACTGTCTTTACTTCATCTATTCCTTTCTATCTTTTGTCATCCTTTCACTGACTGTATTTTTGTTTTCACGCAATCCATCCAGTCTGTCCATATTTAGATTATTATATATATATATATTTAGATATTTAGACTCATATTTGATCACTATATTCAACTGTAGGTATCATCCAGATGAATAGTTTAATATATATAATATTTAGATACATATCGTATATTATTTTTTAATAATAACCTGGCCTGACTTCGCACGGATGGGAAATTGATGTTTTCCCGCAGTAAATAAAATCTGTAGAGAGGTCAATTCTGTAAATGAAATATATTTCCAAAATAACTATCAGGGGGGGATTAGGGATCGATATTGATGCCAAAAATGCAAAGTAAAATTTTTGTCTGTCTGTATAACCGTTATAGAAACAAAAACCTCTACGGATTTTGACAAAACTTGGTACAATTAATTTTCATACTCCTGAGATGGTTATAGTATATTTTTCATCACGTTACAATCAATAGGATCAAAGCAGTCAAAGGAAATTTTGGGAAAACGGAAAAAGTTACTCCATTTTTTAAGCTTCCGTCGCGTGTGCAACCTTAATGGTTAAAGCTACACAGAAATCATGTATGACGGAAATGTTCTCCTTAAAATTATATCGAATATATCCCATGATAGCATATATCTATCTTTTATGTTTGACTCACAATAACACGTGGAACTCCCGAGCTTAGCAGTTCGAAGCTTTCTGATTATATTTGTCTACTCTTACGTTTATAACACTCTCAGTCATTAAAAATGCTACCTAAAATTACGATTCCACGCGGATGAAGTTGTGGGCACAGTTAGTTGGAAATATATATTTTTCCATGGTAAACATTATATTATATCGTGTATTAATCTGGAATAATGAAGCCTTCTAGTGGTCAACAAAATTGAAATCGGTCCGCAAGTCAGCGAGTTTTCCCATACGAAAGAAATTACTGACAAACAGTAGATAGGAAGCATAGCATGCTGTATATTTGAAGCAGACTGGCAAATATACAGAAGTAGCAGCGGACAAACAGGCCACTGCAGGCACGCAGTAGCAGCAGTACCTAGCAGTAGTCGCAGTGGCAGCAGTAGGGGCCTCATAATCCTAACTTACTAATATTATTAATGCGAACGTTTTTGAGGATGAATGTTTATTACTATTTCACGTAAAAACCACTAAGTGAATATGGATAAAATTTTACAATAATGTAGCTTATATTTCAGAATAATACATAGGTGATAATTTATAAAGATACTAGAACGAAGTTGCAGGCGGCCTGCAACTTCGTCTGCTCATAGGTTTGCCAGGTTACCAAACCTAATAGCCGGACAGACCAGCCAGTTTGGCCGGACATTTGGGTAGGAAGGCCGGACACCCTATACATTATTGAGGACTTTGTCTCAGTATTAATCGGTACGACATAAAAATTGTATGTAAAATCAAGATTTTTTGATTATTATCATAAATCTTTTTAAATTGTAGAGGAATAAAAAGAAAACGAGAGACAAATCAGTCTTAAGTAAGTACTTTATTATTAATCAGTCAGTCATCAGTTAAAATTAAATTCTAGATATTTCAACATTTATCAACATACTCGTATGTAACTGCGCTCGCGCACTCTCGTTTACAAAATACTTCGGCCTGCGTGAGCGAACGTCAGTCTACTTGCGAATTGTAAAGAGCCTAACAAAAGCTGGACACTCCGGACACAGTCTATTTTGGCCGGACACGCAATCAAAAAGTCTACCTATGTCCGGCTTTATCCGGACGCCTGGCAACGCTATCTGCACAGATGTTAAACTTTTTCCTACTTGACACTTATCGTCAAACTCGTATTTCGGACAGTTTATACAATATTTTTCCAAATTGTAGCCTATGTGTGATACTACTATATTATTGTAAAGTTAAAAAAAAAATCATTAAGTTGTTTTCTACGTGAAAGAGTAATTAACCACCATTTATACTTACAAACTTTCGCGTTTATAATTATTTTTTGTTTTTTTTTTTTATTTAAAAAAACGTCGCCCTACACTAGGATTTTTATCGAGGGAGCGGAGGCTTGGGTTTCCGGAAGTAGCTTGGCGTTTCCGGGGGCTGTACATGCCTGAGGAAGACCATTCCTGAGGTCTTAAGTAGATAGGCCTCCCCCTTCTGGGGAGGAGAGCCCCACATAACCGCCGGCTCGCCACAGCCGGGGTATCAAAATCAAAATCAAAATCAAAATAATCTTTATTCAACATAGACCTTTACAGGCACTTATTGACGTCAACAGACAAAACAAAAAAAACAAAGCTTAAAAAAAACAAAAACCTTGTCCGTACGTACGAATAAGGAAAAAAAAGAAAAAAGAGGCAGGCAGAAGAACAGGCAAAAAACTCTGAAGGTCTATTTTTTATCTCCTCTTTTCAATGTTAATAGTTGTAATAATATAATATAAAAATACAATATAATATAAGATACAATCATACCTAATACGATTACAGTCGTATGTATGTTTACATACACATATAAAAATAATACAATATTATAAATAATGTTGTTACCAAACATGGCTCTATGAATAGTGTCCCTATTCCCAAATACTGTGATCATTTAGATAGTCACTTACTTTATAATAACCTTTACTCATAAGTGTCTTTTTGATATGGATTTTAAATTTATATAAAGGCAAATCAATGACACTTTGCGGAAGTTTGTTAAACATAGATATACATTTCCCCAAGAACGAACAGCTAGTTTTATGGAGTCTGAAGATTGGAACGGCAAGTTTATTTTTGTTTCTAGAGTTTATTTTTGTTTCTAGTGCAACTTAATGCATTTTACTCGGGGGAACAAAACAAAAAAAAATTAAAAAAATAACAAAAAGGCCTTCACGTTTGTGCATGAGTGATGATTTAACCACCATATACAACCCAGATAAACACCGACTCTCTGGGTTTGTAATTCAATACATTTTTAAGTGAAAAAAAGGTATGCAGAGATAGGTGTCTCCAGACAATACGTGCCGTATCCAGAAGCACCGCTTTCTGTACTAGTCCTTAATCCATTCATCAAACAAGAGCCTCTTAATATGTTGATCGAGGTTCTTCGCTAGCAAGTCATTCGCAGATATATCTATCGGAAACAATGGACTTCGAATTAACATCCATAATCATTTTGGCCCAGGGAATAATTTTTCAACTTGATACGACATATTTAGTCTCAATACTAAGTACTTATTTTATTAATTTTTTTATTAACAGTTTACTTAAAGACTACACATAAAATAACTAATCATTCCCCAATAAAGCAGTGCGAGATTTGTAGCTTACTTAACGATTTATATAATCAAAGAATAGGTTAACAAACAACGACTCCCCAAGCTTCCCTGGACCAGAAAAAGTTAGACATACATAATGCAAGAGAGAAAATTTATTGCAACAAATTCATCGCCGCTCTCTCTAAGAGTTTACGAGTAAAATCCCAACCGTTGCAGCGTCTCACTGAAATAACGAGAAGCCGTTAAAACTTCAGCGCGGTCGCCGAAATAATTGTTTTTTGTTCCTCCAAGTTGGATCGTCATAAACATAGCCGTGATAAATGCTTAACGGGCATCGGAGTTTCTGGTCTGAAAGCATAGTTTATATACAACTAGTGGTTCTGCACAGATTGTAGATTTTTTCGTACTTACTTGATACTTTTTTTTTGTTCCCTGAGGAAAATGCATTAAATTGCATACCCCGGCTGTGGCGAGCCGGCGGTTATGTGAGGCTCTCCTCCCCAGAAGGGGGAGGCCTACCCACTAAAAACCTCAGGGATGGCCTTCCTCAGGCATGTAGGGAGCCCCCGGGAACATTAAGCCACTTCCGGGAACCCCCAGCCTCCGCTCCCCTGCCTAGAGGGGAGCCCTCCTCGGGGGAAGCTACACTACCTCCCCCGGTCTCCTCCACCGACGACGCCCCCCGGCCACGGAAGGGGCGTGGTCCATCCCGGGTCGCCGTAGCAGTCGCGACTTCCTCGCGCCCGCCGGCGACCCGTGGTGGCGCCGCAGCTGTGCTACCGAGCCCGGCGCCGCGTTCTTCGAGCGGAATCGGCCATCTCCCGACCCTGCTCGGCGGCCTCCTTCTGGAGCATCATTGCTTCACAGAAGGAGGCCACAGCCCTCCAACCTCCCTCGTCCGCCAGCATTGCCGCAATCAATGCCGGCGGAAACAGATCTCGCCCGATCTCTGCGACCAAGACTCGGCGCTCGGAGGCCCACGCGGGGCACTCCGCCAGCGTGTGCTGGGCCGAGTCGAGGTCGGATGCGCAGTGGTGACAATGTGTCGATCCCTCCCGTCCTATTCGACACAGATACTTACCGAAGCAGCCGTGCCCGGACTTACTTGACTATAGTCATATATTGGACCATTCACACAATCCCGTTCAGCGCAGTGCTCGAGTAATCGGCTTCTACGCAACGAGTCGCGGATTCAAATCCAGCACGGGACAGATATTTTGTATGACCTACAAAAATTTGTCCCGGTCTGGATGTTTGTGCATGTGAGATTTCTATGTTTGTGACTACCCTCGACTAAACTCGAGAAGTATGTCGTTGTTTTTATCTTCCACTCAGACGAACAAATTATTGCACGAACACTGTTTTCGATCGTTCATGTTCTTTTTATAACAATAATTTCTGTCGTGGATCTGTCGATCTTTTTTTTGTTAAATATTAATAAGTATAAGAGCAGTATTCGTGCTATTATCCGTGACCTATAGCGCTCCATGTTTGTTGTTTTATATACGATTTTATTTCTTAAAATGTTCAGCGATCTACTTTAAACATGTTTTAGTAATTAGGTGGAAAGTTCACTGGTGTATGATAAATAATTTTATGTATAACCCTTAAGTAAAATATTGACTTTTTGTTTCCCAAATATATATAAATAAATAAATAAATATACATGTTAAAATGTAACATATATTTATTGTATTATATTGAAATGTTATTTCTATTTCAAATTTGGAAAACAGTATATTATGAATAATTTATGTATTTTAATTTTTTTTCTCCGCAGATGTATTCCATAGTTCTTTTACGCAACTTATTAATACAGCATTCGTAATTTGTAAATTTTATAGACATCAGATAATAATAAATCTAGAAAGTTCGTTATTAAAGAGGTCATATAACATAGACTAAATAAAAAGACGGTTCTTAGTCTTGAAGTTCTAATTGAACAGTTTACTTAATTGCGTGATTTTATCATCTATTTCTTTTTCTTTTATTTAGTAACTAGCGACCCGCCCCGGCTTCGCACGGGTGCAGTGAAAAAATGGTTATGGTGGGTTATCCCTAAGAGATAGACATATACCATCGCGGACTTTTTTGTGGATTTTTGTAAGTTGTACAATATATTATTTTGTAAGTACATTATTTTGGTCTATCTCGTAGGGTTCAGCCAGCGTTTGCAATACAAGCGCAAAAAAACGTGCTTATTTACGACATCACATTAGAAACCTTTAAATTTATCAGTGTTTCTCTACTATATTATGCATTTATTATACATACAAACCTTCCTTAAGAATCACTCTATCTATTAAAAAAACCGCGTCAAAATCCGTTGCGTAGTTTTAAAGATCTAAGCATACATACGGACATACAGCGAAAGCGACTTTGTTTTATACTATGTATTGATTGATAAATTAGGAACCTTTTTTACAAACGAGATTTGTAATTATTATATAGTTATGTCCACGCTTATTTGACAATCCCGAATAAGACGCTTAAGTGGATTGTCACCAACGTTCGAGGACAATTTAAAGTTCAGACTGAGAGTGGAGTGTCCACAGATTGCTAAGTTATATGGGAACTTTGCAGCCATAAAATATAAATGAAGCTCGCGAGCCAACGAAACGGAGAGCGCTGAGCTTTAACAAGCTCTAAGATAACTTAACAACATGAATTTAAAATTTTTTCGAAGTAATTTTTGTTATGGAGACGAGAATATTTAAAATGTACGATCTAAGTCGTATTCTAAAATCAAATTTAAATTCAAATCTTCGCTTGAGCAAAGCTTTCGCTTAGAAAGAGACGATACTATATATAACTGTAGTCAAGCAGAGATTTGAATTTTATTTTAAAATTCGATCCTTTATTATTCTCTTCACAATGACAGATAATATTCATTTCAACTGAAAGGCTTATATAAGGCTGAAGGGATATTCATTCCACCTTATTTTTTAAAATTCGAACTTTGTTATTCTCTTCATAATCACAAATGATATTCATTCCAACTGAAAGGCGTATATAAGGCTGAAGGGATATTCATTCCAAGTGATCTCCACCTTATTTTTTAAAATTCGAACTTTATTATTCTCGTTCATAATTACAAATGATATTCATTCCAACTGAAAGGCGTATATAAGGCTGAAGGGATATTCATTCCAAGTGATCTCCACCTTATTTTTTAAAATTCGAACTTTGTTATTCTCTTCATAATAACAGATGATATTTATATTAACTGAAAGGCTTATATAAGGCTGAATCTCATCCAATCTCATTCCAAGTGATCTTCACCTTATTTTTTCTTAGACGTGAGTGGATCCTACTTTTTTTTTGAGGGGAAATGCTCCTTTGTGGGGCTCTCCGGTCTGAGAGGACCGGCCTACCTACTAAAACCCTCAGTGTTCTCTAGGCCCATGCATATGGCATATGGCGGTGTACGCTTTCGCGATTCTACTCCCATGTGCTCCGGGGCCGGCTCGACCTAGACTGGTCGAGTCAACGCCAAGGGAGGGACTGTCAGAACATTTGGACAGTCCCCCAGACGGAGAGACATCACCACGGCGTACGATAGCCAGTCGCGCACGCAGCCTCGTGGTAACTATAGGTCTAACGTATCGTGCTCAAGAACTTCATTCCTTTGGATACATGACCCTATACTTTGCTAGTATTAAGTAACCAATTCAAGTGAGTTTTGTCTCCTGCAAACTAGAGTGCAGTGTCACAAAAGGAGTCTCCATACTCTCATTTTATTTTTAGCAGACTCTACTTAATTCTATATGTCTGATATTCGTCTGTCACGGCACCTCATGCTAGGTGGGTAGGGGAACTTGAATTTAGTGTATTTTAATGACAGCAAACTAAAACTTCTCTGGCTAGAACTTGCCTCTTCCGTGTGTAAGAGAGTAGTAAAAAGTTATATCGTTGACGACCTTTGACCACGCTCTTCTTCGCATGTTCTTGTTTGAAGCGATTCAATTTTCATCGCCAGTCTATCAATATCTTTGATATTGGCTTCATGACGTTGTAAGAATGAATAGTAAATTAGGATACAGATCACTAGGTTTTTTTGATGCACTTATGTGATACCCTTATGCCGTAACTACTGACACAACTACTGGCATTGACATTCAGTTGAGTCTTGATTATAGGTACTGATATCCAGTTATGTCGTAACTACTGATGTTATGAGTACTGATATCTAGTTACGTTGTAACTACTGATATTATAGGTACTAATATCCAGTTACGTCGTAACTACTGATGCTATTGGTACTGATATCAATTTACGTCGTAACTAGTGATATTATAGGTACTGATATCCAGTTATGTCGTAACTACTGATATTATAGGTACTGATATCCAGTTATGTCGTAACTACTGATGTTATGAGTACCGATATCTAGTTACGTTGTAACTACTGATATTATAGGTACTAATATCCAGTTACGTCGTAACTACTGATGCTATTGGTACTGATATCAATTTACGTCGTAACTAGTGATATTATAGGTACTGATATCCAGTTATGTCGTAACTACTGATATTATAGGTAGTGATATCCTGTTACGTCGTAGCTACTGATATTATAGGTACTGATATCCAATTACGTCGTTTTTGATGTGCAAGTGTAAAATTTGACGTGTCGGTGACCGTACATTGATGTTAAATTAAAACAATATGAGGGTAAAAAGGGAAGTAATAAAGGGGCTAGTCTGACAGTGTTAAAGCACAGGCTAAGATATCGTGAGGTTCGCGTGCCGCAGCCCCATGTATTAGAACGCCGATAAGCTTGCTTAGAAATCCTCTGAAATAACTTCTAAGCTTATTTGTGAGTCATTAAAAGTCCTTGTTTAGCTAAAAATAAAATAATTTTAAAAAGTATTTTATGTACATGTTTTTAAAGAATTATGTTTGAGCTAGAGTTCGACAACTGTTGTCAAAAATATATCTGTAGCTTTCCTCTTGAAATTAGATTCCGATACCAAGGAATTTTGAATCGTTTCGTACTCTGACAGTAGCTATAATTTGAATTTGGAATTGGAGTGAACTAAAATTCTCTTGGTTTTGACAGTTGTTTTTGCAATTGTTTCAGAATTGTTTTTAAATTTGTTTCAAGTGCTAGGTCTACTGCATAATGTTTTTATTTTGTGAGCAGGTAAAGGAATCCTAAAGAATAAATCAGAATTTAATAACGCAAATGAAAAGTTTGTGTAAAAAAGTTGGGCATCCGATGTAACAAATTTTTTTTTATACAATTTCAAAGTTAGTCCTTTAGTAAAATATGAACGTAGTCGTGAAGAAAAAACCTATACAACAATGAATATGACAAAATGTTAGCTTCATATAAAATATAAATGGCTCCAGTTTATTATTTAAATTGACAATTCTGTAAAATATTAATTAGTCTGAATATACAACTGCTTTTCAGTTGCATATCTCTACAAATAGCGCGTTACGAGTAGATCGTGAGTATGAGTTGGATGTTTGTTGAAATGAATATTAGAGCGTAAAATGAATGAATGGATTTTAATGAAACTTTACAATAATATAGCTTATACATCAGATTAATAAATAGGCTATAATTTATAGATATATTATGTAAATTTTCAAAATATGACAATAAGTGTCCTGCGCAGATGAAGTGAGGGTAGAACTTGTGTAGAGATATTTCAATTTCTGCGCGTCGTCGCCGCAATTTGGACCGACTAGACGCGAGGGTAGTTGAACTCCCGCAATATTGAAACGTATCACAGAAATGTTCTCAGTCTAAGCTTCTCACGTTTTCGCTAATAAGCTTATTCGAGAAATATTTGTGCAACTTCGAGGTACGCTTACGTGAAATTCCTAAATTGAAAATGTCAATGAGCACGCAACATAAAATACATTTGTTTTAAAAATTTGTTTCCGATTCGAGGAGACGATATAAAAAATAATAATAATAAATATTTGTGCACCACGATATACATTTACGTGCAATTCTCGACTTGAAAATGTCAATGAAATTTTAGTTATTATATAGTTTATTTTTGTTTTGTTGCGTATATTTGCTTATTTTTTGGATTTTTCGTGAATCTGATGTATAATTAGTTACTCAGCGTGATATTGAGTTATTCTTCTATTTGTCAGGCTTTTCAGGGTTCAGGATTTTCTCATAGATGAAGAAGATTTGAAGCAATTCAATCCACATAATTAAATCTATAATACAGAAATTTGCCCCTAACCTTGCACTGATTTTTTATAAATATATTGGATAAAGGTGTCTTCCCTAATCAAATGAAGAATAGCAAGTTAATACCGCTACTTAAATCTGGTAATAAAACAGACCGTTCTAATAACAGAACTATTTCTATTATACCTGCACTTAGTAAAATTTCTGAAAATGTAATTTCTAGTCAATTAGCAAGTTATTCCGCGTTTACAAAATTTTACATACAAAATACAATACCAATAGGGTTAAACTAAAGGTCGAAGCACTACAGATGCTTCATTGCACTATTTAAGCTTGTTTTTGGGGATGAGGAGTGAAAAGAGGATGTAATCGGTATAGGTATTCTGTGACCTGTGAAAGGCTTTTGACTGCGTTAATCATCGCACTATTTTGAAAAAACTCCGACGTTATGGTGTCTCTTGTGAAGCGGGTAGCCTAGATGAGTCTTATTTATCAAATAGAATTCAGAAAGTTGTCTTTAAGTGCACTGAATCTGCTGGTGCACATATAATTATGGGAGTGCCCCAAGGACCAATATTGGGACAATTGCATTTCGTGATTTATATAAATGATCTTCCCATACTTCACTCATTTAATGATGATAGAGGAAGTAAAAATATTGACGTTGTGAATAGTACACTTTCTGAAGTAAACTGGTTCAACTCGATTAATTTGTCGCTCAACCCCAAAAAAAACAAATTGTTTAAATTTTTATTACCAATTATTAGGACTGTAGGTACAGTTACGAAAATAAATATTGAAATTGTCAAATTTATATAATACAATACTAAGTTTTTGGGCTTGACGCTAGATTGACGATTGCGACTAGATCCTCATATTGATATCTTATCGAATAGACTTGGTTCTGTCTGCATATGCAGTAAAAAAGTGAGACAACTTACTGATGTTAAAACGGTGAGAATTATTTATTTTAGTTATTTTTATGGTGTCATGTCATAAGGACAATTATTGTAGGGTTCCACTGGGAACATAGATAAACATTTAATACTACATAAAATAGCACGCTAGAGTATATAAATTAAAATTAAGGGAATCCTCTCAAGGACATATTTAAAGAAAAAAGTATATTGACCTTGGCATGTCAATTTATTTATTTTAATTTATGTTCATATGAATCATAATAATTTTACCAAAAAATATAAAATTAAAAACGAAAAATAAGAAATTAGAAAAAAGAGAATAAAAACCTAGCGGCTCTTTTATGGGGAATGCATAGCTTTTTACATCAAAGTTTGACAAAGTGTTACCGATGTGCCGTTTCACAAATTTTAATTACTTGGTTAATATATCTTGTGAAAAAAGGTTATTATACAAACAACCATGCTTGGGTTTAATTTTAATAACACAATAGTTACGTTGCAATATATTTTGACTAATATATATTGAATAACATAATGAAACTATAGCCATTATACATAGAATGGGAATTTCTTTAAACTGTAAAGGAAGTTACAACTATTGAGTTATTAAAATCAGACCCCAGCATTATTGTCATTTAAATAACCTAACTACCTATTTTAATAAGAATGCATTCTTTGTCGACAGCCGCTCATTAAAAGTTTCCTTAAAATGTAGAGTTAACATGTTCAGTTAAAATTAAAAAAACGTAAACCACACTTCAGCCTCCTCATCATCAATCCTTGAGCTTCGGCAGTCTACTAATTATGTAGACGCTGCAACAACAAATTACATAGATACAGTAAGTAGGATCGAGCTGCCTTAAGAGCTACGAGCACATACTACGCTTAGGAGTAGTGCTAAAGTTGTCGCACATCAGTACGGGGGCATGTGTTTGTATTCGCTTGAAGTCATTATAGACTACTAGCCTTTGCCCGCGACTTCGTTCGCGTGGACTTCAGGTTCGTCCCGTCTAGTCTAGTAATAAGTAAGAAATACGGTAACTAAGCACTGCAGAGCCCTAATCATAGGCCTATAGGTAGCTACTGCAGTATGCCAAACTACATTTAACGATCTTTTTCCTTCAGCATAAACATGCAGATTCTTCTTCCCCACTTCTTCCCCACCGCAACTACCCCGCTCCCCCCACGCCCCGTTCGCCTGGCACCGCCGGTGCCGGTATTTATCGCCGAAATTGCTATGACTCTGCATTTTAAATCTGTGATATCTTCGAAAATATTTATTTTAATTTACATGTAAATTTACTGTAAAAAGACATATTGATCTTTATTAAATGCACATGTATTTAAGATACTTAATTGGATAAGGATTAATACTGTATTGCTTAAAATGTAATGTTGCTGTATTCGTAAATAAGCCATTATTTCTCGTACAAAGTAAAGGATAAAAAATGGTTATTGTGGGTTATTCCTAAGAGATAAATATATACCATCACGGACTTTTTTGTAGACCTTTTTAAGTTGTACAATACTGAGGTAAATTGTTTTGATCTATCTTGTAGGATTCAGTCAGCATTTGCAATGTAAGCGCAAAAAATGTGTTTTTTTTACGACCTCACTTTAGAAACCTCAAAAATTGTAGCCTATGTGTTATTCTGATGTACTTACAAACTTTCGCCTTTATAATAGTAGTAGGATGAAAACGAATTTGTACAATTTTTTATAGCACGTTTTAGAAATGTTCTAATATAATCTAATAAATAAATAAAATAATAATAAATTGAGCGTCGGTGGCGCTGTGGTCTCGACACTGGTTTATGCGCCGCATAGAATCGGGAGGCCCGCGATCTAATCCCCACCCTGTACCAATGTGTTTTCGTTCCGAATTTCATATGTACATTTATCCGACGCTCCTACGGTGAAGGAAAACATCGTGAGGAAACCTGCGTACATCTGCGAAGCGATTCAAAGGTGTACGTAGTGTATTCAAAGGTGACTAAGGCCTAATCGCCCTAACGTAGTTAGGGTTGGCTCGAGCCCCGCGGTAGGGACGTATATGAGCTGTGATGATGAAAAATAAATTTATATTTCTTTACCAATTAGCCCAAAGTAATGTTTATGTTATAGGATGTTTTTTTTTGCGAGGGGAAATGTTATGCACCGTGACACCACGCTGGCAAGGCGCGGCCGTGTGTCCGCTCCGGTCTGAGAGGACCGGCCTACCCACTAAAACGCCCCGGTGTTCTCTGGGCTCATATCGGGGCGCATGTGGTGGGGTACGCTTTTGCAATTATACCGCCATATGTTATGGGATCTAGGACTACATATGTATTATAAACTCTACTACATATGTACTAACTATAGGTCGTCGTAATAGTTTGACGTGAGTCCATTAGTTTAAATTAATTACTTAAGTTGATCACACAAACAGTAGGGGACGACCTAGACATGAGAGTACTGATTGAAGTCAAGGAAGCTATCTTGGGTCCTAGCAAGTGGAAAAATGAGATCTCCGCCTACCCCCATAGGAAAGGCGCGTGATATATGATATGATATAAGTGCTTAAATCAAATTAAATAAATTTCTGTTTGACACAATGATTGCAAAGACTTATCCATTTATAACACGATCAACATACATACATACACTCACGCCTTTTTCCCACGGGGGTAGGCAGAGATTACGTCCTACCACTTGCTACGGTCCTTACATATCTCTTTCGCTTCATCTACTTTCATAACATTCCTCATACATGCTCGACGATTGCGGGTACTTCTGACCTGGCCTTTTCTGAGGACACTTTCGATTTGTTCGAAATATGTTCGCCTAGGTCTTCCTCGTCCCGTGTCTCCACTCACTCCAGCTTCATAAATCATTTTGGTTAGTCTACTTTCATCCATCCGTTCCACATGCCCAAACCACCCAAGCATCCCTTTCTCTATTCTTGTCACGATATCCTCTTTCAAAATATATAATAATTTACTTTGAACGTGTAGATGTAGCACTTGTTGGTACTAGATCACTCGATGCACCCGAAAGTGACAACAATATCGTTTTCTTTCCATATCAGAGATCTGTTAGTTATGATATTATCATGTTCTTGCTAATAGTTATTCACACTTTACAATAAAACTCCGCGGCATAATTAAACTATAGTTCAGCAGTAGTAAGAGACATGAATCCGTCAATGCAAATCGCATAAGGGCTCAGAACGTGCATATCGGCTCCTCGTTCAGGTAAATTGCGAAAAACTCAAAGGCAGACTCAAATACAAACGCAATTTTATTAAATACTAGCTGACCCGGCGAACTTCGTACCGCCTTAGCATAGCTTTGATGCACTACTTTATTTTGTAGAGACCTAATGCTCTTTTAATATAGTCTATGGCTGTGAATGACGTTGACATTCGTATAAAAAAAAATTGACATTCGTAACGCGCGTTTTTTAAAATATGCAAAATTAAATGTATACTTTTCAATATTTCTGAGAGATTTTCTTAATATTTTTTTCCGTAAGAACCATCCTTGGACTTCCACAAACATTTAAAAAAAAGAATTATCGAAATCGGTTCAGCCGTTCACACGTGATGCCGTGACAACGCGAAACGGGTTTCATTTTTATATATATAGATTGACACTGTTAAACGCTGGAGTATCTTGAGGAGAATAATCCCCGAAAGTGGTGCAGCAATCTATTTATAGGTTCGAGTCAAACACCATTCACATTTATTTCTAGAAGTCAAGTTTGAATGAATATAACAAGCAACCAGTTATTGTTAATAACTACAATTGTAATTTGAAAACAATTTATAAATTACATCAACATTTCTTATTTATTTATTGTAAAAATAATGTAAAGTTAGTTAATGTAAACATCCGTTGAAATTATCAACGGAAATTAATGAAAGCGCTAAAAGCAATAAACATTAAAAAAGCACAATAAACTGTAACAGTCAAACAGAAAATAATAAAATATTAAAACATTAATTGTACATAACATTGTACTTCAAAACGAATTCACTGTTATATTTTAAATACTCATTAAAAATTTGCCCGATTGTTGGCAGTACCAAAGCATGGAGGCAAATGTAGGATATAAATGAGGAGGTATTACTTTTATTAGTAATATTAACATATTTCAAACGCCATAATCTATACTAATATTATAAAGAAGTAAAGTTTGTGTGTTTGTATATTTGTTAAATTGTAAGGGGTAATCTCAGGATCTACTGAACCGATTTTAAAAATTCTTTCAGCAATAGAAGGCCACGTTATTCCTGAGTGTCATAGGTTATATAAAAAACCGAAAAATAAAAAGGTTTTTACGTGGTAGTCCGTTTTGCAAAGTGAATCGGAGAAAAAAACAGGCAGCGGACAGCGCGCGTAGCTTCGGGTTTAATTCGGATCGCGTTCGTGCTCGCTTCGGGGATTATTAATATTATGCCCAACGAAAGTGGGCACGGGTCAGCTAGTTACTTATAAAATTAATTAAAAATTACAAGAAATACATCGTGGAATATTAATAACTCTTACAATATTTAAGAATTAAGTATTTGAAATTTAGTACGTACAAAAATGCTAGATGGCGCTGCCAGTTGAAAACGGAAACGGAGTATGACAACGATCTAACCTGACGTAAAGTGAAGATGTCGTCTAAGGTGGAACTCTATTTACTCCTGCCTTGTACGAGTAAATCCCTATATTATAAGTATCGGGGGACAAAGACGCAGGTTAGGTTATTCCATTCCTTGGCAGTTCGCATAATGAAGTAGGTACGAATATGGTTTGTTGCGCCACTAATTAACCAATTAACTTAAAACAATCTAATGAAATTGCGCCCATATGCACGTCTTTATATGATTGACAAGTTTGGCACAGCGGTCGAGCCATCGGCTATTGCACAATGTCGCGGATCAATTCTGGCACGGTATAAATATTTTGTATGACTAAAAAAAATGTATGTATGTGGCATTCTATATTTGTGACTGCAAGCATGACACAGGATAAAAATAAGTACTACAATGGGGCTAAGAAAAAATAAGCACGTTTTCGCTTAAAAGCAGCCGACCTTCTGTATACATCTGCTTACTGGCCCCCGAACAGACTTACAAATGACCGCTTACGGCTCCAAAGAAAATTTTTCAAACAAATGGCTTTCATTCTTGAGGCGTTTTATAAATTGAGTTATTTTTCTTGTTAACTTGGCTTTCTTCTGAGGTCAAGTAGAAAGTATGTTTAAAAAATGAAAGGGGAATGGCGATTTTTGGCCCAGAATGCACAACAAATTGAAAACGATAGAAAATTATTAAATATTCATATTAATTTTTTCATCCTATTTAGATATCGCTATAAGATTGCATTTTTTTATTATCATTAAATAACATTCAAAGGATTACATCCACGGAATTGACCATTGTTGTTATTAAAAACTGAGTTGCCCGTAATGAATATTAAAATCGTTACATAACTTATAATCAATGCAGAATCGATAACCTTTAGGAAACTTATTACATGACAATGCTTTTCTTCATTTGTAGGCGCATCAAATAAATGAAATCGGCAGGCAGGATTGATTGTAGGCCTCCAATTCTAATTAGACAACAAATCAGTGCCGTAACCACAGCACCGCTGACGCTATATGAATTAAGAATGACAGTATTTTATTTAAATAAATACGGTTGATAGATAGTAGATAAAATGAAATATTTGTGTTGTCAAGCTGACCACGCTGTCTCATTGCAACCATGCTGTCACCTATCTGAAATGTAGACGTAACTAAAAACAAATTATTTACGCGATCGTTACCCGTTCCGTTATACGAATAACGAATCGTGTATTCGTGAATTCGATGTTTTTATGAAATCATGAATTCTAATCGTGTTATTTTTAATATCAATATTAACTGTTAACGTTAAATAAAGTTCTGTTTAACGTGAACAGCGGATATGGTTTTACTAAAATTAATCGTTGAATATCGATTAAGATATTGATCTTATTGATTTTTGTTTATAATGGCAACACCAAAACGACGCCATCCATTCATCTCTTTATGTATAGTAATCTGTGCTCTTTGGCATAGAGTAACTTATATCTCTTTGACATTCCCGATATACTAATCTGTGTTCCCGATTTCTCCGTAGACTGTTATTGTTCTTCCGTGTTCTGTGTATACCAAATATTTACGAAATGGCTACGAATATTAACTCCGACGATTCATCCTTGCTCGATGACCCCAGCCTGAATATTGACTCCGCTGCTGCTTTGAACTATCATTCATTTAACCTTATAGATTTCATAGAATAACTAGCGGCCCGCCCCAGCTTCACAGTGGTCCAGTGCTGATACAAATTAACTACAGAATTTTTTTTTAATGTATTATACATATAAACCTCCAACTTGAATCACTTTATATATTGAAAAAAACTGCATCAAAATCCGTTGCGTAGTTTTAAAGATCTAAGCATACATAGGAACAGACGGCGGATAGCTACTTTGTTTATATAATGTTTAGATAGTAAATATTCAAAAATGCCAAGTTCTTTTGAATTTTTCTTTTTACCAATCAAATATTGGTATTATCCACTGTTACTTTCACGAGATTCTTTAGGTGTGCGTTATGGGCCAAAGTTACTATGGGGATCTGCCATTCCCCTTTGTAACTAAGTAAGTGCTTGCTCAAATCAACAAACTGCAGAACATTCATTATGATATGTTTGACATTGAGAAAAATTCTTCATTCATTTTTTATGTGCAGTTCGGTTCCATAGTAAATTTTGTATTGAGTTCACGGTCATTCCTTTTTCAAATTAGGTCACGGCCTGGAGACGTATTTTTGAAACAATAGAAGAAAATTGATAAAGGATTATTCCTTTATCAATTTTTCCCTATGCACTTCTTTAAGTCTTATACTATTATAAGACTTAAAGAAGTGCATAGGGAAAAGTTTATCAAGTTTATCACGGTATAAATATTTATTCCCTGTGGAAAAATCTGATAAAAACAGCTGATTGGGTTTTTTATGCAATTGACTATGAGGGTTTTTGAAGATACGTTTAATTCATTGTCGAACCACACGAAAAATATGATATATCGCTATAAACTCTATACCCGCAATTTATTGAACTATTTCCTACTCCATTACCCCGAATCAAAGTTAAAGAAATATGTTACGGTTACTGCAATAAAAATTTATATATAAGGTATATTTTTCCTAGTAATCGCCTAAGAACAAGGTTGATTTCCTTTTTATGTGGAAGGGAGCTAACGAGTAGAGGAAGCTTCTGATAGTAATCGATTACCACTGCCCATATACACTCAGACCACAGGAGACGAATTTTTGAAACAATAGAAAACCAATTCGCATTCGAAATCGTGAGATTCGTATACAAATTACCGAATTCACTATTTCTGAATTTTCATTTCGTGCGTTGTGCAACGAGTGGTTCAACCCACTCTTTTTTTATTTCTACTAGTAGAATATCCAACGCTGAAGTTACTTTGACAGTGATAAATTCACTCTGGTTAATGTAAAGCTTATAAATAGGTACATAATAATAAGTAAATATTGTTTTCTGATTTTTAATTTTTCTGCGTGAAACGAAATCGAATTAAGAATTTGTTTTTAATGACAACACTGAATTCGAGTGAATCAAAAATGTTTAAAATTGTAAGCAGTAGAAAATAATTTCGCGCATGATTTGTATTCGTATTCGAATTCCAAATTCACGTCTAATGATTCAAAAATACGTCCCCTGGATAAACAATTGATTCGATCAAGCTATACTCGCAAAAATTTAAATTTAAATTGTATTCCAAACACTGAAACTTGGCGAAATCCTATGGGAGCGCCGCCATCAATCCCAAAAGAAGAAGAACATAAATTGTATAGATCCATTCCATTATTAGTTCTCACTATGGATTATATTGATTTGTGAAGTGTGAATACGCCACAGCTATTTTACAGAAACACTTAAAAAAGAGGTAAATTTTCGTAACAATGACATCGGAATTTAATGGTTAGTTTGTAACAATCGAAAGCAAATTTGTGATATCACTCTCGTATTCGTGTAAGAACTTAAATCCTTTGTAATAAATACTATTTTACAGTACTCCCGCGAGTCTAGTAACTAATCATAGCGATTAGGTGAAACAAAATTCTACCTTAACACGTACTGCCACAATAGTCATAGTCGCTTGCAACAGCATTCTTTAAAATAGAACTAAATGTCGCATAGATAAACAACGTGCATTGTTTTATTGAATACGTGACTGGTTTCCATATTTCTGATGAGAATAAGAACGTAGCTTTGTATGGCGTTGATTCGCTATATAATAAAAAACAATACGTGAAAAGAGTTGTATATTATTATTTTTTTTTTGGAATTAATTACGGATTTCCGATATCCTGTGAAAAAACGTATTTAAGGTACATTTACAGGTTTAACAAATGAACATATTTATGGCGTCTACAGTAGAGAGAGACAAAAAAAAGTAGGACTAAACAACAAAATATATACACTGAAAACTTTTCTAAATATATACAACAAGATTTCAAGATATACAAGATACCTGCTGTAGCTGAAATGATTTCCAAAATTTGAAAATTTATGTTGAATTTTTCGTTAAGTCATATAAAATATATTTAGATATATAATAATAGACGTAACCCACACGTTATATCGGACTTTCCAAAAAAAGGCTATATTTTTGACAGAACAGGAAACATATATTTCACGATTTGGCCCCTACGTGGCCGAGGGGTTAGAACGCAGATTCGATTCGGGGAATCCGGATTCAATACTGCCATGTACCAATGTTTTTATCGTTTTTTTTAATTTCATATGTACATTTATTTGATACTCTTTCGGGACAGCAAAATATCGTGAGGCAACCTGCAATATATCATATATGATCATCTGCGAAGAAATTCAAATGTATGTTGTCAACCAATTCTCTGTGGGCTGACTAGTTTACAAGTCCTAATTTAGTATAGTCTTTTCATTGCATGAACACTGCACATTAAAAGGAAATACATTTTTGGATTAATCTCGTGTATATTTTCCTGTGGTGTCCAGTATTCGTGGTTAACAGCACGAGCATCTCCTGACAAATCCGAAAAAATCTCATTTTTCATTTCAAGGCTTCTTTTTTTTTGCCCTGTTCCCAATTTTATTTGGGGTCAGCATAACTTGTCTTCTACTTCCATTCTCCTTTATCACTTGCCATTTTGACACTCACTCTCTTTTGCAACATATCAACAATCACACAGTCCATCCATCGTTTCTTCGGTTTTCCTCTCCTCACACCCCCATCCACTACTACTACCACATGACCACTCCCTCTTTTTAATACGTGATTTTTAATTTTTTCTTTCATTTCAATAGGTCATAAGTTTCGTGTCCTTCTATGGGGATGTTTTTGAGTTGTGATGCCGATAATCAATTTGCAATGGACTTCCGAAAAATTACCACATATTCAAGCACAGCTGTTACTTCTCAGAAAGCTAATAAAACTTGTATTCCGCTGCAATACCAATTTGCTTTCAGAGCTGTATTATCTTTCTCCAGTTACTTTAGTCAGAGCGCTGGGTGCATGCAATACACTCTAAGCAACGCTTCACTGGCGACTGTTTATTTATTACAGCTGTCTTGAGGTCTTTGTTGTTTTTGCCAGAGTAGTACACAGGGATTCCATTGTTTTATTGTTCCGAGTACTTTTGCGGCACAAAATGCATTCTGAGGAGTTTTTATTAACATTTGTTACTTGTACTGTGTAAAGCTTTGTTTCAATATTAAATTCGGTATTGGTTCATATATCAAATAGCTTATCAACTTCAATCCACGGCCACTCCGTAATATGACAATTTCAATCCAATTCCGCTACCAATGTTGAACTGTCAAACAAAGTGTCAAAACCAACGGAATTTTAGTTCCGGTTCAAATTTCAAATTGCCGCTACTTTCAGACAACGAAACATGTCAAAGTTGGTAGACTTTGTATTCTAGTTAATCAGAGGAAGCCTTTATATTTAGGTCGTTTGTTTGGGCATCCGTCATACCTATTTCTGCTGGAAAATAAGTGTTCAAATTGTTATGTACACTGCGTTTTTTGGAGGTTGTAGATTTGCTGTGAAAGATATTGAGAAAACATCTCTATGCATCAGTAAAGACTAAATTTCTTAGACTTCGCATTAAAAAGAAGAGCGTGTACCGCTTCTTGGCCTTTTTTTTTTTTTTTTTTTTTTGTTATCGCTGAGGAAAATGCATTGAATTGCATACCCTGCACCCCGGGAAAAGCGCAGAATTATGTGGGGCTCTCCTCCCCAGAAGGGGGTAGGCCTACCCACTAAAAACCTCAGCGATGCCCCTCCACTGACGCCTGCCGCGAGCGCTCGATCGACGGCGCATCTGACATCGCCGCCAGACGCGCCGAGGAGAACTGCCCGCGGCGTGACAGGGCCTTGGGAACCCGTAAGGACACTACCACGACCCCATCGGCGTCGGCTCACCAGAGGTGAGCCACTCGCTCGCCTCCCCGGTGGGCCGGGGAGGCCGTCGATTCCCCGGGGCATCCTGGGGATCGCCGACTGACAGCAACCGGTGCAATGCAGGGTGGGCCTTCCCGGTGGCCGGCCCCGCTGGTCGCCGTCAGGAGGGAGGACGTCCCCTACGCCCACAGCAACATGCCAGGGCGCCAGGGTCGCCCTCCGTGGTGGCAGAGGGGGCTGTTAGGATTACGTTTCCATCGCAGCCCCCCGCGCTGTTGCGCCGCCGGTGTGGGGGCCGACCTCTTTTGGAGGGCGGCCGCTCTGCCCTTCGTCCGGGCGGGGTTGCACCTACGCCCGCCCACGACGTGGTTGCACGGCCGTTTACCGCCGCGCAAACCGCACAATGGGGCTCCGACTTGCAGTCGGAGCGCATGTGGCCCTCCTGGCCACACCGACGGCAGAGGCTGCTCCGGTCGATCTCGGAGGGGCACCTCTGGCCTACGTGGCCCGTGCCAAGGCACCGGTAGCACCACAGTGGGCGGGCCTCCAGTACCCTGACCAGGGCCGAACTCCAGCCTACGAGGAGCCTCCCCTCCGAGATCGCCCGGGCCGCAGCGACTGGACACCGTACAAAAACGGTGCCCAGATCACCCGGGCCAGACCGAATCACTCCTATTGAGATCTGGCCCGCGTCACAGCCGCCCTTTGCGGCAATGACGCCGGCCAGCTCGGACTCCGTAACAGACTCGTCCAGCCCCGAGATGCGCACCTCCACGCACTTCGTGGGCCGGACGATCTTCGCGTCCTCTCCTACCATTTCCTCCAATTTTGAGGCCAGCCTGTCGGCCTTCTCCGCCGCCTCGGCGCCAGGGATCTCCAGTAACCTGGCGCCGGCAAGGGTCTGGCGCAGACTCAACTTCTCTATCCCAAGGCTCTCGAGGTCGATGGATCTGCGAGCCTTGAGAAGCACTTCTGAGTATGTGGTCCCCTTTTCGACGACCGCGGGGCGCAGTGATATAATCACGCGGCCGTTTTCGGGGGGACCAGTTTAGGCGGCGCTGCAACCGGCTTCGCTTTTGGGGCTGGGCCGGCTGGGGCGCGCTTAGCCGGAGCGCGTGGGGTAGCCTTCACCGCTGCAGCGAAACTTCGCGGTGCGGCGGGCTTAGCGGGCTCCGGCTCGACGGGAGGGGCTTTCTGGGCACCTCTGCGCTTATTGCGGCGCTTCTTCCGCCCGCCTTCCACCTGCGTCCACTCGGCCTCGACCGGGAGATTCCTGGGCGCCGGAGTCGGCGCCGGGGCCTCTCGGGAGGCGGAGGGAGCTGCTGGTGGGGCAGGCGTCCCCTCTTCGGTCGACCACCTATGACCTTGGCGGGAATCGCCGAGGTGACCGGCCGGTCAGACGGGGCGCTTTGAGGCGCCCTTTTGTCCGCCGCAAGTGGCGGACGGAGTTGCGGGGCAGGCAGAAGCCTGCCCTCGATTCCTTCTAGGCGGGCGTTGATAAGCCCGCCCATTTGGAGCATTGCCTCCCGGAGCCACTCCTCCTTCGCTCCGGGGGGCGGAAACGCCGCTGTCGTCACCGCTGGAGGCGGCGCGGCAGGCAGTGCCGCCGTCTTGAGGGCCCTCAGCTCGTAGGTCAGCTCGCCTACTTCCTTCCGCAGCTGCTCTAGCTCCCGCCTGAGGGCCTCGTTCTCCGCTTTCAATTTTCGTGAATCATCGGGGATATGCTTCAGAGCAACCTCCCTAAAACAGTCCCCGATGGACGCCGCCGCATTCTTAAGCGCCTTGATGTAAGGCCCGCTGAGGTACGAGGACTTTCTCGCCACGTCAAGGATGACTTGGCAATCAGCCCCCACCACCTCCTCGAGCTCCAGCGCTGACCTCTCCGTGGTAGTCGTTCCGGCGGAGACCCTGGCTTCGTAAAAGCGAGACCGGGTCTCGTACGCCCTCTTCTCAGCTTCGGCCACCTCCCTGTCGAGGCGGACCTGCTCCTCCAAGCGTTGGGCCGCTGCCAGCTCCCGCTTGGCCTGCGCCAACCCGACGTACTCGCCGGTCGTCGGCGGGCGGCCGCGTCCGCGGTTGCGTCCCTGCAACGAGTCTCGCGAGATGTTAGTAGCGGTTGACTCGTCGCTGTCGTCATCTCCTCCAGGGCCAGAAGCACTCTTCTTCTTTTTGCGCTGACTCTTCCGGCCCTTTTTTAATAGAGGCGTCGTCAGCGTGCGACGTCTCTTCACCTACCAGGTTCGACTCGGTGAACGAGATCATTGATCTCACCGAGTCGCTGGAAGACCCAGACTCCTCCAGTCTTCGTTTCTGCCCCGCTTGGTCAGCAGGGCAAGATGTTGATGGCTTAGCTGCTCCTTCCTCCGTGTTGGCGGCAGACCTAGCCCTCGACCTCACTATAATAGAGGCAGACCTAGATCTGCAGACAAACTCTCTCGAGCTCCTCGATCCGCTCCTCTCACGGAGCCCACTCCGTCCACGCTCCCTCTCCTCAATTTTTGTATTTAAATTCGGATCATTCATTTTGGTCCCACGAAAATGGGAGAAATAAAAGTCCGCCCGGGCGGTGCCCCCTGCAACCGGGTAACCCTAAATACGCTGGGGGGTCGGGAGGTACCCCAGGTTGGCGCTAGCTGGTGGACTGTACGCCGCCCACCACCCGAAGGCCCCCTGCTGCCGCGGTCCCCAACAGCAGGGAATTGCGGATTTTTAACGTGGTTTTCTCCACTCGGCCGGCCGGTTAAGGCAGGGCCCCTACACACTCCGATCGGCCGCGAGACGTGATCCACGACACCGATCGGAACGCACAGGTTGCCCGACGGGGGTCCAAGGACCTAATCGGCAGCCACGACCCGTGACCGCCGACCCCGCCGCGCCGCGGGCCTTGAAGGCTCGCCATCCCACGCCACCCAAAGGTGGCCACTGCCCCCCGCGGGGGCCCACAAAGGGTGCATAAGCACCGAGGCGCGAACGCGCCACCACCATGCCGCCGACAGAACGGCGGCCGCCGGATTAAATCCAGCCATCCCACGACCCGGAGCGAGTCCAGGGGCGAGTACTCCGACCCCCTCAAAAGAAAAAAGGGGGACCTCAGCCCCTCCGCCGCCTGAAGCGGCTGGCCGCATGGAAGCGGCCCGCCGGGTCGCACCCGGCCATCCCACGACCCATGGAGGGTCCAAAGAGCGAGAGCTCCACCCCCTCTTCAGAAAGAGGGGGGACTTCGCCCCTTCACCAACCACCGCCGCCCGAAGGCGGCCTCTGCCCTCCCGGCGAGGGCCACCGTACGTAATTTTTTAGAGAGGTTTTCTTCCTCGCGACCCGAAGGCCCCCAGCCCCACTCAGTGTGGGGTCCGGTGTGTTGGTTTTTTAAGGTGGTTTTCCTTCCACCGCCAGTTTCTGTCCGCGCCGGCCGAAGCCGATACCCCCCATATCTGGGGGGCGTTCCCCTATCCGCAACCTGGGGACGCGTCCGATGGCAGATCTGGCAACTGCACACGGAACCGCTTCTTGGCCTATTGAGCAATCTTAATAAGACCTATCATAAAAGCCTACATTGAGGATCATTCATCCCAACCCTCATCATTAGATTTATGATCTTACTTATTTGACAAGTTCAAAATCTAGTAGCGACACTATTTTAAATATTAATGATTAACTAAAGAATCTCTACATTCTAGATATCCCAATATACGAGTACCTGAAATGCCCTGGGTGTAGTAATGAAATCACTTTTATGGAAATTCTTAACGAATTTCTCCTTAACGGAAACAGCATTCAAATTGGCGATCTGGGCCCACGTGAATAATGTTAGGTGTCACATGAATTTTCGTATTCTGTGTCATAGGAGTTTATTAGAATGTTATTTGATCTTTTTCTTTCATTTATGAAATAATGAATAGTTACTTAAAGAAATTGTAGTGATTCAATAAAAGGTGATAAGATATAAGAAAATTAAGTATGTAAGGATTTATTGTAGACTATATACAACGTGTCTTTTTTTCCCTCTGGAGAGGAGAGGCTGAGAATCCTCATTCATATAATCACAACCAACGGAAATAGGCCATCGTCCACTCTCTTAGCTATTATAATATAAGTCTCACACCTCATCCTTCCTTCCTCTTCCTTTAGTAGTTAGGGTAATTAACACATCCACTTACGTGTATTCTTCATCCAAAAGTAGGCACACCTCATTTCTCGAAGTACTCGTAGTTATCGATGGAACGATGGACGCGTATCAGTTTTCATTTCATGAATTAAGAATTGTTGTCCATGAAAGCAATAAATTCGTATACAGCCTATATTTTTTCTAACTTCTTGAACAGTAGCAATTGATACGCTGCCTTTTTTATTTGGACTAAATAAAATTTGGGCAGATGTGTTTGTTTACAACTACAGTCAAATTTTTCTGAAAAAAATAATATTGTATGTGTATTTACTAATTTTGTAGTATTCTTCAGTTACATTTAATGGTGCGTAATAAATTGTTTCTATCGATTTTGGATAGATATAGTGTTGCGCATGTTTATCTAATAGTTCCACAACGTTTAATCACAGGATTTCTAATTTGAATTTCGTTCCACTCGGACGGGTCACAGAATTTATCAAGAGCTCTATATATCAATATATCATTAACATTAGACTGTTATATCTAATTCTATGTTTTCAAATGGTTTGATAACTCCAGCTGTAGTAGTCAGAATACCAAATATGTAAAACATCTTCAATTCCCATCAATTGCTTCGATAGGAAACTGTCCATTGCATATGTTTTTTTTTCATTAAGTACTACTAAAACATATTTCATGTTGACATTACCATGAAGATAATATAAAGTTGTTTTCTTAAAAGAATTCTGTTCTAAAATTACTATAATAATTAAATAAATATTTCTTATACTTACATCAATTAGCCTAGTTCAAAGTAAGTTCTATAGAGTTGTGTTATAGGACCTTTTTTTTTCGAGGGGAAATGCTCCAGGGCGCGGCCGTAGCTCTCCGGTCTGCGACGATCGGCTTACCCACTAAAACCCCCGTGTTCTCTGGGCCCATATCGGGGCGCATCTGGCGGGGTGCGCTTTCGCGATTCTACCGCCACATGTGTTATGGGACCTAGGGTAACCGATAGATATACATATATAAATATTTTTTTATAGAAATATATATTTAAAAACCATGATTAAGGTACGATCGCTCGCATTCATCACACAAAACATCAGCCTCCACCGGGAACTTAGAGATGGCGACACCTTGAAACCGGTGTTCTAACCACTCGAGTACGGGGATCGTCAAAAATTATAGAAAATGTAACGTCATCTAGTCTAGAATTCTTAAGAGATGCTTAATATTTTTGAAAATTATAGAAAATAGTTACGTCTTCATGATATGAAAAAATAATAATACCTATGTTAGAATGTCTTGCTGTTTCATCATTAGTGATTCCGTATAGTTCCATATAGAAAAGTTTTTGTAAATCCATAAGTGTTAAGTGCGCGCACATTTTTTTTCTATTTAAATTCTAACATTCCAACGAGACAGGAATGAATTGAATGTGGAATGAATTGAATAAATTCGCAATAATTCCAACTCTCTGAATACAGAAAGAGTCATTGCGTGTGATTTGTATTCATTGCAACTTAATGTTCGGCTTTCACTAATGTTTGGCTATACGTAGTAGAATTTTCCAGAGATTGAGTAAATAATGCCTCTTGCAATTATCGATGACAGCCAGTGCTAGATTAAAGCCAAGGGCGGATCCAGTTTTGGCGCCAGCGGGGGGTCACATAGTCGTTGTCAAGTCAAGAACTTATAATTTAATTTTAATAACAATAGATACAAATAAAAAACCGGCCAAGTGCGAGTCGGACTCGCGCACCGAGGGTTCCGTACAAACCTGCAAGGTTTACAAAGTTCGTTCATTACGACAATCGAGTCATAACTATGGTATTTTTATTGCAAAATGAAATTCATAACATTACTCTACGCGTTCATGAGGAAAAAAGTAATAAGTTTATATTTATTAAAAATATATATTTTGTAATGTAACTAAAAATTTAAGCTTTTCGGAATTTTTCCTTTATGTGTGCTATTAAACGTTGCTTCATGCCAAATTTCAAGATTCTAGGTCGACTGGAAGTACCCTTTAGGTTTTGATTCCCTTGCGAGTACTTGCGAGTTTCAAAATATGCAGCTTAAATTGCTGTTTCTTTTGATTGCGTTGACATAGAAGTTTGATTTTGTTACAGCTTAAAGGTATTATAGACCTAAGTATTTGGTATGAATTTCAATTTAATACCTCTACGCGTTTATGAGGAAATGGGTAGTAAGTTTAAAATTATTAAAAAAATATATATTATGTGATGTAACTAAAAATTTATGGTTTTCGTAATTTTTCCTTTATCTATGCTATAAGACGTTGCTTCGTACCAAATTTCAAGATTCTGAGTTCACGGGAAGCACCCTGTAGGTTTTGATTCTCTTGCAAGTGTCGAAAATTTGCGGCATAAACGGCTGTATCTTTTGATTGCGTTGGCTTAGAAGTTTGATTTTTTCACAGCTTCAAGGGACAGTAGACCTGAGTAATTGATATAAATTTCAGCTTCATACCTCCACGCGTTCCTGAGAAAAAGGGTCTTGACAGACGGACGGACAGACGGACAACAAAGTGATCCTATAAGGGTTCCATTTTTTCCTTTTGAGGTACGGAACCCTAAAAGTAGGTATTTTATTAATGTACGTAAGAACTGTACTTAAAATATTTATTATTTATTGTACATTTGAAAAATTTAACAGATAATAGCTTGTACATATTGCCATCTTCTTTTGAAGACATTCAGAGAAGCACTATCACGCATGAAATGAGGCAGCCTATTTATATTCCATAGCCGTAGTGAATGATTTGTCATAACAGCTAGAGGTATGTCGAGGGGTATGACGCGAGTTACAAAAATCTGTATGATGACAAAATATATAAATAAAATCACTTTGTTCAATTAGTGCTCCACCTAAGTCCTGGAACCAGCTCAGGAGGGGCTCATGACCCCCATGACCCCCCCTGGATTCGCCAGTGATTAAAGCTTAAATCATTTATCAAAAATTCTCTTATGAAAAAATATAATTATGGATTAATAAGGATTAATTAAATGATAACAATGTTTGGGGTTAATTTTAATAACTCGATAGTTACGTTGTCAAATATATTGAAATAGAAAACAACACAATGAAACTATAGCTTTTATAAATATAATAGTTCACATTATATTTATAAAAGCTATAGTTTCATTGTGTTGTTTAAGCTTATAAAGGAAGTTGGGACAAGTGAACAAAAACTAGCGCTGTGTGTCTAATACCCTGCAATTGCTGAGATACCATTTTAATATATAACTTTTTATGTATTATAAGGCACTTATATGATATACTAGCTTTCTGCCCGCGGCTTCGCCTGCGTGGATTTCGGGATTGAGTCTATAGAGGGTTAAGGGTCATAGCTTTTGCTCACGGCTACATATGCGCGGAGGTCTGTTTATGGCGCGAAGATTTTATCGGGCTTCCCGTGGGTCTATGCGTTTTTCCGAGATAAAAAATACCGCAAAACCTTGCCCAGAATCACTCTATCTATTGATGAAACCCGCATGAAAATCTGTACAATAGTTTTTGAGCGAAGCCTTTATTGCGCATCCCGTGGGATCTGTCGATTTTCCGGGATAAAAAGTTGCCTATGTTACTCGGGGATAATGTAGCTTTCCAAAGGTGAAAGAATTTTTGAAATCGATCCAGTAGTTTCGGAGCCTATTCATTACAAACAAACAAACAAACAAATTTTTCCTCTTTATAATATTAGTATAGATATAGCTTCTAAAGATATATTAAATATTATGTGTATTTGTTTAGGCTTGTAAAAGAAATTTTGGCTTGGACTATTTATCTGAGGTCAGTTTCTAATTGAAGACTCTTTAAAAATGTAGGGAGAAAAAAATAACTTTTCTGGTTTTCTTGCTGGTTTCTTCCGGTGCAAGGTCTCCTGACGTAGCTGATAAGTTTCTTGTCCCCATTTTTCTTATCGGCTAAAAAATACGTCTTGAATGGGTGGTAGCAAAAAAACTGTGGCCGATTCAAAAGAGCTTTCTATAAAGTCATATTTCAATAAAGTTAATTTTGATTTAGATTTTGTAGAATTGTGAACAAATGGCGTAGCATCTTTTTTTCTTTTCTTCATTGACGTGCAAAAGTGATTGTCAAAATCCTATTTGGAGAATAATGTTTAATTTTGATTGTTGTATCCAAAAATAAACCAGTATCTTAAAGACGTATTTAGTACAACGAACTGGAGACCTATTTTCGAATTACGAATGCGATTTCGAAATCTTCGAGATCACAGATTCCTAAACATCCAATTTTTGAAAGTCGATCGCAGAGCTGCCAACATAGATAAAGTACACACATAAATGTAAGAGTTCGGTTCCACGCAGAATGTAGCCGCTGCCGGTTATTGCTGGCTTAACCATTGTGGTTATTATATATTATATTCATATATATATATATAGACTGAAAAATCAAACAAAACACAGATAACATTTCCACAAGTATAACTTGATTACGAGTGGGTGAGGGCACTCGTAATGAAATCACACCTGTGACTAAGGTAGTCACATAAGTGATATTCAAAAATAAGAATTATTGAAAATCGGTGATTATTAGTCACATCGTTGATTTCGAAGTCGCATACGTAATTCAAAAATAGGTCTCCAGATCATTACTTGGCATAGGTTATGCAGAATATATATGTTTAAAGACAAAAAAAACGTGTAGTATGTTGTTATATATAATATAAAATAAAGCAATTTTAATTCATTGAATGCTTGGATGTATTAATGAAAGTCGAGGAAGATTTATATCTAATCACTATGTTATACTTATTAACTTTATGTCTAATAAATACGATATTAAAAAAAATCTGCTGCAAGAGGGAAAAATAGGGGTTGAATATTTTTGTTTGATTAGTCTCAGAATCTACTGAACGGATATTGATTAAATTTCGTATATGGATAGTTAGAGATCCGGGAAAGAATGTAGGATTAAATTAATCTCCGGAAAATTTATCTTTTCTTTTGCAAATTCCAAAATGTTGCGGGCGGAGACCTAGTTAAGATTATAGGATTCTTAGCCTCTCTTTTGTTTCTTTCGAGTTACCAATCCGCCCATCGTACATTATTTATCATTCTAATCACATATTGTTCATACCTTATCAGATTTTGCCCTCTTATCTTATTCGTTACTCATTCTTCCTTATTCATTCCATATTCTGTCATGTTCTTAGTTCTTTTTAATCCTGTTAGATCGAACAGAAATCCTATAAGACTAAACCCAGACATTTTGAAATTTCCAATATGTGTATAAGGCAAAACCTCGTAAAACTGAAATTCTCTACAATTTCACTGCAATAATTCACGTAAACAGCAGTCACGTATCACGTATAATATTAAAAGGCGAAAAAGCCCTTCACGCCTTAATCTGCTTCAATTTATTTGTGAGCCTACAGGGTACTTTCGGTAATAAAAAATAAATAAGATAATTCTATCAAATTTAAAATTTATTATGAAATGAACATAGTTCATATGATTTCGAGTCATAAATGCACATCTTTGTTTTATTTAATTATAATTGTAATTAGAGGTTTTAAATCAATATATCACGTGATTTGAAACGAGAGTGGCATAACTTTGTGTGACGTCATTAAGGCCTAATCAAATCAAAACCTAAAACAAACCCTCAGATTTGATTCCAGAAATTCTTAAGCCAATACCAAATATTATGTCTGATCCTCATGAGCACCACATAACCACTAACCACTGGTTCTCGGGGTATACAATTTCATGCATTTTCCTCAGCATAACAAAAAAAAAAATGCATCCAATGAAATAGTATCTTTAAATTATTAAAAAAATATTTTGAATGAGTTTTCATTTCTATGAGATTTGAAAATGCGAATATCTGAACACTGTCAGCAAGAACCTTATGAGAGATCTTATTCCAAATGCAATGTAAAAAGAATGCGTTCTGAAGCTTCTAGCTCAAAGGTTTTATTAGACGCGTTCAAGCTACCACATTGTCAGAGTAGCTCTCGCGGAGTTCTTCACGATATTAACCAAATACAGTAGCTCGGTATGCCTAATATAAAAATATTCCTTTGTCTACGCCTCAGTACGTATTTCATTACGTGTACCGTATAAATGGTAATTTTAAGACCACTTGTAGACGCATGAGGCTCTAGTGTGTTTTCAACTCTATATCCGGCGGTTAAAGTGGCATATCCATTGAAATTAGCCGGGTGAGTTTCGTTCCCATGTTTCCATTTCTACCGTCTTCGAGCGTTCGGCGCTGGCGAGAATTAAAATTTCGCGAAGCATTTTGAGTTGGATTAAGTCTTAGTCGTTTTTTTTTTGCGGCGTGTTCGTATACGAATTGCCTGGCAAAATGTTCGTCACACTTTTGTAACCTCGTGGTTTCTTTTTTAAATTAGGTATGGCAATGCTGTGTGTTTATGGTAGGTTTTTGTTATACCTACTTGAGTATCATTATTTTAATTAAACTTCCAGCTTGATTTCTTCGTGAAGAATAGGTTTAGAAGTTTGTTTTCTAAACTTATATGCTTAAAGTGACTTGAAACTATTTATGATTTATGAATAGAGATCGGATAATCGGATGCATATTTACCTAAAGTTAGTTTAAGACAAAGTATGGAAACGGCTTTTTATTGTTTTTATTTAATTGATTATTGTTTAAGTCAAACTAGCTCAATACTTTCGTATAACACTCTTTATGTAATAAATCGTACATTCATAAATCGCACGGGGAACTGAAACTAAACTTCATGTAAATACGTATGCATAGTTGTATAAATGAACCCGGAGTCTCGGTCTTTTGAAAATAAACACCACGTGCTAATTTAGTGATTTTCAAACAATATCACTACGTTAAATTTGCAGTCCCGTATTTTCCCGGGATTTTTATTTAACAAAATGTATTTTAAAAAGCCGCTTCCATAATTTGTGAGCCAAAAATTAACTTTAGGTAAATATGCATCCGATTATCCGATCTCTATTTATGAATCACCATCTTATGCCTGCTACCGCGTCTGTGCAGGATTATTATTTTGAGTAGCTTATATTTTCAATTAATATCTTAATCAATTGTAGCTTTTGTGCTATTCTGATTTGACTATTGGCAGGTAGCTGATGTAATAAGAAGTAACTTAGGCTACTTTTATTTTAGAAAAATAAACTGATGTTGCAATCTCCAAGTACTGTCCAGTACCGCGCGCAGCTCACGCGGATGCCTCTTAAAATAAAAATACTAAATAAACTAGTTAACGTTTTTGTTAAATTCCACGCGGGTACAGCTAATATTAAATATAAATTTTTTTTTTTTGTTTCTCTTACAAAGGGTTTACAAATTGAAAAATAACACTGAGTTGTACGAAAAAGGCGGTTGGGAGAGCTGGAGTCTGTACTAGGTATAAAACCTGTATTACAGAATCTCCAGGCTCGAAACCTCAAAGATTTACAAACAGGAACACGAACAAGCTTTAATGTATACAAAAATATCTTATGAACTAAACAGTAGAAAATAACAATAAAACCAATTATAATACATTGTAAAAGGCGTAGAATATTAATAAAAAAATATGTATGAGAAAGTATGAGTGCGTGCGTGTGTGTGTGTGTGTGTAAGTGTATATGAGTGTATGAATGAATGTGTATGTTTACAAGAAAGTGCGAAAATAAAAAAGAAGAAACTTGTACTTGTTAAGAGACAGAGGTGATAATACACTCGGTCGATAAATATTCAAGCTCCATTTTCATAATTAAGTTTAAATCACCTCTTATATTACTAATGTTATATGAGATATGAGCTATCGATAAGTAAATATTTAGACGACATTGACTATTACCAGTTACAATTATTAATAAAACCATCGAAATATACTCCCCAGTGACTCTTCAATATAGAAGATAAGCAAACGCAATAGGTTACCGCCTCCAGACAGCTGTTCTGAGGCTATAAAAATATCTGCCGGTATAAAATCCATCGAAACAGCCTCGCAAGAGGCGATAGATACGTGGGACCCTTCACGAGATGACTATCGGTCCCGCGCGTCTCAAGCACGATTCACACGTATATAGTCGTAATTCCGGCACCATATGCCATTGTGAAAATTATCCGTTCTATTAAATTGTTTTGAAAGATTGATTATCGTCGGCACTAATCGGTCTTCATCGGTGGTGCTGTAGTCTGTCGTAGTAGACCCGGGATCGATAACGCCATACACTAATGTGAGTTTTGTTTTTCCAATGTCATACGTACATTTTTCTGACACTCTTACGGTGAAGGAAAACCCTCAAATACCTGCGAAGAATATTTTTTTGGAGGACCTTTCTTGGACCTATTTTTTTGAAGGCAGCAGATGGCTATGTTCAGCTTTACCGTGAGTATGTTTGTGGAAGGCTTTACAACACAATTATACTGTGCAAGTGTCACCGGGCGCGCGGTTGGAGTCAAATTGACCAACTCGGCTTATTAACACAGGAGGCACAGCAAAGATGCTGACGGGGAGAGTGTGTCATTACTATTCTATACAATACATATATATAACAGTACGTTCGACAACTTGCTTGTTAGCAACTCCGGCCCTGTTCCGGGGTCATTAGGGCCGGGTCAAAACGCAAAATGACCGTGTCGTCAGTAGCTCGGATGCTCAAGATTGCCGTGCAGTGGAGGGTGAGAATCCCGGTGCGTGACGGTACCGGGAGATCTATTTTTGAATTACGAATGCGACTTCGAAATCACCGATGTGACTAAGAATCACCGATTATCAATAATTCTTATTTTTGAATATCATTGATGTGACTATCTTAGTCACGGATGTGATTTCATTACGAGTGCTCTCACCCACTCGTAATCAAGTCATACTTATGGAAATGTTATCTGTGTTTTGTTTGGAAACATATTAACAAGTCTGAAGTTGATGTGTTGATTTTTCAGTCTATATATATATATATATATATATATATATATATATGTGTGTGTGTATATATATACATATATACATATGAATGTAGCATATGTATATAATAACCGCAATGGTTAAGCCGGCAATAACCGCAGCGACTACATTCTGCGTGGAACCGAACTCTTACATTTATGTGTGTACTTTATCTATGTTGGCAGCTCTGCGATCGACTTGCAAAAATTGGATGTTTAGGAATCCGTGATCTCAAAGTCACCGCTGACTATTTAGTCAGCGGTGATTTCGAAATCGCATTCGTAATTCAAAAATAGGTCTCCTGGCATATATTTGACGGGGTAAGTGTGGTTTGGATCGTCACGCTCGTCGACGAGCGCGGTGCGTGGGAGAGATGCGTTCTGTGGCGTAAGTTGAAATTCGAAGGTCCTATGTATGTACTTAACCATTCCGTATCGGGTCAGCGTTGTTGACTTAGGCCCAATCGCCCTATTATAGTTAGAGTAAGCTTATGCTCCTTGGTGTGGACGTTTGTAAGCTGTGATGGATAAATTGTATATAGCTTATATTCGCTGCGAAACTGATTGTAACAAGCAACAGTACCATGTATTTTCACTGCCATATTTTTTTAATTCTTAAATAGTTTTGTACTAATGTTTTTACCAACATTGCCATGACACTTCACATCTGTGAAGATGTTTATAGAGTACATAAAAAAAATGATTATCGTTACTGTTTCGGAACAATATTTGCCTGTTATGTGTAAATCAGCCTTTAGTCGACGCTGCACGGAAATGTCATGCCTCACTTGGATATATCGGCGCTGACTTGGGAATATTCCAACCAATATCCCTGAAAAAGGTAAGCCCTGTTATTATTTAGCTGTCAATTTGTTTGAAAATCCTGCTTTACTAAGCACGAGTTTTATACGGAAACAAGGATTTCTCAATTCATATTTCTAGATCGAGTTTCATTTTAACAATGCTTGGTTTTAATTTTAATGACTCAGTAGTTACGTTACCAAATATTTTGACATAGCAAATAACACAATGAAATTATTTTTTTTTGTTCCCCTGGGGGGCGTTCAAGTATTACGTAACGCAATTTGGGGGAGGGGGTCTCGGTAAAATGTTACGATGCGTTATAGTGACAGGAGCGGGTCTTTCTTACAACACCCTATGTAACATTGTTTCTTTTTTTATAACAAATTGCCCTTTTCGTTTACGTTTTACGGGGAATCCCTCGATTGTATTAGTCTGGTCGTTATTTTTAATTTTTTCACAAACATCTTCAACAATTGCGTTACGTAATACTTGAACACTCCCCTGAGGAAAATGCATTAAATTGCATACTCCGGCTGTGGCGAGCCGGCGGTTATGTGGGGCTCTCCTCCCCAGAAGGGGGAGGCCTACCCACTAAAAACCTCAGGGATGGCCTTCCTCAGGGGAGTATGAGCATGTAGGGAGCCCCCGGGAACATCAAGCCACATCCGGGAACCCCCAGCCTCCGCCCCCCTTCCCCGGTTTCCTCCACCGACGACGCCCCCGGCCACGGAAGGGGATGGTATACAGATATAATAAGAACTTGTTTAAACTGTAAAGGAAGTTTGGTTCAGACTATTTATCTGAGACCAGCTTCTTATTGACGACTCTGTAAAAATACAGGGAACAAAAAGAAGCCTTTTTGATTTTCTTGCTGGTTCTTTCCAGTAGTAGGTCTCCCGCCGTAGACTTGTGATCCAATGGCGTAGCATCGTCAACGTGCAAAAAATATTGTGAAAATCCTATTTGAAGAATAAATTTTTGATTTTGATTTGTTTCGTTTTATTTTTGATTTTCATATTATATTTGATTTATTGTAGTTCTTCTATTCTATAGATTTTGTATGTGAAGTCAACAATTAGTCGTATAAACGTTATTTTTACATGATTGCTGAAGTGAGACACTCCGTAGTATAATATCTGACGTGTTAATCCAAATTCCTATCATTTCTATATATTTACCTACACACCAAATATTTTTTAACATGATTGATGACTCGACTAAGAAATTTCCGACATGTGTATATGAACCTTAAAATCAGCACTTTTGGATGTGTAATTGATCGACAATTTTGCTAAAATTTTCATAATCAAATGAGGGCTTTGTTAGCTATGCTGTCCTTGCTAAAATTGGTCGATTTACTATACAACCTTGAGGTTGTCTCAGGATATTTTCTGCACGAACGAGTATTAGCTATTAAATCCGGGATATCTTGATTAATCAAGTGTCAAGAATATATAATACGCTATTGATTCTTTGCAAACAGTTGGATTCATAGTACATTGCACACTTTTCGTTGCAATGTTAACATTCACAAAGAAATTATTTGAGAATTCCAATCTAAGCCTTCTTCGGTGTTTCTATTAAAAATACTTTAATGTCGGATTGGACTTAGTCCCGATAATCCCCCTCGGTAGATTAAATAAAAGCATAGTGAGCCATCAAGACGGATTTTATCGCCAATTTGAGCTCTATCGCCTGTAGAATAGCTGTCATCATCGAGTGTTTAGGACCGTCTATCCGCTTCTTTGATTAATGTTCAACACGAAAGACTTAGACTAATCACTTTAAACGTTTTGAGCTCGGGATTCTCTTGTCGTAATATCGTTTTTAGACCTCATTTCCAAGTTTTTATTGCTTTGTAAATAAAGCTTAGAATTCTATAACATTTGTGTTATATTCTGTGAGCTACAGTGGCGCTGTAGTTTCGGTACTGATTTTCGATTTGAGTGTTCTAGGGTTCAAAACTTGCTACGTGCCAACGTGGTTTATTTATTTGAAACAAACATTTAATTAATCATTCGTTTCGTCCATCTCTTCAAGTTTCGGCAGCACTGTCTTATCGGGAGGTCTGAAATGAGTAGAATCTAAATTACGGCTAACTAGGAGCGATACGAAAGGTCATTTACCTAAAAAGTTATTGTGAAGTTGACAATCTATATTTATCTCTTTCCTTCTTGTGTATTTGTCGCAATGTATAGTTTTTCGGCAAAAAAAAAATGTCAGCATCAAGATCGGGTAGCCGACATTTTGTTATTTTTGTTGTTTATATAATTACTGATATTTTGTTTTGTTGACTTCTGTTTTATTAAGACTGGTTAATGATGGAGCCACAACTAAGTAGATTCATGAGGATGTATTTATAAATGTTACGCATCCCTGCCATTCCAAATGGCCTTGCATTGGTTTTGTTTACGTTTTGTATCGCTTCTCGTTGGCCGTACTTTATTTATTTAAAATTTATAAAACGTCAAGGTCGATTTTTCAATTGCAATAATATTATAGGAGTGATAATTTTCAACCTTATCAACACTTAGATTTCACAGAAACTATTTTTTTAACTCATCTCAGCTTGTTGGAGTAATCAGTATTTAGGTCGGCTGGTAGGAAGTGATCATCTCTCTCTATGGAAGCCATGTAGCAAGTAGCATATGGCTTATATCGCTGTTACAAATTTTTTTTTACCATAACGGTCTTCAGTCATCGAAAGGCATCGAAAACATCGTAAGGCACTTGTACTTGCTAAGATTAAAACGTACTTCCCTAGCTTCCTTGACTTTCATTAATATTTTTATGCACCCTCGTCGGTTACATTAACTTACTAAATCTGAAATTTAATAATCATACTTATAAGAAATTCATATTTTGAAAATTTTTAGTCTAGTGATGGAATAGAATTTTTTTTAGATGAGGCATCTGCATTTTTTGATAGATTGCATTCTTTATTATTTCTCTATTTGTAGTAGACGATAGACCTATTTTGTTTAGTAGCCAGATTTTTAACTAGGCGTGTGGTGGTTGTAAAATATAGAAAAATAGTAATCGTTATCTCCTAATCATGAAACAATTGGTGTAGTCATTATTTTTATCTATGTACGTATTCTCTCAATTTTAAATTTATTTTGACGTTAGCAATGTATTGTGTTGAATAAAGCTTTTTTATAAGCACAGATGCAGAATCGTTCATTGCAGATAATTAATATTTTTGCAACTGCGCATAAAAATCTTAAAGTTAACCAAATCTGCTATGACGTGGCCTTATTTCATAAATACACTATCTTCTCCCTTGTCGCTACGGATATTAAACTTGTATGCTTATAAAAAAGGCATATAGTCTGTGCTCAGAGTCGAAAGGCAATCAGTGCGTTCACTTGTGGATAATTAATACGTGTCATAATGAACTCGCCCCTTTTTCAGCGCGTATCACAATGGCTGCCGCGTTCTACCATAGTAGAAATTTAAGAGTAACATAGTATGCATGGTGGATTAACAAACTATTAAACATCTTCAATTCCTCCGTGCTTTGGAAAGGATGATAAACCGTGAGCTCTGCGCTTCATTTCAGTGCTGTTATCTCCCTAATACACTTGTGTTCCACTAGGATAATTGATTTGTCTTCTGTTCGAGCCTATTTCCGGTATTTACCTTATAATTTATATTTAATGTACCGTCTTCTAAATTATTGCGTATATAAAGGCGTAGGGAAGTGACGACCCCATCGCCCGCTGGTGGGGCATTTAATGCCCCTTGACTGCCATAAATGCCCCATCAGTACAGTCAGTCTCCCTCAGGGCAGCTTGTGGCGAGCTGTCGGTGAGATGCGTCACCGAGGGTACCGATGTGCTTCAGGGGGCCTTTGCCATCCGCCTCTGTCTTGCCTTAACCAGCCGGACAGAGTGGAGTCGCAAGAGCAAATGCTCGAAGGGTGGAAGTGTAATAATGTCACAACGCCGACGGCGTCTCAATCGCTGTCGCTGACACACCTCTCTACACCCTTAGCCGTTCACACCAATGTTGCTCTCTTCGCACCAATATTGGTCTGCTTTTTTAGAGGGCCCATTTAGTGAGCGGCGAGTCACCACCTGCCATATTTAAATCAATTAGGAGGCTTTGAGAAGGCAGGTGACTGGAGTCTCTTCCATAGCCCGGTTTTCATTACCACCTAAATCGAAATGCAATAGGCCACAAACGTTTTGACCACTAATGACAATAGTTTCTGTGCATCTAACTGGGTATAGTCTTTGGCTGCATTTTTCATGGTGCAGATAGAGATTAGACCCAGTTGGTACACTCCACGCACACTTTCATTAAATTTCGCTTAATGGCCTCTACGCGTTGGATCTGTATCCCCGCGCAAGCCTTATAAAGGACCGTGTCTTATAAAGATACGTGATTTAAGCTACATAATAATAATAATAATAATCTTTATTTCAGACCTTTTTGTCCATACAAATGTTAGTAGGTACAATACTTATGAGCTATGTTAGTAAAAAAAAAATCGAAAGCGAAAAATTTAATACAAATAAATAAAATTTCAGTTCATGTACCTTTCTGAGGGACCAGGAACCAGAGTGTGCACCTTTACCCAGTGCCTCAAAAAGGAACATTCAGCCTTTATGTTTACTGTTGCTTTCAGAATGCTATTGGCGCTCCCACGAACCCTGTGCATCAGTGACGCAGACCTTTTACGCATTATAGAGTCAAACCCAGCAATGTGGGCATCGGCAAACATACCTGATGCACTGCAGTAACGTGGGAGCCCCAGTAGCATCCTAAAAGCATTATTGTACTGGATACGGAGGGCATTGTATGCCCGTCGCGTATATCTTACCCACAAGGCGCACGTGTACAGTGTTTGGCAGTAGGCCTTAAACAACGTAATTTTTACTTCGGCCGAACAGCGTGCAAACCTGCGGGCCAGCATATTACAACGGACAGCCAGTGCCCTCCGTTCTCTTTCCATATCATGGTCATCATTTAAGTCCTCAGTGACCACATGGCCGAGATACTTAAACTCATTCACCCGTTTGAGAGAAACATCGTTTAATAATACACCGTTTAATAATACAATAATATATAATAACCACTTTGCTGTACGCAGTCAGTCTACGAAGTAACGGCGATTCGTCTAGACGCTCCCGGATTCTATTGTATTCTTCTATAACCGCGACGTAACGTGTGCTACAAGTTGAGTACGTAATGCCTAACACATTGTATATTATACCGCTGCTTCGACTGGCTATATAGTCGAGGCTGTTCCTTCATTCTCCTCTTCCATCTTCGAAGTTTGTTTAAGGCGAGTGGGAGACCTGCAACTCGTTAGTCCGGTGTGTGTATGGTGTTATAATTATTCCCGCTTTCTTTTTTGGTGTTGGCAGAATCTACTATCCTTATTGCTTAAATAAGCGCCAATAGTCTTACATTGCTGTACTCTGGACAGACAAATATGACGAATCCGACGTTTCGTATTTTGCTATTTGGCTGCAGAACCCTAAAAAGGACTATATTCATCTTTACATTTCAATCGTCATTAAGAAAGTTCGTTTAAGGTGCTACTTCTGTAATGAAGTCCCTTAAAGAATGTTAGTTCATGTTCGATTCATTATCAAAATCGAATCAATCTCACATATTTCATTCTAACGAAACGAAAACGTCAATGTTATAAATGTTATTATTGTTCAAGCGCTGGCTTATATCTTCCCCTGGCGAGGTCTAATTTGTTCGTAAGTTCGATTCGGCAATTAGCCAAGAATCAAGGGAAGAATCAAGCGCAGGGACTTTGCTATGATTTAAACCACGGCGAGTGTTCTCAAGAGCTTTTTTCCTGGTACTAGTTTCTGCATACTATTTTAAAAATACGCGTGCTGGCTATCGGTGTCATAAACAAATACATTATAGATTATGACTAATATTTCAGCGCGAGCAATGAAATTTGATCTCATTGTTTCATTCTCTTTAATTCTTAACGAGAGCGAGGATAGCTCTTTAATCTTATAATCCAAATTCACACGTCGATCACTAAAAACACAGTATTATAATAAGATGTCAATGGATTATCAATTGTGGCATTTTAGCACAGCATGTGAGGCGCGAATGCAATATGGCTTCGTTCGAATCACAACTGCCATTAACAACTAATCCAATACGGCCGCCACAGCAACGTTTTGTGTTACGTGGAATAGGCGATACTACTCATCAAGTCATCAAATCTCTTGAGGCGCTCAAGAAAGAAAACACATTTCAGAGTAAAGTATAAATATCTCCATAAACGAAGCTTCACTGATACGTACCTACCTATCATATATAAAACTTATATATATTTATGTGCAATTGTTTTCAGTCACAACGCAAACGGGAAAAAATATGTTAGTGAATTGGAACGCAACCAAAATAGTTTTTATTTTGTTGTGTCTCTTGTTGTATTTGTCAAGTCACTCAGGTTGCCACGCTACCTAAAAGTGAAATAAAACTTCCTTATATAATTAAAACACGCTTTAATTATTTATCACAACCACGAGTTATATTCCTTTACATAAACTTAATAGTTTATGTAATACAATAATTTGTATTCTGAATCCTTTACTGTTTAAATAAATACATGTAAATGTACATACAAAGGCTTTCGTAATTGTATAACTACATTTTTAAGACATTTTTTTAAAACACTTATGATATTTTCTTTAATCAAACGCCCAATTCTTTTAAATGATATTCGTAGCTATAAAAAATGGTTGCCTGTAAAGTCGGTTTTACGGGCGAAGATTTTACGTGACAACGTCTTTTCTCGGTAGATATTTATTGATATGATATAATTAAATTGCACAATAGGAACAAGGAATTGAATGAAAAACTCAGTTTCTCAACTTTTGTGTCAATCTAACAATTAATCAATCAATCATAGTTTACGATAATGAAATATCAGTGTACAATTATTTACCTTTATTGTTGTAGTTGTTGTAAATGACGAATCTAAGCACTCCACATTTTCACTACAGACACAGCTGACGATACTTTAACCACATGTGTGAACTTGTATTATGACGCTTTCTTGTTTTTCCAACGCCAAGAACGTTCGAGAAAGACAAAGACAGAGACACAAGCATGCGCCGATCAATGCGCCTAATTCTCTAGTGCTGCGCGCGCGGCAGACCGATCATAGTTGAGTGGGAGAGAGACGCAAGGCATTCGGCGGGCCTCTCTCTCGTTCGGTGACTCATCGTAACGTTACCGAGCGTTACACTTTTTCATAAGTGACTCCCAGCCGCAACCTAATTTAAGACGTTGTCACGTCAATAAACAATATCATGTTCTTATGCAAAATAGTATCACTACCTTATTAAGGCTCAACAGTCTCGTTAGCATCAATTCTCATCAGTCGCCATCACTACCGAAAGTTCATCAAACTTCAGGTGTCATCGCGGTGTTAGAAGTGGCCTTAAAGGCGCTGCTACACTAAAACTAACAGCTATTGCTATGCTACGTACTAACTACGCTTCGATATTCTATTCATTTAGATTTGTTATGTATCAGAATCGTCGTTAAGGTCTAATTGCTTTAACGTAGGGTACACTCTTGTTACTCATTCAGTACCGAAATTAAACGTTGACCTACATGTGTTGATAAGCGAAGACATCCAGCACTGCATCGCACTCATCACCAAAGAGCATCATCGCACCAAAGAGAGGTCGCTCTCATTATCAGCCATAACGTCAATAAGGCTAAGGCTTAAGGCTGAGTTTAGTTGATAGATCATATCAGCTTAAGTCGAATACAACCTCCACGGCACTTGAATGCTCGGGGTATGCTGAACCCATTTCGTGCTTCTTGTGATTATTCTCAAACTCTCTTCTTTTTCTTCTTCTTATTATTTCAATTACCCTGTTCTCAATTTTATTTGGGGTCGGTGCAACATGTTTTCCTCCTCGACTCTCCTCTATCACTTGCAATTTCGACACTTCAAAATATCAACTTTCACACAATTCGTCAATATTTTCTTCGGTCTTCCTCCTACACGCCCATCCATTTTCATTTCCATAACTTTCCTAGTAACACAATGATTATCTCTTCTTAATACGTGACCATACCAGGAAAGTCTCTTTTCTCTCAACTTTTTATCAAAAAGGGCTACTTCCAGACTTCCTCTGATATATTCTTTCTTTCATATACATTTCTTCATAAATCTCAGACTCTCTCCCGCGAGAAAAAGAAACATACAGATAACGTGAGCGTAATTATCACGCAACGTTTGTTCTGCACTGGATTACTACCTTAACTGCGAAGCGTACTCTAAAATATTGAGCATTAAACTAATTGGTTTGGCAGGCTGATACGCGCCAGTTTTCAGGTTAAGTGAATTATTTAGCCGATGGAGGCAATAGGAGTCTGTAGGTTTACTTTGGCGCACCTGTGCTGAAATGGTATTAGAAGAATAATTTCATTATAGCAGCTAGAGCTTCTAACGAGTGAACGAGTGCAGATTGTGCCTTTTTCAGATTTTTGGTTGACTGCTGTAACAGGAATACTGTTATAGATCGAATTTTGTGCTTTATGGTTTTTAAAAAATACTTTGAACGGTATTCCTGACATGGTAAAAGTTGTCATGGATAGAGAAATCTTTTGTTGTATAATAAAAAAAAAATGTAAGGAATAATTTAATAATATATCAATTACATTTTCGGGAGTTTGATTTGCTGTAAAGAACAGCTAGTCGGAGGCTCACAAGCTTACGGTGACAACTGGCGCCCAACGTGGGGTATTTTTTTTATTATACAACCAAAAAGCTCTCTGTCAACTCTTATCATGTCAGGAACACCGTTCAAAGTATTTTCTTATTACTTAACTACCGCCTTAAGAAGCGTGATATATATAGGGGAAGTACTCATAAGATGCATCTCAAAAGGACCTGTATCTTTTGAGATCCATACTCTGGAGGACCATCGTATTGTCGCTGATATAAAACTACTATATGATATAGTGAACACTACACTGGACTGTCCAGCGCTCACATCACTGTCTTCTCTTTACGCCTGCAATATGCGTACAAGGAAAAAGAGCTCACTTTACGTTGGATGGCTCGTTCAAATTACGTCAAGCATTCCGTACTGTATTGCCTCATACAAACTTACGGGGATAGATTTAGTGATACCAATATTTTCTTTATGTCTCGCAACCAATTCATAAGCAGTATTTTAAAGATTTTGCCTCGATTCTCAAATAGTATCATACACAAACATATTTTCAATATAGCAAACAGATTTTCACACACACAATTGCGTCCACGTCCTTATATTATTTCTAGTACCACGATCTTTTCAGAATTTTCCTTTTTAATGTATATTGTTACAACAATTAACTGCGTTACCTGCGGATGTAAATAGGACAAACTTTGTAATTGGCTGTATATGTTTTTTTAGTTGAATGTTATGATCTAATTTATTTATGTTGTAAGTTTTGACTTACGAAACCGAAACGTGGACACTGACGGCACGACTAGTCCACAAGTTTAGAGTCGCTCAGCGGGCTATGGAAAGGGCTATGCTCGGCGTTTCTCTGAGGGATCGCATCAGAAATGAGGTGATACGTCAGAGAACCAAAGTCATCGACATAGTCCACAGTATTAGCAAACTGAAGTGGCAGTGGGCTGGCCATATTAGCCGTAGAACCGATGGCCGTTGGGGCAAACGTGTTCTAGAGTGGATACCGCGAAACGGCAAACGTAATGTAGGACGTCCTCAGGCAAGGTGGAGTGATGATTTGCGCAGGACGGCTGGCAGGAGCTGGATGCGAGAAGCCGAAAATAGATCTCAGTGGCGTACACTCGAAGAGGCCTATGTCCAGCAGTGGACGAAGAGGGGCCGATGATGATGATGATGATGATGTAAAGTTTGCTGGATAAATAAATTAATAGTACTTAGTTGGTAGGCTAGCCTTCTGCATGAGTCCAATATAACCAGCCGCAGTAGACCGGGTGTAAGGTCGTCTGAACACCAAGGGGTTATTAAAACGACTACAATAGTAGCGCACTCTTTATGAGGATTCACTACCATTCTCCGTGGAGAAAAATAATAGAGTGTTCATAGTTCGAGACAAAATTGTAAATTTATATCACTAGGCTTTGTATTTTTGTATAGTACTAGCAATACCCGCGACTTCGTCCGCGTGGAACTTAAGAAAAAAGTTAAATAGTTTATTTAGTTATTTTTGGTTTTTGCATTTTTATTTTAAGTATAATTTATTTTTATTGAGATATGGTGGTAAGCTCGCGGTACTGGACAGCACTTGGACATTGCAACATTACTTTATTTTAGTAAAATAAATGAACTTTTTCTAAAATAAAAGTAGCCTACGTTACTTCTTATTACATCAGTTAATACGAGTAAAAGTCCCGTCATAATCGGTTCTGCCATTTCAGAGATTAGCCGGAACAAACAGACAGATTAACTGTGATTTACTTTATATGTATAGATTGTTGTTGTTAGTATATTACACAAACAATGACAATTTATACTATATAACTAAGTTTATCTGAACATGAAAATTGTACATATACATACACGAAGAGAAAAACATCCACGAAATCAAATATACACTTCTCATCAAAAAAATCGAAACACTTCCGTTTTCATTGTTTCTGTCCGAATTTAACACAAAAAAGAATTCATACGATGAAAAAAAAAAACATAAATGTATAGCTGGCAGTTTGGCCATTACAGTAATAAGCGAAAATTCTAAATTCAAAATTAGAATTTCATTTGTTTATCTTATAAACGAAATGAATCACTGTTTTGAGACAAATGTGTGTTTAGGGTTGGAGTACATTTAGCGTTTAAAAACTAAAAATTGGCGCCTATCCTTAAACTTTTTGTTTTTTATTTCAATACTGTGACTTTGGGACGTCTGAAAAAAGGTTATTTTTCTAAAACGTATGGATACTTCGCCCACAGAAGCCGCCCAAGTTGTGGCATTGCTGGATTCTGGCCTTAGTCAGCGTGTTGTGGCTGCAAGACTGCATCTAAGCCTGTCATCTGTTCATAGAGTCTATAAACGTTGTCGGGAGACTGGTTTGTTCACGCGCCGTTCAGGATCTGGCAGGAATCGGGTTACTTCTGAGCGAGATGATCGATTTATAGTAACAACTTCTTTAAGAAATCGACGCCTTAACGCTTTTCAACTGCAGCAGCGGCTTCGTGTTGTACGAAGGGTGGCTGTAAGTGACTCTACAATTAGAAGAAGGTTGAAGGATCGTGGACTGGTACCGCATAAGCCAGCAAATGGGCCGAAATTAACTGCAGACCATCGAAGAGCGCGCCTTAACTTTGCACGTGAGCACTTAAATTGGTCATACCTACAGTGGAGCAAAGTTCTCTTTTCTGATGAGTGTAAAATTATGCTGTATGGTAACGACGGAAGGAACAAGGTCTACAGAAGAGACGGAGAACGCTATGCAGAATGCTGCATTGAAGAAAAGGTCAGCTATGGTGGCGGTTCGTGGACGGTTTGGGGAGGAATCAGCGCCGACGGTAAGACAGAGCTTGCTTTTGTGTCTGGGCCACGTCTGCCTGCACTAAACTGTCATCGGTACGTCGAAGAGTGTCTCGAGCCTCATGTGATGCCCTATGCACATTTTATTGGCAACGGCTTCATATTCATGCACGACAATGCTAGGGCTCACACCGCGGGCGTCGTACGAGATTATCTTAACGAAGTCGATATCTCTATTATGGAATGGCCAGCAAGAAGCCCGGACATGAATCCCATTGAACATCTGTGGGATGAATTAAAGAGACGAATTCGAGCAAGAGATCCTGCCCCAGAAACACTTAGCCAGCTGCAAGATGCAATCCAAGAGGAATGGGACAATATACCACAGCATGTGATCGTGACTCTCATCCGATCGATGAAGAACCGTATGGAAGCAGTAATTAGAGCTTGGGGAGGGAATACAAGTTATTAAATAAACGTTTTTTAGCTTTTTTTTCATTTACGTGTGTTGTTTTATCCATTTCCTTTATACTCCATACGGAATAAAAATGACTCATTTAACAAAATACAAAACCTATGAAAAATTCATTTAAATTTAGAACATTAACATTAAGATTTGATAAGCTCATATTACTCACTATTAAACGACATTTAACATTTATTCCTAAATGTACACATTTTTCTGATAATCCTGACAAAACGTAAACTTGCAAGGTGTTTCGATTTTTTTGATGAGAAGTGTATATATATTTGTTACACTTACACCAATTAGCCTAGCCCAAAGTAAGCTCTGTAAGGCTTGTGTTACGGGATCTGGGGTAACGGATAAACATACATATATTATACATATATAAATATTTTTGATAGAAATATATATTAACAACCATGACTAAGGACACAAACATCTGCCCCCACCGGGATTCGAACCCGGGACCTCTGAGTTGACACCTTGAAACCGGTGTACTAACTACTCGGTTTTTTTAAACCTATTATCGTATATACAAGCTCCAAAGCTACCCCATATCAGAAGCTGGAACAAAGCTTTCGCTATAATGAAATAGGTAAGAACGTAGCGAACAACAGGCGGAAAAATGTGGGTCGAATTAAAATCAACATACAAATTCGGCAATCCCTCCAAATGGAGGGAAATAGGATCTCATTTGGGCTCCATTATATAGAACGAGAGACAACGAGGCGCTGGGTCACAATCACAGCGCACGACTTATATTTAATTAAAACGTGAATGAAACGAATAAATCGATAATTCGGTAAAATTATAAAAACGGTGATTTCCGTTAATACATATAGCCCCAATTGACTCGACTCAGTGACAGGTTCCTAAGAAAATTTCATTCCATACGTATGTAGCATTAAATGGATAAATTACTTATTTAGGTAACATTTGCGGTAAATTTTTACTACCATTATAGATGCAAAAATAGCTCTATCTCTCTCTAGCTTGGCTATATCTCTCTAGCTCTATCTCACAGGTTTCCAAACCATTTTGTGTCATAGACCCTTTGCTATGTGTTTTGGTTTTGGGTACACCCCCTACTTATCGGATATAGAACGCCTACATCCCAACTTACAAAATGTTACAAACATATATAATACATTTTTCACTTGATAGGTATTTTTAGAAATAATGTATGTTTTTTATATTAAAAGATAGTATAATGTAAGTTAATAGGTACTATCAGCGTATGTTAAGATCCATTATCCCCCATTTTCATTTCATAGGGGTCGATATAGACCACTTTCGGAAACACTGGTCTCTCTGCTGCGCTTTTTTGTTTTTATAGAGTCATTTTTGTATGTATAATATTAGTTATATGTTATTTTATGTTGTTGTGAGTTATGTAAGGTCACCGTACATCGAACTTGAATATGCACGTTAAAGACGTGTCAGCCAGTTAAACAATCGAGTCTCGAGACTTACTCGTATATATTTCCTGTTTTGTGATTTATTTCATTAAGTTAGTGTTTATTCGATCACCATACTCACTCATACCATTTACCATATATCTACAATAGTTACCTTATATAATATTACCATAGCATAATTTTATGACCATAGTAAGTGTAATAAATAAATAAATAATATACCAGTTTTTAACTACCATTTCATTCAAATTTTATAAGTGTACAAACCCTTACAATAACATTGTTATTTATTTCGAGATATTAAATTCATCATCATCATCATATTTATTGAAATGTTCAGATTTATCTTTAACTAGCTGTGCCAGCGACTTCGTCCGCGTCGAATAGTTATTTTGAGCATCATATTTATTTTTGCAAACAACCACCTTAGCTGTTATGCGATCTTGACAACGCGACATGTCCAATTTGATAACCATAAAAACGATTCTAGTGAGTTAACATTAAAAGATAGACATATACTGTCGCGGACATTTTTTTTAGATCATTTTAAGAGGAATAATTCTTTCATACATATTTTTTTTTTATCTAGAACCGTTTTCGCAGCGCACGCAACGGAAGCCCTCAAAGATGAATAATTTTCCCCGTTTTTTCCACATTTTCCATTATTTCTTCGCTCCTATTAGTCGCAGCGTGATGTTATGTAGCCTAAAGCCTTCCTCGATAAATGAGCTATTCAATAAAAAAAGAATTTTTAGATTTGTACCAGGAGTTCCAGACATTAGCGCGTTCAAACAAACAAACAAACAAACTCTTCAGCTTTATTATATTAGTCTAGATTATGTTCCAAGTAGCACGGCATTTATTTTTCGCAATTTTAATTACTCTTACAATTACTAATGCGCTGTGACATATTAATGCCATGCTTGTATATGTCTACTGTATTCTTGGTATTATAATGCTCTTCTATTTGTTTTCTAATACTAGATAATAATACATACATACATACATACATACACTTACGCCTTTTTCCCACGGGGGTAGGCAGAGATTACGTCCTTCCACTTGCTACGGTCCTTACATATCTCTTTCGCTTCATCTACTTTCATAACATTCCTCATACATGCTCGACGATTGCGGGTACTTCTGACCTGGCCTTTTTTATGTTCGCCTAGATAATAATAATTCTCTTTATTGGTTTTTTTATGAAGTTTACAAACATATTTAACACTAATGACCACATTAGTCGAAGAATGTGTCGTAGTTATTAGTGCCTATCTCGAATAAATTTTTATCAAAAGAAAACTCAAACTATTAATTTTCATGTTTATTACGTGAGTTTTTTTTATGATATATATGATATGATAGGGGGCAAACGAGCAGACGGATCACCTGATGGTAAGCAATTACTGTGCGATTGCAATTATTACATTTAACAATAAATTTGTTAAGAAATTCTTTACAATAATAAACAAAATCCTTTGATTTAGACGGAAAACTGGGTAAAATTATCTATTTTTTTTTAGTTATTGGGCTCTACCTAAAATTCCGGGACAAAAAAACCCTATTCATAAGAAGGTAATATTTCTATTGTTTGTGAGTATGTGTGGGTTGCATATTTAATTTATTTATTTAATGATGTTATAATGCCATTTGTAATGCATGTTTTGTTTCTTTGAAAGAATTTTAATTCTCTTGAACTCAAGATAAAGGTCTTCGTGAAAACTATTATATACAATATTACAATTTTGTACATTTTTATATACATCATCCCAAGTTAAACTAGACAAACAATTGCTAAATTTAAAGATTATTAGAATTATTATCGTAAATATCTCTTATTCTTTAAAACTAATGAGTTTTCCTTTCGTTGCATTTTCCGGTTTTAAATTCCAGGGTTTGCAGGGATGCAATGGTATACGGAAAATTGCACAATGTGTTTGAAGAAAAAATCCATTCAATATTTTCTTAAATTTTTATTTTTTTATCGCATATCTAATACATAAAATTTAATTTATTATCTATAATAGTTGCATTTCACAATTTTAATTTGTTTATGTATTATGTAACATATATTTATATATATTACACTTTAAAAAGCAGTGACACATTTTTCGAATTATATATATATATATATATATATATGTATATATATATTGGTGTTTGTGTGTGTGAGTATGTGTCTGTCTGTAAACCACGGCACTGAGTATCGAGGTGACGGCCCCAGAACTATAGCTGAAATTCAGCGATTTTTGCTCTTGTGCAAATATTGGCGCTGAGCTGCACATTATACATCAATTGTTCTGTATGGTGGACAGGTCTGTTTCCTTGTTCACATCGTACATTAGTATTAAAAAAAATCTTGTAATTGAATAATTATTGTTGTGTATGTGTCCGCAGACAAATTAAATATATATTTACATTTCTGGCAAGGCTCATACTGAACAAAACATGGCGCTCTCAGCAGAAACACTACACAGTAGTTATATTCATTCCCAGCGCTGCAAAAAGCTGCGGATTGAAGAGAGTCCTTTGAGGGGTGAAAATATTTCATTCTAACATGGAATTGTTCCGCGTCAAATGCTACTATGTTGCCGAGAAATTTAAGATTTCAATTTTGTCTGAATTAGTGCAGACAGGAACTCATTACCGTTTGAGGCGTCTGCTTGGGTGATTCCGCCTGAACTACTCGTTATGTTCTCTTATGAACGGCAAGATAGTTAAATTGATAGATTCTTTATACACAATGTCATTATTGAATATGCATTTCCCTTCCATCCAAGCTATCGTGGTCAAGGCTCAGACTGAGTTTAGTCGGTTGAAGAGGAGGGAAGGATAAAGTGTCAGCGGCGGCAGCCGGCGTCCACGCTCCAAACTTAATTGAGAGAGTGAAGGAACGTCTGACTATAGCTGTAAAATCTTAATGGTCTTCCTTATCATATCAAGTTATATTAATTAGGGTCATTAGGACCTTACGGATCTGCGCGCGCCAGCGGGCCGTCGGTGCCGTACTCCCGCACCTCGAAGCTTGGCTCAACGGGAAGGAGGAGGTCACCTACCGATTGACTCAGATACTCACCGGGCACGGCTGCTTCGGTGAGTATCTGTGTCGAATAGGACGGGAGGGATCGACACATTGTCACCACTGCGCATCCGACCTCGACTCGGCCCAGCACACGCTGGCGGAGTGCCCCGCGTGGGCCTCCGAGCGCCGAGTCTTGGTCGCAGAGATCGGGCGAGATCTGTCTCCGCCGGCATTGATTGCGGCAATGCTGGCGGACGAGGGAGGTTGGAGGGCTGTGGCCTCCTTCTGTGAAGCAGTAATGCTCCAGAAGGAGGCCGCCGAGCGGGGTCGGGAGATGGCCGATCCCGCTCGAAGGAGGCGGCGCCGGGCTCGGTAGCACAGCTGCGGCGCCGCCACGGGTCGCCGGCGGGCGCGAGGAAGTCGCGACCGCTACGGCGACCCGGGATGGACCACGCCCCTTCCGTGGCCGGGGGGCGTCATCGGTGGAGGGGACCGGGGGAGGTGGTAGCTTCCCCCGAGGAGGGCTCCCCTCTAGAGAGGGGAGCGGAGGCTGGGGGTTCCTGGAAGTGGCCTTTGTGTTCCCGGGGGCTCCCTACATGCCTGAGGAAGGCCATCCCTGAGGTTTTTAGTGGGTAGGCCTCCCCTTCTGGGGAGGAGAGCCCCACATAACCCGGCTCGCCACAGCCGGGGTATGCAATTTAATGCATTTTCCTCAGGGGAACAAAAAAAAAAAAAAAAAAAGGGTCATTAGGACCAACGGCTCAGGTTTAGTCGGTAGGTCATTCTGGTCTGTTGGAGGGCTGTAGCCTTCTTCTGTGAAGCAGTGATGCTCCAGAAGGAGGCTGCCGAGCGGGGTCGGGAGATGGCCGATCCCGCAAATTGAGATAATTAAAACCCTATATCCTTGTCAAAGCAAAAATCATGATTGTGGTTTCCTAAATCGTGACCCTGTTCCTGCGGCAGTTGTATTGGTAAATACAATTTACAATCGTTTGGTATCATTTTCTGAAACAGTTTCGTCTGACAGCAACCACTTCAGTGACATATGGAACAAATATTTTTGATAGTTCAATTGTTTGATAAATGTTAAAACTATCTGTCCAGTGTAAATGTCCAGGAGAAGGACGGATTTAAAGAAGCCAGTTTTTCTGAAGTTCTATAAATAGAATAGTCGGCTTGTTTAATAATATAAATAATGCAACTGGTCACTTGAAGGTAGTCGATCACAGTCGTTTATATTACATTAAATTGTATGGTAAAGTGCCTCCAAAAGTATAGTTTGAATATTTTATTTATTTGTAGTATTTCTGAGCTCGGTGATATGACCACCTTCAAATAAGATTTTAGGAGAGAGTTTTACTAAACGTAGGCAAAGTCAAATCAAATCAAATCAAAATCAACTTTATTCAAATATGACTTTATAGAAAGCTCTTTTGAATCGTCCAAAAAACTAAATCCTAGATATTGGCAAAGTTATTAGCTGGCAAAATCTGGTTATTATCTGGTGGACTATTTTCTCATATACCTCTCATATAATGATAGTTAAACAGACAAAAATAACAAACAAAAACAAATTCTGATCAAACAAAGTGATAGTATCAATATTCCAAATATTGCACGTTCCTACTTCATTAGCTTACAAATTGTTTTCTTACAAACACGTATCTATATTACATTAGAAATAATGTAATATAGATACGTGTTATAGTACATTTTACATGCTGGCTCGCAGATTTGCACGTTGCTCCAGTAATGTTAAAATTACTCTCTTCAAAGTTCTTTGGACTGCCTGTGGAACAAGTATTTCGTGTTCCATATAATATCATATTCAGAGTGTTAAGGCTGCCTCGCTTCTGCAGCGTTTCCTGAATGTGAAGCCCGAAATCGGAATATCTTCTTTTCAAATTATTGCAAATGGATCAATATCTGACGTGGAATGCTCATATAGACAGCGTGTGCAACAGGGTCAGGGGTACTGTACGCACATTGTACTAAAATTATTTTCATATAATCATTTGTTTTACCCATACTTGACTATGCTGACGTATGATGCACTGATGCCAACAAGCTTCTATTATTTTCTTTATAAATTGGATCTTTTGTTAAACATTTGTATTCGCTATATTTACGGCTTTCGTAAATTTGACCCCTTTCTCATTTCGTAAAAAAATTTAATTTGAGTTTAGTTTCCCAACTCTACAGTATTATTAATGACCTAAAGGTTCCCGACTATTTGAGAATTAGATTTGGAGTGCTTGGTGATTCTCATGCATTTAATCTACGTTCTGGCTCTAAACGTATTCTCGAGATTCCTACACACAAGTCTGGTTTTGTTTCTGATTCCTTCCCCACTCCTCCCTCCACAGTGTCCGCGATTCGCCATTGAAATAACTTGGCCTGTAAACATTACATTGGTTTCATTTTGCATATTACTCACTTTTATATATAGATAATTTACTTTTGGTTTTTTACTTTATCTAGGCTAATTGGTATTTATTATTTACAAAAAAGGTTTATCTTGGTGCTTTTTCTGTGTCTTGCCCTATTCCCAATTTTATTTGGGACCGTCTTCCTTTTTCACTTTTCTCTATCACTCGCTATTTCGACACTCCCTTCTTCAAGATATCATTATTCACACAGTCCATCCATCTTTTCTTCGGTCTTCCTCAGTACCGTGATGAACACATTGGGACTTCACCTCTTTCGTCCACGGCGAGTGTGACGGATTTCAAATAAAGAACCCGCTGCGTTTGACGTAGCGTATAAACAGTTGAGAATAAGACTTCCAGTACAGACAACCTGGTGACAACTTTATAATAGCTTATATAAACCAAAATAATACAGATAATTCAAGGAATATTTCAAATTTTCATTTGAAAGTATCCCCCGCGATCCCGGAGTATCCTGAATGGTGTCACAGTACTATGTCCAATTAATATCGGGATATTAAAGCCCTTCAATTCCAGTTTATCCTGCGATCTTACAAACGAAATTGATATATAGATAGAGGGATTCAGAAAACTGCGAAACAATCTAAGAAATATAATTTCACAGAGCCTAACATCACGATTCAATTTAGTATCCGAATGTGTAGAAGCAAAAATGTTTAATAACGCTCAAGTCCGATGATTTTAGAGTTTGAGTCTCGTTCTGTAATATGGGTCTTATTCTCAAAATCTGCAAATAATATTGATGCCCTACCGAACAGTTATCTAATTAAGGAACGAAGGGAAATTTGGGTTAAACTTCTCATAGCAGCGCAGAGAAGATAATTTATTGTTCACGATTGTTATTAATACACAAATTGAAGAACCAAATCATTGAGTTAAGGAACTTTGCTTAAGACTGTTATGGATTACGATATATGTATCAAAATCTGACATCGTCCCGAGAAAATCGGATAAGCCGACCGCTATAGAATTATTTATTCTATAAGCGGAATGTTCAATACGCAATACGTTTGGTGAGATTTTCATATCAATATTCGGCATTACACTTATAAATATTAAACTAAGCGTAGTGTATTGAAATTGGAGAGGTTGGTTGATGAATAATTTCCATAAGAAAGAAGAAAGAAAGAAAAACCTTTATTTTTGGCCACATAAAAGTAAGACACACAAAACAACACAATTAAAACTACTTAATTAAAAGAAAATTAGTTACAACAGCACAATTAAAAAACAACAAGAATGGGGTGTCTCACAGCTGCGCCAAAAAAGGGAACCAGTTCAGCATATGCCAGACAGGAGTGCCTGGCGCTGGTTTTCAACTAGTCCCTGTTTCTGGTGACTCGCGGATTCGAGCATGAAACCTAAATTAAAAATATTTAAAGTATGGATACTATTTACAAAAAAAAAAAAAAAAAACATGAGTGTCCGTAAGTCTAAAATCTAAGATAATTATAAAAACAAAACATAACAGGAATTAAAAACATACCTAAGTCAGATTAAAACAACAATACATAGAAAAAAAATAAGTTTAGCTATTATACATAAATCAAATTAAAAACTACCTTTTATACATAATTTAATTTAAAATTACCTACAGTAAGAACAACACATTTATTTTCTAAGTATAGAAATGGACCACAATGCCTTACTTCAAACTCTACAGCCCAGAGACCACCAAAGTGCACCCATATCGGACAGGACGTCATATAAGTGAGTAGTTCAGGTTAATTAGGTTCATGGCACGCTGTCCGTCTAATAGGTACTGCCGCAGGCGATTTCTAAATGTTACAATATTTGTAAGCGACCTCATAGGTGGAGGCAAGTTATTCCACACCTTAGAAGCTGCATAGCGAAAACTACCTCTGAAAGCGGTTATAATATGTGGAGATATGGTAAGATCCGGCGTACAAAGTCTTTTAACACACTCGCGTTTAGTTGAGAACCAGCTAAGCTTTTGATACAGATATAATGGCTCCTGTGTTTTTACAATTCCGAACATAAGACATGCAAGATGTAATTTGCGCCTGGACTTCATTTTTAATATAAAATGTTTATTTAAGAAAGGAGTCACGTGAGTTCTTGGTGGTATCGTAAAACAAAACCGAGCACAAGCGTTCTGTACCCTTTGAATGAGCCGGTCGGTACGGGACAGCAAGCGTGGTCCATAAACCGTGTCTGCATAATTTAATTTTGATAATACAAGGGACTCGACCAGCTGCACTCGGAGTTCTTCTGCTAAATAAGGCCTCATTTTGTAAAGGATACTCAATCGATAAAAACAGTTCCGAACTGATTCAGCAATGTGACTTTCGTATCTAAGATTGGTATCCATTAATAACCCAAGATTGCGAGCCTCCTCAACCCTTTCAATTGTCTTTCCCATGAGTTGAACATTCAATGTTGGCAATAATTTTAACTGCTGTCTAGTACCTAACAACATATATTTTGTTTTAATCGGATTTAAAACCAGGGAATTACGCTGTGACCATTCAACTATTCTACCTAAATCGTCATTTAAACTGGATATAGCTACTTCATAATCTCTTCTCTTAAAACTTACATAAACCTGTACATCGTCCGCATAAATGTGGTATTTGCATTTGTGCAGACAATTAGCAATGTCAGCGCAATACAATACAAACAAAACAGGCCCTAAGATCGATCCCTGTGGTATACCTCTATTTAGAGGGTTAAGGTCAGAAGTGCGATGTGTGCCATCATTTAATCGCAGTTCAACACGTTGCCGACGATTGCACAAATAGCTTTCAAACCACTGCACCGTATTATGATCGAAACCATAATAAGTCATCTTCGATAAGAGCAGCGGCACATTTATGCTATCGAAGGCACGGGAAAAGTCTAGCAGCACGAGCAGCGTACACATACCCTGATCTTGAGCAGCCAAAATGTTATCAGTGACGTCTAATAAAGCGGTAGCAGTACTATGACGCTTCCTGAAACCAGATTGATATAATGGCAAAATATTGTTTTTCTCAAGGAAGTTGGTCAACTGCTCACATACTACTCTTTCCATGATCTTTGACAAACAAGGTAAGATGCTAATAGGCCGAAGATCTTTCAAACTGTTTGGGTTCGGAATTTTAGGTATGGGTCTAACAATAGCCTCCTTCCAGACATCGGGAAATGTTGATGTCATTATAGACCTATTTACTAAATCAGTCAAGGGTGTTAATGTATACTGCAGACACAGCATTATCATAGTTAAATTTATACCATCACAACCCTCAGCATTCGATTTTAATCTACAGATATACTTAGATATAGTTTTCTCGTCCACTAACTCGAGCCCGAATATGGCCTCACTATATCGATAGTATTCATAAAACGTGAGAGTGGATATGCTAACTATAGGATCTCCAGGTACGTCCCCAAAATGGCGATTAATTTGGTCGGGATCGCAAAGATGAGCCGGGAGATCAATAGCACGCTTAAGTGGGAGTAAGGTGGTCTTTATGTTTTTCCACAGTAGCTTTGGGTTACTTATTCTATTATTTATATTGAATTTAAAATAAGCAATCTTTTCATGATATAGAGACACTGACACGAGAGACTTTAACTGTTTGTAATACATTTTGTTTTTAACTGATTTATTTTTACGGTATTTTGCTAAAGCGTTATCTCGAAAACGCATCATAAATTTAATATTATCTGTAATCCATGGGTGAGATTGTTCTTTGATAAGAGACGTTCTTGCTGGTGCGTGAGAATCAAACACCGTTAATATATTAGAACAGAACTCATTTACCATTTCATTTACTGTCCCGTGTTTCGAAATCCCATCCCAGTCCAGAAGTGACAGATCCTCATGCAAGTTCGCCAGACATATGTTTTTAATAGGCCTATATTTTACTAAATAAGGTTTAAATTTTTCCCGTTTTATATTAAAGCAACAAATGAGCATAGAATGACCATTCAAACAACTAAACGGCTCCACTGCAATAGAGCTAGCACAAAGATCAGTGCATGCCAAGTCAATTAATGAGGCACTAGAAGCTGTAAAATGTGTAGGTTCAGTAATCAACTGAGTCAAGCCCAGACAGTTCAAAAACTCTTGCAATTTTTTAGTTTTGCTCTCGCTGGAATATAAATAATTCACATTAAAGTCTCCCAGTAACAAACAATGATCAATTTGACCAAAACTGGTTATTGTATCAGTCAGGGCGTCAAGAAACAAATCTAGATCATGCCAAGGTGGGCGATATGCCGTTCCTACTACCACTCTTTTGCCGCTAAGAGTTAGCGAGATCCACATCTGTTCCACCGACTCATACCTCGGATCAGCGATGGAAGGCATCGTGTGCACGCTCAGTTCACGACGAATGTAAAAGCCAACGCCCCCACCACGACCCGAGCGAACACTTGCCGATCGCGGCACATGACGCAGTCGATAGCCGGGCACGACAGGTGCTCGCCCCTCCTCGCCCGGACGCAGCCAGGTTTCGTTGATAGCAATGATATCAAAACTATGTCTCTCTATCTTGGCTGTAAATTCATCATGGTTAGTAGACAGTGATCCAGCATTGAAAAAACCTAACTTAAAATGTCTTTCATTTGCAGCCATTTTTCAACATTTAAGAAATATCTCTGAAATAATTGTAATATGTTGTGATACTGTATAATGTAAAAGATAGTACAGTATGAAATAAATAATAATAAAGAAAAAGGTTTGCATAGCACTGTAAGTAATGTTCCAGATTTGCCAGTGTAATAATAAAATACACTCGCCTTCATGTGATAAAAATGTACAAGCACGAATACATCTTCCATTCCAAAAAAAAAGCACAAAGTAATGTAAAAAGTACAACAATTATCTACAGTCAATGTACAATCGTGACTGTGAGACACCCACCCAGTATTGGTTGAATCCAATAATATAATTAATAACAAAAAATAAAAACAGATTATAAAATTAAATAATATGAGTAAAGGATAAAACAAATAACAATAAGCAACTATTATCGTACGATTAAAGTTATGGTAAGTCAGGTCCAAACACACGCACAATGTCCGCCTCGCATCGAATTGATATCGCTTTATCGCCTGCTTTATTTCGAACGTAAATACGACCAAATTTGGTCCATACGTACTTCCATTCCTGTCGGCGAGCGATTTCCCGCACGCATAAAAGCGTCGATGATTATAAATATTGTTACGGGTATTATAACATCATCAACATAGCCCATATACTTCCCCACCAAGGAGCACAAGCCTACCCTAAGCTATGTCAGGGCGATTATGCATAGTCGACCATACTGCATACATTTTTGAATTTCTTCGCAGGTGTATACAGGTTGCCGTACGATTTGCCTTCACCGTAGGAGTGAATGAAAGACATGTTTGTACATAGCTACATCGACCACGGACCTTGCGAATCATCCGATACGAATACTGCAAAAAAGACAGCGCCGACTGGCTGTGCATGGTGGCATGCTGGTCCCTACACTTAAAAGTTAGAGGGAAAGCTCAGTGCAACAAAAGAAAGATAAAAGCAAGATTATATTGGATATTGGTGGATTTGTACTGGAGCCTCTTCTATTAAACACCCTACTGTCATACAGTCCACAGTTTATTTTACATCCCGATAGGACCATCCCATTTAGTGTAAAAGAGAGCTTTAAGAAAAATGGCTGGAGTGACGATGAAGAATAGATTGGGAAATAGTGTAGGATAATAAGGAAAGGTAATAAGTGCGGTTTGAAAAATGATGTTGTGACAAAAAATGAGAAGGGAATGCCTAGATGGTTTGGACACCCGCGGGTCGCCGGCGGGCGCGAGGAAGTCGCGACTGCTACGGCGACCCGGGATGGACCACGCCCCTTCCGTGGCGGGGGGCATCGTCGGTGGAGGAGACCGGGGGAGGTAGTGTAGCCTCCCCCGAGGAGGGCTCCCCTCTAGGCAGGGGAGCGGAGGCTGGGGGTTCCCGGAAGTTGCTTGATGTTCCCGGGGCTCCCTACATGCCTAAGGAAGGCCATCCCTGAGGTTTTTAGTGGGTAGACCTCCCCCTTCTGGGGAGGAGAGCCCCACATAACCGCCGGCTCGCCACAGCCGGGCTATGCAATTTAATGCATTTTCCTCAGGGAAAAAAAAAAAAAAGATGGTTTGGACACGTAGAAAGGATAAGAGAAAGATGACTGCCGAAAGACATTTATAAGGCAAATATAAATGGGCCAGTTGGTAGGGGATGACTTAGATGAACATATTTGGACCAAATAGGTCAGGTCAAAGGTACCTGAAACCGACGAGCGTGCATAAAAGTATTGATGTAAGTTGAGGAAGTTAGGAAAGTATGTTTGAATCGTAGCAGCTGGAAAATCGTGATCTTTGCCTACCGCCATGGGGAAAGGAAAAGTGAAAAGTTTATTAACACCCGATACTTTAGAAACAATAAAAGTAAATACGCGTTACATGCGTTATAGTAATTAAATTAATGTTGCTTCGTAGACTCTGTCATTGCTACGAGTTAATATACGCATTATTCAGAGGAACTACGATCTTTTTTATGTTTACGCACTAATTACCACAAACGCACGCAAGATGTCAGCAGCTTGGTGAATGATCTGATATTCATCGTTCACGAGCTGGGAACGAAACGGGGAGCGGCGAGCGGCCGTTGGACAAAAGTTATTCGACATTAAACGCTCATACCAATAATATCTTTAATTTTGTTATATTTAAAAATAAACGTTTTTTTTTGTAAACGAATAAGTGAACTTTATAATTTCTACACCTGAGATTAAGTACTAATACGAATCCAACTGAGTAATCGAAACATGGTCCTTCGAGCCGGATTAAAAATATAAATCAAGTAAATTAAACAATAAACGAAGAAAAATGTTGATACCACGGAAGACGTTGCCCGAGGAAACAACAATAATACAAGCCCAGGAGTGATTAAGGCTTCCCGTTAAATCGTCCTGAACTATTGTAATCGTCTTGATTCCCAGCCGTCCGCGAGACAGGGTGTACAGTGCCTGAGTTCCTACGTATACCAGGATAAGGTGAATTTTACGCAACTGTAAGTACTCTTGCTTTCTTAATTTCGTCCCAAAATGAGTGAGAATCGCGAAATTTCTGATAAACGTACTCTTAAATTACCGAGTGTTTCAAAAGAGGGTAGCCGGTCACCAACAGACGTAACGAATGTTCAATTTGAAGTTGATTTAAAACGGCAACGAGGTGTCTTTAAGGCTCCTCAAGGCTCCTCCTCACAAAAACGTATGGTCAGTTTTGACCCGAGGACCATTAGAGTATAAAAAAATGTAAATTCAATATTTCAATATAATTTTATAAAAAACTTCAGAAAAAGTCATGAAATATCAACTGTCAAAAAAAGATATTAAAAAGGAACACTTAGTTTCTTTCCTAAAATGCGTCTAAATTGGCCCGATGAAAGGTTAATATCACATTTCAATAAATTCAGATATCATATTTATTTTAGGAGAACAAAATAATAAAATCAACACTGTGGTGATTACTCATTCACAATCTTAAATCCTCTGGTACTTAATCGCAAATCTAATGCATCTGCAACTACTTACATATTAGAAATGAAAAGAAAACAGCTCATCTGATTGAATTTACAAGTCCAATATACGTTAAAACTTATCACAATATAAATCACATAACGACAAAACAGTTCGCGGGGACGGAAAGTAGATAATAAATACATAACAGATGTATACACAGCGAAGTGCCAAACAGTCGTACTCGGAGCGGGTGTCTTGACACTATCTCGAAGAGATCTTGACAAGGGACTATGCCTTCATCTCTAAGTACCTATAGTTACTGTTATAGAACTATGTCAAAATTTCTCGCCCCTCAATATTAGCATACGAATGACGCGTTCATTTGACACGGATTCCGTGATTTGAGCATTGATAGTATTGGTTTATCGCTCCTTTCTATGTTTGGAATATTGGAAGGTGACCCAAACGTGGAGATATTAAAAATTTGTACTTAACATTGTAATGCATGGGTGAAAGTGATACTTCATATTATAACAATCAAACTCATCTATTTTTAGTACTTAAGTTTGAAAGAAGAGATGACGAAAAGAGAATCATCATCATCCTCATTTTTTCTTCTTCTTGGGTAGTATCTGTGCACAAAGTTTTCTTCTTTCTATCCCGTCAAAAATATGTCATCTCTGCACTGACATTCTACGCAAGTATGTCTATCTAGCTTGATGCAGTCCATCCAGACCTTCATCCAGACCGTCTTTTCCTAGCTATAATTTTATATACAATTATATATACAAACTAGCGGACTCGACAGACTTCATCCTGTCAAAAAGATTTGTAAAGTGGCAGTTTTTGTTTCTTTGCCTAAATAAACCTCACGGAGCCCGAGACCATTCCAACGAATGTCTAGTCTTCAACTTCTAATCTTCTCTGTCACTGATGCTATTTTTAAACTTCCTCTTATATAAAAAAAAATCTCATTTTGTCCATACAAATTAAACTAAACATTCTCATTTCGCCAGGTGAACTCAGAAAGTTCAGCGGGCGAAATCAGAATGTTACAATACTTTTTATTGCCTACATTCAGATTTAGACATGTCTGATAATAGATAGAGTTAGAAACATTTTAGATCAATTTTTATAGCAGAACCACAAAATTAGTATCATTATAAAAAGAACTAGAGACTATAGACATAGAGTTATATGTTTACGAAGAAATTTCCTAGGTCATTGCGTAACTTAAAAATTGCTTTCTAATAAACTTTTAACACTTATCAATTGTAAACGAATATATTTATTAAATCCACAGAAAATCCAAAATAGCTTCTTCAAGCACCATATGGTTCTGCAATATTGTCTGCTTTTAAAATGTAAATAAAATTTAGATTCGATTTGTTCAATGCCATTGTGCGAATAGGGATACCTTGCTTCATGTCCAAAATTGATAGAGGTAAAAATGTCATCATCAGAATTCAAAAAGTAAGTACTTAAGAATAATCGACATATAACTTTGAGTTAAAGTTATTGTCTAATAAATAATTATACATTGTTTAATAGGTTAAGCGAAAATAATTATGCAGGCAAAAACACACGTTTCGATATTGGTCTAAAATTATTTGTTTATTTGTTACAATTAAAATGTGTTAAAACCCGATATAATCCCGAAAAGAAAGTTACTTCCAATAAACATATGTGATGACCTTGGATATGATTAATACTCACTATTTGGTTAATTATTTTATTTATTTAACTTGAAGACACAGGTTTTTACAATTATATTTTATTTGATATTTGTTGACAATGTCATGGTTGGTTGCACACACCCTTCACCATATTTTTATATGAATAGCTCAATCACAACGCAATGGGATAACTACCATGCAGTGACTTCTTACAACATATTCCATATTATGCCGAGAACGCAGAAAGTGTGTCAAATATAATAGAGGTATTAACAAAGTATCACTGATCTGACCTGGTAATATCTGGGATACAGTGCACCAATATATTTATCGATAAGTATATTTATTGGACACTCTTGCATTAATTGAAAACATAGTTTCATGAAGTACTTGATGATTAAAATTTGCATTTTCTTTACGAAAACCGACGTTATTTCGATAGGTTTAAGAATGGTTCAGGTGGACAGAAGCTACTGACAATTATGATTCATTACCTGAGTCATTCGTCAGTCATTTATCCAGAAGTATACTAAAACTTAAGTTTTACAAAATAGTGTTCGCATGTTTAGAAATAAGTACACTTTTCACAAAATATTGCCAATCTTACTTCATCCATTAATTTCATTTCCACCTCAGATGGATCACGCAGAACTAACCTCAACTAAGCACTTTGGCGCTCAAGAAAAATAAGTTGGCAACTTAATTTGCCACTTAGCTGACCGGCTAACGAGCCCGGTTAACGCAACCTCACTTAAGTTGGGACGTGTTGGGGAAGTCGCTGCTATAAGTGATTTATGGCTCACCCCGCCCGCCTCATCAATTCATAGGAACTAATTGACGACATGGAGGCAGTGTGACATTAGGAATCGTGTTTTCGTTAATTGATACTGTTACATCCATTCAAGCTGTAGGGCCCTTATGGCCAGAGCTAAGGCTGACTGAGTGAGTCAGACCGCTCTAACCGGCGTGAAGTCCGACATAATCGCCGTGACACTCGCCGTTGCAATGGTATCCTGGGCACGTTTCGTGCCCCTTGTGAGGATTCTCAGCCTCTAACTCCTGTGGGAAGAAAAAAATACTGTCAGAGGTAGACATAAATCCGGCTATACCAAGATTATTGGGACAGTGGAAAGCACTGAAGGTGTACGTCTGCCCCGGAATTTGGGAAGACCAGAAACAGACTTAGAACTTACATTTCGTCGTGCAGACGCAGCAATGATAAGTGTGGTTGATTCAATCAAAATAATTCATTGGTGCTTGTCACAAATTGGAACTCTCCATACTTTAATCCTCTATTGGTCGAGGTGCAAATGATCCAGCCAAGAGTTTCCCCATTTATACACAGCGTATTAATCACTACCACGTCTGTTATTTATTATTAATCAAGTCACATGTGTTATTATTTTTTTTCCCCCTGAGGAAAATGCATTAAATTGCATACCCCGGCTGTGGCGAGCCGGCGGTTATGTGGGGCTCTCCTCCCCAGAAGGGGGAGGCCTACCCACTAAAACCCTCAGGGATGGCCTTCCTCAGGCATGTAGGGAGCCCCCGGGAACATCAAGCTACTTCCGGGAACCCCCAGCCTCCGCTCCCCCGCCGATACAGGGGAGCCCTCCTCAGGGGAGGCTCACTACCTCCCCCGGTCTCCTCCACCGACGACGCCCCCCGGCCACGGAAGGGGCGTGGTCCATCCCGGGTCGCCGTAGCAGTCGCAATTTCCTCGCGCCCGCAGGCGACCCGCGGCGGCGCCGCAGCTGTGCTACCGAGCCCATCAAATAGACTAAGTTCTGCAGCATATGCTGTAAAATACGACAACTTACAAATGTTGAATCGGCAAGATTAATTTACTTTAATTATTTTCACAGTGTTATGTCCTATGGTTTACTACAATGGGGATCAGCTGCTAGCATAGGAAGTATTTTTTTCTTTAAAAAAGAGCAGTTCGTGCTATTCATAATGACTTTAGCGGGCCAGTATGTTTACGAAAATTTAATTTATGTGTAGAAAACTTGTAACACATTTCATACTAATTTTCAAATGCATAATTTCAACACGAGAAATATAAATAAACTTGCCGTTCCAACGTACAGGCTACAAAAAACTAGAGGTTCGTTTATGGGCAAATGTATAAATTTTTATAACAAGATTCCACAGAGTGGAGCTCAATTGCCCTTTTATAAGTTCAAGGTACATGCTAAAAATACGCTAATGGGTAAGGACAATTATTATTTTTAAACAATGCCAATGTTTGGTGTTGATTTGAAGACATTACATTCTAAAGTGTAAATATTGCTGTAAACTCATATGTACTTATTGTAAATGTTGTTATTACTTTTGATAAAACTGATAAATTTCTTGTACCCATTCTTAAGTATATATTTTAAGTACATCCTGAATGGGTGGTAGGAAAACAACGATTCAAAAGAGCTTTCTAATAAAGTCATATTTGAATAAAGTTAATTTTGATTATTATTAATAAAACACAGCTTTGACATTATTTGTATTATTAATAAAACACAGCTTTGACATTATTTGTATGATTTATGATTCAACTGACTTTATGTGTACTAGTTTCTTTGTTGTATATTATAATTAATTATGCAAATTTTATGTATTAGCACGGATCTGGTTGTTGTTGTTATGGTATCTGTTCTCCAACAGGTTATGAAGAAATAAATAAATAACAAAGAAAAGACGATTTCTTTAAAATAGGCGTGTAACATCACCAAGAAATACCTTCCTACGAGTACTATACAAAATAATTAAACGTCGAAGCCTATAGGCACTTATGTTAGGTCAATTCCATTCAGGTCAAGTTACCTGTTGACCTTACTTGGTTATGGTCTAAAAGATAGAAGTCCATCAGGACTATCCACTAGAAGGTTGCAGACCTACAACAGTTCACGACTTCCCCAAATAATATAGATAGATAGATAGATAGATAACACTTTATTGTACATACACCACAAAACAGAGAGAAGAAAATAACATAATACACTTAAAATTACTAGTACAATTGGCGGTCTTATCGCTCAAACAGCGATCTCTTCCAGACAACCTACGGACGGAGAGATATAAAAAACTGGAAAGACGGGGGTGTAAGATACTTACATATTAACAAATAATTTTTTTTAAAATATACTGACAAAACATACCTAAAATCAAATAATAATGAGCTAACTGACTTACAGAATTACTTTATGTTAGTATATAATTTTAATTTATAAATAAATGTATGAATGAAGATGAAACGCGAAAAAAACGAAATCTAAAATTGATAAATATAATACGTAATACAAGCTGATAATAAGTAGCGCAACGATCGTATAAGCTAAAGGGATAAATAGTATTCCTTGACTTGGTTTTTAAAAGAATGTACCGTTTGTGCACGCCTCATACAAACTGGGAGAGAGTTCCACAGCCGAATGGCCTGCACAGTAAAAGAGGAACTATAGAAACTGGTGCTATGTTTGGGAAATTCAAGAGTTAAATTCTCTGATGACCTTAACGAGTAATTGAAGCTGCTTAGAAAATTAAAACGTTCTGTTAAGTATTGTGGATAAGAGGGAGAGAATAGTATAATATAATATTTTAATACACTATATTTTAATACATATAATATAATAATAGTAATAATGTTTTAATACACTCGCACCATTAGCCTAGCCCAAATTAAGTTATGAAGGCTTGTGTGAAGGATTTAGGGTAACAGATAGATATACATATATAAATATATTTGATAGAAATGTATATATTAACAACCACGACTAAGGTACAAATGCTCGCATTCATCACACAAACATCTGCCCACACCAGGAGTCGAACCCGGAAAACTAAGGACATGGCCAGCACAGCTTGTATCTGCAGTTGCCATTGTCACATTGTCATATAATGACTTGACTTCTGATTTAAGGTTCAGGTTCCGAGGCGACTGTAGACGGCTTCAGTGAAAAATATTTTTGGGAGAGTTTTTCCAGATTCGGAAAATGGACATCTCGCCAAAAGGCCAGTGGATCAGCAGTCAGCGATAAATTTGGGAGCTTTAGATAAGCATCTATCTCGTTTTTAGTTTGCGAATCCGCTGTAAAAAACATTTTGAAATTTAATTTTACTTTTACTATACTACAGGATGTAAAAAAATCCTATCACATAGCCATTAACCATGCATTCAACACATCAAACCGAATTGGATTCCAAAAACATAATAACTGGGATACCACATTTATTTTAAGGTGTTCAAAATTAATAATAAATTAATTTCCAGCAATTCATAGCGCACTCGCAGTCGACATCGCCGTATAAAAATATCAGATATAATACGAATAAATTCGGTAAATGTCTACTATTCGGCGAATACGAATATTCGTATTCGTTGCATCACTATATATTATTGTAAAGTTTCATTAAAATGCATTCTGTTTTTCAAAAAAACCGGCCAAGTGCGAGTCGGACTCGCGCACCGAGGGTTCCGTACAAACCTGCAAGGTTTACAAAGTTCGTTCATATATTTTGTAATGTAACTAAAAATTTAAGGTTTTCGGATTTTTTCCTTTATGTGTGCTATAAAACGTTGCTTCATGCCAAATTTCAAGATTCTAGGTCGACTGGAAGTATCCTTTAGGTTTTGATTCCCTTGCGAGTACTTGCGAGTTTCAAAATATGCAGCTTAAATTGCTGTTTCTTTTGATTGCGTTGACATAGAAGTTTGATTTTGTTACAGCTTAAAGGTATTATAGACATGAGTATTTGGTATGAATTTCAATTTAATACCTCTACGCGTTTATGAGGAAATGGGTAGTAAGTTTAAAATTATTAAAAAAAATATACTATGTGATGTAACTAAAAATTTATGGTTTTCGTAATATTTCCTTTATCTATGCTATAAGACGTTGCTTCGTACCAAATTTCAAGATTCTGAGTTCACGGGAAGTTCCCTGTAGGTTTTGATTCCCTTGCAAGTGTCGAAAATTTGCGGCATAAACGGCTGTATCTTTTGATTGCGTTGGCTTAGAAGTTTGATTTTTCCACAGCTTCAAGGGACAATAGACTTGAGTAATTGATATAAATTTCAGCTTCATACCTCCACGCGTTCCTGAGAAAAAGGGTCTTGACAGACGGACGGACAGACGGACAATAAAGTGATCCTATAAGGGTTCCGTTTTTTCCTTTTGAGGTACGGAACCCTAAAAATAACAAACATCAATCTATACAAACTTTAGCGTTAGTAATATTTTTATAATTACATTTTAAACGTGTGATCTAATGCAAATTTTCAAGATTTGATTCTTTCACAAATAACGTTGGGACGATATATGTAAGTCGTGGTTGCTGGAGTGGAAGGGTCTTCGAGTGGCGGCCATATGCCAGACATTGCAGCGAAGGCAGCGTATAATCGCTAATACGAAGCTACTATATGATATATGTAGACAATTCTACACTGGACTGTCCAGCGTTCATATCACGGATTGCTCTTTACGCCTGAATTATGCGCAAAAGGCAAAAGAGCTCACTTTACGCGAGAGTGGCTCGTTTGAATTATGCTAAGCATTCCGGACTGTATCGTCGCATGCAAACTGACGAGGAAAAATTTTGTGATACCGATATGTTCTTTATGACTCGCAATTGTTAAAACCATAATTATTATACGCAGTCATTGTAATGTAAATATTCAATTCTACTTCTCATGCTTGAGATTATATATACCATGATGATAGATTTTAACATTATCCAATAGATGGCAGCACAGTGAGCCACGTGGCGGAACACAGTTGCACATTTGATTTTAAAAGTGGAGAGAAGTGGTCTCTGCCTTTTTTTTTTTTTTTTTTTTTCCCTGAGGAAAATGCATTAAATTGCATACCCCGGCTGTGGCGAGCCGGGGTTATGTGGGGCTCTCCTCCCCAGAAGGGGGAGGCCTACCCACTAAAAACCTCAGGGATGGCCTTCCTCAGGCTTGTAGGGAGCCCCCGGGAACAGAAAGCTTCTTCGGGAACCCCCAGCCTCTGCTCCCCCGTCGACACAGGGGAGCCCTCCTCGGGGGAGGCTTACTACCTCCCCCGGTCTCCTCCACCGACGACGCCCCCCGGCCACGGAAGGGGCGTGGTCCATCCGGGTCGCCGTAGCAGTCGCGACTTACTCGCGCCCGCCGGCGACCCGCGGCGGCGCCGCAGCTGTGCTACCGAGCCCGGCGCCGCCTTCTTCGAGCGGGATCGGCCATCTCCCGACCCCGCTCGGCGGCCTCCTTCTGGAGCATCACTGCCTCACAGAAGGAGGCCACAGCCCTCCAACCCCCCTCGTCCGCCAGCATTGCCGCAATCAATGCTGGCGGAGACAGATCTCGCCCGATCTCTGCGACCAAGACTCGGCGTTCGAGGCCCACGCGGGGCACTCCGCCAGCGTATGCTGGGCCGAGTCGAGGTCGGATGCGCAGTGGTGACAATGTGTCGATCCCTCCCGTCCTATTCGACACAGATACTCACCGAAGCAGCCGTGCCGGTGAGTATCTGAGTCAATCGGTAGTGACCTCCTCCTTCCCGTGGAGCCAAGCTTCGAGGTGCGGGAGTACGGCACCGACGGCCCGCTGGCGCGCGCAGATCCTTAATTCGAGCTGCGCACGCCAGGCCGCCACAATCCGTCGGTGCCACTCCCGCTTAGGCACTTCGTGCGCGGGTTCCAGGGCGCTCCCCCCATCGCCCTCCCGGCCGACACGCCGCGACGCATACGTCGCCGCGTACATGTCGGCCAGGATGTCGAATGGGGGGGAGTGGTCTCTGCCTACCCCATTGGGAACAAGGCGTGACATATATGGATGTATGTATGTAATGATTGGATATGACTTGGTCAGCGACATTATTCAGTCAGTCGAGAAGGGTGCAAGTCATAATGGTCACGCTAGTATTCCATTGCTTTAAATAAATAAACCGTTATTTCTAGAAGTTGTTTGATATTGTTGACAACACAATCAATTGATAAACAGTATTTTAAAGCATTTGCCCCGGTTCTCTAATAGTATGCCTGAGCAGTCACATCCAAACATACACAAACATATACATACACTTTCACACACATAACCACATCGTTATATTATTCCTGGTACCTGTATGCTTTTCTACATGATAAGTTTTGTTTCGTCTAAATTGTCGTTGTAATTCCTCATTTAATCTATTCTGTTATAACTAGAGATCGGATAATCGGATGCATATTTACCTAAAGTTAATTTAAGACAAAGTATGGAAACAGCTTTTTATTGTTTTGTTAAATAAAATTTTTCACCATTTCTGTTTTTTTATTCAATTATTTAATTGATTATTGTTTTAGTCAAACTAGCTCACTACTTTCGTATAACACTCTTCATGTAATAAATCGTACATTCATAAATCGCACGGGGACCTGAAACTAAACTTCATGTAAATACGTATGCATAGTTGTATAAATGAACCCGGAGTCTCGGTCTTTTGAAAATAAATACCACGTGCTAATTTAGTAATTTTCAAACAATATCACTACGTTAAATTTGCAGTCCCGTATTTTCCCGGGATTTTTATTTAAGAAAATGTATTTTGAAAAGCCGTTACCATAATTTGTGAGCCAAAAATTATCTTTAGGTAAATATGCATCCGATTATCCGATCTCTAGTTATAACAATTAACTGCGTTACCTAGAGATGTTAATATGGCAAACTTTGTTATAGGCTGTATATGTTTTTAATAGATTATCATAAATGTGTTTATGGTGTAAAGTTTGTTACATAAATAAATAAAAAATTGATGGTTGAGGTTGAGACACCAGTAAAAAACATGTTTGATTCAAAATCAAAAACGATGTCAACGCATGTTCTGACATGGCATTGTAAAACTATAAAACATGTATTTCACAATATCACAGTCCAATGACAATGCATAATAAAGCAGTAGATTGTGCTGCAACTACAAACTGTGTGGATAATTTAATAGTAATTCCTGCTCTGCTGTCCCGAGTTACTAAGTACTCAAACTGTAGTTTAAAATTTAATTATTTAATCGTTGTTTGGAAACGCTATGATAACTTTGGTTGTTGGACAATAGTTTCATGAGGCGCTTGTGTGACTAGAATGGCAGTTGGCAGAAGACTCTGTGCTAATTCATATTTTAGGTTAGATTCAATTTCTGCACACTCGCAATGTCAGAGTAGTTACAAGTGAGTAGCCGGCCTGGAAATACACCCTTATATTTTATATCTAGAGTAACAAGAAAGGATAGGATGAGGAATAAATATATCAGGGCAACTCTGAAGTACCTTCCTGGTATACTGTCAATTCCACAATATTTCTCAGATAAAAAAGGATTTTTAATAATATATAGAATAAAAAAATGGTCGTCTACCATAACTAATAAATATAATTTCTAAAGCTGCAGCGTTAAAATACTCTGGTTACGCCAGTAACAAACTAAATTTGTTCATCACACCTGCCGCTAGCAAAGTTGGTTACGAAATACGAATACTTGCAGACTGCGGGTAAAATTCAACGTGCGAAGCGAACTGCAGGGATTTGGAATATAATTATTCACTTGTTTTGGAGTAGTCAGTTATGTAGTGGTGTTAGGGATTCGCACATCGTGAGTGCTTTGGTGTCTGTATGATTACTATTAAATATCGATCCGAGATTCCCCGGATGTGTCCTTTTTTTTTGTTCCCCTGAGGAAAAGGCATTAAATTGCATACCCCGGCTGTGGCGAGCAGACGGTTATTTGGGGCTCTCCTCCCAAGAAGGAGGAGGCTTACCTACTAAAAACTTCTGGGATGGCCTTCCTCAGGCATATAGGGAGCCTCCGGCCTTCGCTGCCCTGCCAATACAGAAGAGCCCTTCATGGGGGAGGCTACACTACCTCCACCGATCTCCTCCACCGACGAAGCTCCCCGGATGTGTCCTAGTTTGAAGGGCGTCCGGGGACCATCCGTCAGGGGTTTTCGGAAATTGTCCGGATGAGGCTGGAACAATTTATATCTATATTGTAGTCAGGGGAAACTCAATTTAATAATGATAAGTGATAATTACTTTTTTTGGAGTAGTTAGTTATATAGTGGTTTTAGGGGTTGTACGTCATGAATACTCTGGTGTCTGTATGATTGCTATTTAATCATAATCATCCTTACTTAGGGGTGGTATCGATCCGAGATTTCCCGGATCTGTCCTAGTTTGAAAGGCGGCTGGGGGCCATCTGGCAGGGGTTTTCAGAAATTGTCCGTATGAGGCCAGAATATTTTTTATCTGTATCGTAATCAGGGGAAACCCAATTTAATAATGATAAGTGATAATTACTTGTTTTGATGTAGTTATTTATGTAGTGATTTTAGGGGTTCGTAATAAGTACATTGGTGTCTGTATGCTTGCTATTTGATCGTTATCGTCCTTACTTAGATATTTATTACATTGTATTTAATTTAAATAGATGATATAGTGTATTTATTTTCCTATTTGAGACACAAAAAGTTGCAATAATAAATAAAAACTGAAGAAGCTTATAAAATATAAACCAATAATAAAGTGTTAACCAAAAAATTGTAACACTAATATTCTGAGAAAAATCTGAGCAACATTCAAATATAAAACAATACATAAATAAATCTCAATGTAATCTCTCAATGCAAGTACAGCATGTACGATACAAAAACACATAATAATTATAATTAATTACTCTCGGATGCTCTCATTCACACTCAAATGATTAATACAGGACAAAAAATGTAAGGTTATTGGAACCACTATAACCTAACTCCGAGTCTATGCCACTGTTTGAACGCATCACTGATATATAATAACTGTATGTTCCATTAGTCGGCGTTTACGATATCCTAGTAAAGAAATGAAGTATTGGCACCTGCCTGTTACGTGAGCAACGAAACAAAATATAATAAAGAATTTATCGTACCATAACGCCGCCATCTTGAATTTTATTGTTTGTATTTTGACAGTTCAAGATCACACAGCACTATCATATCAAGTTTCATTGGTTATGTTACGAGAGCTGTAGCTATTATTTAATGAGGAAACACAAATTCACTAACAGCAGAATTAACTAAACCGAATATACAAGCACGTGCACAACACACGTATGCTTGGTTTCCATCGAAACTAAGTATGTTCCGGGATCATTAGTAACTTGGTAGCGTCACCAAAATCAGACGCCGCGGGTTGCTTAATTAGAGCGAGTAACGGCCCAGTGCCCTGTCATTCAAATGTGGGTAAACAAAATTAGACATTGCCTCGACACCTGACAGAACACTGGAAATTAATTCGATGTTGTGTCAGTGAGCAGCTGATGTCATATCTTACATATTGTTTGTATAATTTTGTTATACTATTAGTCTTTGCAATATTATCCTCTACATAGTGTTTTTTTTTTTGTTCCCCTAAGGAAAATGCATTAAATTGCATACCCCGGCTGTGGGGAGCCGGGGTTATGTGGGGCTCTCCTCCCCAGAAGGGGGAGGCCTACCCACTTTTTTTACCCACACAAAAAAATTTTCTATCTAAAAGAATTTTTAGATAGAAGCGTAAACACGAACAGCTGTGTACTTTAACACCTTTGAAAATGCTGTAAAGCGAAACCGGTCAGGTCGATAATAATTAAAATTAGTGGAACAGTACAAGAGTTTTATTCAACATACATAATAAGTTCCACCAAGAGCCAACAATCAACTCAATACAGATTCTGAATCTGTTGCCAATTAACCAATGAAACATATTAAGTGGAGTACAAAAATTTGACCTGCTACTAGTTACGAGTACGTTAATTCGATAACGATAATCCTCAATTATTAACTGAAATATTTAAAAATATTAAAAGTATGTTGAGATGTTACTTATAAATTGACAAATTAACAAATACAATTAATCTGTTGCCAATTAAACAATGAAAAATGTAAAGCGTGTAAGAAAAGCATAAATCACAATAATAAAAGGACAAGCGCGCGAAAGCTCGAATGGAATGAATTTAATTAATACACAAGGCATTAGAGCCGGGTAATTCAATGATTGATGGGCAGATATTAAATCCTTTAAGAAAACTGAAGGTGCCCGGAGCTAAAATTAAAAGGATTTGTCAACGTCACCACGCAGATGAGCGAACTTACTTTTAGACTCGTATTAGAATAAACGAATTCTTTCTTTCATGTCCAAGGCTGGGTACATTATAATCAAAGTATAAGCGCGTAAGTTTGGATGTGTGTTACTCCTTCAAGTAAAAACTACTGTATGGATTTTAATGAAACTTTACAATAATATAACTTATATATATATCTTTAAAGTTTCATTAAAGTTCATTCAATAGTTTAAAAAAACATCCATACTTACAAACTTTCGCGCTTATAATATTACTAGGTATTTTTGAAATCCCAAGAAATGTACGATTATTTCTTTAAAAGATATGGAATATATCTATATATATATATATAATATATATATATATATATATATATTCAATACGGGACATGCTGACTAAGAAACTTGATTCATATCCGGTATCCTGATGATTCAAATGCATTATATATGCCTTAAATGGTCACGCAGCATTGTAGAGAGTTCAACAGATTTCAGCTCAGAATAAGCCCCCAGAAGTCGAGCGGAACTTACGCCAAGAAAATAAATTATCTTCACAATAATAACTGTGTTTTTGTGTTGAAATAGTCATTGATTGATGAGGAACTTCCTTGTTTATTTCATTTTATGTGAATTTATTATACGGAATGAAATCGTCAGGCTCGATATAAAATGTTGTTAAATGTATACTAACACGGCACAATGAACTTCAAAATGTACAACACGGCATAATGAACTTCAAAATTCAAAATTTATTTTTCAGCCATTGGACGGGTGATCTAGTACTGGAAAGAACCAGTAAAAAAACCAGCAAGGGCATTTTTATCTGTATTTTTACAAACTCGTCAATTAGAAGCTGGTCTCTGGAATAGTCTGAACCTAACTTACTTTACAAGTTTAAACAAGTTCATATTATATCTATATACGCTATATTTTCATTATGTTATTTACGAAATATATCGCAATGTAAGTATTGAGTTATTAAAATGAATCCCAAGTAAGTAAAAGTAAGTAATCCTAAGTATCATCATGTTAGCGATGGCGCTAGTTTATTTTAATTTATAATGAAATGTTCTGTTCAATATTGTAACAGCGTGTATCTGTATTTTTGACAGGGCTGGATCTTTGATTTCAAAATAAAACTCACGAAATGTTTAGCAGACTTCTATTCTATAAACCACCGGTACAAGAGAGAACGAATGTTGCCACACGGCAAAATACTATAAATTAAATAATTAATGTTGCTAGTTGCAACAAATATATAAAAGATTACCGAATCAATTATAAGATGAATACAAATTATGTAACAGATTGCAAACTTTAATTTCTTGCTCATATCTTATAATGACACTTTACAGAGATAACACTGCTCTACAAAATATAACTTTTTGTGTGCCTTTCAATTTATATCAACTAATATTATAAATGCGAAAGTAACTCTGTCTGTCTGTCTGTTGCGCTTTCCCGCTTAAACCTCGCAACCGATTTTGATAAAATTTGATAAAGACAATCTTTAGACCCTGAGACAGAACATAGGCTACTTTTTATTTGAAAAAAGGGATGAAGGCGTTGAAATAGAGGTTGAAAGTTTGTATGGGATTACTTAATTTTAAAAGATAAAACCATGAAACTTTACATTTAAGCACTTGATAAGAAATCATTAAGCATTTGTTGTAGCATTTTTGAAATTTCGAGCAGCTAGGGGGTGAAATAAGGGTTGAAAGTTAGTATGCAAGTTCGTAAAATATAACGTCATAAGAAACAAAAAATCGTTTGTTCTAGTATTTTGAAATTTTTAGCAGTGTGGGGGTGAAATAGGGGTTGAATTGAAGATAAGACCATGAATCTTGGTACCCTAGATATAAGGGACCAGGATTGACAAAAACTAATTTTACGCGGGCAAAGCCGCGGGCGGAAGCTAGTACTTTATATTATATTGCTTTGAGGTTACTAAATAGAAAAACAAGAATATGTTTTTTTAATTGGCTCTTATTTTGGAAATATACAAAATTTGGCTTTTAGTAACACGTTAAAGTACAAAACATTAAAAAAAATAATTATTATTATTTACTATTATTTCTTGCTTTTTACTTAAACATATTACAATTAAAAATGAAATAACGCATTTAATTAAGATTTTCTCTTCTTTTTCGTTTGTCTTTTATTATTACTGTTAGGGGAATTTTCAAATTCCAGCCTAACATTGACGCATCCCATCGGCCTTGGTATCTCTTTTCCACTATCGAGATATCTTGGTAGAATCGATCACCATGTTCGTTCGTCACTTACATCACCGCAGTTAGACGGGAAAAATGTCAATGTCAATCTGTTGAATATTTAAAAGAACACCGAAGCAATTAAAAGATGAATACAAATTATGAAATAGTTTATTGTGTTTATTGAAAAATTTACCGAGTTTATTGAAGAGATTGAGGAAAATTGCTGTACGCTGGCTTAGTTGCGGAAAAGTACGAAAGGGCTTTCTTGAGCATCGAATAGAGATCGGAATTTATTTGAATGAGAAGCATCTCCCTTTTACTGACGTAGAAAACAGTGAATGGCTTTGAAAGTTTGCATACTGTGTCGATTTGATAATTCATATCGACGAATTGAATCTGAGACTGTAACGCGAAAATCAGCTCTCCCCTGATTCATACACCAATATCAAATCTTGCAGACAAAATAATACTATTTCAACCACATATTAAAATAAAAATAAAATAAATAAATATTTGTTACACTTACACCAATTAGCCTAGCCCAATCTAAGCTCTGTAAGGCTTGTGTTATGGGATCTAGGATAACGGATAGACATACATGTATTATACATATATAAATATTTTTTATTGAAATATATATCAACAACCATGACTAAGGTACAAATGCTGGTATTCATCACACAAACATCTGCCCCCACCGGGATTCGAACTCGGGACCTCAGAGATGGCGACACCTTGAAACCGGTGTACTATCCACTCGACTATGGAGATCGTCAATAAAATATTACATATGTACATACTCACGCCTCTTTGGTGATGAGGGCAAAGAGGGGAGTAGCATCTTACCGAAAAGAGTTGGCAAATGGCCCTCATTAGCCATACGGTCAACGGTCTTAATATTCTCTACCTAAAATTAATAAATTTCTATGTCTTCACTGCATCTGCTGATGCAACAGATCAATAAATATTGCTGTATGTAAACGGTACAATAAAGTCAAATTTAAAATGGCGTCGAGCGTTTCGCTCGCAGCGCGCTATCTGGCAATCGAATGGTGCGCATAGCAGATAACGACGTCAGGGCATAATATTTCGATATATTTTGGCAAATAAAATCGCATTGAACTGTTATTGGACAATTGTATGAAAAATTGCAGTTATAGTTTCTATCTGTCGTCCGCATGTAATGTGTTTCTTTTTCGATTCACCTGATGTTATTTGGTGAAACGTTGATATCATTTTTTGATTTACATGTTGAAATCCTCCTCCTCCTCCAAAAATTGTTGCGTTTTCCATTCTCAAGTTCTTTCAGAAATTATGAAATCTGCAGAAGAATCAGGATTACCAACATAGCCTCAAGTGCAAACTCTAAGTGGCAGTGAGCAAGGCAGATTAGTTGTAAGACTGACCACCGCAAAAAGACTGCTGAAGGAAGAAACTGGATGCTAATTGTAACGGTGTGCCTAACAAGCGAGAGACCAATAAAGGAAGCTACCTACCCCGACATTGACCTTGGCTTGTCCAGAAGTACGGTAAGTTCTACACTAGAACGAGTATCTAAAGCTGTATTAATGGGTTCATACCAGATTTGACTGGGCAGGGAGAGAAACGCGAGAAGTGAAGGTGAGTACGACGTACTTCGGAAAGGGGCCTCTTAAACCTACATCCGTGTTACTATTCTCGGGATCTACTCGCAGTTTCTCTTTCTGCCACATGATGGACCCGGCACGGTGAGTTCATAGTGTGTTAAGAAGTTCGACTCTCTCTTAAAGGCTCTTTCCACTCCTGCAAGCTATACCCAGCTCACTGCCATTATCCTTCACCACTTATGATTTACAATTGATCAAACTATTAAAGTGACCCCGTCTCTTGTACGGATTTCATATCTGATTTGATCACACAGAGAAAATCCATAAACTTCTCTATTGTCCTTAGGATTGACTTTCAGCTTCATAATAGAGGCCAAGATTCGGTCATCACTGGCAACACGCACGATTCAAAGACTTTTTTTAATTCGCTGGGGTTAATAGATTGAAAATATTCTACGTAATTTTCCGAAAGCTGCCTAGTTAAGTTAGATCCGTCGACTGACCTCTTGAGCGGAAATATAACCACAAATAATCAAAGTAAGATGGCGTGTGCGCTATGACCAAAACAAACTTCTGTGAATCCATATACGCACTAACAAGCGAAACCGGTATTAACTATTCGAAGGGTCAAACGGGGAAAGGGCAGTAAAAGACCCTCAAGTTCAAAGGTAAGAGGTTAAGTGATATAGCAGCCACTTAGCCAGTCCAACTATTCTGTGCGACGATTCCCAAGTAAGTTATTGTCACTCGGGGCGCAGTAAAGTTGAAAAAACCGTGCTCTAAAGCGCCCGGAGCGAACCACTTTCTCAAAATGTATGTAGCGATTTAACTTATATTACGAGTTTTACTTGAATATCTATGGTTGTATTATTTTTACATATATAAGATGTAATTGAATATACCGTTAAGGATTACTTCAATGATAACAATGCTTGGGTTTCATTTCAATGACTCAATAGTGAAGTTGCCAAATATAAATTGTAAACTTGTTTAAACTTGTATAGGAAGTTGTGTTCAGATTTATCTGCGGTAAGCTTTAGTGACAATAAAGGGAGAAAATAAAATAGCCTTGGTTGGTTGTCTTGCTGGTTTATTTTGTGCAAGGTCTCCTGCCGTACACTTATTTTTATTTTATTATTTTTATTTATTTGGCACATAAAACAGGTTACAATCATATTATTATAAAAAACGAAATAGAACTAGAAGGAACTCTCTGTGCAAGACTATAACCCAAAACATATGTGCACATCAGGGTTAAACGTAAACAATCACATTAACTAACACTAACATAGTTGTGTAAAAGAAATAATTTCAAGAGGAAAGGAAACAATAATAAACCATAATAATTAAGTGTAAGAATAACAATTAAAAAAAAACTAAAAATCTATTAAACTTTTAAGTAAAACTAATAACTAATTGACGAGACCATACACGGACACCATAAACCCGGAGAGCGAAGATCCGAAGATGTCGATTTTAAAAGCCTGCACATCCTTGTTACAGGATTATAGAAGGATGTATTGTTTCTACATACTTGCAGTCGGAATATATTGGGATTTCGAGACACATACCTTGTGTTAAAATTTAACGAGGCCAATAAAACTGACGAGTCGAAAATGGAATGCACTATTTTATACAAGTGTATTAAATCACCACGCTTTCGCCGAGATCCCAGAGAGACGAGCCCAAACCTTTGGAGTCTATCCTCGTAAGATGATAAAGAACGCCCAGAACCAAACCTATAACCAATCATTCTCAAAAAACTTTCTTTGCACACGTTCAATACGTTCGATATGCACCAGATAGTTAGGAGACCAGATCACAGAGCAATACTCCAACACGCTACGCACCAAACTACACCACAAGATAGCCAAACTTCTCCAATTGCGAAAACCTTTTTTTACTCGAAAAATAAAGCCCATAAGCTTATGAACCAATGGCGTAGCATCTTTTACATGCAAAAGTAATTGTAAAAATCCTATTTGAATTATAAAGGACATTGTTCCTTCTTCATACATTGTACTCTTCAAAATGGATCGTAATGGTAAAATGCAAATTTTCATGGGAATCATTCATACATAGACATCATATATTTGTTGAAACACAAACAAGCAAGTATGTAACTTATTATCATATAGAACGTGTTAGATTTTGAGGTTATAATCGGAAGCAATGTGTACCTATGTTTTGAATAGATTTGTTTAATTTTGATATATGAATAAAGTTATCATGAAATGTAATATCACAAGTAATAAGAAATAAGTGAGCTTAGATAGTTACAAATATAAATGGGAATGCTCAGATCACAATGTATATATTGTATATATAATAGTATATATAATGTATAATTGTGTAAGTAGATTTGTATACAGCGAAGAATCTGCTCATTTTCCAATACCCAAATGACAGAGACAGGGTAAGTATATTATTGCATAAAATCAGAATCGGTAATCCAAAAATAGAAATAAACACGCACTACACAAACACGAGAGCAAGCGAGCGAAAATATGTTCATTTCCAATTCTGTAGAATCAATGCAGTTGATTGAACAAAACCGAAAATAGTTCATTATGCTATTGTAGATTGCGATATATCTAGTATGTGTTTTCAAAAATATATATATGCACATAATGAACGGAGGCAGGTGGATCGCAGCAGCGTGTGGAGTGGCCGAAATAGAAAAATGAAAAAACAGGTCTTGGAGAAATATAAATGAAATATATTCTTCAAAAAGAAAACGTCACAATTAAAAGAATATTATAGTGATGACACAAGATTGGATTACAGCTTCTACGTTCGACATTACACACACGGAGAGAGGGCGAGAAGGGCAGCAAATGTCTTACCTCACTTTTATAATAAAAGCGATGCAAAGGCATCTGCATACACATACTGCCATAGCTAATATATGGTGTACTTAACATAAGAAATTCAACACTTCCCCTTACACCACATATTACCAACAATACATAATATCCCATATATTCAAATATACTACCCATAATTACATAGAAGTACATAAAGAGTATACACAAATAGTTGGAGCAATTGCAAAAGAAAATTTACAATAAAAAACCCAAACTACAACTTAACTCTGTACTTACACAGGTATAATATTCAAACTTTCCATAAAACTATGGTGTTTTCCAGAGGACAAGGCTTTAGTTAGGATATCAGCTATCATACAATCAGTCTGTAAATAAGTGACTGTTATTAGACCTTTACTCATCAAATCTTTTACAAAATGAAAGCGGATATCTATATGCTTGGTCCTCTTATGACTATCCCTCGACTCTAATAATTTAATAGCACTCATGTTATCATTTCTTAATTTACACTTAAGCTGCAATCCTGTCAATTCCTTCCAAAAACTACATAAAAATAAAATGTCTTTACAACAGTCACAAATAGCAACATACTCAGCTTCTGTGCTAGACAATGCGACACAGCGTTGTTTTCTACATTCCCAATTAATAGTATTACTGCCTAGTCTTATCATAAAACCACTAAAAGACTTTCTGTCAGAAGGATCATTCGCCCAGTCTGCATCAGCAAAAGCTTCTAAACATTTATTGTCAGATTTTCTAAAAACTAAACCATAATTAATAGTCCTTTTTAAATAACGAAGGATCCTCTTGGCAGCAATCCAATGACATTTATTGAAGTTATTATTAAATTGACTTAATACACTACAACTATAGGCGATATCTGGCCTAGTGCAAACACATAAATACATTAAAGAACCGATTAGTTCTCTATAATTATATTCATTTATATCAGAGTAATTTTCATTATTAAAATTAAATTTTTCATTTACAACCATGGGTGTAGACACTTCCTTAGCTTCTAACATACCAAATCTAGACAATAATTTTTTAATATATTCAGTTTGTCTTAAAATTATTACTCCTTTAGATCTATCTCTGTGAACATTCATACCCAAACAATTTTTTATTTCCCCAAGTTTTTAACACAAAAATTATCAGATAACAATTTAACTAAACACTGTTTTTCTTTTAAATTATTTGTAAAAATGTAAAAATCATCGACATACACAGCTAATATTGTTAAACTATTATTATTATTACTTCGTTTTACATACACACAAGGTTCACATTTTGACTGAGAGTATCCATGTTTAAGTAACAAATTATTCACAGTTGTGTTCCAAACTCTACTAGCCTGTTTCAAACCATAAATACTTTTTCTCAATAAGCATACTTTACTTTTGTCAAAAACAAAGCCAGGAGGCTGCTCCATATATATAGTCTCGCTTAAAGTACCATTTAAGAATGCAGTAGTTATGTCTACATGGTCAATATCCATATCAAGTTCATTAGCGAGGTGAAAAAGGACACGCATGGTAGAATGCCTAACAACAGGGGCAAAGGTCTTATCATAATCTACTCCATGTTCTTGACTGAACCCACGGGCAACCAAACGTGCCTTAAATTTATCAAAACACCCCGAAGTATCCTGTTTAACCTTATACACCCACTTACATTTAATTACATTTCTGTCTGACGGCCTGTCCACCAATTGCCATACATTGTTTTGTATGAGTGACTGGTACTCTTTGTTCATAGCACAGTCCCATTCTACTCTATTAGAACTAGCCAATGCTTCATTATAGGATTGAGGTTCGTGAAAAATATAAGCCTGAGAAAATAATGACAGTTCATAATCATCATACCTTTTTGGGACTGTACCTCGCGTTGACCTCACAGGACGCTGCTGGCATGGTGACGCCGCAGATGTTCCAGTTACCTTTTCCTCGCAATATGAGTCATCACATGACTCGAACTGAGACTCTGGACTTCCATATCTTATATCAGTTAATGTATTGTTATCTTTGGTACCTGAAGCGTCACTTAACGGACTCTGGTCCACACATGATTGTGGTGAAGGAACAGGAGAAAGATCTCCTTCACTGTTTAACTTTGATTCATCATGTGACTTACTTTTACTTGTGCCGGGAAACTCATTAACATTGGGGACCGCAGTTCCAGCCGGCTCCTGCTCCACATGTAAGATATCAAAATAATAATTATTATCAACTAACTCACTATTATTTTTATTAGAAACATTGTTCAAGTCATTATTTAAATTAATTACATTATTTCTTAAATTAAAATCACAGCTCTTTTCAAGAAAATGCACATTCCTAGAATGTAAAACCTTGTGAGGATTAGAAGGATCTATCAACCTATAACCTTTTGAATTTTCACAATATCCCACAAAAATAAGCTCTTTTGATTTTGAATCAAATTTGCGACGGTTACATTCTGGGATCAAAGCAAAAGCTCTGCACCCAAAAACTCTCAAATGGTCCAGGTTTACTTTGTTACCTGTCCATAATTGTTCAGGCGTAACATCAGGCACAGCAGCAGTAGGGGACCGATTCTTTAGATATATAGCCGTCATCACGGCTTCTCCCCAATAGCGCTTGCCCAGATTAGCATCTATAAGCATACACCTTGCTTTTTCAATTAGAGTCCTATTTAACCTCTCCGCAACACCATTCTGCTGTGGGCTATAAGGCATAGTAACTTGATGGATAATTCCTTGACTTAACAAGTATTTGGCAAATTGAGCACTGCAATATTCACCACCTCCATCTGACCTTAAACATTTTACTGATAAACTCAATTGCTTTTCAACTAGATCCTTAAGCTTTATAAAACAATCCATAACCTCACTTTTATTTTTAATAAGATAACCAAATGTCTTTCTAGTAAAATCATCTGTAAATGTCACTAAATATCTGGCACCACCCCAACTTGGTTCAGGCATAGGGCCACACACATCAGAGTGAATAAGTTCTAAAGGTTTCTGAGCACGCTTAGCTTGACCTTTTGGAAAAGACTTCACTGTTTGCTTCCCCTGAATGCAAGTCCTACAGTCCATTAAAGCACAACTATCTTTGCTTAAATTCAAGCCATCAGACATATTCAACAATTTGCACATACCTGTACTGCTAAGATGCCCCAAGCGCCTATGCCAAACATCCGCAGAGCTAGCAGCATGAGCTCGGTGCTGCCACTCCACATTTGCTTGCTCCGAGACATTGGTGCATATCTGTGGGACAGTACCTGTGACACATTCCAACTTATAAACCCCTCTCCTCCTAGATGCACTGGCTACAACTTTGTTTTCATATGTAATATTACATGTGTTATTCTCAAAATTAACTTTAAAACCTTTACTTAAAAGTTGACTGACTGATAGCAAATTGGTGAACAAGTTAGGTACATACATCACATTTACAATAGTCTTGATTGAACTATTAATAAAATTTACATTTACAGTACCTATACCTTTGCATTGTAATTTTTCACCATTTGCAACATTAACACTGTTTGTGAATCTACCATCTAAACATGTAAATAAATTTTTATTATGGGACATGTGACTTGTACAACCTGAGTCGATTATCCAGTCATCAGATGTACATGCTGAGAACGCTGCCACAAAAGAATTTTCTTCCTTCTTATCAGGAATCTTCTTTTCTTTCTTAAATTTGAAGCACTTCGCTTTGATATGACCGGGTTTATGGCAATAGTGGCATACAATTCTTCTTTTAGTCTTCCCGATAAAAGCCATTTCGTTAGTTGTATTTGAATTCTTGCTGTTGGTGGTAATATTATTATTATTACGACGAAATTCATCCTGCAGAAGACGAGCTCGAACAGTCTCACTGCTCAATACATTAGCAGCACTCACAGCTTCCAAGCTTGATACTAATACATCATACTCTTTGGGCAGACCGCTTAGCAAAATCTCGGCTACTTCCTGGTCATCAATTATCTTGCCGATGTCGTGCAATTGTTGTACTACGGTCATAACCCCGTCTATATATGTGGTCATGCTGTCATATTGACTATAGTCGGAACGGTGAAGCTGCCTCAGCAAAAGAACTCGACGATATAAGCCGTGATCCTCATAAGCTTCTTTAAGTTTCCTCCAAGCCTCTGCAGCAGTCGTAGCGGCCCGTATATGCTGAATACAGCCAGGTTTCACTGCCAAGCAAATGCGTGCTAATGCTCTCTGATCTTTTACAGTATCAAATACGACGTCCTCCGTTGCTTCAACAGTGTCCCATAAATTTTCAAGCGTTAAAGCCATGCGCATCTGAAATTTCCAAGTGTGGTAATTTCTTACGCCATCCAATTTCTCGACATGAAAAGCGGCAGGCGGCCCCAACTGCGCGTTCACATCAGACATCATGTCTTTTATTCCGGCACGCACTCCTGGGTCTATAGCATCGTGTCTGGGCCCATAACCTGAACGGAGGCAGGTGGATCGCAGCAGCGTGTGGAGTGGCCGAAATAGAAAAATGAAAAAACAGGTCTTGGAGAAATATAAATGAAATATATTCTTCAAAAAGAAAACGTCACAATTAAAAGAATATTATAGTGATGACACAAGATTGGATTACAGCTTCTACGTTCGACATTACACACACGGAGAGAGGGCGAGAAGGGCAGCAAATGTCTTACCTCACTTTTATAATAAAAGCGATGCAAAGGCATCTGCATACACATACTGCCATAGCTAATATATGGTGTACTTAACATAAGAAATTCAACAATAATAACTTAAATATAAATATAACATAATTTTATAAAGAAGAATTAAATCAAATTACAATTGAACAATCGATTTCTTTAAAAGCGAGCAGAACATCTCCAGCTGTTTCAAGGCGGATGACGACGGATTTGTTAACGATGCCAAATTTAAAAAAAGTCGTGCTTTGACTAATTTCGCCGATGTCCTTTTTGTAATTGATTTAATATATTAAATACTAAATTTTGTAACAATAATATTACTACTACTTTGATTTCTATTTATACCTACCAATCCACATAATTGTACAGATAAATCGAAAATACATTTTGAAATCTGTGAGCTATCTAGAATATGTTGAAATGTGACGCTGACATAATAGGGTATTACAGTCTAATTCAAAAAGTGTTTTAATTTAATCTGTTATTGATAAAATACCACAAAAAAATATAAATACATTTTTTTTATTCCAATTATTTCATAAAAACGTGTTTTAATTTTACAATTCAAATTTGGGCGCGAAAACGCCAATTCTCAGGCCGCCATGTCTGTGACGTCACGGGCATTGTAAACATTACGCTTCGCTGAAAGAAATAAACATATTTTCGAAATAAATAATGAGTTCTAGTGGCTATAGTCCTTATCATTGGTGTCTTGTGTCTGAATGTAAGCATACAAGTGTTAAAACACCGGAAAAGTTATGGATACAAGTGCCAACAGATTTAAAAATGAGAAATACGTGGTTGAAATTAGCACGAAGAGATCCAAAGTCATTGTCCACAAAAACGAAATACTATTTTTGTGAGGATCATTTCGATGTAAGTATGCAGTTTAATAGCTCATATAAACATGTGAAAATAAATTCTTGTCATTACAAAACTAATATTTTATAGGTTATATTTTTCTGAAAGGAAATTTTAGGTTATAATACCTATGATCGCAAAATAAAGCATAATCGTAAAGTTTTGTTGTTATTAAAGGAAAGTTTGTAGTAGGTATATTAATACTTACATAGATGTTTTGACATTTCTTAATTCCGCAGAACAGAAGTCGGGATTGCAAGCGAAGAATTTCGCCACCATCAATGTATTTATTCGTGGAAGATTAGTACTTTCTGCTTTTACAAAGCCGTCTTCCATGGTCAATATATATAGTATAGGTGCAGAATATCAAGAAACGTGATAGTAATAACTGAGAAACTTCGTTAATCTAATAAATTACACAGTAGACATGTACAACAAAAACCGAGGTTGTTTATTTACAAGTCCAGTGACGTCACAGCGAATGCAAACATGGCGTACAGCGTTTTTGACATTCGAAGCACAGATAAAAAAACTTGTATTTTCAAATTGAAATATTTAATTTATTTTGCAGTTTTATGAATAGAAATTAATATTTTTCGTTTGTTTTTTCATAAATGAACTATAAAAACATAAATTTAGATTTTATTTTTCATAGTGCGTAATACCCTATTGTCAACATGCGTTTCGTTGTTGTAATATTGTCATGTTACACAGTGCATTTGGAAGAATAATCCAAACATTACTCAAACCCGGATATCAACTGGATTGCACAGCTGATTGCGCTACGCGTAGTTATTCAGCAAATCAAAATCAAAATTAATTTTATTCAAATATGACTTTATAGAAAGCTCTTTTCAATCGTCCAATTTTTTTCCTCTACCACCCATTCAGGACCTATTTTTTAGCTGATAAGAAGAATGGGCGCAAGAAACTTATCAGCTTTATCAAAAGTAATAACAACATTTACAATAAATTATGTCGTTATCATACAATGTACATATGTGTTTACAATTTAAATAATCATTGACTTTGTAATAGCCCTTACTCATTAGCGTCTTTTTAACATGCACCTTGAACTTATGAAAAGGCGATTCGGCTACACTATGTATAAACAGGTATCGACAAACCCGTAAATTTCAGCGCTAACGAATATTAGCAAAGCAATTATACGATTTCGTCAATCAAAAGTTTACACATAACAAAACTCGGTCAGCGCTTTTGCGCTCAAAAGTTACAGCTATAAAGTACGCACGGCGTTTCGCTAATTGGAAATTATTAGTCTCTCAAAATTACATACTCCATATAAATTTAAGTGTAGTGATAATTAAAACTGCCCCTTTATATTGAAGCTTCATACATAGTACGATTATTTTTTAATACGACATATAGCGTATCCATCACTGTTTTTTTAAATAGAGTAATCACATTGTCTTGTATTCACACGGCAATGATATAGCGCTATGAGAAAAATCACGATAGATTTGTTATACAGACAGCTACTCTGTTCAAAGCCAAGTGAATTTCAGCGACAGATCCATGATGCTCTGGTGGCTTCCGTAAACAGGAAAATGTATGTTGTAATCTATACATATAATAAGACAGTAAAAATATTTTGTCTGTACATTTAGTTTTTTTGACTGAAATGGATAGAGGGGCACTTAAATAGATTATTAGAAAGCAAAAAAAAATTTTTGGAATTTTTTGTCTGTCTGTCTGTCTGTCTGTATGTTTGTTCACGTTTATCTCCGAAAGTACTGAACCGATTTGCTTGAAACTTTCACTATTTGCTTTGTTTTAACTCAGAATAATATCTAAACTTTGTTTCATCAAAATCGGTTCATTAAAAAAAAAGTTATCGTCATTTTAATGAACTCAAGGCATGATAATATTGCGAATTATAATGTACACCATTCTTACATAAGTTACATGGGAAATTTAAAATCTAAAGACAATTCATCATCATGATACAATACATACATAAGATAACGTCTTTATCCCCTGCGGGGTAGACCCCAAAGGCCACGTTTAGCATGTTCGTGGGCAGTGAGATGGAACAGGGAACCAAAATACGATGAAACGAAACCAGTTCAACTCGAAATTTACGCAGACGAAGTCGCGGGCAACAGCTAGTAACACATATAACAAGGGATTTGATATTTTGTCAGCGCTGTAAAGGTTGTATCAACATTTATTTTTACTATAGTATAATGCAATAGATCATACAGAAACTATAGGATGGAAAGAGATAGCTTTACGCTAGTCAAATACAGCATCGAGGAACGATGTCTTCACTCTCTTGGTAATATTAAGTGAAAAAATTTAAAAATCAAATCAAATCAAATCATATTTATTTGCAAATACAGGTATAGAGGTGTTACAAAGCTTATTAAAACCAGCACTATTCCATATTTAGCCTCGTGGCATGCAAATTTACACAAAGAAAAATTTAGAGTCATTTAATTATTGCCTAGTTCTAGTTGTCTAATTCCTTTCACAATTTTACGTATTATATAGGTAAATTTTGACCAAAAATTAAAAATAAACATGAAAATAAAAAAATATAAAATTAAATTATTAAGTATGTCAAATATCTGTGGTCAAATAGAAATATTATTATTAATTTGAGAATTCAATTAAATTATTAAATATGTCATATCAATATTCACTCTATTGTAGCAGGTGTTATTTTGCGGAAGTCCATTGTATTACAAAGGATATTGTTTTTTGCTGATTCCGCGCAGTTGATGATGACTTGTCCAACAAGCAGACAAGGTCATCAACTGCGCGGAATCAGCAAAAAACAATATCCTTTGTAATATCAATATTCTTATAACTAGATATAAATTACAAATTCCTATCATTAAAATAATCATCTACACTATAATAGCATTTGTCAATCAACAATTTAAATAGCTCCTGTTAAATTAATTTATATTATGATGCTTTAATGATTGAGGGAGTTTATTGAACATCCTTGGTGCCATACTTATTACGCTTTTGCGTGTTAATGCAGTTTTACACAAAATATTACATAGTTTAGAGTTTCTAGGGCGAAGATTTGGTATAGGATTATTTTTTTCAAAAAGATTTGGATTAGATTTAACAAACAAACATGATTCATAGATATATAATGATGGCAAAGATAGTAATTTTAGATTTATAAAATATGGTCGACAACTGTCGTTAGAATTTAAACCACATATAGCTCTGATACAACGTTTTTGGGCCCTTAATAGTATGTCCCGATAACTAGAATTACCCCAAAATATAACCCCATAGCGTAGAGTTGAGGCAACAAAACTATGGTATGCAGACAAAACTGTCCTTCGATCAGATATTTTAGCTAACTTATACAGCGCAAAGGAGAATTTATATAGTTTCTTACATACTTCCATCGAATGTGACTCCCATGACATATTATTGTCTATATAAACACCTAATTTTAATTACAATAATTATCTGATATTGAATGTCTCAATTTCGTCTAGAGCGATATCAACCTCTTGTTTCTCTGTCAACATGGTAGGTCTGTTGGGTCGAGCCGTCTCGATTCGTTCGACATAATCACCCAATCTCTACTTGCCGTTGCGGTGGTATCCATGAGGAATCTCAGCCTCCTCTCCTGAGGAAAAAAAAAATTCTGACGTATAAGCTACATTATTGTAAAATTTCATTAAAATCTATTTAGTAGTTATTACGTGAAAGAGTAACAAACATGCATTCATACTTACAAACTTTCACGCTTATAATATGAGTAGGGATAGAAAAGTCAATTATGTTTTTTATCAAACACGCGGAAATATTGCTTATAATCATACACAATTAAGTCATTAGACTTAATTGTGTACATATAAGCGATACTTAAGCGATACTTTAAAATTCAAAACCTGCAAAGGCTGAATTTAGAATTTCGAAGAAAAATTTCTCCGCAAAATGTTGATGAAATGTCATTTCCGGCGTGCTGTACATAAATAGCCGGGCAAAACAACAAGATTCTCCTTCAGTAATTGCCGTAACATAAAAATAATACTTTTAATATTAATTAAAAATATTACTTGTTGAGTAAGTATTATTTATTTCTTTGTAGCTTTTGAAAAAACACTATTTATGCCTTGGTGGAAATGACAATTGCCGGTGTTAGAATTTAATATTTTTTTATTATTTTAATAATTTTTTATGATTTATTTAGTGACAACCAATCATAGATAATCACATAGAGTACCTTATATCCAATACACCCCCTCAAACAAAGATCCAACTTAACAACACAAATAACATATAACGAATAAAATATAAACATAAAAAATGAAAATAAGCCTGTGACAGGCTACCTTTTTTTTTCTTTGTTCCCCTTGAGGAAAATGCATTAAATTGCATACGCCGGCTGTGGCGAGCCGGCGGTTATGTGGGGCTCTCCTCCCCAAAAGGGGGAGACCTACCCACTAAAAACCTCAGGGATGGCCTTCTTCAGGCATGTAGGGAGCCCCCGGGAACACCAAGCTACTTCCAGGAACCCCCAGCCTCCGCCCCCCCGCCGATACATGGGAGCCCTCCTCGGGAGAGGCTACAATACCTCCCCCGATTTCCACCACCGACGAAGCCCCCCGGCCACAGAAGGGGCGTGGACCCACCCGGGTCGCCGTATCCGCGGGCACGATTCCCTCACGCCCGCCGGCGACCCGCGGCAGCACCGCAGCTGTGCTACCACTCGCTGGCACTCCGCCAGCGTGTGCTGGGCCGAGTCGAAGTCGGATGCGCAGTGGTGGCAATGTGTCGATCCCTCCCGTCCTATTCGACACAGACACTCACCGAAGCAGCCATGCCCGGTGAGTATCTGAGTCAATCGGTAGGTGACCTCCCTTCCCGTGGAGCCAAGCTTCGAGGTGCGGGGGTACGGCACCGACGGCCCGCTGGCGCGCGCAGATTTGTAATTCGAGCTGCGCACGCCAGGCTGCTACAATCCGTCGGTGCCACTCCCGCTTAGGCACTTCGTGCGCGGGTTTCACGGCGCTCCCCCATCGCTTCCTCCGGTCGACACGCCGCGACGCATACGTCGCAGCGTACATGTCGGCCAAGATGTCGAATGGGGGGAGCGTCCCAGAACCGTCGCCGCCTCGTACGAGATGGGTGACAGGCTACCTAACCAAATAAATTATCAACAAAGATGTTTAATTTAGCTTTAGGTAGCGCTTTTGTCGAAGCATCAGCTATGTTATATGTTGTGGGGATATATTCTAACAAAATTGAACCATTTGAGACACAATCCCTAACGAAATGAATTCTTAACTCTATATGCTTAGTGCGCTTATGATGAACTGGATTATAAGCCAACTTAAAGGTAACATTCACTGACAACCATTCATAGATAATTATGGAAATAAGTATGGCGGCTATTACACGACATGATTAAGCATTAATCCAATCACGTACTAGGTCTGTACCTACGAAACTAGATTTGAATTGAATTGAATCCATAATTAACGACAAAAATTATAAATCAATAAGATTGATTTATCCTTTTGTGCGGCTTTTTTCAAATAAATTGTTTTTGAATACTGGCTTTCATATTTCTTTAACAAAAAGAAAACAAACTTTTTGATAAATATAAACTTGTGTGGAAGACCTAGACGAACATATTTCGAACAAATCGAAAGTGTCCTCAAAAAAGGCCAGGTCAGAAGTACCCGCAATCGTCGAGCATGTACGAGGAATGTTATGAAAGTAGATGAAGCGAAAGAGATATGTAAAGACCGTAGCAAGTGGAAAGACGTAATCTCTGCCTACCCCCATGGGAAAAAGGCGTCAGTGTATGTATGTATAAACTTGTGTTTACTATAGACATTAAACTAACAAGAAACATATATTATATTCTCACAAAATTACATATATTGTCTTCAGAAAATTTCAGGCAATAAACTTTAACATTCTCAATAATAATAGCTATTTTAAGATTTTTGTTTTTAATTTGAAGAAATCCATTGTAAGATTTAAAAATAAAAAACACTCTAGGGTAAAAATATACATTTTTAGAGTTTTTTAAAGTAGTAAGACGAATGACAAAAAAGGCCGATTTCATAAGAAAGAAGTTACTTAACACCTATTCGGAATTTTTCGCTAAGCGTTTACGAGAAAGGACAAGAAATTTCAGAGCAAAAATGCGTTATCCGCTTTTGTATTAATTAATTTTGGATTAAGTGGTAGAGTCAGCTTATCAGACGTCAAAAAACGCGATCAAATCAATTATTTTTTGTCTAATTTATTAAACGCATCAATTTTCCTTTTACTTGAAGAAATCTATACTGTCGTTTCTAACATTTCGGGTTCCGTATAATCAAGTGAGCGATTATCGACGCTACATCGTGGGACTACTCTCTATATCCGAAAACGACTATTAAATGGGTAGATGACATTTTTTAAAATTTATAAAATGAGCACTCTTTTAACTGAGAAATATTGTAGAACCAACAGTATACCTGCGCTTATTACTTTTAAAGGTACATCTACACGTTTGCGGCGCTGTCGCGGATTACTCAAAAACGCTCCACACTAAAACATTGCAATGGTAACGTCATAATTAATTAAACTCACCTAATTTTTATGAGCGTATATACAAAATTCAACTTATTATTTGTACGTTTATTGGTATACTTTATATAAACAAAATGTTACATTTAACGTGAGAATGCTAGAAATGAATTTCATTTGAATTACATAAGATAAATATAGTATTGAAACGGAAATATTCCAAAATTAACGGAAATATTTAACTTAATTTGTTTTATTTTAAACATAAAAAATTAAAGAAAAAAAAACCTTTTCAAAAACAAGCTTTTATTATTTGTTTATAAAATGAACTAAAAAGTTGAAAATAAATTGAACTAAAAAGTTAAAAATAAATTATTAACACTAAAACTTTTCACCATACATAATTATTCAATCTCGTCCCCCCTCTTTATCATAGTCCCCATTTATAAATAAAAGCGTGTTACATTTAATACAACACAACATTTTCCTCAAGCTATCACAAGTAATAATTTATTTTTAACTTTTTAGTTCATTTTATAAACAAATAATAAAAGCTTGTTTTTAAAAAGGTTTTTTTTTCTTTAATTTTATTTTTATATTTTTAGTACCTTTACAGGCTTGCTGAGAACAAGCCCTTTCATTTGATACCCATATTGTAGGAACGAATAAAAGAAAATTATCCGCCATTTTTGGTGTTCCGCCGTATTGGATTAAGAGTGACGTAACATTATTTTTTTCTAGTTATTCTTGGCAAGCCCTTATATTTGATACCCATATTGTAGGAGTGCATTAAAAATAATTGGTCCGCCATATTGGATACGCCGCTATGTTGGATTTAGAATGACGTCACATTATTTTTTTCTAGTTATTCTTGGCAAGCCCTTTTATTTGATACCCATATTGTAGGAGTGCATTAAAAATAATTGGTCCGCCATATTGGATACGCCGCCATGTTGCATTTAGAATGACGTCACATAGTTAATCATGCATTGTCATCCGAACTAAACGTGTATACAAATTTCAGCTCAATCGGAAACCGGGAAGTGGATCAAATTTAAATTGCAAGATTTGATTACAGACAGACAACGGGACAGGTGAAAGTAAATAAAAGACTGTAAAAATAAAAGCTTGTAAAAAAGCAAATTGATTGCTTTTCATGGTGTATGTATATATATGGGTGCCGAGGTCAAATGTAGCTACTATTTTTGTTTTTTTTTTTAATTTGTGGATTACGTTGTTGGTTGCAGTATTAGCATACTTGGATATTGTAAATTAATTATACTTTACAAGTATATTATCACTGTTTGTTATCTCTCAATAAATAACAAAATATTCAGTTGTAGTCATCTATTTTTGCTAACTTGCTAACTTATGTGACATGACTAAGTCTACAGAAAGTCTTTTTGTAAGTTTTGTCAGTATACATTACCAACTTTTGATATGCATAGGTAAGTCAGATGTTTTTAAAGATGACGCATAAGCATAATATATGATGTTAAAAAACTGACCCGCATTGCTAGTACTTACTTATATATAAATGTTTCGGAAAAATATTAGCGAATGAAATAAATCACACATAAAAATACAGGGGGCGTACTCTTAAAAACGATATTCGATATATCGTGGATTTCGTCGTGTCGTATCCTACTCTTAGTTACTATCGTTTAAAGCATTCCACCGAACGATCGAACGAACGCTGTTAATTTTGAAAAATGCAGGAAGATTTAGTATGTCCATTGTGTAGTATCTTAATTCTAATACACGTCAGTTTCTGTCGACAGTACTTTGACTTACTTCAAGTAAGGGTTAAATAGGACACCTTAAATCTTCAAGGGGCGGAGTAAGCCCCTCAACGTTTGTTGCGAAGCTTAAGTGGAGGACGAAGCGGGAGCTCATACGCTTTGTTGAAGGCGCTGACAGGTTGCAAGAATGAATGCTGACTGATACTTAACACTCATAAGTGTTTTCTCCGTTTTACCAATGACTATAAAGTGTTTTTTTTTAATTATATAACGCGTAAAGGCCCGCAGTAACAGACGTCGACATTAACACACGATTCTTAGTTTTAGAGATAGCACATTTATTACTTTATGTTGGCACTATTAGTACTAATCTAGACGATTGTCAGAGATGTCAGACCACTTACAAATGCGCATACGAGCCATTTTGGATCAATCGTTTGCATATATAAACATTGCCCATATAACTGTGAACATCCATACCACGTGTTAACAGTGCTCGTTCGGAAGTTAAGCTATGTCGGGCGCGGTCAGTATTTGAATGGGTGACCGCCTAGTATAGACTTTTTCTGCACCACACCACGTGAGGAGCGATCGCTCTCATTCTCAGCTACAAGGTCATTGATACTAAGACTTTTAGGCTAAATTTAGTCGGCAGGTCTTGCCGGTTTTAGTCCAAAGACTCCGCGGTACCTGGTTTCGGGGTTTCTGCCACTGACAGAAAAAAATGAACTACTCTTCTGGCGAAGTGAATGTCATCTGTCAAAAAAATGTCAGTATAACATTCTCTCATAACAGAGCGTCTCGAGCACAGCGAGCAATGTATACAATCTGATCGATTTGGAATCGGGAATCGAGTCGGATCTGAATTGGTTTTTTATGATAATCGTACAATGAAGACAATCCTGAAGTTATGGATTCAGGTAACAACAATTCAATATCATTTTAATTGTTTCAAAATCAAAATAATCTTATTTAACATAGGCTTTTACAGGCTCTTATTTACTCAGAACAAATATAAAATTAAACAGGACACAAAAATCTCAAGAGCTACCTAATACCTGCATACGTAAAAGATAAAAAAACAACACTAAACCTGTTTGGAAAATAGTTGGGCTTTCTCTAGAATACAAGCAATAAACTCTGAAGGTCTATTTTTTATCTTTTTAACATCATAACATAATATAATTATATGTATTTATTTACATGTATCATCGTCCACAGCTCTCCTAAGGATTCCCACACCAACCGGTCCTAATTTACTAGCTATCAGATCCTTCCTGCAATCTATACCAAATCGTCAGTATGTGGACAATTTGTGGGAAGACATTAGCTATAAAAGAAGTCACTTAACTAAGCAATATAGCTCGCACGTGTCACTTTAAAAAATGTGATTCGAGCTTCAGAGAGTAGCTCCCTAGACACGGCAATCAGAAGTCGTCAATCACTGGGGTTCAATTTATTGAATCAATCATTCCTATCCGAGTTATATCGTGCAGTGGCACAATCGTTGAATGGGAACCACGTGAACTGGCTATAAATAAAGTTATACTGATAATGACAGTTTCTAATCGCTAACATCGTCCATCAAATTTTGGTGAATACAAATGAGTTTGGATGCTGTGGATTGACTTGATTTATACTCGCGTGAATTGATATGAATGAAATTACTATTGTATTAAGGGATAATAGTGGATCACTTGTCACCGGAAGCTTGCCTCCGACTAGCTCTTCTTTACAGCAAATCGAACTTCAGAAAATGAGTTGATATTATTAAAACATTCCTTAATTTTGACGTGACAACGTCTATTAAATTGGTACGGCGTGGAGTCATTCTCGAAAACACCGTAACGGCCGATCTGACGCCACACGGAGTCCACGAACGGCGTAACGGCCGATCTGACGCCACACGGCAACGTAATAAAAATATAAATGTTATACATTACTTTATTTTAAATATTTTTTCCTGTAAGTTAACATTTTGAATTAATATTCGCAATATTCGAATTAATTTTGTGTATTAAATATTGTTAGTGTTCATAGATAAAATTGTTGAATAAGTCATTTGACATATTGCTATTAATTATTAATTCATTTTGTCCTTAAGATTTTGAATTAAGATTTGGATTATTCAAATTAATTTTGTTTATTTGATATTATTTTTGACGTGACAACGTCTATTAAATTGGTACGGCGTGGAGTCATTGTCGAAAACACCGTAACGGCCGAATCTGACGCCACACGGAGCCACGCACATTACAGAAGCAGAAAATTTAAACAAAATATTGAATAAAAATATAAATGTTATACATTACTTTATTTTAAATAAATAATTTCATTGCACCCAGAATATTACTATACTTATATTATTGATATACTTATATGTCTGGAATATTGATAAAGACAGTAAAGTTACTCTTGTTAAATTCTCATAAAATATGAGGACACAGAGCTATTTTCAAAAACCAATACACTAATATAAATTTGGGCAATCTCAAGACTTTTTACGTATGTCAATTATTTGTGTAAATTATTGTTATGTAACATTCAATTTAATAGCACAAAACGTACCACTTTGACCTCTGAAATCTAGCAGCTTCAAGATCATTGATTTACGTCTATCTGTTCTTATGGACTTCCAAAAGAATTTAATGTTATTCTGGAAGTTGTCAAATAGCGCAATGTCAAAGGCATCTATCTGCCTTCTATCTTTCTTCAGACAACCTTGCTATCTTCAATCTTCTATATTTTGTATATTTATCCTTATCTTATTTATATCCTTATTCGTTACCTATTGCATTATAACCAAGCTTTCTTTTTATCAAAAACCGCATCCTTTACATTTTTGTGTTTGTGGGTGAATCCAATTGTTTAATAATACGAGTAATACAGGACGATTGTTGATACTTTTATTATTAGATATTAAGACAAACAGTTACTAGACTTAATTATACAACAGACACGTTATGAGCAGTTATTTCGTTCAAACATATGTGCCATAAAGCAAACCCAACCACAGATTCTAATGTTCGCTCTATAGAGAAGAACTGACCAATGTTGTCACTGAAATATACACCACGTACATCCTTATCAAAACTTTAATTAGTCACCTTACTTTTATTCTTTCTTTTACTCACTCCCCAAACATAAATAGCAACATTTGCTACACCCGTTTAAAACTCTCCCATACATATTCTACTTTGTCTTTGTACTCTATTTTATTCCTCTTTCACAAATTCTTCTTTAAGTCTCTTTACTTTTATTATGTCGTCTCCACTTTTGTTCTGGTCCATACACTTTTTGTTTGAAGTCCTCTAAGCCAATTTAATTGCTACACAATGACTAACTTGACCAACGTCAAGTTAGTGATTGTGTCTTTTTATTCAGTGCAATGCAACTCTGTTTATGTTTGCTATATATTGTATTATATTCTAACATTGTTATATGTAATAAATAAGAACGTTCTAAAGGTGTAATACTAGTATTATAAATTCGAAGGTAACAACACTGTCTGTCTATTTGTCTGCCTAATTTGTTACACAATATTATAGAGCCTATGCAAAGGAGCCTGTGTAAAGGATGCAAGCAAGTTTTTAATGCGAACAAATAACGATCTGTAAGGAGTTAAAATAGTTAATGAAAATTTGTATAGAATATACAATATTTCCAATACTATAAATTTGAAACTTATTTTTTTTTTACTTTTGATTGAATAAGTAAATACGACATATAAGTGTTGTTAAAAAATAGGTGATGATAATTATTGCTTGAATAGGCTCACTACTAATAGACTACTTAACTAATATTATGAAAGTTGATATAGCGATAAGGATATCCAGAGAACGACATAAGGACAGATGTATTACGAGAAAAAAAAAATATTTGATAAAACTACTGGCTGAGTTTTGATGCAATTTGGTGTGCAGATGATTGGAGACGGGGGAATCACATAACCGATTTTTTACTACGGAAGAATATATTTTTCTTTTTAGAAAATAAAATCAAACGCGATCCATAGGTTGGATAGGCATTGAGACATCATTATACAACATGACGTAGGAGCTAAATTCTTGGTTTCATTTATGAACTGAAAAACAGATACTGGAAAGCAACAGGGATTAAAAAGTCTAAAAGTCGCTATTCCACAAGTTCCCGCCATGTAGCCCGAGCGTGTGTGCAACTCAGTTTCATCTGTGGCAGTATCTTCAATTTATTGCGTTTTAACTGACCTCATAAAGCGCGGAGTGTCTCCATTTATCAGTGTTATGCTTTCATGGAGTTTATGGCACCATTTTTTATAAGTCTATTTCATAAGCACTGGCCGCGATATCGCGTAAACTGGCGATACATTAAACAAGTCATGGAGACGAAGTGGCAATTGAAAAGAGAAGTCACTTTGCTTTGATATCTATATTTTTCTGTTAACAACTGTTGCTGTACTTGCAGAGAGAGCGAGGCATTTATTGGTAGGATGGAAAGTGGTTCTTAATAAGGCTTCTTAATAAATCATATCGCCATGACAGAGTAGTTCAAGTTAAACTTGAAGACAAAGCTTTCAGTAGGTAGAGCCCAGAAAGGATTGACCCCAAATAAAAAACAAATTAACTTTATTAAAAGAAGGCTCTACTTTCAACTCCAAAATTAAGCCTTACTCAATTCTGTGTATAGCTCCAGATTGGGTTATTTTAATGGACACGTATGAAAAGCACTATAAAATCCCAGAAGATGTGGTTGTTATGTCATCTAGACCGGACATTTTCCTTTTTTCTAGAGCTACAAAACGGATAATACTTAAAGAGCTTACCGTGCCGTGGGAAACTAATACCTAAAGACTATGCCATGGAACAAAATAAATATTATGATCTCGTAATTGAATTCAAAAATCAATTTGTAGATAGTCTATACTCTCCTACTTCTGCTGAAGAAGTAGGAGCGAGTGGTATACCATCAAAAGCTCTATAACTTGCTGAAACATCTTGGCTTGTCCTGAAGTGCAGTAAGTACTATACTAGAACGAGTATCTAAAGTTAATGACTTTACCGAAATTATATCTTCGCGAAGTGCCCAGAAAGGGACAATAAAATCGTCCCTGGGAGCTAATACAAACTGGCAATCTGTAGGTTTTTCATTCCTGTGCCTAGCTTCCTGATGTATACAAGCAGGATATAATGTCATATTACCCGGCAAAGATTTGTAGCGCTTAACTTACTTAAAAATGAATAGATGTCGCATTGTAGAAATGTTACATTCAAAATCAATATAAAGTAGTTTTCTTCATATTTTTCTTTGTTTTTTTCTCATATATATTAATAAATATAGAATATATAATTACTTTCAAAATATTAATGTGAAATCGTAATTGATTCATTTTTAAAGTATTTTTTCGCAACATTAAGCCGGTAATGATTATTGGCCGAACGTATTGCTCCAATGCCTTTAGACTATTTATAAAAAGCCAACTTTTAATTGACGAATCTGTAAAAATATAGGGAGAATAAATAATAGCCCTTGCTGGTCTCTTGTGTCTTTCACGCGCAAAAGTGATTATACAAATCCTATTCGAAGAATATATTTTTGATTGTTTTATTAATATAGTTACTAGAATACGATACGTATTGCGTCTGTATTGAATAAAAAGTTTATTATTAGATAGACAAAAAAAATATTTATATTTATGACTTGAAATGCCTTGTCTTATATTTTTAGTGATTTAATTTAGTTCAATCACCAGTTCTTATTAAAATTTAAATTTACTGCAACGCACACAGAGAAGTACCTATTAAAGTTTTAAGCATTTTCTCATAAAATTCAAATAAAAGTCGACATTATTCGTTCAGAGCACACATACAGTCGCGTTCTGAAATCGTTTAGCAAACATAGTTTGCCAATTGCAAATATGTGTCAACAAGAAGGGCAATTTTTGTATTACACTTTTATACTTATTACTAGTCTAATTAGATATTTATTTCATTGCGATGCATTGCTATTTAGATAAATTCCCAAAATGGAATTATTTTTTGTGCATTTCTTCGAAAGTGATTTGCACCCATTGTTTCAAGTTTTTGCTTGCAAACACGAAGCACGATTGTTTTAACGTTAATAAAGTAAAATATATACAAGGCTTTCGAATTATGATAACTTGTTAACTATGATGCAATTAACCAATTACATAATCAATTGTAGAAAGGAGAATCAATTTGAAAAGGTCGACTTCCGTTCGTGTTTTAAAAAATAATATTTCCTCACTTTTCTATGTTTCGACAAAGTCACAAATAATAATTTTATTTGTATTAGTATTGTTATAGTATATTAACTTTCGAACGTTTCTATTTTATAGTCAATATAAATATATAATAGGAAACAACAGGACGATTTCCCGATTTTAAATAACATACTTTAGTCTATTATAATTTAAGTTCGGATAACAAATATTCAATAATTGAATATTATATAACTATAACATACTATTGGCTTTGTTTCTAAATATAATATGCTTAAAATATTAATTAAAATATTAAGACATTCCACCTATTCGTACCTCTCGTTTCGCTTCGTCTTTCATTATGTGAACCGCCAAGGAATGGAATTCCCCACCTGCTTCTTTGTTCCCTGATACTTATAATATAGGGATTTTCAAGGGACTCTTCCCTTGTTCCACCTTAGGTAACACGTTTGTTTGCGTGTTCCACCTTAGGCAACATCTTCACTTAATATCAGGTGAGATCGTTGTCAAACGCACTCAAATTTGTAATAAAATATATGTATATGTGGGAGGATGATTTGATTGAGGTATGATTGTAAGATGCAAGTTTCGGAACGCATAAATGTTGTGTGTAATCTATGTGTTGTATTTGGAATCTATGAGAGTGAACGATAAAATTGTTAGATCGAAAGAATGATGCACGACAGGAAGTTAAAGTTAAACGAGCTAGTGAAATATGTTAGGATGTGTGTGTGAAAGGGACAGAAAGAGATGAATGAGTGTGAAGAATGAAGGTTATGAAAAGACGGTCACTTAGTCTAAGATGGATAAGGAGTGAGATATACGATGTTAAGATGCAAAGTAGTTACGACGTTCTCTCGAAGTTTTGTTTAATTAGTTTGATTAGATTGAAAAATAAACGCTGTTACCGGTGCCAATCTTGGTTTGATTATAATCACAAGCCATTATTCCCACATATATATATATATATATATATTATAATATATTAATATAGAATGTATCTACCATATTTTTAACACCTCACCTTACACCAGCAAAACATTAACTTGTAAAACATTATATTTGTAGAATTATATATTCTTAAGACTCATGTAAAAAATCCGCTATAATTGATCATAAAATGCTAATGTGATTTATTAAATGGCAAACAATAATAAAAGAATTTTAAACCACTCTAAATCTAACTATTAAATTACAAATAGACTAACCTAACTTAACTAAGTAACATTGATAATTTTTTTATTGTAATTTATTTAGTAGGTATTTTATAGGCACATACTTATTATAATAAAGATTTTGTTATTTAGTAATGTGGTGTGCTTTCAATTGAGACCCCACTCGAGTATATTTTGCAGACATTTGGCTATTCTTCCCCACTTTACCCCACCATAACTTGTAAACGGCTGAACCGATTTGCATCAAACATATCTAAAATCACTCGCAAATAAGTCACTTCATGCATAGGAGATAAGATGCCACAAACAGACAGATACGTCAAACTTTTTGACAACTTCTATTAGACACCGGTTTCAAGGTGTCGCTATGTCTGAGGTCCCGGGTTCAAGTCCCTGTGGGGGCAGATGTTTGTGTGACTAAGGTAGAAATGCTAAAATCGAGCATTTGTACCTTAGTCATGGTTGTTAATATATTTCTATCAAAAATATGTATATACCTTCGTATAATATATGTATGTATGCTTAATTTACGCTAAACTTATTGGTGTAAGTGTTGGAAATATTTTTTTATTACTAGCTTCCGCCCGCAGGTTCGCCCGCGTAATATTAGTTTTTGTCAATCCTGGTCCCTTATGTCTAAGGTACCAAGATTCATGGTCTTATCTTCAATTCAACCCCTATTTCAGCCCGACACTGTTAAAAATTTTGTTTTGTTTCTTATGACGTGATATTTGACGAACATGCATACTAACTTGCAACCCTTATGCTAGAACAAATGTTTTTATGATTTCTTATCATGTGCTTAAACATAAAGTTTCATGGTTATATCTTTTAAAAATAAGAAATCTCAAACAAACTTTCAACCTCTATTTCAACCCCTTAATCCCTTTTTTTCGAAATAAATAAATAAATAAAACAAGCAGGGATGCGTTGATTATGTCGGACTCCTGGTGCTGTCGAGGCGGCTCGACCACACAGACCTACCGACTAAACTCAGCCTAGCCTTGGCCCTAATGGCCCTACGGCTTGAATGGAATGGGAGCCTATGTTCTGTCTCGGGGTCTAAAGATTATCTGTACCAAATTTCATCAAAATCGGTTGCGAGGTTTAAGCGGGAAAGCGTAACAGACAGACAGACAGAGTTACTTTCGCATTTATAATATTAGTTGGGATTCATGTATTTATAACACCCCCCTTTTTGCGTTGGTAATTAAAATGTGGTGAAAACCTAAACTATTTTCCAAGTGTGTTAGTCGTTTTAACCGTATGAAAACAATAATTCTTTTATTTCTCAAGAAAGGGAAGCTGAGAATTCTCATAAGGAGCACGAAACGTGCCCAGGATGCCACCCCAACGGCAAATACGACTAAACTCAGCCTGTGCTTAAGTTCTAAGAACCATATAGGCTAATCTTGAGGCGACCATCCCCTCAGAAGAAAAGGCGATGCAGCACAGGCCTATAAAAGAGACCCAAAGCGCTTGAAAAGGCGCGGGAAGCTAAAGTGGCGCCGGCCTTAACATAAGGGAAAAACAATGATAGAATCATCAATAAAACCTCATATACAGGTAAAATAAATAATAAAATATTGTATGTAATATGGTCAGTAGCGAACAGAAAAGTAAAAATCTCTGGCGACAGCTAAAGAATTTATGACCGCGACTGTAAGTTTAGTGTGCCGCTTGCAGCGCGGTGTCGTGCGTCCAAAGAATTTCGCTCCAACATGCATCTTGCGAGTTTATTCTAGCTTTCGCCGGATGTGTATTCACTCGGTTATTTATTGTACTCGGCAAACATATTCTAAACAAAATTCGGTTGTGATTGAAATAAATTCTGAACTTTTGTTTGTATTATATATTTAACTAGCGGACCCGACAGACTTCGTCCTGTCAAAAAGTGGCAGTTTTATAGATAATTAAATGTAAAAAAATAGTTATAGTGACGTAACTACAATAGTTAGACATATGGTCTCGCGAAGTTTTTTGTAGATATTGCTATATTCTATAATATTGTCGATCATTTTTTGTCCTATCATTAATATTCTTCGCAGCGTATGCGATGAAAGCCATTTTATGGCTAATTTTTTTACACCTTCGGTTGGTTTTAATAAGAATTTCTAAAGATTTCTACAGTAATCTAGTACTAAATATAGCCTACTACTGGACTTCAGGTTCGTCCCGTCTAGTCTAGTAACATCATCAATTATTTTTAATGCACCCCTACAATGTGGGTATCAAATGACACATTGTAGGGGTGCATTAAAAATAATTGATCCGCCATCTTGGTAATGCCGCCATGTTGGATTTAGAATGACGTCACACACATAGCCATGCATTGTCATCCGACTTACACGTGCAAACAAAATTTCGGCTCAATCAGAGACCGGGAAGTGGGTCAAATTAAGATTCCAAGATTTTCTTACATAGTTACAAGTGAACCTAATAGAAAAGCTTGTAAAAAAAAAGTGTCGAAATGGGCAATGTACAGATAATGTATGCGTACTCTAAAATGTACGTTGCAAAAATGACATCTTTTGCATCGGCCTTGTTCATCTGTTCCTTAAGAAATAGATAATATAATTTTCTATTATTGTGAGTATTATTTAGGTATTAGTTGTAAGCTCGTTTAAATTGAAAATATGATAATATTATTACCCTATCCTACTACTATTATAAAGGCGAAAGTTTGTAAGTATGGATGTATGGATGTTTGTTACTCTTTCACGTAAAAACTACTGAATGGATTTGAATGAAACTGTATTACAATATAGCTTATACATCAGAATAACACATAGGCTACAATTTTTGAGGTTTCTAATGTGAGGTCGTAAAAAAAACACATTTTTTGCGCTTACATTGCAAACGCTGACTGAATCCTACAAGATAGATCAAAACAATTTACTACAGTATTGTACAACTTAAAAAGGTCTACAAAAAAGTCCGTGATAGTATATGTTTATCTCTTAGGAATAACCTACAAAAGGAAAAAGATCGTTAAATGTAGTTTATAGGAGCATACTGCAGTAGCTACCTATAGGCCTATGATTAGGGCTCTGCAGTGCTTAGTTACCGTATTTCTTACTTATTACTAGACTAGACGGGACGAACCTGAAGTCCACGCGAACGAAGTCGCGGGCAATTTAATTTAATTTAATTTTTAGAATTTATAATAGACAGTTGTTACACTATATTATAGTAAAGTTTCATTAAAATCTAGTCAGGAATTTTTACGTCAAAGAGTAACATCCGTCCATACTTACACACCTTCGCTTTTATACTATTAGTAGGGATATTGGGTCTGACGGACGTGCATGAAAATATTAGTGAAGGTCGAGGAAGCTGAGGAAGTAGGTATGTTTGGGTAGTGGCAAGTGAAAAGTTGAGATCTTTGCCTACCCCTATGGGAAAAAAGCAAGAAAAAACCGAATTCAGAAGTGAGCGTGGCTTACGAAATTCCTTCACTTTTTCATTTAAATAAATAAATAAAATGCATTTATTTAGGTAAATCATTACAAATAAGTTGCTGGGGTTTCCCCGAAAATAGTCGAAACACTTGTGATGGGAAACCTCGCTCTTCCATCGAACAATACTAAAGATTTACATGGCATTTTTAGTAGAAAAATTTACAAAGTAAAAGAAAAGAGATTCTGTTGATGTGCGAAAAAGTAAGTATACTAATTATGTGTAGTGTGTGTGTTTGTGTGTATGTGTGTGTGTGTGTGTGTGTGTAAATGTGTGGTGTGTGTATGTGATTGAGTATGGGTGTGTCCTTGTAAATGATAAATTATCGTCACTTAAATGAAACTAGAATGTCTTCAGTGTCATTATAATTAAGAGTAGGAAGCCATTCTGTAAGAGCTTTCTTACAGTTCTTAAGTGTCATAGGGTAAATATTGAGTTTACGATTTATTTTATTATACACACGTGCGGCCTGCGCTAGATTTTGCCGACTAGCGAAGGCCGTTCGAGCGGCGTATGTAGGAGCAGCTAAGTCGCTTCTTTTCTTTAAATACCTTTATCAAATGGCAATATTTTGTGGAGGCTTAGGATAGTGTTAAGAATATAAAGTTTCCTGACAGAAAGAAGATTTGAAGTAGAGTACAAAGCGTCGGTAGAAAATCTATAGGGTTTACGATATATTACTTTAATTAAAGACCTTTGCGCTCGCTCAAGATTAATAAAATATGTTTTTGCTGCGCCCCCCATACTGCAATACAATAAGTAAGGACAGATTGGGCAAGTGAGACATAAACTTTCTTAATTAGCTCAGTATCCATAACATCTCTTAAAGTTTTGAATACCCATAAATTTGTTGAAATATACTCCAGAATATTTATAATGTTGTGTTGTGAACAATATCAAACACTTTCCAGAAATAACGGTTTATTTATTTTAAAGCAATGGCAAAAGCTCTTACCGACTGAATACTGTCGCTGTCTACGCCCGATACTTACCAACGCGTCCGTAGTGTTCGCCCACGTCCCTAAGTGCCGTTACACAAACTACAGGTAGTTCAGAATAAGTTTATACGTCATGTCCAGAGTGCCCCGTGGTCCCCTCTAGGCAGGGGAGCGGAGGCTGGGGGTTCCCGGAAGTGGCTTGATGTTCCCGGGGGCTCCCTACATGCCTGAGGAAGGCCATCTCTGAGGTTTTTAGTGGGTAGGCCTCCCCCTTCTGGGGAGGAGAGCCCCACATAACCGCCGGCTCGCCACAGCCGGGGTATGCAATTTAATGCATTTTCCTCAGGGGAATAAAAAAAAAAGAAAAGGGGCCCCGTGGTACTCACATTAAATCCCACATTAAAGATGTAGCCTCCCGCTACATCGCTAACGCTCTGACCCACCCCAATACTCTCATTCAAAGAATGCTAGATTACACCCCGATAGATAGTGTCTCGGCTAGCACTCGCCGTCCCAAAAACATCTTATCCGACCCGCCCGACCCCATTACACGCGTCATCCCTCACGCCACACACCCACGTCTCTCACTCACTCACCGCGCTCGTCGGCGAGCGCGAAGACCCGGGCCACACTTTCATCAAACATATACCTGGTACCGTCACTTACCGGGTCGATTCTCACTCTCCAGTACACGGCGAGCTTGAGCGTTCGAGCCATTAGACGGCGCGCTCAAGTTGCGTCGACAACCTTTGTTTCGACCCTAACGACTCCGGAACGGTCGCCGGTGTCGTTAGTCGGCTAGATGTCGAACCTTCTGTACGTGCTTCCACAAACACACTCATTGCAAAGCTGAACATAGCCATCTGAGGTTTCATGTAGGTACGTCAAAAAAAACTGTCGCTGACCAAGCCATATCTAATCACCACACCTTTTAAAATCAAATGTGCATCTGTGTTCCGCCACGTGGCTCACTGTGCTGCCATCTATTGTATAATTTAGTCAAATCAGCAGTCTATCATCATGGTATATATAATCTCAAGCATGAGAATTAGAATTGCATATTTACATTAAAATGACTGCGTAGAATAATTAAGGTTTTAACATTTGTAATTTGCTTTTGATTTTAAAATGAAATTCATGGTCTTCCTTTTATTTCTGATACAATGTTATTTAGCAAAAAATAATTCTTATAATGAAGCCTTTCGATCGGTATGATAAAGCTATGTTTTTTTTTTCTTGTGTAGCGGGTTTGATTTCCGATTCAAACGTATAATTATTCAAAAATCAATGAATGTTAAAATTGTATTTGAAATTAAAATAATGTCTTCTTTCTGTAAAATGTTCTATTTACAATATTTAAGGTACTTTCCCTCCATGTGGCATGGCCGTGGGACGTCCTGTATATAGAACAAAAATGCCGTAGCTTCGTTTGCCACTGTGTCATTATGCTGAAGCAACAATTGACTTCTCACTGTTAATTTAGTGTATGTGCCATATTGAATTAACAATTTTTTTTTCTTTCGATATAAAATGGACATATCAGCCAACTTGTCCGCAAACATCATATCCACATCAAAACTATACTATGGAATATAATAATATGGAAATGTGATCCACAACTATTCATAGCGTCTATAAATAAATATTTTATCGATAAGAAATGAAAAGGTCCAAGCAACCCATATGTTTTACATGATCCCGTAAAAATAAAATATCTTTTCGTGTATTCAATTTCGTTTGTAAAACTTTAGGCACTGCGAATATTGCAAGCAATATATGTAAAAACTCATTAGAAGTTATTTTTTTAGTATTATTATTAATTGTTATATTCGACGCATTAAGAAACGATGGCTTCGTAAATCATATTATCACATCAAAATTAATTTTATCAAATATGACTTTATAGAAAGTTCTTTTGAATCGTCCTTTTTTTCCTACCATCCGTTCAGGGCGTATTTTTTAGCCGATAAGAAGAATGGGCGCAAGATCTTATCAGAAAAATTATATTATATCCGCCCGTCTCGCTCGCATTTAAAAGTCTTATGGAGAGGTGTAGTGATGTGCGTAAGAATTGTAGAGATACATATCGATAGCGGAATAGATACGAACGATATGTTAAGTATTAATACGAATAATATTTCGCTATCTAAAAATAAAAGATTTTGATTTGTAAGTTAAAATATGTCAACGTAATCATAGATAAACAAAGTCACCTAAAGTTGATTTAAGGTGATAAAATTGTATATAATTAAATCTGCAATCAAGGTCACCGACATTATTCAAAGAATTATAGACCTTATATGTAGGGCCACATTGTTGAAAATACTGAAATGGTTGTCTCGCATAAGGTTATCCGACATATTGATAAAAATCGTAGGAAGACGCTGGAAACTAGCGGCGTAGGATCTGTAGGAGATTTATTTCAGGGAGACCTCTTGTCTAGCAGTAATTTTCAACATAATACCTTTTCAGGAACATATAGTCATTGAGACAAAATTAAGTATATAATGGAACATAAAATTCTCGCTTTCGAATAGGGTAAATAAAAGAATAATTCTGTTCGAATATTGGGAGATCTTTTTTGAGAAGAACAAGTAAGAACTCTGAAGATATTTAAAAAAACTACACCCCACGCTAAGATGTTTTATCCTGTGTCGTGGGTCCAGTAATAAACATAGAATTGCACATCCAAATCGGAACAATATTTTTTAGATCGTACAAAATATCTGTTCTTTGCGGGAATCGAATCCACGACCGATTACGTAGTACAGATCACTCGACCGCTGCTTCAAATGTGTTGTCGATTATTAAAATATATAATGGATCAAGCTATTATATCTAGCAAAAAATAACCTTCATTTGAAGACACCTATATAATTATATCCATCGGGTAACACCCACCCAATCTCACACTTAACGCTTTTAATGTAGGTTTTTGAAAAAAAAACATTGACCAAGCTTTGTTAATAATCGTTTATATACATAACAGCATTATCCATATCGTAAATAAGAGGACAGCGGCGTGGGAGTTAAATAAAGCTTTGGAAATGGCCCTAAACGCTCGAATCGTGTAATAAAGGTCCTTAAATCGTGCTTCCCGAATAAATAAGATTATCGTATCACATTCCCACAAAACAATAGCACGTGTGCCTCGAGGCCACCTAAATATAGTAGATGGCTAAAGTACAAATTAACCAGTAGCTCTACAACGAGTTTCTGTCGTTTTCTTATCGTGAACTTATTAGATTTACTTCACGTTTATAGAAGAGTTGAATATCATAGTAAGAGGCAGCGAAGAGGGAGTGTAGAAGTTATAATCACGCCGCTCTATCACTGAATGCGTTAAGCTGTGGAAGTCAAACTTTTTCTCTTTATAATATTACGCATAGATTACAATATGTACGATTACACTAAGACTTTACATCTTAACGATGAGACAGCTCCTAATGTAAAGCTTAAAAGAATTTTGGTTAGTAAGAAAAAAAAACTAGTTTTAAGAGAACTATACTTATTTTAAACTAGCAGCCCGCCCTGGCTTCGCAGGGACATTAAACAAACATTTTAAAAGTTATAATTTTGACACATACGCACTCTATACGTTTTTGTATGTGGTCCTTATAAAGAATGAAATGAAGAAAAATCGAATTTGAAATTACATTTTTGTCGCAATATTTTTGTAGATTATGTTCTGCAAAGACGTAGTACATTATTTTGTTCTATAATCAATAGTTTCCGCAGCGTACGCAATGTAAAAAGATTTTTGGTAATTTTTTCACACCTTGGATACATTATTGGACTTTTAGTATAGATTTCTAACTTTTTTGAAAATTTAGTATAGCCTATATTCATCAGAGATAGTATAGCTTCCCAACGAAGAAGGTGTTTTTAAATCGATCTAGTATTTTTGAAGCCTTTTTAATACAAACAAACAAATAAAAAGCAATCAAATCATTCCTCTTTATATGGAGTATTGTAGATTTACCCAGATGTTGACTACTTGCTTTCTTCTACTATGCCAAATGTACCATTCCAGTTCAATTGTTCCAATTGGCCAGATTTCGGGGCCGCCTAAATTATAGATAGCGTTCGCGTCTGTCGGAACTAAGCAAAAGTGACTGGAATCGTAAAGATTGAAGCATGCTCCAGACATTGGATATGGAATAATTTATGACCAAATCGGAATGTAGAGGAATCTACTTTTTCAGTTTCGAGATGGCTTAGAATTTATAGATTGTGTATTATTGCATATTCTAGTAATATTTATTACCTAAAACCATCCATCGCGAAGAAATAACCTGATATTATAGCATATTCGTAGCGAATTTTTTTAGCATATACAACCTTTGAAACCTAATCTAGATAAAGAAATCAAAGGCAAAATTGAAGTCTTTTTCAAACGTTTCATTCGATCGCTTTGATGGATCAAGGCAGTGGCTCTACCATGAGTTTGGTATCGTTTTCGATAGTTAGTTAACGTATAGTAAACTGCAGACGTAATGTGAATTTGATATGAAAGAATAGTACAAGTACTTTCCGCTAGGGGCGCTGTACACAGTTTTTATACAAAAAATTATTGTCGATATTGTTTGCAAACGAATGTAAACTCATGGTAGCTACACTGTTTTGTGTAACTTTTGAATACGTGTTTACAATAAGCTTTTTAAATAGCTTTGAATGTTGTTTTAAATTATATTTCAAAGTAAATACATTAGTTTTAAGTGATAAAACAAGATGGCGCTATCGAATCGCAAAAAAATCAGGATATACTACTGTTATTTTTTCCTTCAGCCAAATACCAGTAAGTAGTTAGACTGACAGGGACAATGTCAATCTTAAGTTAGTCTGAGAGTTCAAGGCGGAAGAAAGGAGATAATTTTTCTTAGGCCCACTAGAAAACGGCAACGTTTATTGATATTACTGAACTCTAAAATATCAATTTATTATTAAAAGTAATTGCACGATATTATGAGTAAAAATGAAACGGGAATAATAAAATCAATTAATTAAACTTAGTAATGACTTTTGACATTTGAGGTAAAGGAACTAACGTTTTTTAAATCAAAATGAAAGATGATTTAATATATATACAAATAATATATAAATATAATAATAGATAAAGGATAGTGTATTATTTCTTTTTTATTTTATTTAAAAGTATTGAACTCTCAATAATTATTTTAATACTATTTTAGATTATTTTAACTATTAGTTCGTCAGTCCAGTATCGTCGTGAAACGGAACGCGTCATCATTTTTGACAGCGGCAGAATGGTACCTACACTGACATCCAATTGACGTCGGTTTGTTTTCAACCGAATTCTGTGTTTACGTTTCCAACGGCTTTTACGGCTTGATTTCGTTTTCTTTCCCGTATCCAGTATTTAGAATGCAAAAAAATAATACGATTTCGGGCGTTTGGTAGTGGCCAAAGAAGATTGTATTTTTCAAGAATGTTAAAAGTGTTAAATAGCATTTACGTAAAAAACAATTTGAATACAAATCAAAATAAATCTTCATGTTTTAATTGATTTCTCAATATTCCCGTTAGATAAAAACAAGCCAATGTTCCTTATAATATCTAGGGTTAATAAGAAATTATCTAACGTATGTCTCATTAACAAACGTTACATTTTATAGTGGGCCTATTCTCCATACAAGAAAAAATTATCTCCTTTTTGATGTGAATTGGAAGTATTTTTTTTTTATTCAATCTATCCAATAACAATAAACTCGGTCCGTTAAAAATATTCTCTTGTGAGAAACTTAAAAACGGTCGGGAAGAAAGTAGTTTGAAGTCAGTGCTTTATCCATCACATCAGTAGCAACAAATATAAGTGGCCGCCTTTTATTTATCATTATTTCATCAGTGAACGCACACTGTTGAACATAGGCTTACCCCAAGGATTAGGGTAGAATTTTTGGTAAGGCACCCGAAACTTCTCACCTTCAAATAATAACTTTTTGTCGTAATGGGAAGCTTTTTTCCAATTAAGTCCCTCTGGTGAGTTATCATATGTTATTATACGTTAAATAAAGTAAAGTATTTATTTTCAGATAATTTGAATAGGTTTGCATTTTCCATAACATAAAAAAATACATTTTTCATCGAATCTGCTTTTTAAACGTGGAATCCATTTTAATTCACTACGATAAAGACGTAACGAGAACACTCATTTCCGAGTATAAAGTATCGCAATAGAGGATTAAAAAATCCTTTGGGACAATGCGCTCGCATTTAAACGTCGAATTAACTAAACCCTTCATTGCATCCCTCTTTTTCACCCAATAACCATTTTCGAGGATTTATAAGCTATCGAAGCTGTCTTATCAACGATTTATACCGTTTTAAGTATATAAAATTCTATTAGACCGTATCTGAATCACTTTAAGTTCAATTTTCATTGTTATCTTTCCCTGAAAAAGGTCGTATTATTTTTTTATAAATAAGGGATTTTTTTCAAAGATTGCGGACTTAATCTGTATCCACGTCGATGGGGATTTGTAGACTCTAATGTGTTGAAGGCTTCTTATGAAGGCTTGATCTTGTTTCGAGAGAAATTGCACAGATTTCGGGTAACGGCACTTGAAAAGGTTTCTTTGAACTTATTATTTTAAGTCTCCTCTATAAAAGCTCAATTATAATTGTTTTGTCTAAATTGTCGTGATTCCTTATTAATGTATTTTGTTATAACAATTAACTGCGCTACTTACGAATGTAAATATTAATACAAACTTTGTAATTGGCTGCATATGTTTAAATTTATTTATGCTGTAAAGTTTACTAGATAAATAATAAAAAGAAATTAACAAAATAAGCCGTTTTGTTTATAAAAATTGTCAGTTTATTTAATATGTCAGTCACTTATTATTATTATTATTTACGAAGACGACAATAAGCGTTTTTGAACTAACCATTTGTAAGCAATATAATAAAAAAAATAGTTTGAATTTTGAAAGTGGATATAATAAACAACTGGGCACGTATTTCATTATTTTTCATTTGATTTTCAAGTTAGCGACAAATTGAAAATTATTTGAGGTACTTCAGCATGTTTTATGACTTCCGATGATATAGACTTTGATTGTCCTTTCATAATGATAGCGAATTATCATCATTCATCATTTCAGCCAGTAGACGCCCGCTGGATCTCTGTCTCCCTAAAGGATCTACACACAAAGAGCAGCACAGAACTGACCTGGTCCTATGCTGCTAGTCTATCGCGATTCTGCGGTTCTCACCAAATTGCCCATCTAGCGGGAAGCCAACTAATGCTGTGGTGTCTGGCATATGTCTGCCACCCGAAAACCTTTCCGCCTCAATCGCCTCAGTCCTGCGAATCACAATTCTTTGGGCTTTGCCAGTATCCCTGGTTCTTCGGCGGATTTGATTATGTCTTATACAAACATACCCCTTCTGTTGTCTTATAAATGTCTTTGAACTTCTTTCTAAGGTGCACTATGAGTAGTTTGTTTTAAACCAATGCAGTAAATATGTCGAGTATATGCCGCGTAATTAGTTGTTCAGCCAATTAATCATCAGCATTAAATAGCAAACAGTCGTAAGCGTCAAAAATATTGATAATTAGCGGACCCGACAGACTTCGTCCTGTCAAAAAGATTTGTAAAGTGGCAGTTTTTTGTTCCTACTTGAAATGACATATGATGACATTAAATTTGTTTGACAGAACTAACGTCACTTTTTTGTCTTGCCAAAGGTTCAAATTGGCTTACAAGTATTAATACAAATTGTTTGTATAAAAATGTTGACTTTATAGTTTTTCAAATTTTATTTTTTATTTTCTCTACGTACAAACCTGCTCTGGACTTCTACGAATAATTCAAGATCAAAATTAGCCAAATCGGTAAAGGCATTGTTGAGTTATGCGCTTACCAACACATTTTGCGATTCATTTTTATATATAAGACTAGCTGACCCGCGCCCACTTCGTTGGGCATAATATTAATAATCCCCGAAGCGAGCACGAAAGCGAACTGAATTAAACCCGAAGCCATCGCGCGCCGTCCGCTGATGATGATGATGATGATGATGATGATGATGATGATGCCACCCCGCAATAATGTGGCTTTCTATTGGTGAAAGAATTTTTAAAATTGATGATGATGATGATGATGATGATGATAATTTGAGATTTAAACTATCCTATCTCTCAAGTTGGATCGAACTGCACATGGTGTGCGAATTTTATTATAATCGGTTAAGTAGTTTAGGAGTTCATTGAGCACAAACATTGTGACATGAGATTTATATATATTAGAAGACTAGCTTTCTGCCCGCGGCTTCGCCCGCGTGGATTTCGGGATTGGGTCTATAGAGGGTTAAGGGTCATAGCTTTTGCCCACGGCTACATATGCGCGGAAGTCGGTTTATGGCGCGAAGGTTTTATCGCGCTTCCCGTGGGACTAAACAGATAAAAAATACCGCAAAACCTTGCTCAAGAATCAGTCTATCTATTGATGAATGAAATCCGCATGAAAATCTGTGCAGTAGTTTTCGTGCGAAGCCTTTATTGTGCATCCCGTGGGATCTGTCGATTTTTCCGGGATAAAAAGTAGCCTATTATTTAATCCGGACTTTTATCTTTACGTCTGCTAAATTTCAAAGCAATCGGTTCAGGAGTTACGGCGTGAAAGCGGAACAAACAAACAAACAAACTAACTCACTTTCCGATTTATAATATTAGTAAGGATTACACTGTTAGTAGCCCGCCCGTGTTAATTTAGATCCCACGGGAACAGATAAAAGGTGTCCTATGTCCTTTCTCGTTCCGCAGACTATGTGTATGCAAATATTAATATTATTAAATAATTATATTGTTATTTCTTGCCCGTGGCTCCGCCCGTCGTTGCTCCGTCCGCGTTAATTTCGATCCCACGGGAACAGTAGCTACTTTCTTCCGGGATAAAATGTGATATCCTTCCCCGTACCACAGACTATGTGTATGCAAATTTTCGTGATGATCGGTGCAGTAGTTTAAGCGTGAAGAGGTAACAAACAAACAAACAAACAAACAAATAAACAAACAAACAAACAAACAAACACACTTTCGCATTTATAATATTAGTTGGGATAATCGTAGATTGTCACGGGGAATCTGTATAGTTCTATATCTGTATCACTTTAGGTGCAAGCAATTGTCAAAATATCCACCCAATAATCTCCAGAAGTGAAATTAAATATATACTTGACTGTCGAAAACCAAATTCAAGTACGCAGAAAGCGTACCAAATATAGATTTATTTTACGAAAAGCTTATGTCAAAAATATGCCGAATAACTTGATACTATTGCAAACAAAACACGATCTACCCACCACACAACCTGACATATTGCACGGAGCAGCGTGTGTACGTGATTCTATTGTCAAACAAGGGTCACAGCGACGAGCCTTTGCCCAGCTGCAAATAAGGCTCAATATCGCGTAACGTGGGAAACAGACGTGTTGAAAATTGAATGTGACACGTGGCATGATACCTGTCTCCGTTAGATTTTGCCATTTACTACGTAAAGGGAGGCTAGTGAAAATTAAGTTAAATTTTTCATGTGACATGTTTGCAAATGTAATTTGTTTCAGCTTAACGCATAAGTAAATGTGATAGTTAGAAAATAATTTATATTTGTGTAATAATGTGTTGAATTCGAGAAATATTAAAAAGTAGTAGTTGTCCAGTCATTTTTCATAAGCTAAATACAATTTGTTTACTGGAAACTATTCGGTATCGAATTGTATCTTTTATATTGATTACATTATTGCAATGTGTACAAGCGAACCGCCAACGAAACTACGTAAACCAAAAAATCGTAATCAATTCAGACAGCCAGGCAGCTTTACTAGCAATAAACAATAACACCCTTAAATCAAAGCTAGTAAAAGACTGTGTGAAAAAACTCAATGACCTGGGAGAAAAGAACAAAATCACTCTCAAATGGGTGCCAGGTCATTCTGGAATAACCGGCAATGAGAAGGCCGATGAACTAGCCAGGGCTGGGGCTCAAGGAATACAGTTCGGCCCAGAGCCTATCTGTGGTATCTCAAAGAACCAGGCCATGCAATACCTGAAAACTCGCCTTCTTAACGAGGCGAAAGCAGACTGGCACAGTACGTCCGGGATGACACACTCAAAAGCACTAATCGAACCATACTCTCGCAAACGCACTGACGAGCTATTAAAGCTTAACAGGAGTAACTTGAGCGTGATGGTTAGGGCTTTGACCGGTCACTGCATGTTGAATAGACACCTTCACAACATGAAACTTAAGGACACTGACACATGCAGAGTCTGCGAACAAGAGCGTGAAACACCAATACACCTCTTGTGCTACTGTGAACCGCTGATTCACAAAAAGAAACAGACACCTGGGGAAACACATCCTTGACCCAGATGAAATAAAAACAATCCGAACTGGGAACATCCTATCTTTCTTGGTCAGTGCCCAGTTAAGGGAGCTACTGTAGGGCCTACATGGAACCTACACAGGAGGCTGGTCACAATAGATCTTAATAGGTCGCAGTGATGCACATCAGCCCCGACTTACATGAAATAATAATAAATTGCAATGCGACATGTTCATGTATTGACATGTGATACGTTTGTTTTATACTTGTAAATAATAGAACTGATTATTAATTATTAATAATAAAAGTCAATATCGATAAATTAAGAAGGAATGTCTCTAAACGCTGTTTAGCTAAATGATTAGGCGGATACCAATACTTTATATAATAAATTATTTAAAGAGAATTTAATAAAATATTTAAATATTAAAGTAAGTAATTGAAAAATTCATTTTATGATAAGGCGTCGCTGTTCTCATATATAATCTGCAGAAAGCTGTATTAATTATATACATTAAAATAAATAATTACTGGGAGCGTCAGTAGCGCTGATGTTGGATGCAACAATGCAACAACATTTTGTTGACAATGTTGACATATTGTTGCAATGTTGACAATGTGAATATAACAAAACCATAATTAACTTTATTCAAATATGACTTTATAGAAAGCTCTTTTGATTCGTTCAAATTTTTTATCCCTACCACCCATTCAGGAAGTTTTTTTTAGCTGATTAGAAGAAAGAAACGAAAAGAAGCAAGAAACTTATCAGCTTTATCATAAGTAATAACAACATTTACAATAAATTATGTCGTTGTCATACAATGTACATATGTGTTTAGAATTTATACGGGAAAACAAATATTTACACTTTAGACTGTAATATCTTCAAATCAACACCAAGCATTGGCATCATTTAAATAATCATTGACTTTGTAATAGCCCTTACTCATTAGCGTCTTTTTAACATGTAACTTGAACTTATGAAGAGGCAATTCAGCTACACTATGTGGTGTCTTGTTATAAAAATTTATGCATTTGCTCATAAACGAACCTCTAGTTTTTTGTAGCCTGTACGTTGGAACGGCAAGTTTATTTTTATTTCTTGTGTTTAAATTATACTTTTGATAATTAGTATGTCCAGTGTTAAGTGTCCTCAAAAAGGCCAGGTCAGAAGTACCCGCAATCGTCGAGCATGCATGAGGAATGTTATGAAAGTAGATGAAGCGAAAGAGATATGTAAGGACCGTAGCAAGTGGAAGGACGTAATCTCTGCCTACCCCCGTGGGAAAAAGGCATGAGTGTATGTATGTATGTATGTATGTATAATTAGTATGAAATGTGTTGCAATTTTTATGTGCATAAATCAAATTTTCATAAATATACTGATATATAATTTCATAACAATACAACAACAATTTCTTGCAATATTGCCAGATAAAAATATTTATATAATTTTCAAATAAACACATACGCTATAAGTGACGAAAGACATGAAATAATCCATACACATTGGGAAAGGGGAAAAATAAAGAAAATTATCAAACAAATATAGAAAAATATTTTTATGGGGTTGTTTACGTGGAGCGTAGGTTGTTAGTTCGCACTCTCGCTAGGGACCCATACATTTATATTTATAAGTTGCAAACAAGAAGGGGACTTTACGTCCCCGGCTTTGCATGTCTCTAGGTAGTAGTTTACGTCAATTTGTGACAATTAATTTCTTATTATCTTCATCATCTCACCTCACAAACACATCCTTCGAAGTGTTATCTTATAAAACTTCCATTTTGATGGAGATTTTTATCAATTATTTCTTTTTATACTTTCTTGTTAATTTAAGAATCTTCTTCAAAAGTTAACTGCCTATGCTGAGACCACATAAACCAAAATCATATTTCAGATTGGAATATTCTGGATGACCTTCTCCCAAATCGATTGAAACCTTTACCCAGTGGCAGTCAGACATATACATATATATGTGTGACTGCCAGTCCACCAATGCCTAGTCGTGGTCAAGGTTTGTATAGTAATTTCCTAAAATAATTCGTGTATATTAAACACAATTACTTTTCAAAATCAACGATAAACAACGACTGCCAATTTTCACTCGCCAGTGTCTATTTGTTATTTTTTTTACTATCAATCAGATATCTTTTTCCCAACCAGTTCGAAATTTAAATAAAACTCTGATAAGTTACCTCTTTGATTGCCATCTTTCGGAGTAAAAAAAACCGTTCCATTTTTAAAACACACGACAGATATAAGTTTATGGCCGCTAAAACATGACAGATATGGATTTTGCTAAAACTTTTGCTGGCCGCTGCTCGCGTGTTTGGCCAGTTTTGATTTATCCCGAAGAAGGTTGTCAAAACATAGCTCAATCTTCCACCCACGTTTGAGAAAAAAGAAATTACGATATTTTTTATCAATTTGTTAGAAGGAACAAACAATAAGTTCAGCATTACCGAAATTAAAGAAGCGCAAATATAAATGTTACTTTATGTTCTACTAGCTTTCTGCCCGCGGCTTGGCCCGCGTGGATTTCGGGATTGGGTCTATAGAGGGTTAAGGTTCATAGCTATTGCCTACGGCTACATATGCGTGAAAGTCGGTTTATGGCGCGAAGGTTTTATCGCGCTTCCCGTGGGACTATCCGTTTTTACGAGATAAAAAACACCGCAAAACCTTGCTCAAGAATCACTCTATCTATTGATGAAAACCGCATAAATATCTGTGCAGTAGTTTTTGAGCGAAGCCTTTATTGCGCATCCCGTGGGATCTATCGATTTTTCTGGGATAAAAAGTACCCTATTATTTAATCCGGACTTTTATCTTTACGTCTGCAAAATTTCAAAGCAATCAGTTCAGTAGTTACGGCGTGAAAGCGGAACAAACAAACAAGCAAAGGAAGGGATAATAAGGATTAGTAAGGATGTCATCATCATCATCACAGCTTATATACGTCCCCACCTAGGGGCTAGAGCCTACCCTAACTACGTTAGGGCGATTAGTCAACCACGCTGGCCCAGTGCGGGTTGGTTGATTACGTACACCTTTGAATAGCTTCGCAGATGTACGCAGGTTTCCTTACGATGTTTTCCTTCACCGTAGGAGCATCGGATAACTGTACATATGAAATTCGGAACGAAAAGCACATTGGTACACGGTGGGGATTAGATCGCGGGCCTCCCGATTCTATGCGGCGCACAAACCAGTGCCGAGACCACAGCGCCATCGACGCTCCGCCGACCGACCGACCGCTTGCTTAGATTGTGAAGCAATCACATTGCTTCACAGTGTATCTTATTGTGTATTTTCACGTTTTGCTTTGCTGTTGCTCATTCATACTCAGACGCCCACGTAGAATGCGGTCATAATAGGGACAGAGAAAGCGACTTTGTTTTATACTATACGTACGAGAAGCTTGAATGCTTTTTTTTATATGTGCTTTCCAGTTTTGAATTAATTTTTATTTGAAGCAAAGTAAATTCTTTTATACATTGCAAATTTTCACCATTAACAAGTAAAAAAGGCTGTTTTGAATCTAAAACAGGTTTTCAAGCGAAGCTAAAAAAGGCTGAACTGCCAGAAAATACTAATTATATATTAAAAAGTTATGTTTACATCAAAAACTTGTTCCGCGCTTCTTGCCTTAGTAGTTAGTTACAACGTGGTGGCGGGACTCACGCGATATTCCCTAACAGATGCCTCAACCGCTATCCACTTAATCAGACTTCAGGAGCCACCTGCAAAGCATCGCATACGGAATGGAACAGCGTGCTGCTTACAGATAGTCCTTTGAACCACTATTCGCTTTGTTGCCGGGATTCATCATTGTGCTCCAGAAAGAGATCACGGACTCATCATCGGAAGAGGTCATTTCTACACAATTTTTTTTGGTTTTATTGAAGTTGAATAGAATGACTAAATTATCGTCTATTATCCATTTGATAAATGTCAAAATGCCATAGTTTTGAAAGATAGATAAAAATAGGGGTTGCTTAGATTGTGAAGACTTAAATAAAGACAAAGACTATTTTAGTACCATTGTTTTCCACGTATTACCGAAACAGCAACTGCGAGTGTGCTAAATATACACGAAAACATACAATTTAATAAGCAAAGTTGAGTACTAACTCCTATGTTTGCTAAGGATCTGGCGCAAGTCATAAGATTCAGGATTTTACATCGGTTGTTCAAAGTAAAGTGTGGTGTAATGTTAATGAGAACATGATTGACATATCCTTTCTTTTCTTGTGTTTTCGCTGTTTAAAATGTTGATGTATATTGTTCCTTTTTATATCTCGTGTGAGAAAGAGAGAGAGCATTATCTTTTGGGGTTTGATTTTAGCTAAACTGTGTAAGCGTGTGGCCCTTTTAGCATCACAGAGTGTTTTTTTTTTTTTCTAAAGTTGACAAACAAGCAGGCTGCCCACCTGATGGTAAGTGGTAACAGTCGCCTATAGTACATGTGGTTCCCACGAGATTTGTAGCAAATCTGCAAACCTCATAAGAACCACAGTGTACGTTGCCAATTTGTGACATAAGATGTAAAGTCACAGTACCCAGTAATTTCACTGCCTGTCTTACCCTTCACGCCGGAACACAGCAAAGCGAACCCTGCTGTTTGGCGGCGGAAATAGGTAAGACGGAGGTACCCAGGCAGACGACCCTGGTACAGAGTCTACCTCCTAGGAAGTGTCGTGAAGGAACCGCCTCCTGAAGACAGTCAGCAATTTCTTGTTTGTCGCAAGCCATTACATTTTATTAGTAGCAAATTCAAAGCGATGATGAATGTTTTCTTTGGCTCTCTTAGTGTAATTATCGAGTACAACAGGGATGTTTTAGGTCATCTACATACTATTGTGAGACAAAAACCTGAGTTGTGATGGCAGTTGCGTTATACTGCTCCAGGATTCCTGTGTTTAACACGATTCTTGTACTCTCCTGATATCTTTCCGACAGTCCTCCAAAAATCGTTGAAAGGAACGCAACGACAGCCGAGCTCTGATCCATTCTGATAGAGGCTTTCTCAGATCCAATAATGACAGTATCACTGGAGGAAGTGTGTGGAGTCTCTGTGGTACTATTTTGATGGTTTCGAACGCAAAAAGAGTGTCGGACGTTTATTGATGCTAAAAATGTTAACACTTTTACATAATAAATGAAATAGCACCTAGATGACCGCATTATTGGGCCCTAGAACGCTAATGTCCTTTCATTTCTTACCATCAGATCAGAACTAGAATATACTACGTCTTCTTTACAACAGATTTGATGCGTTATCATTGTTCATGCAATATTTTATGCAATGGATCATAATCACTTCAAGAGCTTAGAAGGCCCTTCTGGCTAACATGGAGAACATAATCTTCTCAGCACTTGACTGCAGAGGTACCCTGGACACGGTTCGTGTTTGTGAAGATACTCTACCTCTCTCTCCGTAAAGAAAGAAATCCTGTCAAATTCATAACTGTTCTGCGAACATGGCTCTCACTCCTTCTCACTGCATGTCCTTGCCACGCTAGCTGTTACTTCTTACCTTCTCTTTCATTAGTACTAGTTGCAAACTTCCTCTTGTATAATCATTCCTTCTCTTGTCTGTTGGTTGACATCAGTAGAGTTGATTGTTATCTTCTTAACAATCAGAATATTGACGCTACGCTGTTTCTCAAGGCTTGCACCATATATTACTTACTAGTAACCCGGTTTCTATCGCACGGCACTACGGCACAAACTGAGTTAGCGTATGCAGACGAGGTGTCGTAGGGGCACAGATCATCTTAGAGTTATTAATTAGATAACGTTCTTTGTTTATGTATTAATACATTAGACATTTATTAATAATCATACAAGTTACATCATTTTTATCACGCTCATATTATTAGCGAGTTTATCACTACACACTAGCAGTGCATGAGGGCGTGCTGGTCCCAACATTAATGTACGGAAGTGAAAGTTGGGTATGGGAGAAACGACATGAAAGCAGAATAAATGCAGTAGAAATGAGAGCTTTGCGGAGTATGGCAGGAGTAAAACTGAGTGACAGATTGTATAATGAAGTGATTAGAAAGAAATGTGGTTTGAAAGAGGATATCGTGACAAGAATAGAGAAAGGGATGCTTGGGTGGTTTGGGCATGTGGAACGGATGGATGAAAGTAGACTGACCAAAATGATTTATGAAGCTGGAGTGAGTGGAGATACGGGACGGGGAAGACCTACGCGAACATATTTCGAACAAATCGCAAGTGTCCTCAAAAAAGGCCAGGTCAGAAGTACCCGCAATCGTCGAGCATGTATGAGGAATGTTATGAAAGTAGATGAAGCGAAAGAGATATGTAAAGACCGTAGCAAGTGGAAAGACGTAATCTCTGCCTACCCCCGTGGGAAAAAGGCGTGAGTGTATGTATGTACTAGAGTCTCCGAATCAAACCTAACAGAACTCAAGCTAAACTTATTGCTCGCAATGCATTCTATAAGGCTCTAGGTGGATAAGGCTCTACTGCTCTACATTAGTGTACTAGACGTGGTGGCTAAAAACCGCCTATGATTTGGTTTTGTTTTAGGAGTAGGTGTACAAAAGTTAGATTAGTAAAGTTAGATGCTATTTGGAATCGAGTCCCTGTAAAGGATATGACTGAGTATAATTAATGGGTACTGCATTCACTTTGTAATATCAAACCCATCGCCCGCGAATTTATTTATTTAAATTAAGAACGCGTAAAAACATTTGATGGCTTGGCCGTGTCAAGGGAATTCGAAAGTGTCTTTCCTCAGACAATTCAGACATTTTGTTTCGTGCGCGGTAGCTGTCGAATTTTTTATTGCTCTTACTAACCTCTCGTTTAACAATAAATTATTGGCTGATAAAAGCGTTGGTCTCTACCTAAGTCTGTGTTTTTGTCGATTCAATACTCTTATATCATTCAATAATTTTTCGATATATATCGAGATTATAAGTAAATGAATGCGATATTGAAACCTTCAGAAACCCCCGACACAAAAAACATAAGCTACCTTTAAAAAGTAAAAAATAATAAAAGAAAATTAATCCTGAAGTACCTATATGTATAAGTATTAATATTTAAAAAAAATTACGTTGGGGGACCGCTCCAAAACTAAATTACTAACTATTAAACAAAATTAAAAAAAAAACAGAATTAAGAAAAAACTTTAATGAAATTAATTTGATACACCTTTCATTTGATACGGATGATGCAGACATTCGGTTTTCTTCCCCACTTTAACCCCCCATAACGTTTAATCCGCGCAATCTATTTTCATCAAACATATCTAAGAACACTCGCCCGTAAAACACCTGTAATAAAAAAAAACTAAATTGAAATCGGTTCATTCGTTCGGGAGCTATGATGCCACAGACAGGCAGACAGACACGTCAAACTTATAACCCCCTCTTTTTGCGTCGGGGGTTAAAAAAAGAGCATATTCCCAAAACTGGCAACGCATCTGTGACTCCTCTGGTGTTGCGGGTGTCTATGCGCAGCGGTTATCGCTTACCATCAGGTGATCCGTTTGCTCGCTTACTGACCTATCCTTTTTTTTTTTTTGTTTCCCTGAGGAAAATGCATTAAATTGCATACCCCGGCTGTGGCGAGCCGGCGGTTATGTGGGGCTCTCCTCCCCAGAAGGGGGAGGCCTACCCACTAAAAACCTCAGGGATGGCCTTCCTCAGGCATGAAGGGAGCCCCCGGGAACTTACAAAGCTACTTCCGGGAACCCTCAGCCTCCGCTCCCCTGTCGATACAGGGGAGCCCTCCTCGGGGGTGGCTACACTACCTCCCCCGGTCCTCCACCGACGACGCCCCCCGGCCACGGAAGGGGCGTGGTCCCTCCCGGGTCGCCGTATCCGCCGTATCCTATAAAACATCTACTCTCATGGGACTCGAACCCAGGACCTCAGAGATGGTGACACCATGAAACTGGTGTACTAACCACTACAAAGGTCGACAATAAAGGTTGAACATTTGTCACAAATCTTTAAAGTACAACATAATTGTTACACTGCCTAATCTGAAGTGACTACTCTTTGTTCAACTTGGATATTAAAACATTGATAGGTGATGAAGATGATTAGTGCTCGGAATAGGTAGTTTAATTATATGTACTTGCGATTTTGTGACATCAATAGTATGGATATGCCTGGGAACTTACTATTTTCAGAGATTGTAAAAATATTATATTGAACTTTCAAAATAGTATTTCATAAACAGAAAATTTTAGGTTTATCCATGTCAGTGAAGGCAGCGTGCGCGGCTGGCTACCGCGCACGCCGTTGAAGTGTCTCTCTACCTGGGGGATTGTCCTTTTTTTTTTTTTTTGTTCCCCTGAGGAAAATAAAATGCATTAAATTGCATACCCCGGCTGTGGCGAGCCGGGGTTATGTGGGGCTCTTTTCCCCAGAAGGGGGAGGCCTACCCACTAAAAACCTCAGGGATGGGTTTCCTCAGGCATGTAGGGAGCCCCCGGGAACACAAAGGCCACTTCCGGGAACCCCCAGCCTCCGCTCCCCTCTCTAGAGGGGAGCCCTCCTCGGGGGAAGCTACCACCTCCCCCGGTCCCCTCCACCGACGACGCCCCCCGGCCACGGAAGGGGCGTGGTCCATCCCGGGTCGCCGTAGCAGGATTGTCCTAGGGTTCTCGGACAATCCCCCCCTTAGCGATGTCTCGACTAACTAGGTCGAGCTAGCCCGTGGGCGTTTGGCGGTAGAATCGCGAGAGCGCAACCCGCCACGCGCCCTGGTATGGGCTCAGAGGACACTGTGGGGTTTTAGTGGGTAGGCCGGTCTCTCAGACCGGAGAGCCCCACACACAGTGCATCAGGAGCATTTCCTCCCGAAAACAAAAAATAAAGTTTATCCATATTACGCTTGCATTGACTTTATTTCTGCAAGTACATAAAATTAAACTAAATTGACTGACTAAAAAAAGCTTTAATTTTAGTTATGAATATAACAAATTTCTTTAGTGCACTTATGAAGATAACAAATTAATTTATCAATAACATGGTCTAGTGAAATGTGAGACGCACCCAAGTACGCCGTAAACGAGGCGCGACTGGAATCAGGGATCGTCCGCTGAAGAGTTTATGTCGGAGATTATTCCTCTTGCAACTTCTAGCTTAACCTATCAATAGTATTGACGTTTGGCGCGGTCGAATGATCGACTTCTACGCAACGGGTTTAATTCCGAGACCGATATTTTGTATGACCTACAAAATATTTGTTCCGGTCTGGGTGTCTGTGTATGAAAAATCTTTATGTTTATGACTGCGCCCACGACACAGAATAAAAATTCTAGGATAGGGTGACGTAGTGGACTTGTGGCGGTAGAAAGCGCACCCCGTCACACGGCCCGATATGGGCTGGAAGGACACCGAGGGGTTTTTAGTGGGTAGGCCGGTACTCTATCGGAGAGCCCCACTCACGGCCGCGCCTAGCCAGCGCGGTGACAAGGTGCATAAGGTGCATTTTCCCCTCGCAAAAAAACAAAATCAAAAAGGATAGGGTGACGTTATTTATATAAAAAAATATTGATTTCAAATGCTGCGAATTCAAAAGAAGTATATTTACGTTTCCTTGAGAAAATATCACGAATTTGTAATTTAGCCGCACTTATATGCACATTATTATTACTTAGGCCTCTTTCCCATGGGGGTAGGCAAAGATTACAGTTGCGCCCGCGGATGAAAGTACATAAATAAATAACATCTAAAGAGATTATGACTGTCCAATTCACCGTTCATATCGAAAGTATTCATAATCGTGGGTAGTCGGGCGAGGAGACCAGATTCAACAAAATTAAAATTAATTCTAATATACACACATATATATATATATATATATATATATATATATATTCCCTTGGCGGAGATCACAGTTCCCACTTATTACGATCTAAACATACTTCACTAGCTGTCTCGACTTTCATTGACATTTTTATGGATGCTCGTTGGTTACACTTGACCTGGCGTTCTTTCAATATATCACCCATTTGGTCTAAGCATGTTGGCACACCGACACAACTCTCTTATCACAGTATTTCGCAATTGATGTTTCATCGTCAGAAACCTACAGAAACATATGGTTTCTACTGCTGGTGAAGATCTATATTAAATAAGCATTTTTTATTTTAAGTTACATAAATTCAATGTGTTAGAGAAGCAAACTCGTACATTCAGTAATTCTATGCACGTAACCAAGTAAAATTTTAATAACAGTGAATAGGGACAGTAGAACCGTACGCAAGGAGTTCAGGAGCTTATAAAATTGAATTATGAATGAAATGGGTGTCACGGAGATGTTCTGATTAATTATGGGAATTTAGTTATATTCAATATGATGACGAATTTACAGAAACTCCGGGAAAACTGAAATCTTTTGACAATATTTGAAGGTTCTTTTTAGTCAACCCTTGCGTCTATCTCAACAAACATTACAAAATCAAAATCAAAAATGTATTCTTAAAATACGATTTTTTACAATTACTTTTGCACTTCATGAATTATTAATTTCATTACTTGTTATTTATCGTTTATTTTTTGCTTGGTAGTCAGCGTGACGAGCAATACACGAAAATCCGAGAAGAAAGAAGTGTTCCTATATTTGATTTGGACTTAAAAGTCACTAAGTCATTTAGTAATCTGTCAGAAGAGTCTACTGCCAATCTAGACCTGAAGAATCAAATACATTTTATAATGTGATTGTGGTATTGAGCCTTCCTTAGTCAAATTTACGAGGCTTTATTTTTTTAATATATTCTTAATCTCTGGGGATCGTAAGACTTACCAATGGACTTAGGAGGGAGAGAGAATTCTATGACGGCGCGAGTAAGACCTCTAGAAGCATACTGAATAGTTCAACTTACTTGCCTAACCGTTCTAACTCCCTCATACATCTTTTCAATATCTTTCTCCCATCCTACCCAGTTTCTGGGTCCCAGGATCTGGGAACAGTGTCCACCCAGTCCAGTAGCCCCTGGTCCATAGCGGAGGTGAGGGGCAGCGGATTTAAACTTCCCCCTCACCACCCGGGATGGACGCCCCCACGGGTCGTTGTCCAGGGTCGCTATAAAAGCTTCCCTGGACTCCTCCTTGGCTCTACGTATGCCGTCACGCAGAGCCTTTTTGGCTACCACATACACCTGATGAAGTGCCTGTTCGTCGTCAGGTGTGGTGACGGCGCGCCTACGACAACGAACATAAGCGCGCCGGCCCCTCATACTGGTGGCACGCAGGTCCGCAACCTCCTGCGTCCACCAGTATACCTGCCCCTTATCGGGGCAGATGCGCATTCTCGGCATGGCGGCTTCGCAGACGACCCTCATATCGTCTGCGTAGAGCTCCGCCATGCAGTTGACATTCCCTGCGATGTGTGGGGGCGGATCGGACCACGCCCGCACCATCGCCGCTTCCTCCGTCACTTCAGAGCGGAGCTTGGTGAGCGCCCACCGAGAGAAGGCGCTCACCGCAGGGCCCCTGTTACCTGATAGCCCTGGGTTGTCGGGGAGACCTCAATTCGGATGTAGAGGTGGTCCGAAGAGGTCTCCACGTCCTCCTCGACGCGCCAGAGGAGAACCCTTTGGGCGAGCGATGGGGACGCGAAGGACACGTCCACCACCGACTCGCCCTGCGGCCGTACGCACGTGGGTACCTGAATTAAGCATCCATTCTTCTGTAGTATTGACACAATTGTGAAATGTGATGGGCCAAAAACTCAGTGTTTATTAATAAACAATATTATTATTATCATTTGTACAATTATTGTAACGAAATTCTATGAAAGTCGTCCAATCTCTAGAAACGCCAAGTCACAATACCGTTTTGTACGATTATTTCGTTTACGTGTCTCAGCCCTCCAAACGCAACGGGACGCGGCGTAAAAATGATAATTCATTTGTTTCAAATTACAACGAGCCAAGAATTCGAAATTTATTAATTTTCAATTCAAATATGATGCTGGCAACGAAGCTGATTTGAAATTCTATTGTTTGAACGCAAAAGCTGCGGGGCCTCGGGCATTATCATTTCGCTTAATGCCCCTCAGTATTTGTTTATCACAATTCAAAGATGCAAAGCCAAGCTTTCCATGTTAATTACGACAGTCTGTCACTTGTCAACCACCCAATTGACAATGGCGACAGATATTGACAAATGGATGTTAAAATTGGAAAAACAAATGTATTTGCGTATTTTCTATACTAATCGGTAATATAAATTGAATAATTTGCAAGGTTAGATGTTCAAGACAGTCTCTCAAGATAATTCTAATGACATTGAAAGGGATAGTTTGATATAGTTAGTTATGGGATTTTTTAATTACACGGAGAAGGCCCTGGTCAAGAACACTCAAAAGCTTAAAAAAAAGCTATTTGGACAATTTTGCTGCTAGCCTAATGACGCTTAATACCTTAATCGAATATCAGCACAATTACAAGACCTCATTTTTACTATGAGCTGCACAGACTTTACAATATCGAATAGGCAGCATGCATGAAATATTGCAGAACACTGAACCACCTTCTAGGAGACACAGGATAGGGGCACATTGCATCGCCTGCTGCCCAATCTCGGGGGACCGAGGGATGGAGTTCGCCGCCTGTACGAGGGCGTCGTGCGATCCGTGGCCATGTATTGGGCTCCCGTGTGGTCGAAAGACTGCGCGAGGTCCCCCTGCTGCAGAGCTCTGCTATGGAGCCTGCAGCGGATAATGGCCATACGAATCGTACGAGGCTACCGTACCATCTCGTACGAGGCGGCGACGGTTCTGGGACGGTCCCCCTCATTCGACATCCTGGCCGACATGTACGCGGCTATGCGTCGCGGCGTGTCGACCGGGGGAGCGAACCCGCGCACGAACTGCCTAAGCGGGAGTGGCACCGACGGTTTGTGGCGTTCTGGCGTGCGCAGCTCGAATTACGGATCTGCGCGCGCCAGTAGGCCGTCGGTGTCGTACTCCCGCACCTCGAAACTTGGCTCCACGGGAAGGAGGAGGTCACCTACCGATTGACTCAGATACTTACCGGGCACAGCTGCTTCCGACACGACTGCGACTGAGTATCTGTGTCGAATAGGACGGGAGGGATCGACACATTGCCACCACTGCGCATCCGACCTCGACTCGGCCCAGCACACGCTAGCGGGGTGCTCCCCGTGGGCCTCCTAACGCCGAGTCTTGGTCGCAGAGATCGGGCGAGATCTGTCTCCGCCAGCATTGATTGCGGCAATGCTGGCGGACGAGGAAAGTTGGAGGGCTGTGGCCTCTTTCTGTGAAGCAGTGATGCTCCAGAAGGAGGCCGCCGAGCGGGGTCGGGAGATGGCCGATCCCGCTCGAAGGAGGCGGCACCGGGCTCGGTAGCACAGCTGCGGCGCCGCCGCGGGTCGCCAGCGGGCACGAGAAAAACGCGCCCGCGGATACGAGGACCCGGGAGGGACCACGCCATTTCCGTGGCCGGAGGGCGTCGTCGGTAGTGGAGATCGGGGGAGGTATTGTAGCCTCTTCCGAGGAAGGCTCTCTCCCCTGTATCGGCGGGGGAGCGGAGGCTGGGGGTTCCCGGAAGTAGCTCACTACGGGGGCTCACTACATGCCTGAGGAAGGCTATCCCTGAGGTTTTTAGTGGGTAGGCCTCCCCCTTCTGGGGAGGTAATGTGGGGCTCTAGATAACCGCCGGTTCGCCACAGCCGGGGTATGCAATTTAATGCATTTCCTCAGGGGAACAAAAAAAAGGGGGATACATCGACATAATCCTCGTTATCGCTAACTATGACAAAATAACACTTCTATAAGTTCAGAGAAAGCTGCAATTCATGAAGGATTTAGGAGTTTTTGAGGAATTATGAAACGAAACTGGAATCAATATAAAATGATTAGGTCAGAGTGTAGAATGTCAGATAAGCTTGTTTATAATAATATGCAATGTTTAAATTGTCAAATATGCAAATGTTTTGACCTGTAATGACTATATTTTTTTGCATCTAACTGGGTATAGTCTTTAGCTGCATTTCTCAATGTGCAGATTGTGATTAGACCCAGTTAGTACAATCCACGCACACTTCCATTAAAGCAGGGAATTCACTACAAGATTGCCCGCGACGGGCAGCTCGTCACGGGCAATTCTCTCCTATGTCTGCTCGTGAATGCTAGGTTACGGGCACGGGCATGCCCGTCGGCCCGTGCCCGCCGCCCGCCCGGAGAATCGCATTTTGTCTGCGCGGGCACAGACAAGTCTGTACGTGAATCTTCGCGCCGGGCGGCCCGCCTCCATTGCGCCTGCATTCACGCGTCTGCTTTCACTGCGGATATAGTTAGTGCATATAATAGCCATGAACGAAAACAGAGAATTCTGGCAATCATTTATTGCTCTTTATCAATCGCATCCATGTCTTTGGAGAGTAAAAAGCAAGGAATATATGAACAATGAATTAAAAAATGCAGCATATAGCGAATTAATTAAAAAATCTAAGGAAATATATGCTGATGTCAATCTGGCATTCGTCAAAAAGAAAATAGAATCGTGTCCCAAAACACCGAAACGAACTGCAGCTCTTCAAAAGACTAATGATGCCTGTTCTCGTGTGTGTTCAAAACGGGCAAGCAACAGACAGGGGCCGGGCCGGGCGACCCGCGGGCAGGTCTGGTAGTGAATTCCCCGCTTAAATGTCGTTTAAATGGCATCTATACGTTGGATCTGTATCCCCGCTCATGCCTTATAAAGGAGCATATTTTATAAAACCACGTGATATAACCGACAATAATAATAAAAATAAAATAATCCTTACTATCCTTACTAATATTATAAATCGGAATGTGAGTTTGTATGTTTGTTTGTTCCGCTTTCACGCCGTAACTACTGAACCAATTGCTTTGAAATTTTGCAGACGTAAGATAAAAGTCCGGATTAAATAATACGGTACTTTTTATCCTACAAAAGATTGATATTCCTGAGGAAAAACAAAAATATTTTTGCTTGATGGATGGATGGATTGTAGATGGCGCTGTGTGTCGTTTAAAACAAGGTACAAAACGGAGCGACGAATTGACGTGATTTTTTACGTGGAGATAGTTAAAGGGACGGAGAGTAACATAGGCTACTTTTTATCCCGGAAACATCGTCAGATCCCACGGGATGCGCAATAAACGCATCGCTCAAAAACTACTGCACAGATTTTCATGCGGTTTTCATCAATAGATAGAGTGATTTTTGAGCAAGGTTTTGCGGCATTTTTTATCTCTGAGAAACGGACAGTCCCACGGGAAGCGCGATAAAACCTTCGCGCCATAAACCGACTTCCGCGCATATGTAGCCGTGGGCAAAAGCTATGACCCTTAACCCTCTACAGACCCAATCCCGAAATCCACGCGGGCGAAGCCGCGAGCAGAAAGCTAGTATTGAATATTTCTAACACTTACAGCAATTAGCCTAGCCCAGACTAAGCTCTGTAGTTATATGTGTTATGAGATCTAGGGTAATATATATAAATAGTTTTGGTAGAAACACCCATGAGTAAGGTACAGACTAAGGACTAAGGACAGAACTTCGCTTAATTGGCCTCTACGCGTCCGATCTATTCTCTTACACCTTATAACGGACCGTGTCTTATAAAGACGCATGATATGAAGCCGATGCCAATATGCCATAAAATAACGAATGAACGGAGGGGGTTTGTTATCCATGTTCAGTGGAAATATGGGATTCCTTGCACCTGACAAAGTACACACCGAAGCAGTATGATCAGTATATCAAAAATTTTAAATCCATCACACAAGCGATATTTATTGACTTCAAAAATCGAGGGCCCAAGAGGAGCAAACCACGCGTTACTTGTTTATGAGCAATAAACTGGACCTTTTAGATTTTATTGCATTCGCCACGCGCGGTTACTACATTGTACACCCCTTGTCCGAACATGAAATCTAAAACTAACGCTGCTAGCTTTTACGGCTACCTTTTATCGGATGTATAAGTGTTTGGAATCAAAATCCATTTTCCTATAAAATTTCTAGTGTTACGATTTCATTGTGTCACGTTCTGCACTGTTACGATAAGCTGAAAAAAAGAATGGGAATAAATATATACGTGTGATTTTGCGTTCCTTATTTTTTTTATTAATACATATAATGTATTAATTATTATTATTATTATTATTATTCATATTGTGGTGTATGTTCGTCGTATTATTGGCTCTTAGACACGCGTGCCCACTCACTCTTGCCGCCGACAGCTGACTGAGCTGTACCGCGACCGTACGTGCGCTAGAGACAACATAATGCTTCCTTCTCTTTCACGCACATACACTACATCTCTCCCTTTTTATTATTTTTATTTTATTTAATAAAAACTAGTTTTCATACTTCATTAATTTATTAGTATCATAATTTCTGACTACATTATATTGGAAAATCTAACATATTTCTTTATCTTGATCATCTACAGTCTCCTCATCTGAATTGTCTTCAACTGCCATTTCTAAATTATGACCATCAATTTCTTTGTTTACTGATTTCCATTCTCCCTCTACTTTCTTTAAATGCAATATATTGCGCCTTAGCTGCTGTCCAGTTTCATCGTTCTGTATTTCTATATCTCCTCCGTTTTTTGATTTAACTGTATGTGTGGTGGTACCAAAATTAAGATTAAGCTTATTTGTTTTATTTGCATTCTTCACGTACACTTTATCTCCCACTTGTAAGTCAACGCTTCGTGCCCTTCGTCTCTTATCTGTATACTCTTTTCCTTTTTCTTTTCTTTCTTTGTCTTTGTCCCGGACATCCAAGTCTCCAAAACTTTGTTCTACAATATCTATCATTGGAATCTTATCTCTGAATTTTCTTTGAAAGAATAGCTCTGCCGGTGTTTTTCCAGTTGTACTATGCGGAGTGCTATTGTACATTGTTAAATACTCTGTCAATGCTTCTTTCCAGCTTTTTCTCTCTACTTGGCTAATTTTGAGACGTTTAACGATATCCCTATTTTGCCGCTCCACCTCTCCATTCTGTTGCGGCCAGTAAGGTATAGAATTAAACAGTTTTATATCATTTTCATGACAATAAGCCTTGAAGTCTGCACTAATAAATTGTTTGCCATTGTCGGCAGTTATAGAAACCGGATGTCCTAAACGGCTAAAAACGTCCTTAAGTAGCCGAATCATTTCCTTACTGCTTATATCCCGACATATCTTTATCTCTTTGTACCTAGAATAATAGTCAATCACGACCAAAAGATAATCACCACTTGGTAACGGACCTAACAGGTCTATGGCGATATCGACCCAGGATTGAGTAGGCAACTCTCTCCTTTTGAGTGGGTGTGGGGGATTTGGGGCCGATACCAGTGTGCATCCTTTGCAAGACCGAACTAAGCTTTCCACGTCCTTATCATAGTTAGGCCACCAAACTTTTGCTCTAAGTCTTAATTTCATCGCAACCATTCCTGGATGGCCCTCGTGAGCAGCATCTAATACAAGCTTCCTTAATTGTGTCGGGATAACAATTTTGGTTCCTCTTAACAGTATATCCCCAAAGAAACATAGTTCGTTTTCAAAAAGCTTATAACCTTTTACTGTGTCATCCCATTTTTTGTTAAATATTCCCAGTTTTACTTTTTGTATGCTACTGTCAGTCTTCGAGTGTTCTTCAATATCCTTAAGTGATACAGCTACTGGTCTAGCATAGTCAATTATATCCTGCACGTAGTCTTTATATTGAGTCTTATCGTCGCTGAAAGTACATAGTCTAGACAAGGGATCAGCTATATTATTTTTTCCAGGACGGTAAATGACATTATACTTATAGGATTGAAGTCTCAGTATCCAACGCTCAATCCGTGCGCACGGTTTGGACTTTGGACCAAATATAACCTCAAGGGGTTTATGATCAGTGATTAAGTCGAATTCTTTACCGTACAGAAACATGTGGAAATGCTCCACAGCCCACACCAGTGCCAAAGCCTCTTTCTCCGTTTGGCAATACCGACGTTCACAATCACTTAGTGTCTTGTTTCCAAACCCAATAATGCGTGGACCATTTTCATTTGCCTGCACTAATATTGCTCCCAGTCCAACCGGACTTGCATCTGCAAACACCATTGTTTTATCGTGCACGTTGTAGTACCCCAAATTTGGTATGTCACTCAATGCAGCCTTTAGAGCACAAAAGGCTGTTTGCTGACTTTCCCCAAGAGTCTCTTATATCAGAATTTCTAGCTGATTTTTTCCGAAGCAATTGCTTCAAAGGTTCTGTGAGGGTGGCCATATCAGGAATCCATTTCCAATATAATTAATTAGCCCTAAAAAGCTCTGTAGTTCCGAAATGTTAATGGGGGTTCTAAAATCTTTTATAGCCGATAAATATTTATCTAGTGGTCGAATCCCTTGGTCGGATAACTCATGCCCTAGAAATTGGACTTTAGTCGTTCCGTAGATACATTTATCTTGTCTCAACATAATGTCATTTGCTCCTAATGTTTCCATTACTTTTTTTAACAGATTGTCGTGTTCTTGCTTGCCTTGCGTCTTTGCCATATATTAAAATGTCATCAATGAAATTGACTACCCCTTCACACTCAATTAACACCCTTTCCAGTGTTTTTTGGAACATTTCCGGCGCACAAGTGATTCCGAACATTAATCTCTTGAACCGATATAATCCTTTGTCGGATATAAATGTAGTAATATGCTTTGAATCTGGATCAAGCTCCAATTGATGGAACGCGTCCTTTATGTCCAGTTTACTAAACATTTTAGCATTTTGGATCTTTGGCAGTAGCTGTTCCATCGTTGGTAGCGGGTGGTTTTCTCTCTTGATGGCCAAATTTGCATGCCTCATGTCTATACACAGACGGACATCCCCATCCGCTTTCAAAATCGGCACTTCCGGTGATATCCAGTCAGATGGTTCTTCTACTTTTTCAATGATATCTTTTTGGAGAAGTTCATCTATTTTGGAATTTATTTTTTCTTCCAATGGAATCGGTATGCGTCTGTAGGGCTGTGCAACTGGACTAATATTACTATTGATTGGTATCCGAATTTGTACATTTTTGAATTTAGGGAAAGGTTTCGTTTCAACATTATTTATGTCTAATCCAAGTTTTAGTACGCCTAAAGCAATCGCGGTCGTTTTACCTAGTAAATTACGTGTTCCTTTATCTATTACGTAAAAGGTGGCGTTTTGTGTTTTTGATCCAACACAAATATCTGCATTGAAAGACGTCAATAATTTGAGAGGAACTTCACTACCATAAGCAACAAATGTTTTGCCTGGGTCTTTCACTTCTTGGCTTGTCATCAAAATTTGTTTCTTGATCTCTGTCCATGTCTTATCTGTTATTAAGTTATGTTGGCACCCTGAATCAATTAACATCTTTACTTGAGCTCCCCCTACTAAACAATTAAGTGTATCATTATGGAGGACATTGAAAACATAGTCGATTTTATCTACTATGGCATTTGCTTGCTTAACGTCTCCGACTCCTTGGCTCGATTTTTTGAATCTTTTGGCATTTCTACTATTTTCGGCATACGTATCTTCATTGCTGCGTTTTAAGCTTATGCTCTTACACTGGGCTTGAAAATGCCCCACTTTCTTGCATTTATTACATATTTTTCCTTTAGCAGGACACTTCACATCAAAGGCTAGATGATTCCAGCTACCACACCGATAGCAAGCCTTTTTGCTCCTTCTTGTAGAATTTTTCACCTTCACTTGTGTATCAATTTTATTTATCACTTGATCTTTATTTTTCTGACTGAACTCACATAATTGTCTCTCCACCACCTCTAATGTGTTTGCTTCAGATATAACTTCCGTTAAGGTAATCTTTTCGCCTGCGCGAAGTAATTTTTTTCTGAGTTCTTCCGATGAGCACTTCTCGATTATCTGATCGATCAGATTATCTTCCACATCTGTAAATTGACATTTCAAAGCTTGCTGTCTAAGTCGAACTAAATATTTTTCCAACTTTTCGTTTTCTTCCTGCTTCATTTGCCTGAATATATGTCTTTCATACCGTTTAATTTGCTTGGGTAAAAAGTATTCATCTAACTTTATTATAGCTACTTCAAATACGTCTCCATCCTGATCATTTTCTTTTTCCGCCCGAATGTAGCCACCTGGTATATTAAACAATACTTCTTGTAGTTCTTGTCCCCCCAATGTAATAAACTAGCACGTTTTTTTGAACTATTATTAACATCAGCAGCTTCCAGATATTAACTACTTTTCCATTTTTCCCATCTAGCTCCTACCGATCCTGCTTCACCATCGCATTCAAATTTTTCTAACGTAAGACTTGACATCTTTTAAACAAATAAAGAATGTCTATTTAAGGTCACTAAAAGGGCATCATCCATTTAACAACCTGATACATTCATTATTTATTCCTTTCAGCGTTCATTCAAACCCCATTGCAGTTTTAGTTCACTCAGCGAGTTACTTGTACATAAACAAAACTTCAGAATACAAGCGTCACTCGTACCAAACTTCATAATATAGGCGTCACCCACGTATAACTTACAGTATCACAACACGCATCGCATCATATACCTACAAGCATCACCTGTATCTAAATTACATTACGAAGTCCAAACAGGCGTCACCCGATTTTGGACTACCAGGCATCATCTGGTAACATCAGAGTTTAACGCAATTATCATATAATTACGTCTATTCATCAGTAGGTAGATCTTAATTACATAGTGAAGTCCAAACAGGCGTCACCCGATTTTGGACTACCAGGCATCACCTGGTAACATCAGAATATCACATTATTGCGTCTATTCATCAGTAGGTAGGTAAGTACCTACTTGCAAAGTTTCATAACAAACAGGCGTCACCTGATTTGCTTAGTCCACGTTCTTCGAACGTAAGTATGTTCTCCCTTAAGTGAGGCACGTTACTTGTAACAATAATAAATGAAATGTAACACGCTCGCCCAATCTTTATTAATGAATAGGTAATCATGTTACTCAATCGACAACATGCGAGCAATAACAGGTAAATACTTCTTCACAATCTTAACTCTTCAGGTCCGACTTTAATAAAGTTCAAAATTATGGATGAGGATGTACACCCGGCGTCACGTCGAGCCACCCTTACCAGACTTTGGATCGTTCTTATGTCTGAGACACAAGTGTTATTATTTGCGCTACTGAGGTATAACTTGACTCGACGCCGACTGTACACGTTTTCCGCTCGCAACCACACATTTTTTGTATATTTAAATCCTTATTTGTAAAAAAAGAAAAATTCTGTTATGAGCCAACCGGGAATCGAACTCGGGCTGTCATAGCTATTTAACATAGTGCATTAATTCTAGTTAAAAAGATAACCTAAGTAGATTCATTCATCAACTATTAGTATGAAACGTAAACAAATCTCTCTTTAAAATAACAACATGCCTGCCTGCCTTTCTACGGTATGAACAAAGCAAAATGCTATATAGGTAAACAGTCGTCTCTCATATGTACGACAGTCATTTATTATAAACTAATGTCTGCTATTTGCGGGTATTAAGGTTTAATCCTGCCTGTTTATAAAAATGCTGAGAATATGGATTAATTACATACTAATATATCTATGGTCTGCCTAACTCACTTGAGTGTTAAATAGCATGTACCTACTTAATTATATAATTATCATTGGTGATCACTCCTAATCCAAATCTGCGCATATATATATATATTTTTTTTGTTTTTTTGTAATTTTATTATTTGAGGTACTCACAAAGATCCTGTTTTACCTCGTCGCCAAAATGTGGTGTATGTTCGTCCGTATTATTGGCTCTTAGACACGCGTGCCCACTCACTCTTGCCGCCGACAGCTGACTGAGCTGTACCGCGACCGCACGTGCGCTAGAGACAACATAATGCTTCCTTCTCTTTCACGCACATACACTACACATATATTTAATTAATAATCTTAAATTTAAGTTTTTTACAATATAGATATATAAAATAAATATAAATACTATAAAAACTATATTATTATTATTAAAATGAAATCATAGCAAATGGATTATCTTTAAAAACTTATACAAAATTTACTTTTCTATTAAAAACACTTACTGTATGTTTAAATTAATAACAGTTGCAGCTGAAGTAAGGAATAAATGAACAAATAAAAACAGCAAAGGAAAAAAAAATCATGATTTATATATGCGTTTGAGTTAAGGTCTTGTATGAGATATGTGTGAATGTGCGAATCGTGTATGAGCAGCCCTGGATGCTAGTATTAGATAAATATAGACTTTACGTTTTAGTGTCTGTAATTATATGAAATTTAATCGCATTATACTTAACACTACGTATATATAATTATGTAAATTGATTTTACTTTATAACTTCATAAAACAGCTACTTATACGCTTTAATTTTTATTTCACTTTTAATATTGGAGAAATACTATTTCATTACAAAGGATATTGTTTTTTGCTGATTCCGCGCAGTTCATGATGACTTGTCCAACAAGCAGACAAGGTCGACACGTGTTTCGTCTCTTAGCGAGACATCTTCAGGATTTGTTGCCCGCTCGGTGACTCACCAGCGGCTCCGAGTCTGCTGTCCGGCTGGTGAGTCATGAATCTTGGTACCTTAGACATAAGGGACCAGATTGACAAAAACTAATTTCACGCAGGCGAAGCCGCGGGCGGAAGCTAGTTGACAATAAAATAAATAAATATCATCTAAAGAAATGTGATTATGATCGTTCAACTTACCGTCCATATCCGAAGGATTCATATTGTTGTGTAGTAGTGCGAGAAGACCAGGATTACAAAATAAGAGTTTATTATTATATCTATTTAATATTATAGTCAAAATAATACGTTTTATAAATATACAAACATATATACACTAATGGGGGTAGGCAGAGTCATAGTTTTCCACTTGCAAGATCGAAATATACTTCCCTTGCTACCTCGACTATAATTAATACTTTTATGCACGCTGGTCGGTTACGGGTACTCTTCCTTCAGTATACCACTTGTTTAGTTCACTTGTTTAGTTTCAACGTGTTAATACCATCCCCGTATTCCGTTCTGGATTTTGTCACTAAATCTTCTTTCACACCGACATTTCCCATATCATACTTGTGGGATGTTGTGTGACGTGTCCCCACAATACTATTTCACAATTTGTCCTTCATTGTCACTCTATCCATTCCCTGTTATTGTGATATAACTACAAAATAGAGTTTTCTATTTATTTTTAAATATTTCTTTTGCTGCATTCATTTCTCACGTAATATTGTTTCAATCATAAAATTATGGCCACGAGTGAATCCTGCTATTATAGATAGATAAAGGAAGACTATATCGTTATTTTATCGTTAGCAAAATAACGAAATTAATTGAATAGCGCGTTAGTAGAACTAATTTTAACTCAAGTTTTGTGCGAAGTTCGAAGTGTTCCAATATTCCTATATTCACAGATATTGCACCGGTATTTCCGACCAACGATATACAGTTGAGCTCGGAACTCGGAGCGCACTAAGCGGGCACGAAAATAAATGAAAGTTAATCCGGAGGTGTGCATTTTAATTAAGTTTGCGTTCACTAAAAACTGCATCCACACCAGTAAAACTAATTATTTCTAATATAAATATTAGTGTTATATGGATTTTTTTTTAATGGAATGGCTTTGTTTTATTGATTTAGTTTGATATGGTAACATACGCGTTTTAAGAATCAATAACGCTTGAATGTTACTTTCATGGAAGTATGATTCTTTTGACGCAGGATTTAAGAGGTTCCAAATGATATCTTAAGGGATCCAAGTCAACCTCACCTGCTCGCGGTGCACCCTTTTTTTGAGGGGAAATGCTCCTTATGCAGCGTGACACCGAGGTGGGAAGGCGCGGCCGTGTGTGGGGCTCTCCGGTCTGAGGGACCGACCTACCCACTAAAACCCCCCAGGTGTTCTCTAGGCCCATGCGGGGCACATGGCAGGGTGCGCTTTCGCGATTCGCCGCCATGTGCTCCGGGTCCGGCTCGACTTAGAACTGGTCGAGGGAAAGACATCACCACAGCGGTCCTCACGCCAGCGATCGATCGCTTACACCGCTTGTGAATTTGGTATCAACAATGATTCGCTCATATCCTCTTTGGACCGAGTCAAATGGTCCTAGCTGGTAACTAAGTGCTTCTGCCACAATTGTACCTAATATGGGGTCTAATCTATGACTTATATAATAGTAGTCTTTCGTTTAGGCAGTAGTACTAATTGGCGATTTTAAGTACGCCTAATTTTTGGACGCTTGATCTTGTCATCTATTTGACTTCGGAATCAGACTTCATTGAAAATGTCGATGACGATGATACCAATATTCTTCAACATAATTAAGGTTATGTTCTGGAATCGTTGGATCACAGTAAATGGTGTTTTCTTAGCGGTGAATTTATAAACTTGTATCTTAGAAGGGTTTAATAGGACTAAAATGTTCCGCCCCTAACCGGAGACATTTATTGTTCTCAATTTGAGACACGTGCTGTTAACGACTGTCCTCCACAACAGAACGGCATAAGTCATTAATTTATAATATCAAATTAGTTAAAGGAGACGAATAAATTTGTTAATGAACTGTATCGTTTGTGTTGGTTATTTTTTTGTGTTTACAGTATTGTCTAACTTACTGTGACAAAACTTTGTGTGTTATATACACACAAAGTTTTGGGTTATTTTCTCGACTAGGATGTTGATTGTTGATGTGTATCGCATCTGAGGACCCCCGGCCGTCGCTCTCCTGGATGTGCTAGGGGCTCCCCTTCTCGGGGGGAGCGATCTTGCAGCTCCCTCCCCCTACAACCTCCTACGACGTCACCCCCCGATCATTCGGGGATGAGGTCCCTCCCGGGTCGCCTCCACGGGTGTGAGCTTCGTCTCCGCAACCGCTTCACAGAAGGAAAACACAGCCCTCCAACCTCCCTCATCCGCCAGCATTGCCGCAATCAACGCTGGCGGAGACAGATCTTGTCCGATCTTTTTGACCAAAACCTGTCGTTCAGAGTCCCAAGCGGGGAACTCTGCCTACGTGTTGTATGTACCTAATAAAATAATTTAAAATTATGTGTATATATGCTCTTAAGCAAGTCTTGGATTTTAGTTTTTATACTTAAAAAGTGCTTGGAGTTTGTTGTGAAATGTGGATTCTTTTGTCCAATTGTCAAATGCAAGTTATCAACATCATGGGCTTTGTCTATTTTAGGCTTAAATCCTACGTACATAAATCACTAAGCTCGAACATAAAGTTTAAACGAAAATGCATGCTAACTTACAAACAAGCCAGCCTATTATGCAAACCGAAGGCGGCATCGACACGATCTGATTGGAAAAGTTTTCTTTGTGTTAAACATTGCGTATATAATGAATACAAGACAGTGCTATTTATCTCGAAATCAATATGGAATATATTCACGGGATAAATAATAATAGGAACTTGATGAAAACTAAATTTGAATCATACAATTTTTGAAAAATCAATATTCCTAGAAAGGAAACCAACTCGTTTATTTAAAAAAACATCTGTATTATAATACCATTCGATGGTGTAGCTAATAATAACAAATTCTGGAAAGTAAACTTAAAGAATCAGCTCATTTTTAAATAAATGCTTTAATATTTATCAAATTACTTACTTTATTTTAAATACTTTATTATTACTTATTCAAAATTATGATCACTGTTCTCAACACATGGACTGGACTCGACGCCGCAAGGATTGAACTGCATTCAAAATTATAACATTCATTTTTTATATTTCATATAACAGAGAAGGTAGGTGAACGGAGTCTCTTCCATACCCCGTTTTTATTACCACGAAAATCCATAAAAGTTTTGACCAGTAATGATAATAGTTTCTGTGCATCTAACTGGATATAGTCTCCAGCTGCATTTTTCATTGTGCAGATAGAGATTAGACCCAGTTGGTACACTCCACGCACACTTTTATTACATTTTGGTTAAATGGCCTCTACGTGTATCTGTATCCGGAAAGTTTATAAAGCAGTCGTTAAACCTGGCCTTATGTATGGATCTGAATGTTGGGCAACGAAAGCGAAGGACGAAAGGAAACTGCACGCTTCAGAGATGCGAATGTTGCGATGGATGTGTGGAGTTACAAGAATGGACAAGATCAAGAATGAGTATATAAGAGGAAGTTTGAAAGTAGCGCCAGTGACTCAGAAGGTAAGGAGCAGTAGGTTAGCATAGTTTGGGCATGTAATGAGGAGGGATGAAAGCCATATAACAAGAAGAATGATGGATATGAATATAGATGGACCTAGGATGAGAGGTAGACCAAGAAAGCGATGGATTGAATGTGTGAATTCTGATATGAGAGTAAAGGAAGTCGATGTTGAGCTGACGAGTGACAGAGGAGAATGGAAGAGGAAAACATCTTGTGCCGACCCTACTTAAGGTGGGAAAAGGGCAGGAAGAAGAAGAAGTGTATCTATATCCCCGCACACGCCTTGTAAAGGACCATGTTTTATAAAAACACATGATATAAGCGACAATAATAACAAAACTAAAATAATAGTAAATATTTCTTACATTTACACCAATTAGCCTAGCCCTATAGTTGTCGTGGTAGTGTCCTCATGGGATTCCACGACCCTGTCACGCCACGGGCAGTTCTCCTCGGCGCGTCTTGACGCGTCGTCGATCGAGCGCTCGCGGCAGGCGTCTGTGGAGGGGCATCGCTGAGGTTTTTAGTGGGTTAGACCTACCCCCTTCTGGGGAGGAGAGCCCCACATAATTCTGCGCTTTTCCCGGGGTGCAGGGTATGCAATTCAATGCATTAAAAAAAAACCCCTATAGTAGGACTATGTGTTATAAGATCTAGGATAACATGAATAAATATTTTGGTAAAGATATATATATTCACATATTAACCCAGGATCTCAAACACCGACCTTGAAACCAGTGTACTAACTACTCGATGTTAGTCGCTCTCGTGGAAGAAGACAATGTGACGCCACCAGCATACTGCGAAGGTGTATACATTCTAACTAATGATGCAACGGAAGTGTCTTAGCGGAACCAGAAACGAAAACAGATGTCAAAAGTAAATTTTAGCAGAAACGGAAACGGATACAGAAACGGAAGTGTAAATAATATGAAAAAAAAAACAAATTTACAAATATAATTCTTTATTAAGTGTATTTGATACACCAAATCTAGATTAAAAATATGTTGATATATTAGAAATGTACTATAGAAAACTATATTGCAACTATGCAACTGAACATTTTATTAATATTCAAAATTTAGTAGTGGCAAGTTATATTTTATAAAAAGTAATCCGTCATAAATAAAAGCCGTCGGTTGTAAACTTCCGTTTAAATCTCCGTTATAAAAGTTGCGGAACTAGAAGCAGAAGCGCGCGGAACTTCCGCACTTGCGGAAACAGAACCAGAGATCCGTTATTCTAACAACCAGCACTTGGCTAGTAGTCATCGCTAAGGGTTCTACACACATATCTTCCAAAACCATACTAGTTTTAGGGAAGTCTACTACCTCGCTGATACAGCGTGAGGTGATGTTAGGAGGCGCCAGTCTGATGGTAGGTGTGTTCAACAGAGGCTATAATTACAAGCTTTGATATTAGCTGCACTTGTAACTATGTAAGAAAATCTTGGAATCTTAATTTGACCCACTTTCTGGTCTCCGATTGAGCTGAAAGAGCTATGGCAGATTTTTATTCACTATTTTTGAAACCGTCTTAAGAACTCACAGCAACCATGATTATAAAATATTCATAAACTATTTTTGATGATTTTGGCACATTTAGGTAAGGCCAGGTTTAAAGTAATCAATTAAAAGTAGCTATTTTACTTTTCCAGCATGACAATGTTTTAGTACAAGGTTGCCAGACTAAATAATTATTTTTTGCAATATTAAAATCATGATTTTTGGCTGTAAAATGTGAGGTTTAAATTGTTTACGATTATAGCTAATGTAATTTTTGGTTTACTGTATTTATGTTTATACAGATTGTAAATTATTTCAATGAAATTCAGTAATAAAAACCTTTTTTGGTAATAAACATGAAAATGGGCGCTGGCTTAGAGACTCTTATCCAGAGCTATCAAAAAATACAACGTTTGACATTTCGTTTTTATTTTTCATCATTCACACAGATTAGTATATCACCACAGAGTACTTTATTTTATACATATCACTCAGCTCCACAGACTAGTAAGTAACCAAGTTCTCAGATCCCTTGCGCCAACGCTCGAGTGTGTTCTGTGAGTTTTCGCTGCTTTTCCCCCGTTTTCTTTATAATTTTTGACCCGGACTGCCTAAGGACTCTTGTATTCGCCAATAATAATACGACTCGGACAGTGATATTGCTTTTGTGACTTGGGTGTGCTTAAGGATTCTGATTTTGGCCTGTTTCTTGGATATTGTTGTTTATAAGGTTCTGAAGCCAAAATGAGTGGTCGCGGTCGTAGCCATGGCAGATCCTCTGTGAGCACACGCATATTGTGTTAATTATAACATATGTATTAATACACTAAATCTGTTGCGTTTTTGTTGTTGTTGCGCCAAATAATATGGTTAATAAAGGCATAACCTATAAAACTTTTATGCAATATTGCTCAAAAACCTGGACTCCTTAAATTATCTATTTTCTTATTAATCAGCAATACATGCTCTTTTAAACAAGGTATATTTCATTCATAGACGCTTACTTTATTTTTGAATAAAATGATGTATGGGAAGCTGCCATAGCTCTTTTGCATGCACGTGTAAGTCGGATGACAATGCATGGTTATGTGTGTGACGTCATTCTAAATCTAACATGGCGGCATTACCAAGATGGCGGATCAATTATTTTTTAATGCACCCCTACAATATGTGTATCAAATGAAAGGGCTTGCAAAGAACACCTCGATAAATAATGTGACGTCACTCTAAATGTAAAGTCATGGTAGCTACTCAGGTGAGGTTGGTTTGGGTCTCAAATCTTAATATTTACTCTCTAATGTCCCTAAGCATATATGTTCCTAATAAATCACCTCTCAACAACGTTCGCAAACAGTAATATCGTTAATTCTAAATATCAAGGGCCCATCACAAAATAAATTCGCTCCTAACAATATTGTCTAATAAAATATCTTCACAAAGCATTATTAAAGTCATCGTCAGGGACTGTTGTCTATTGACTTTCCATTATTCGCCACGTGTAGCGTAATCCGTCTCAGCACTGGAAGGCTACATCACAGCGATGCGACATTCCAATCAAATGTCGCAATGAGACACGATGTATAAAAATTTTGTCGCACCCTCATTGAATAAGACTTTATCTGTTAGGTCATTTATGAACCGCATAAGCATTACACAAGTATTTTGGTAGCCTCGAGGCTACGCTCTCAACTTGCCTCGTCCCTCACGATTCCGGTACGGCGCCGGGCAGGCAAGGCAAGGCACTTGGAGATGGCTCGACTTTCTTGGTGATGGCTCGACTAACAAGGTCGAGCTAGCCCGTGGGCGTGTGGCGGTAGAATCGCGAAAGCGCAACCCACCACGCGACCCGGTACGGGCTCAGAGGTGGAAAACACCGAGGTGTTTTAGTGGGTAGGCCGGTCCCTCAGACCGGAGAGCCGCGCCTTGCCAGCACGGTGTCACGGTGCATAAGGAGCATTTCCCCCCGAAAAAAGAAAGGCAAGGCAAGTTCGTGGATATTTGACCGCTTATTGAAAAACGCAGTATATACATACAACAACAGACATTTTATATTGATTTTGAAACAGTTTTATGATTTATTGTAATCTCTAGCGTTCGAGCTTATCCTTAATGAAGGAAAACTTAGAACAACGCAGTACTTTTGATTGTTTATTTGATAATTTTACAAAACACTGACCAGTTATAGATGTGTCTCAACTTACACTTGCCACTGAACTGCTGAATTGGATTTTTTTCCTCAGGAGAGGAGGCTGAGAATCCGTCATGGATACCAACCAACGCAACAGGCAAGCAGGGATGTGTTGATTATGTCGGACTTCTGGTGAATCGAGGCGGCTCGACCCAACAGACCTACCGACTAAACTCAGCCTAAGCCTTTGGTTCTAGTGACCTACTGGCTTATATTGAAGGGAGCCGCACCTCAGGAGAGGTACGGTTAGCGCTGCCTCATGGGGAGGGCAATAAGCGCTAGAAGAGGCGCGGTTCTCCAAAGTGGGACTGGCCTGTGTTGACTGGGAACCTACTCGTGGCTGAGCAGAAGGCTGCCGAATAGGGGGAGACAAAAGAGGCGATGGCTCAGACGCCGCCGCTTGCAGGTCTAGAAGGTCCTGCGTTAATTGGTTGGGGGGGTCGCTCAGGACATGACGCGGTCTGCGTATCCTCTGACGATTTGGATTGGGGTTGTTCGCTGAAGGCGGTATGGAAGGGACTGAATTGGAGAACCAACTCCTCTTTTATACTACACAGACTGGTACAAAAAATGTTACTCGGATGTAACGTTACGAAGTTTGCTTTTCCATGCGGTTTTCCTATTCCCGGATATAGTTAAAAGAATACTTATCTATTTTTTTAACATAAAATTAAGTATATTAATACTCTTTAAAATTAATACTATGGTAGTTTATGTTAAGACAGTTATTATTTGATCAATTTAAATGATTTTACAATAAAAAGGAATATCTTAGTGTGCCTGCTTTACTGACAACTAGTCAAATTAACAACGCTGATATTGAATAAAATTCGTAATACATTAACAAGACATTATTGAAAATTATCAAATACCTCATAAAAATCACAATATTATTTATAAATTTTTAAAATTTGACCCTATGCTAACAATCAAGTAATATTGATTTGTAGTATTGTTTACATTAAGGAGTTGAGTCTGAATGCTGGTCAATTTCATATAAGCCTTTGTCTTATATTGCAAACGTATGTCTGTTTTTTTTCATTGCAAAACATTTGTAGCTCATAAATAACCGTCTCGGATTCCAAATGTTTAGAATTACAGTGTGTGGCAATATAACTAAAAAAAAGTAATCCTTTGTACTAACTGATAACGCATAATGATGTTATCGCATCGACATTAAAGATGCGTTGTGATTTGCAGCATTTTGCGACGCCACAGAACGTTGTGGTGTCTCTCTTTATCCTGAATTTACTATGAACGCTAAAAAGAAATAAATGCTCATTGTTAAATCGTTTTCAGCTAATTTTGTTATGTAAATACAGTGCGAAGCGGAAAAACATCAGTCTTCTCTAGGTATTCCATTTTTGCGTGAGAAATTTGCCGCAAATGCGCATTACGAATCGTAATTTGGCATTTGTTAAGTGATTAACTGACTTGCTTGTAACCATAAATTCTCTTGGGTGGAAGATTTTTTTTTTAGGACTAAAGAGATAGGTTCTCGTGGAGGTTTTATACTAAGCTATAAGTCATCTTAATCAATTCGTGTAGTTTATGTGTAGTTTGTTGTGTTACCTCTACGTTACAATTGTCAATTTTTCTATAACTCAATATAATCTACATTGAGTCTTCTTAAATAATTTCCTGATGTAGGTATTTTTTACATTCCACGGGAAGGAGGAGGTCACCTACCGATTGACTCAGATACTCACCGGGCACGGCTGCTTCGGTGAGTATCTGTGTCGAATAGGACGGGAGGGATCGACACATTGTCACCACTGCGCATCCGACCTCGACTCGGCCCAGCACACGCTGGCGGAGTGCCCCGTGTGGGCCTCCGAGCGCCGAGTCTTGGTCGCAGAGATCGGGCGAGATCTGTCTCCGCCGGCATTGATTGCGGCAATGCTGGCGGACGATCGAGGTTGGAGGGCTGTGGCCTCCTTCTGTGAAGCAGTGATGCTCCAGAAGGAGGCCGTCGAGCGGGGTCGGGAGATGGCCGATCCCGCTCGAAGAAGGCGGCGCCGGGCTCGGTAGCACAGCTGCGGCGCCGCCGCGGGTCGCCGGCGGGCGCGAGGAAGTCGCAACTGCTACGGCGACCCGGGATGGACCACGTCCCTTCCGTGGCCGGGGGCGTCGTCGGTGGAGGAGACCGGGGGAGGTAGTATAGCCTCCCCGTGGAGGGCTCCCCTCTAGGCAGGAGAGCGGAGGCTGGGGGTTCCCGGAAGTGGCTTGATGTTCCCAGGGGCTCCTTACATGCCTGAGGAAGGCCATCCCTGAGGTTTTTAGTGGGTAGGCCTCCCCCTTCTGGGGAGGAGAGCCCCACATAACCGCCGGCTCGCCACAGCCGGGGTATGCAATTTAATGCATTTTCCTCATTTTTTACATAATTCAAATAAAATGGAAACTTCGGTGCAATTCTGAAACTAAATACACTACAGAAAAACTGTGAACGTAAATAATCGTTTGCAATGTATGCGGAAAAATGGAATTATTTACAACTATTGTTAATACTCTTCGCAGCGTATACGATGAAAGATATTTTATGGCTAATTTACACCTTCGGTTGGTTTTAATAAGAATTTCTAAAGATTTCTATAGTAATCTAGTATTAAATAAAGCCTATGTTATTAGTGATAATGTAGCTTTCGAATGAAAAAAGAATGATTAAAATCGGTCCAGTACTTTTTGAGTTTATTCGTTACATACAAATATACAAATCTTTCCTCTTTATAATATTAGTGAAGATTCATACAAATTAGGTGACTATATTGTAACGGCACCATGCAGTGTATTTTAGCATGAAGCGTTTATGAGTGCGATATCTGCGACGAGTTTATAGATCTGTGACAACTTGTTTTTATGAAGGACCTATGCTAAAGCCGCAGATGGCTATGTTCAGCTTTATCGTGAGTATGCTTGTGGAAGACACACGAACGAAAGGTTCGACGCCTTGCCGGCTAGGTCGTTAGGGTCGGGTCAAATCTGCGACAACGCCACGAACACATTACACCGTTGTCATGGTAATTTTTTATACAAGGGTAGACCAGACGATGTTTAGTTGAAAGTGAGGCAATAGGGAATTAATCTCTTTTTTGAAAAGAATCTTAATTTGATCCTTGCGTGTCAGTAAAGCATATACTAAAAATATAAAAAATTTATACACTCGTTAAGTACTATAAAAATTGCATTAAAATTTAATATTTTCAAATTTCGCGCGTAATTAGACGAAGGCGCTGCACGAGTTGTTACTCTGTAGCGATGACGTCAATACGGCATGTAAATAATAAACAAAGCTCTATGTTTGATTCTATGTATTATTATATTCATAATTAAAAAAGAGTTATTATCTTTTATATATAAACAACTAATAAAGGAATAATAATAATAAAAGAGTAATACTGACATCGATGTTTTAATACTCCGTAACTCGGCAGAATAAAAGTCGGGATTTGCAGCAAAGAGTTTTCCGACCATTAATGCATTTATTTTTGGTAAATTCGTACTATCTCCTTTTACAAAACTGCTGTCCATAGTGTGATTCACGTGCGATTTCAATTTAACTTACGTATTTATAACGTTCTCTTACATTAAAAAAGCAACCTACAAACTTCTTTTTTTATTGTTTTGCGGCTTTATACGTACTATGATTCATAATGACATTGACACGCAAAAGTTTACAGTACCTTATGACGTCAGGACATGGCGGCCTATGTTTCGCTCTTGTTTTACGTACCTATAGATTAAAAAAGTGAATACTTTGAAATTAATTTTTATATTATTTTTTGTTATTTTATGTACTTAAACATGATGGCTTCGACTATTTAATGCATACGCTATCATAGTTATATGCGTTTAGATCTTTTCTAATATAGAGGGAAGTACCCTATTTGAAGGTGGAATCCGAAATTACCGTGGTCAAATGCTAGCCGATTACATGAAATGAGAGGGACACTATGATGAACTCTTTCTTCACAAAAACGGCTGCTGCAAACGCATGCAGCGCAGAACTCACCGCTATGGGGATGCCTGTGCTTAAAATTAGTTGTCTATTGATAATGATGGATCCGATATTTCTTTTTAATGTACGAATAATTAAATTAATTTACATCATGCAAATATAATACTGCTTAAAGCAGAAATATTTTACACCCGCCATTTTTACCGTCTCCTATTTAAAGAACCATTTTTGTGGTTTCATACCCCGTACAAAAAATAAACCCTTAAGTATCAGTTCCTCTTCCATTGTATGTCCGTCTCTCGAGGCCCTTTTTCTTAGAAAGAGCAGCATTCACTATGGCAGAATTTCAGACTACAGGACATTGTAGTCTGAAATTCTCTTTTTTTAATCTTTATACCAATCATGTCTGAAAAATCGATTTATTTCAATAGTTAATATCTTAACGATTCATTTACTACGTTATTAATAAAGAGCCTTGAACTAATTATTTTAACGGAAGTACCTATTATACAATGGAAAAAGCAAAGTTCGTTTGCTGTTAATGGGGGTTCAATTAGGCAAATATTGTGGTCCCGCGTAATCTGGGATAAAACGCCAGCCAAATTGAATCAATATGATGGAATGCGTAAATATTTTAGACGCCGGCATTATCGGCAATTCCTTTGCCGAACACGTAGCGACGAGTTAAATAAAATATATTTTCCAGTGTCTCTGATTCGCAAGGCACAGGATATTTAAGGTGTGGAGGAAAAAAGGGCCGAGAAATTCCCTGTGTTACGGGAATAGTGTGTTTGACTCGTTTTGGCGTTTGTAAACGATACGTTCTCTGTACGTACGATAAAATGAGTAAGTTTACTTTAGTACAATATTCTATTTAAAAATATAGTATGAGTTAGGTAGAGAGGGGGATGAGGGGGTAAGAACTCGACATTAAAACTACTAAAGTTCGACAAAATTAGATTAGGTCCCCGACTATTGTTGAAATATTAATATACAGCTATCAATCAATCAATGAACACTGATCTGATATTCAATCTATGATATTGACACAATAAAGAGCTTTGGTTTAATTTTAATATCTCAATAGCTGCGTTGCCAAATATTTTGACTATAGTAAATAACATAATGAAACTATAGCTTTTATATATTAATCTATGATACTGTGCTTTTTTTTTCCTCAGGAGAGGAAGGCTGAGAATCCATCACAAGGAGCACGGAACGTGCAACGGCAAGTGTCACGGAGTTTATGTCGTGTTTTTTTTAAGCTTTGTTTTTTTGTTTAGTCTGTTGACGTCAATAAGTGCCTGTAAAGGTCTATGTTGAATAAAGATTATTTTGATTTTTTTCAAGGCGGCAGAGCGGTCTGACTACGTGACCTACCGACGAAACTCAGCCTGAAAAAAAAGCACAGTATCATAGATTAAATATTCTATAGTTTATTCCATAACTTATATATCAAGCCGAGAGATGTAATAACAGATAACCTAATGACAAGGTGTTCTACGAGTATATTTTCTTCACCCATCATAGCTTTGATCATTGTTAACATTACCTGGTAACCAGTTGCATATCTCATTCATCTTTGATACTCTTCGCTAAGTGCCTAAACTCGCATGAATAAAAAGCGAATTATTCATAATCATTCATGCCAGACAGTCCATCGGCAGTTTGATAACTCACCTATATAAAAGTAAATCTTATTTTACATTTTATTGAAGTGTGCCCGCAACGAAAGAGATAGAGTTAATGAAAGAAATTAGATGTAGAAGGCAAGAACTGTTTTTTGCTATTCATAAATGTTTTAATTTTAAATAAGTAATTAAAGTTTTAAGTTTTTGTTTCAAATATAGTTGACGAGAAAACAAGAAAAAGGGAAATAGTGAATTGGAACTGACTTGGTTTACGTCGCCCTGAGTGCTAGTTGTATTGGACGCTTGTCCTGATTCCACTATTAGTTGTATCTTCTCAGTATTGTTGAGGTTACACGCTACGCGAGTACGGTAGTTCGTTATTGATTTTCCACTTCTGACGTTCACGTTTAGGGGAGTTGAAAATGCTCGACCCTAGATACCAATCAGTAGTCAGGACGTGATGAAGCAAGTTCGCGAATTGACAACTCCCAATAAGGATAGGATTAGGATAGGTAGAGAATGCATTTGCAATTGCTTACCCTCAACTAAAAATATCGAAATTGCGTTTCGTTCTACGCAGGTTTTACGTACCAGTAGTAATAATGCTAGAATTATAAGTTTCCTCCTTTGTTCTTTCGTTAAAAATTATTGTAAGGTTACGTACTATCGGGGACACTGGCGCCTTACCAGTTCTAGAGCGTTAGTCGCTTGCACACTGCACGATGCTAAGGCACAAGCCACGCCTTCCGTTCATTCAACAATTTTGCTCGCGCGGAAACATGCAAACGAGCTAGCGATAAGCGAGCGATATTAAAAAAAAATATCTCTACGGAAAGGGACTGTTACAAAAGAGATTTCAAAATCGTTTGTTTGAAATCTCTTTTGGTATAATGAATGGTCGTAGTAAAATACGTAACCAATCAGGGATAGCTACGGATCACGTGGTCGTGCTCGGTGCGAGCCGCTTGCACACGAATATTTCTAAAAAGTGGTAAGGCGCGAGAGACTCCGATAGTACATTGCATAATCGAATGCCGCGGTCACACATTGTATGATACACGCGTTATCATTAGTACACAACCAATCGTTACACCATAACCACGATTCCCACCAAAACCATACATTATTTCATGTGTGCATTTTAATAAACCATCTCTTTCTTTAAATGTATGGACAGTAAGCATACAATAATGCCAATGTTTGGAAATTATTTTGTAGCCAGCTTAACCATTATGGTGTAAGGCTTTAAAAGATTAAAAAAAAGGAAATCAGCTTGGGTATTCCATAATTACAAAGTTCATTCCATTGGCTATGGTTTGATAGGACTTCCGTAATCACAGAACACACGTCGTGCGTCACTGATCAAAGTCATTAAGTATGTCGGCAAGTGAAATGGAATGAAGCAAGTTCATTCGAGTGTGGTGTATGCCAACGATAACCGAATAAGCCGTATTGTTGACATTGTCTATTAATATAACTGCAGGCTTATTCAGAGCTTGGCAAAATTATTGTTTCTGGTCATTGATTTAACATTTGCTTTGTCGTTTAGGTGACTTTATTGTAACGGCACAATACAGTGTATTTTTAACCCCCGACGCAAAAACGACGGGGTATTATAGCATAGAGTGTTTATGTGTGATCTGCGACTACTTTTTTTTTATGGAAGGCGCATGAACGGAAGGTTCGACATCCATATATATATTATTCGCCGATGATACTTGTCTTGTTTTTAAAGTTGACAGAGGCAGCAATTGTTCGGACGAGGTAAATAGTGCTCTATCAAAAGTTCTACAATGGTTTACATTAAATAATCTTTCTTTAAATTCGAGAAAAACCAAATTTGTTAAGTTTTCTATACCAAATGTAAGGCAGGTTAATACACCCTTAAATATTAATGGTGAAGTGGTATCTCTTGTTGAGAATACTAAGTTTTTAGGCATACACTTAGATTCCAGATTACAATGGTATACCCATATTGATGCTCTGTCAAGCAGACTTAGCTCAGCTGCGTATGCTGTTAAAAAATAAGGCTTCTAGCTGATGTTGAAACAGCAAGGTTAGTTTACTTTAGTTATTTTCATAGTGTAATGTCTTATGGCATTTTGTTATGGGGATCAGCTGCCACCATTGAAAGTATTTTTATACTACAGAAAAGAGCAATTAGAGCTATATATAATTTAAGACCAAAGGATTCCCTTAGGGATAAGTTTAAAGAAATTAACATTTTAACATTGGCGGGGCAGTACATCTATGAAAATATAATCTATGTACACAAATATTACAAAAATTTCATTAAGAATAGCGATATTCATAAATTAAATACAAGAAATAAAAATAAGCTTGCTGTTCCAAATTTTAGATTACATAAAACACAAAACTCATTCTTGGGGAAATGTATAACTTTTTATAACAAGTTACCACACAATATTGTTAATCTACCTTTTAAAAAACTAAAAACTCGAGTAAAAAAAACTTTAATGAGCAAAGGATATTATCGAGTACAGGATTATTTGGATGATCGAAGTGTCTGGGACTAAAAAACCCTCGCTTGTTGAAATAAACAAATTGTTAATAAATTCTTAGGTAACTGTGTAACATAATAATATGTATATTTAACTGTACCTTATAATAACATTTGTTACTTGTATAATAAATGATTGTAATAAATGATTTCTAGTTCTTAAATGATTGTATGCGCGTGTCCTGCGGTTGTTTTTTTTTTAATTTAGTTGTGATAATTTACACGGGTACCTGCTTTTGGCAATTTGTATCCTTTTGTGGCTTAAGGGTAGTCATACTCTCATTAAAATCTCTTCGGCAGTATCGTGTGAGGCGGGTCGTTACGTTCCCTAAAACATGGTTGAGCGAAGCGATGGCTGGTTCATGCGTCATGCTCGTGAACGGGTGCTGCCAGCGGAGATGAGTCTGCTCTTTGCTATACTGGGTACTACTCGTATTTATTATAATTTTAATTTAACTTTATATTCTTTTAAAACTGTATGACACGGCATTCCTAATATAGGCATGTTTTCAAATTATATTTTTATTAATTATATTATGTAATGGAAAGTGACTTCATGATTTATCAATATTGAAGTCATTTTCCAAATTGACGACTCTATATCTATTTAATACAGGGAAAAAACAGCCCTTGTTAGTTTCTTGCCGGTTCTTCTCAGTACAAGGTCTCCCGCCGTAGATTTGCGAACCGATGGCGTAGCTTTTCGACATTCACAAGTGCTTGTAACAGCCCAGACTGAATAAATGATTTTGAATTTGAATTGAATTTGAGTTTTACACAAACATAGAAATCTCAGATGCTCAAAAACCCAGAACGAAACAAATTTTTGTAGGTCATACAAAATATGAATCGTGCGGGCGGCGAAGAAGCCGATTACTCGACCACTGCGCTACGTGTCGTTTATAAATATGTATGGGTGTATTAAATCAATTTTCTTTTATTACATTTATTTTAATAATGTATATCATAGGGTTGGTTGGTAGGTAGGGGTAGAAAAATCTCTGAGAGATAAGTTCACTTTTGCACTGATTAACTTGTTACCTGTTAGAATTTTCTTTATTTTGTTCAATAAAAAGTTTATACATATTAAGAATCGCTCGAATTGGATAGACGACAATTTTTTAAATTCAATCTATACTAATATTATAAAGAAGTAAAGTTTGTGTGTTTGTATATTGTTAAATTGTAAGGGTTAATCTCGGGATCTACTGAACTGATTTTAATCATTCTTTCACCAATAGAAAGCCACATTATTGCTGAGTGTCATAGGTTATATAAAAAACCGAGAAATAAAAAGGCTTTTACGCGGTAGTTCGTTTTGCAAAGTGAATCGGAGAAAAACGGGCTTCGGTTTTAATATATAATAAGAGTACTCTTTTAAGTGAGAAATATTGTAGAACCAACAGTACACCTGCACCTATTACTTTTGAAGATACATCGACATGTTTGCGGCGCTGTCGCGGGTCGCTCAAAAACGCTCCATACTAAAATCACTACAATCGTGACGTCATAACTCAGTAAACTCGTCAAATTTGTATGAGCGTATAAACAAATTATAAAATAACTTAGTTATTTGTACGTTTATAGGTATACTTTCCATATAAAAAAATGTTACAATTAATGTGAGAATGTTAGAAATATGTTCGTTTCATTAGAATTACGTAACTAATAATTGCTAATTTTTTAGAAATCTAAAAACAATATAAATTAATAATTAAATGAAATTTTTATATTGACATACTTTCATGAGATATAAATTGCTCAAGTGAGATAAAAACGGCCATAGTCATTTGTAGTCGTCTCCGCCATGTTTGGTTTCGTCGTCTTTTGCCCTCTATCTTTTCAATCATCAAACGTCGCATTCGTTCAATTGTTGGTTTCTCTAAATATGGGCAAAATTAACAGCACTTGATACAACATATACATTACATTTATAGATTGAAGTTTGCAGGCAATTATAATAAGTGTAAACATTTTGTGTAGCCTAATTATTTTAATTACCTTAATGACATTAGTATTCTGACATTTTTATGGAACCTGCAATCTGATACGCTGATTTAATTAAATTATTTTTGACAATTAAATTATTTTATATACTTGCGCCCGCGCACAAAGCTATCTAGAATTTATAACTAATTTAATTCAACAACATAAAATTGCTTTATTAGGCCAAAAACTGACAGGAAATGGTTACTAAAATATAATAAGTGCAATTCTAGCTAGAACACTGAAACATATTGATACGAGTACGTAGCTGTATCGCACACACAACCCTACGATTTTATATAAATCCAGGCCAGCGCCAAAAACCACAGCACTATTTAAGCAAACTCCATATTTAAGCGCCATCTACTGTCACTATCTTGCCGCTCGCGATTCTCTCACGTTATAACGAATATTCCAAAACAACATTTGACGTCACGACATGGCGGCCTATGTTTCGCTCTTGTTTTACGTATAGATTAAAAAAGTGAATACTTTGAAACTATTTATTATATTATTTTTGTTATTTTATGTACTTAAACATGATGGTTCCGACTATTTAATGCATAAGCTATCATAGTTATATGCTTTTAGATCTTTTCTAATATAGAGGGAAGTACCCTAATCCGAAGCGATATTGTCATCAGATTTTCTAGTGGTAAAAATTTTATTGAGGACTCAAACTATTCCTATATCAAAATTTATTAAAGCTGATTCGTTTTGGCATGAAAGTATTACATACAGAGAGAATTACTTTTACATTTAAAATAATAGTAAGTGTTAATATAATACAGTGCATTTTCAGTGGAATGTGCTGTTAGAAGGTATTCAGGTTACAGGAATAGTCGCATTGGAATTCCATACTATGGACATATCGACAAATTCCACACATGCATGTTAATAACGGAATGTAAAGAGGTGAATTATATTTTTTTTATAGTTTAATTTATATAGATATAATCGTATACCTATTTGATAAATAGGGGTGATAAAACTCGACAGAATGAAAAAATATAGGAGGTACATTCATAAAGTATCCGACCTTATCTTGTTATTAACTGTCCTATGATATCTAATAAAGGAATACAAAATAAATTATTTATCAATGTAGAGTACATTGATAATACAAATATAGAGTGTCTGGAACTCCACAATAAATATGTGTAGGAGATATGAAAAAAAATATGTCTACGGAGGGTATAAAAGCGAGTGCAAACTATTGACCCGGGCATTGCTGGCCGTTATTTTTGTGTGTTATCGCTGTCGAAAAACAGATAGCGCTACGTGTGCTATGTAGCGTTTGTGCGTTCGATAGCAGCCGATTTTATCCGAGCGCTCTCAAACTCAGAGGCTTCACTTCTCATTTACTTGTCAACACATGTTTTTCAAATTACCCTCTATAGCTATCTATTAAATATTAGTTGAGTTTTCTTATATATGAGTATAAATAACATACAGTACTTGGAACTCTACATACTTTTAACTGTGCTACTTGTTGGGAGAGCATTCTGAGAAAGCTACTTTCGGAAGGGATGAAATCTCGGCTGTTATTGCATTTACAATGTCGTCTCTTGTCTGTGACTGCACTCCTTTCGGTGTTATTCGCCGTAAAGGACAGCCAGAAGTCGCAGGAAACTACATTATGTGAGTAAGGAGTACGAGAAATATATGAATTAGGTATTATGCTAAAAAAGTCTTTATCAAGATCGACAAATCAATCATCAATCAAAAAACCATACACAATCTTTTAATCTTTATACGGAAGCGACCATATTCTGGTAGTACTTTTTGGTACAAGTAATTATTTGATTGACACTTCACAAGAGTCAAATATAACAGTCAATATTATCGTTGCTTCGTAGGCTTTCTTTAGTCTTAACAACGAAGAATGCTTTCGCTGCGATTAAAATTTGGTTTGGTTTTTGGTTTGTATCCATTCTAACATAGGAATTATCACTAGTTTCTGCCAACATATGATGTAGGAATGTTGCTCCCATCGTTCCGCCATGTTACATGCACAGAAACAACGACGTGAGTACTACACATAACTTTGTTCGATAATTACTATACAGCAACTGACCTTAACGAAAAAATTTGTCAACTAAGTCGCCTAGTACAAACACAAATGTACAAACACAAATGCAAACAAATCGAATATTCCAAATAAATAATAAAATCGGATACTTTTGAACCGATCTCGTATAAGTCAGCAACACTTTAAGCTATACATTTGAAATACGAAAAGAGCTTTTATGCTCTAGGAAATAGTGGCGGTTTCAAGATCAATAAGTATAGTCTGGCTTACAGCTGTCTATACATAATGCATGTGATCACTTCTTTTCTCTCCGAGAGGTTAGACAGAGGTATTAATTCAACAACCACACATTATCTTCCTTGTAAGATTAAACAATAAATCATTATCTTTATATAAGGACAGGAACTCAAGCTGACATTGATTGTTAAGTTTCCCTGGGTTACGGCAGCTTAAGCAAGATCTAACAAAGTTGTAAAGAGCCGTTACCGACGTACCGTGCCGACAAATGGGTCAAATGCGTCTTTCACTGCAGTTGCTGACCCACGTAGAAGAGTTTCTGCTCCTTTGACGAACAGTCAGCAAAAAAATCGACTGTTCTAATTTTCTTTTACATTTACTTATTCAGAAACATATATAATGAAACCTTTTGCGATCTAGACATATTTGTTATTTCTACCGCTAAGTTTATAAGGATGATTTACTTTCATCCTTATAAACAATCTTTTAAGGAAACAATTGTTTTGTAATGTCCATTAGTGCTTGGGAACTGTTTTCATAGCATTAAAACAAATGCAAAAGGCATATATATCAGGTTATAACCGCATAAACAAACCGTGGATGCCATAGCGCGATTCATAATAGTTTATGATCTTAATAAAACACTACTTTTCACTAGTTCCACTACTATAAGCACAGCTGAATTAATAGTGTTGTTCAGGGCGTTAAAATTAAAATTTAGAAAGAAGACCCAACATATTTGGTTTAATACGCAGTGTAAGAAAAATAATATTATCCCGAATTATATAAAAATACAGTTCAAATCAAAAAAAAAATAGTAGTGGAACTAGTGAAAAGTAGTGTTTTATTAAGACCATAATATGGAGTTCTATTAAGAAGTTACAGCACAAAGCATACACTATTTAAAAACAGCAAGCACAGCTGAATTAATAGTGTTGTTCAGGGCGTTAAAATCAAAATTTAGAAAGAAGACCCAACATATTTGGTTTAGTACGCAGTGTAAGAAAAATAATATTATCCCGAATTATATAAAAATACAGTTCAAATCCAAAAAAAATTGCACAATAGGAACAAGGAATTGAATGAAAAAACTCAGTTTCTCAACTTTTGTGTCAATCTAACAATTAATCAATCAATCATAGTTTACGATAATGAAATATCAGTGTACAATTATTTACCTTTATTGTTGTAGTTGTTGTAAATGACGAATCTAAGCACTCCACATTTTCACTACAGACACAGCTGACGATACTTTAACCACACGTGTGAACTTGTATTATGACGCTTTCTTGTTTTTCCAACGCCAAGAACGTTCGAGAAAGACAAAGACAGAGACACAAGCATGCGCGATTCAATGCGCCTAATTTTCTAGTGCTGCGCGCGCGGCAGACCGATCATAGTTGAGTGGGAGAGAGACGCAAGGCATTCGGCGGGCCTCTCTCTCGTTCGGTGACTCATCGTAACGTTACCGAGCGTTACACTTTTTCATAAGTGACTCCCAGCCGCAACCTAATTTAAGACGTTGTCACGTCAAAATAGTGGTGGAACTAGTGAAAAGTAGTGTTTTATTAAGATCGTAATATGAAGTTACAGCACAAAGCATAAACATAATAGTTTACATTAATTATTACTGTACCTTATTATTAAGATTTATCATATTAACTATTTTTTGTCCCTAACAGAAACAACAAATAAATAAAAATAAATTTATTTCTTATTAAAAATTATTATCTCTTTTCTATGTTTTTCACGGTTTTTACAAATTTTGCCATCGTATAAACTTTTCCTGGAATATGAATATTAAAAAAAAATGCTGAATCATTCCAACCGTTTTTAAGTTTTGGCAAGACTAACTGACATTCTTTCTAACAGTCTTTTAAATTTGATTTTAGTATCTTAATTGTGTATACAATTTTCAAATACACATAGTTAAAATTAAATTAAGTTTTCAATATTTATATTTATGATTTTATTTTCTTTTATACTAAGAATGATAGCTAAATATAATGTAATATTTGAAAAGGTTTTGTAAGTTACTTTTTAGGGAAATTAATTTGCTGACCGTGTGAATGTTCCGACATTCAGTAAGCACGGCGAATTTCTCGGTATGGAGAGTTCTTTTAATTCAAAACCATTGGCTTACCCTTTGAAGCTCGAATCCCAAAAGCTTTCGCTCTACATTAATATTGCAAAACTTTAATTTCACTGATAGATGCAGAAACTCCATATCCGTGATGTACTGATATGAAACTTTTTGATTTTCTGCTCATCTTAGTTCAATATATAAATTTCCTATTTTTGTTTGGAGGTTGTAAATTTTAAGAAATATAACGACTAATTTTATACACCATCTTCAAATCGGCTTATAATTTTTAATTAATTTAGTTATATTTTCAATAAGTTGTGTTATTTACAGCTAGGCCACTGTTTGCTTTCTATATATGTATAGTATACATCATTTATATAACAAATATACAGGTTCAAATCAGAAAATTATAGTATAAAAACGGCTATAATCAGTTGTAGTCATCTACCCAATTGTCCAAAATATGACGATAAATGTCCTGCGCAGACGTAATCGCGGGCACCAACTAGTGTTGTATGAAGATTTCTTTATTTTTGTAATTAATAAAAAAAATCTGTTTCTCCAGGTTCCCAGCAGTGAACGTATGGGATCGCGAGGCTGTGACCAAGACGCACACAGCAGTTCAGTACAGTTTCAGATGTCAATTGGAGTACCAGCTTCAGCCTTGTTCCCAATGGGGTAGGCAGAGACCACCTCTCTCCACTTGCTACGATCCTGGCACACTTCTCTTGCTTCCTCCACTTCCATGAGCGTCTTCATGCATGCTCGTCGGTTGCGAGTACTCTTGACCCGGCCTTTCTTTAGGAGGTGGAATTATCGATAAGACAGATATCATTCAAACATTTTATGCGATTCAGGCGATCAGAGTTAAATATCCTAGTAATATTATAAACGTAAAAGTTTGTTACTCTTTCACGAAAAATATAATAAATGAATTTTAATGAAACTTTACAATAATATATATTATACATCAGAATAACACAAAGGCTACAATTTATAAAGATATATACCACGCTAATATAAGCTACTGGAAATAATACTATTTCTACCGCAGACGAAGTCGCGGGCACCAACTAGTTTGGTATAAAAACATTACCACCATTTCAGCAAATTTCAAAATCAAAATAATTATTAATCAACATAGATTTTTACAGGCACTTATTGACGTCAAAACAAACAAAACAAAAAAATAATTAAAAAAACAATAACCTTGTCCGTACGAACAAGGAAAAAAAAATATTGACTCTACACCTGTTCGGAAATTGGGAGAGCCTTCTCGAGAAAAACAGGCAAGAAACTCTGAACATCTATTTCTTATCTCCTCTTTTCAATGTTAATAATTATAATAATATAATATAATAATACAATATAATATAAGATACAATCATACCTAATACGATTACAGTCCTATGTATATTTACATACACATATAAAAATAATACAATATTATAAATAATGTTGTTACCAAACATGGCTCTATGAATAGTGTCCCTATTCCCAAATACTGTGATCATTTAGATAGTCACTTACTTATTTATTTATATTAGTATAACCTTTATTATATTTATTATTTATTATAACCTTTATTTATTTTTTTTCCCTACAATCTAAATTGTAGTCAAACATACAATCTTGACGGCACTGAACTCGATGCTTCCAACCTTTTTCAAAGTTTCAATGCGCCGTTGTGTGTTCTTTTTAATCTGTGCAAAACATTGTTTTAATAATATGTCATTAGTTTACAAGAATTGATTTATTTCCTTGAAATTTACACGAAATTCATACAAGAAGACATATAAAAATATTTTGGCAAATTCTTTTATGTGCATGAGCCGTTATTTCGCCATTTAAAATTAAATAACTTTTCACTATCAACATTACCTCAAGTTTGAATAAACTAAAGGTGAAATGTAATATTTGAATCGTGATTAGATCCATAATTTTAATATATTAACTACTCATTATATTGTTCTTATCAACAAGTTCATCAAACGTCCAAATTTCCTCCAATACTCGTACTTCCGTTCCCGCTTTCACTATCTACCGCCGTTATCTTAAGTTCGAATATATGTGTAATAAAAACACTTGTACAGCTGGCATGCAATATGAAGAAATTCTTTAACCAACTGTACGTCTGAAACTGACAACAAACAAATGAACATTCGTGAGAGTTCATCTCAAAATATTTTTAGATGTCGGCATTAGTTTCGGCAGAGTTGCATCGACCATTATTATTTTTATTTATTACTAGCAGCCCGTCCTGGCTTCGCACGATTATCAAACAAACATTTCAAAAGTTATTTTCACACATACACACACGCTTTTCCATAGATACTTTATCGTTTAGAACCCCACCACCCTTATTAAAAATGAGTGAAATGAAGAACGCCTACAATCTTTATTAGTATTAAGGTGCTATCTAACCGAATGACGTGAGCGGCGACCATGCGACATTTTTCAAATTACTTACATGTTTTATCTTTCGAATGGAATGTCCAAATTGAATAATTCAAAAAGTTATATAATGGTGTTGAAGCAAACTTAAATATGTTTATGAGTTTGATGTAATTTGATGAGGGTTAATTCCAAAGTATAAATAAAGGGGCTTTTACAGCGAGCGGTGGCAGTCATGTATATATATTTTAAATGAAAAAACACTTGTTATGACATATATAACTAAAATAATTAGAAATATTCTGTCGCGATATTTTTTGTAGATAATTATATGTTCTGTAAAGTACATAGTACATTATTTTGTTCTGAATATAATCAATAGTTTTCGCAACGCCCACGATGTAAGAAAGTTTCTTGGTATATTTTTTTACATCTTGGGTTACATTATTGTAGTTTTAGTATGGATTCCTAACTTTTTGAAAGCTTAATATAGCCTATATTCATCGGAGGTAGTGTAACTTCCCAATAGTTGGAATTAACTAACTTAGACTATAGTCAGTGTGTCAAATTTATTTAGATTGAAGACATATTATTGTAACTGAAATGCCAACTAACAAATGTGTGTAAAATCCTTGAACTAAAATACCGCTATTTATCACAAACCCGAAACAAAGCTTGTGTTTACGCCAAAAATTTGTTTCACGCTTGTTGTTTCTCCTTAGTAGATTATACCTAAACTGTGCCAGTCATAATATTAAAGAAAAGAGAAGAATATATTTTTTATGACCAATACAATTGCAACGCACGTCAGTAGAGGGTAGTACTTGTACACCTGTCCGAGGGGTGTTTCTATGGTCGACCTAAGGTTCTCCGAAGGCGTTGTGAAACCTCGGTAACAATTTGATTTGACATATAACAAACACATTAACAGTTGCAACAATAACACGTTGCTTATATATACATTTTTTCCCTAACAGATGCCTCAACCGCCATCCGCTTAATCAGGAGCCACCTGCAAAGCATCTCATGCACACGGAATGGAACGGCCTGCTGTTTCCAGAAATTCTTTTAAACCACTATCCGCTTTATGGCCGGGATTTAAAATTGTAGGGTCATTCTCTCACACTGAAGTGAGTGAATAATCTATATGGTCGACCTAGGGTTCTCCAGAGGCGTAGTGAAAGCGCGGTAACAATTTGATTTGACATTGAACAAACAACGATAACAGGGCCTAGCACGTTGTTTATATATAAAACTAGCGGACCGGACAGACTTCGTCCGGTCAAAAAGATTTGTACAGTGGCAGTTTCTTGTTCCTAATTATTTTATAGATAATGTCGCATAGCCAACCAAATCGCAAAAAAGTCTAAATTACCTATTACATTTTGTGGCTATTCAATTTTGGAACGTGACATTAAATCCTCCAATGATGTATTCTGTGCTCCAACGCACGCACGCACACTGTTTTGATAGATATGATTGAATTTCAACTATATGTAGCGTTAATAAAGCGCAAATTGACTCTTTGATGTAAGGAACACACCTTCATTGCTTAGACAACAGTGAGTGCATGCAATATGAACTTTATACAATAACAATAAAACTCAATTCGACTGTACGTTTTAGTTAGAAAACGTTTGCATGGGAAAATAAAAGGGCTGTTTTTAGGGTATTTCCGATAATTATTCGAATTTTCCTCATTGTAAAAACCCTCCTTGAACTTCAACAAACATTAACAAAAAAGAATTGGCCAAATTGGTCCAGGCGTTGTTGAGTTATGAGCTTACCAACACATTTTGCGATTCATTTTTATATATAAAATGTTTCACTAACAGCTTGGAATGTACGGGGATATTGAACTCACATCGACGATATAATATAATTGCATGTGCACTTTGTAAGAGCTACTAATTAACAACCGTACTCTTGAATGTATTGTGCGGTGATGGCTTTAGAACATGTAATGGGATCTCAAAAACCCTTTACTGTCTCATCTCATTAGCTTGAAATTGTTGTCCTATTCATTGTTTGATTTCAAAATAAAAACGATTGCAGCGAAGTATCTTGTATAATGTCAAGTACCGTTAATAGTGTTTCTAATTATACGACCACTGTATATATGTATGTGTTATTAAAACAGCGAATAAATAATTTTATATTAAATAAATTACGGCAAATCAAGCACATGTGACCAATCAGCATTAGATCTTTAATCATTATACACGTATTTTTTAAGGGAAATTGGCTTAGTAATAATACAGATATTTGAGAGTCAGAGAGTCATAACATAACGTAACTCTTCATTGCACAAAAACAAGAACATCAACAAAAAATCAACAAATAGCAAATGTACAAGAGGCGGCCTTATTACTAAACAGCAATCTGTCAATCAAATTTCAGCGAAACTTGGACTAGAGAGCTTTAAATAGAGGATCATAAGGAATCGTTGACAGGAAGTGAACACGGACTTGATTAGCGCTCTCCTAATACTCTCAGGCAGAGAAATCTGTTCCATCAAACCATCTAGCCTACATTTTTATACTTATTTATGATAAACAATAACTTTGTTTTGCTAATGTGTTATATTCTTTTCTCTTAAAATCGTTTACAGAAGTGTGATATAGAGAAATAGAGCGGCAATATGCTTTCTAAATCCAAGACCCGCTTGAACAAATTTGAAATTCGACCAATAAAAATACCTTGTGACGTCAATTTATAAAATGTTCAAGCAAATCCTTCAATCCAAGTGCTTCTGTGGAAACTCAAACTAGATTCGAACGCATCGGCCGATCTGCGGGTCGCAAACTTTTAAGTGGTCGCCGCCAAAGTTGGTCGTGTCACGGATTTTTCGAACCCCTTCATATTTTATCAGCTCTATGGCACGTGAATTGTGGTATATAAATCCCGAAGAATACGTTTTTAAAAATAGCCATTGAATTGCTTGTTATTAACGCCACTCTACATGTTGATATAGGCTCTACCATGAAATAGACGTCGTTTTCGATAAGCATTTGACGTACAAGAAACTACAGATATAATTACAATATTGTATGTTTAGTAAAATTATTATACATTATATAACTACTACAATATTGACAGCGTAAATTCAAATGTGCAAATGTGTGAAATAGATACAAGTACGTTTTATAAATAATGTAGAAACAACTGTACTAACAAATGCAAGCTAAGCAAATGATATCATACGGATGAAATAAATAGATAAATACAAATACACTCTATTTTCTTACTAAAGACTAGACTAGACTAGATTTATTTAACTATTTAGTTTGTGTCTTTTTTCTTTCTGCAATTACTAGTCATTAAATTCCGATGTTTTTGGAGATGTGTGTCTTCCAGCGAAGACTTCGTTGAAAGGTACATCCAGATATAGGCTCCATAAGTAGTACATCGTTTTCAAGGTGTCGCTATCTCTGAGGTCCCGGGTTCGAGTCCCGGTGGGGCCAGATGTTTGCATGATAAATGCGAGCATTCGTACCTTAATCATGGTTGTTATTTATCTATCAAAAATATGTATATATGTATTTTATATGTATGTCTATCTGTTACCCATGATCCCATAACATAAGCCTTACTTTGGGTTAGGCTAATTGGTGTCCGACCTCGACTCGGCCCAGCACACGCTGGCGGAGTGCCCCGCGTGGGCCTCCGAGCGCCGAGTTTTGGTCGCAGAGATCGGGCGAGATCTTTCTCCGCCGGCATTGATTGCGGCAATGCTGGCGGACGAGGGAGGTTGGAGGGCTGTGGCCTCCTTCTATGAAGCACTGATGCTCCAGAAGGAGGCCGCCGAGCGGGGTTGGGAGATGGCCGATCCCGCTCGAAGAAGGCGGCGCCGGGCTCGGTAGCACAGCTGCGGCGCCGCCGCGGGTCGCCGGCGGGAGCGAGGAAGTCGCGACTGCTACGGCGACCCGGGATGGACTACGCCCCTTCCGTGGCCGGGGGGCGTCGTCGGTGTAGGAGACCGGGGGAGGTAGTGTAGCCTCCCCCGAGGAGGGCTCCCCTCTAGGCAGGGAAGCGGAGGCTGGGGGTTCCCGGAAGTGGCTTGATGTTCCCGGGGGCTCCCTACACGCCTGAGGAAGGCCATCCCTGAGGTTTTTAGTGGGTAGGTCTCCCCCTTCTGCGGAGGAGAGCCCCACATAACCGCCGGCTCGCCACAGCCGAGGTATGCAATTTAATGCATTTTCCTCAGGGGAAGAAAAAAATAAAAAAAAAGGCTAATTGGTGTAAGTGTAATGAACATTAAATAACCCATTCTCAGGACTAATTTAAGACTCTGTGTCTGAATCTGTGTACCGAATTTCATTTAAATAGGTTTGGTTTGAAAGCCTGACATACAGACAGATAGTTACTTTCGCATTTATAATGTTAGTAAGAATTTATTTTTAAATTATTTCACGACATCACTACCCTTCGCGCCAGAATACAGATTGCTGTGTTTCCTTAATATGCGGTTGAAATAGTTAAGATTGAGGTACACAAGCTGACGATCTTGGTATAGTCTTTAATCTCGACCAAACAATTTATTACTCTTTCCTATGGCCCATATAATTAAGACGTCAGAATAATAATATCATTATTATAGAAATAATATGTTCTATACTGCACGCAATCAGTAACTCGGGAAGATGATATATTAATATATTTTCTACATGTTATTCCGCTTAGCCCCAGGTAGAGCGAAATGCAATCACATTTCCCTAGGCGGTCGCTATCTTGATATTGGAAGCAATTTTCTCGAACTGGTAATAAGCTGCTATTATATAAGATATATAATAATAATATTAACGGTAGGTACAAATGATTACATTTGCAGCGTTAAGTTCTAATGAAAAATAGAGGCATTAACTGGCATGTCTGATCTGTGATATTACCAGACTTTATGTAGAGACAGCTCTTGTGTCGTTCGTAATAGCGACAGTTTTTGTAGAACAACTGTATCTGTACTTTGTATGTATAAAATAAATTATAATTTTCGTAGTAAACTTATTTAGTCTGCGCCCAGGTTACTGAAATTACTTAAATGAAAATTTTGGGAAAAATCTCTCCTACTCCTCTAATGCTCCTTCAATTGACTCCTCCCGTGCACTTGTGACACTACCATGAGTTTGTTACACTACAGAAATAATGTCAATTTTATATGGAAAATAGGACAATTATACGCCGCTAGGGCGTTGCACAAAGTTGCCATACAAAAAATTACGCTGTCGATATCGTTTGCCAACGAATGTAAACTCATGGTAGATATATTGATGCTGACGCTATCTGGTGATGAACACCCGTCCATGGATGACTTTGTTTTCAACTGATAATGCATCAGCATATTTAGAATTTCGATTTTCTTTGTTGTAATCAGTGAACTTTCTCGATGTAGAGAAATTTTATTAATAATACATAAAGTCAAGCTCCTAATCCAAAAATTTATGAATTTGTTTCTGGTTTTAGTGTTAAGACTTTTAATATTACAGAGCAATTTCACGCAATAGAAAATTGAAAGTATATCTGTTTTGCATTTTATTATCCTTTCTAGGAGTTATTGGAAACATTTTTAGTTTGTTGCTTAGACAAAATATGTAAAAAATATTACATGAGGTCTCGTCCTTATAGTTATATATTAATACTCAATACTCAATACTTTATTGCAATCCATCGGTACAAACATGTTAATATAAATAAATGAGCATCTCTATGGACCCTGTCGGGCACAGCAATATTGGAAAGAACAAATGTTTTATTCTCATTATTAATTTAATATTAAGTATTATATTAATTATTTATTCTATTATTTATGTAATATTTTCAAATTATTATTCTTATATTATTATTTATTTATTTATTTTAGATTTCAGATAAAATTTGTATTTTGAGATGATTTAGTTTCAATTTTATTATTAAATATATGTTTTCAAACATAACATCAAGTACCTTACGTGTTTTTAATATAATCACTTTTCGTCATACATATAAGTAACTAAATATTAGTTACATTCACACCACTTAGCCTAACGTAAACTAAACATTATAATGCTTGGGATCTAAGTTAAGTAAGCATTCGAAAAAGATTTGACATTCCAGCTTCAAAAATTACGAATTTCCATGCAAACTTTCATCCCTTGATCTTAATTTTCTCTATGATAGGTAAGATTTTTATAAATTTGGATGTCACATTTATTTGTATCTAATAGATGTAAAAGAAAATAAGATTCAAAGTTTTAGCTTTAAATATAACAATTCTTCCATATAACATTTCATCACCCCTTTCAATTCCTTGCAACCCTTCATTCGCATTAAATAGAAACCCAAACCCAGTATCTGGCTATAGAAATTATTATATTACTAGCTTTTGCCCGCGACTTCGTTCACGTGGACTTCAGGTTCGTCCCGTCTAGTCTAGTAATAAGTAAGAAATACGGTAACTAAGCACTGCAGAGCCCTAATGATAGGCCTATAGGTAGCTACTGCAGTATGCTCCTATAAACTACGCAGGATTCAGTCAGCGTTTGCAATGTAAGCGCAAAAAATGTGTTTTTTTTACGACCTCACAATAGAAACCTCAAAAATTGTAGCCTATGTGTTATTCTGATGTATAAGCTATATTGTGGTAAAGTTTCATTCAAATCCATTCAGTAGTTTTTACGTGAAAGAGTAACAAACATCCACACATCCATACTTACAAACTTTCGCCTTTATAATAGTAGTACGATTATAATAATTCATTTCATTTAAATTGGTTTGGTTTGAACTCAATACGGTTGAAATTCCGAGTTCTTGTCGTCAGACAATCACATACCATTTTGTCTCTTCTGTGTAATATGTACTTCATATAATACTAGCTGACCCGCGCCCACTTCGTTGGGCATAATATTAATAATCCCCGAAGCGAGCACGAAAGCGAACTGAATTAAACCCGAAGCCATCGCGCGCCGTCCGCTGACGATGATGATGATGATGATGACACTCAACAATAATGTGGCTTTCTATTGGTGAAAGAATTTTTAAAATTGATGTTGATGATGATGATGATGATGATGACACTCCGCAATAATGTGGCTTTCTATTGGTGAAAGAATTTTTAAAATCGGTTCAGTAGATCCCGAGATTACCCCTTACAATTTACAAACACACAAACTTTACTTCTTTATAATATTAGTATAGATGTATGAATGTGTGTTTGTAACAAATAAACACATTATCCATCTATCTATGTACTGTTCATAAATCGTCTATTAAATTAATATCCATAAAAGTATTCGCAACCAGATGAGCAAAGTATGTTAAATTAAAAAAAATAGAAATCGGTTCTCACGTTCAAACTTTGGGTGCCACCATCATGTAACGAACAGTTTTTCTGAGCCACAAACTTTCTCATCCCCTTTTAAATATTCACAGTGAAACTTTACAGACCCCGAACGGAACTATTTTTCCAGATAAAATCGACGCTTTCACTTCGTCATACGCAACTAAAGAATCCCAACTTAAAAACGAGGTTTTTTCCTTGTTCCAACATCAGAGACCTTATAGGAACCGCTTAGAGTAGTTATAACAGTATTGAAACAGTGACACCGCACTTGCAGCATATAGCGCTTGCGCTATCTCACTTGTATAGTGGTTTTATTCCTGTGTAAAGCGATCATGGTAGGTCTACTGGTCACTGACTATGCGTATCAAAGAATTGCTTAGCTATTAAAGCAAATGAAACGTTTCCAATTGACGCAGTATTTACGAGGTCTGTTCTAAAAGTATCGTTTATTTTTTCAAAAAGTGTTTATATATTTTGTCCTCTTCAAAGTAATTCCCAAAAGAAGGCTAAAAAAAATATACACACGTATGTAGCCCTCAGAAATAAAAAAAAAATATATGTTTGTATATATGTTCATTTCGATTAGGACAATATTTCTTTTTTTTTTTTTTTTATAGCATAGGGCAGCAAACGAGCAAACGGATCACCTGATGGTAAGCGATAACCGTTGCCCATGGACACCCGCAACACCAGAGGAGTCACACATGCGTTGCCGGCCTTTTAAAAGGGAATAGGGGGAATAAGGGGAATAGAGGGGAATAAGGGGGGTTGGGCCTCCGGTACCCTCACTCACTCGGCGAAACACAGCGCAAGCGCTATTTTACGCCGGTTTTCTGTGAGGCCGTGGTATCACTCCGGTCGAGCCGGCCCAATTCGTGCCGAAGCATGGCTCTCCCACGGTAAAAATTTCTTTTCGAATTTAAGTAATTAGTTAAGCCAAATTTGTTTTTATTGCATTCCATTGAATGAATATCATTTTATATAATAAAATGTAGTTGTCTCTTGCATAAGTTTGTTTAATATACATTCATTGACAAAAGTACGTGTTAACGGCATAATATAACAATAAAAAATTACCAATAATATGTATTAGTATTTCGCTGGTGACAGGATTTATCTTCTCATACCTTACCTATCCCTTTCTAAAACAGTTGATTTTTGGAAAGAGATGGCGTATCCGCATTGCAATGCGTCAACGCATCGCTTCCGACAGTACATTTGAAATCGGCAGTCGGTAAGGAGGATGGAGATTCACGCTTCCGCTATATCCAGTTTAAATATGTTTTGATAATAATAGTGGTCTCATAAATATGGGCGCTAAAAACGTGTCTTGCAGCCCGTGGTCAAGATCAAGACGAATCGCCAGCCAGAAAGAACAGCGCACCGCATGATTAATAGTGAAGATTCTATATCCGAATATTTATTTACTTATGTCAACATCCATATAATGTTTTTGTTATATTAATTATCAACTTACTCCTTAGCTTAGTAGAATCGCATCTGACATATATGGAGGATTACACTTTCAAGATTGAGGCGTGCCATTTCAATTCCACTCCGCATCACGTCTGCAGTACGTTTTAAAGAAAAATAATAGATCTCCAGCTCATTTCATGCAGGAAATAATTAACATTTTTTTTTCATATTTCTTGACATATTATGTAGCAGATCGCAGTTTCCACCTTTAATCAACAGTTTCAACATTTTATAGCAAACGAAAGTTCAACCTTCATTCAACCTTTGCATAAAAAGTTTCCCGCTTTCCCTGCTAAGATGAGATAGTCAAAACATAACCTTATACCAACTGGTCTCGTCAGCGTAATGCAAAGAAAAGTTTCTCTTTGGCGATGGAGCGGTCCGTAATCACCGAGCGTATACCTTATTTAAAATTATTAATAAAAGCAGAAACCGTACACATTTATGCTGTCGTAATTAAGATATGAAGGTATAACACGTAAAGTACTTGGGAAAAATACTTTTATTAATAACTTTAAAAAATATTTAAGTTAGTGCTAAGTCAACGATTATTTTAATGGAAATAATGATTGGGTTTTATTTTAATGACTTTATAGTTACAATCTTATAAAACCTTTATGCAAATAAATAAAATGATAACATTAACTCTATGAATTCGAATAGACAACGCGCCATTGTGGACAATTTTTTATTTTTTTTTCATTGACTCACGGGCACGGCTGCTTCGGTAAGTATCTGTGTCGAATAGGACGGGAGGGATCGACACATTGCCACCACTGCGCATCCGACCTCGACTCGGCCCAGCACACGCTGGCAGAATGCCCCGCGTGGGCCTCCGAGCGCCGAGTCTTGGTCGCAGAGATCGGGCGAGATCTGTCTCCGCCGGCATCCCGCGTCCGCCGGCGCTAGCGGACGCGGGAGGCGGAGGGCTGTGGCCTCCTTCTGTGAAGCAGTGATGCTCCAGAAGGAGGCGGCGCCGGGCTCGGTAGCACAGCTGCGGCGCCGCCGCGGGTCGGTTCCCGGAAGTAGCTTGATGTTCCCGGGGGCTCCCTACATGCCTGAGGTTTTTAGTAGGTAGGCCTCCTCCTCCTGGGGAGGAGAGCCTCACATAACCGCCGGCTCGCCACAGCCGGGGTATGCAATTTAATGCATTTTCCTCAGGGGAAAAAAAAAGTTTTTTTTTCATATGTTGTTTCATACAAGCGCACAACTGATTATAGATAAAAGTTTGTAGCGATGTTTTGGTGGGTTGTACCTGCACTAGAAAGATTCCTCTGTCTCAGGTGATTAACCCTCCATCCAATAAATGATCCTTAATCTAACATATTACACGTAAGACAATAGCTATAAACAAAAATAATAACTACAGCAGCTTAAACCACTAATTAATAAAATATCTTGAACGTTGGTAGCCATGTTTGGCAACAGATACCACAAGCAAGCAATCTAACAATCCACTTTGCTACCATCCGTAGCCCAACATCATGGCTGTTGCGCAAGAGTACTATTTGTACAGGTTACGAGCGTCTGCCCCGAAACAGTTAATATAAATATTCATTTTAAATCTTATACATAAAAATGAATCGCAATTAGAGTTTCTCTGCGAGAATTCTCAAATCGAGGATGCCCGAGAAATTTTGCCTTACTCGAGACGAGAAAAAGTGGTCGAGAAATCGAGAAATTAAGTCAAAAATTTTTAAAACTTAATATGAAACCGACTATCAGATAATGCTTTAAATGCCCTCGTATTTTTGAAAGCTTATTTCCTAAATAATAAAAATACCTAGTGGGCTAACTTTAGGAGCAGTATCCTCTTTGAATGATTAGTCTGATTATTAATTATTTATTAGATTCTAAGTATACCTGGTACCTGTTAATAATATAATAAATAAATATATATACATATAATATATATACATATAGTATGTAATGTAAGGTATTCCTGGGGGTTCCCGGAAGGGGCTTGATGTTCCCGGGGGCTCCCTACATGCCTGAGGAAGGCCATCCCTGAGGTTTTTAGTGGGTAGGCCTCCCCCTTCTGGGGAGGAGAGCCCCACATAACCGCCGGCTCGCCACAGCCGGGGTATGCAATTTAATACATTTTCCTCAGGGAAACAAAAAAAAAAAAAAAAAAGAAAAAAAATGTAAGGTACTAAATTATATTGTGGTGACATGATGGCATTGTTTTTAGAAGATATTTTATTTGTTTTTCCCAAAGATGAAGACTATTTAGTTCTAAAATTGTGTGGAGAATTAATGACAAAAGATCTCGCTAGATTTTATTTCGTTTAATAAAAAAAATATATACTTACTTAAGTTAAAGTTAATTGAAACTAATAATGAATCTTGTTGATTGATCAATGTTGTTGAATATTGCATAAAAAGCATTGTTTTATTGTTAAAACACACATATTTTTTTAAAATCTCGATATCTCGAGACAACCCGAGAATTCTAGAGAAATAGTGGTCGAGAATTCTCGTGCTTCGAGAAATAAAAAAGCTCAAGAATTGAGAAACCCTAATCTCAATACGTGTTGGTAAACACATAACTTAACAATGTCTGCACCGATTTGGCCAATTCTTTTCTAAAATGTAATTCAAGGATGGTTTTTGCGGCGAGAAAAATTCGAGTAATTATCGGAATAACCCTAAAAACAGCCCTTTTTCCCATACAAACGTTTTCTAACTAAAACGTACAGTCAAGTTGAACTTTATTGTTATTGTATAAAGTTCATATTCCAAGCACTTATTGTTCTCAAAGCAATGTAGGTGTGTTCCTAACATCAAAGAGTCAATTTGCGCTTTACTAACGCTATATAAAGTTCAATTTCAATCATATCTATCAAAACAGTGTGTGTGTGTGCGCTGGAGGATTTAATGTCACGTTCCAAAATTGAATGGTCATAAAATATTATAGTTCATTTGGACCTTTTATATATATATATATATATATATATAATATATATATATATAATATTTATATATATATATATATATATATATATATATATATATATATATATATATATATATTATATATTGAAATGTGTATTCTGTTTTAAATTAATTTATGTTTCGGCATAATATACAACAATATTTAATGTGTGATTATGTGGTAGTTAAATTTTTTCGTTTAGATGGAATTTAAAAATCGGTTCTTATTTCTTTGTAAATATATGTATTTCCGTCCACTATCTGTGATACCAAATTTCTATGAGAATTTTCAAAATCGGCTCAAAATTGTAGAAATCGTATAACAAAATTTACTCCGATTTGAAAACTTCCTTTATGAGGTCGATTAAAAACCAGTTGTATTGTACAACAAAAATAAACTACTAATAACTAACTATACGAGTACATTAGGTTGACTTTCTAACTGATATTGAATTTGATGATGACTTTGATTGTGACCAGATACTAAAATTCTCAACTCGATTACTTTCCGTAGATGAGTCTCGGTATATAACCCGGTAGATATCACGTGACGGCCACGCTAAGTGAGCCGTAGTTGCTACGCTGTAGCAAGGTCGCTGAGCGTCGACCTACGAGCTACGACGGTCGCTATGGCAACGGACGCCCGGGGCGCTTCCTTCATCGCGGCTGTTTACTTTCGTCCTTTGAGCGCTCTCGCCAGCTCTAACTTACTCTCCCGAGATATGGTCGCGGTTATCAATTAAGCATTCGCAAGACACACAATCGCGCTAACTTAATTATTTGTGCCGTGAACGAATGCGTTTGCGGTGATGATTACGTGTTATAGATATGTTTGTTTGCTGTTATATTTATGGCTTTAGATAACGAATACTTTGGCGATATTTCTTTCTGTAGCTGGGTGTACGTTCAGATAACTATTACAAAGTTGGCTATGTTGCATGCAGCCTTTTTTTTAGAGGGAAATGCACCTTATGCTCCGTGACACCATGTGTGGGGCTCTCCGGTCTGACAGGATCGGTTTGTTTCCCTGAGGAAAATGCATTAAATTGCATACCCCGGCTGTGGCGAGCCGGCGGTTATGTGGGGCTCTCCTCCCCAGAAGGGGGAGGCCTACCCACTAAAAACCTCAGGGATGGCCTTCCTCAGGCATGAAGGGAGCCCCCGGGAACTTACCAAGCTACTTCCGGAACCCCAGCCTTCGCTCCCCGTCGATACAGGGGAGCCCTCCTCGGGGGTGGCTACACTACCTCCCCGGTCTCCTCCACCGACGACGCCCCCCGCCACGGAAGGGGCGTGGTCCATCCCGGGTCGCCGTAGCGGTCGCGACTTCCTCGCGCCCGCCGGCGACCCGCGACGGTGCCGCAACTGTGCTACCGAGCCCGGCGCCTCCTCCTTCGAGCGGGATCGGCCATCTCCCGACCCCGCTCGGCGGCCTCCTTCTGGAGCATTACTGCTTCACAGAAAGAGGCCACAACCCTCCAACCTCCCTCGTCCGCCAGCATTGCCGCAATCAATGCCGGCGGAGAGGGGTCGGCTCGACCTAGATCTGGTCTGGCTTCGATCGTTCGGTGGCCGACAGCTGAGAAGGCGAGTGCCTCGCCCCACCGGTGCAGAGCCTCCTTCTGCACCCGGGCACGGACCACTTCTGGTGGAGCAAGACGTTCCATCCGCTCACGTGCCGCGACCCGATGTCAATACACAGCTAGTTGCATGCAGCCTAAGATTTATTGCGAAAATGTAAAAATATGAAAACTAATATATGTCGCTTCTGTCGGTTATAATTAAGTACTTTTCTCAAAAATATATATTCCTGCTAGTAGTAACTTAAGGCATTTTATATCCATTAAGTGTTGAGTCTATTTCACTTTCAACTAAAAAATTACAGTTTTTTTCCATGCGTACCTCTAATTTTATAACGTTATAAATGTAAGACTTTAAAATGATTTATTTTGTAATATTTTTAAACTCACCGACAATAAGATTTTTGATAACCCCTGAATCTGAGTAATTCTTAATTTAAATTAAAATATACAGTCTAGATAATACCATTATTTATACAGAAATTTGTACTTTATCAACTAAGACTTTTGAAAATTTGTTATTGCTTTTAAAACAATTTGGTTTAATCCCTATATACAAGTGTTTAAAAAATTTGCACACGCAAAGCCCTTAAAAATATCGATACATTACGGCAAATTCATAGAAAAGAACTGAATTTAGTTTAGAATGCTTATTCTTTTATCCCAATAAAACTTCATCATATAATGAAGTAAGAATAAGTCCCAGGACTTCCGGATCATATAACAAAATTGTACGTAAAAAGTATATATTTATAACGTACCCTTTCTAAGAGATTATCTGTGATTTCCATCGATGAGGCTGCGCTCTCAACACTGGTCAGATTACGAGATTCGGAATTTGATATGAACATTCACCTGAGCCTCCTACATAAACACAAATCTAACGACACGAACGACGACACATCGCAGTTCGTGGTGCAGTAAGCTAAACATTTAGACATACTCGAGAAACGTAACCCTAGTTCTGGTAAAGAGAAATTTTGTCTGTCTACGTTTCGTGTAATCCAGTGACAGCAGTGCGATGGTAAAGCTTCCATCGCACTGCTGTCACTGGATTTAATGGAGCTTAGATAAAATATTTTGTGCAATAATTTAACTAACTAAAAAACCTGTTGTTATATATCTCGTAATTTTTCTCGTAAACATTTAATAATTAGTTTACAACTAAAAAAAAAAGTAAGTTCTAAATACATACAAACTTTTATTTTTGTTGTTGCTCCTGAATAATGTAAATTGTGTTTAACACTTTTGTATTCTTAAACTATAGGTAGTTATAAAGTTATCGCAAATTATGTACGCCATTATTATATATCTCATATCTTATATATCTCAACATTCAGCATATATATAAGTTAATTTATTGTATATTTAATATGTGTCATGTGGCAGTAAATAAATAAATAAAAAAATTGCATTTCGAGATTCCAAAAATAATTCACACATCATTTCCTTATATTTAGCTTGTACAAGATTGCTGTCCATTATCTTTACGACCTCTCGGGGGTGTAAGATTTTCGTTACACGTCTGACTTTGACGTAAACAGTGGTAGGACCCAAGTCCAATTTTCCGCGGTTTTAGCGCAACAATTTCTATTCATGAGTTTTGCTGACATGCATAGCGATGGGCGCTCACCAAATCAACTCCTGCGGCGAATAAGGACGAGGACAGACCAAGAACTGTGGGCATAGTTTTGTTATTATTTTTGATAGTTGTCTGACATATCATAGACAGAAACTAAAATTAGTTTTATGTTAGTTTACTATGTTTCTACTACGGACACTAAACAATTATAACGGGTGTCCCGCAGGGCTCACATCTTGAGCCTCTTTTTTACAACGCATATCTATTTGATATATATTCATGTTTCAGCAGTGCTAAATACCTTTTATACGCAGACGACAAAAAGGTTTTCATGAATGTTAAGTCGATTTCTGATTGCTTGCTGATTCAACAGGATCTCAATAATCTGATTTCATACTATTCTAAGAATAATATAACAATAAGCATTCCCAAGTGTCAATGCATCAGTTTTACCCGTAAAAAAGAACCAATCACATTTAATTATAATTTTAACAACATTGCTATTGAAAGGGTTGAGGTGGTGCGGGACTTGGGAGTCTCTCTCGATTCTAAGATGTCATTTTCAAATCACATTGACAATATCGTTGGTCGATCATATCGTAATTTATGCTTTGTAATACGTACATGTTCACCCTTTACTGAGTTAAACAGTCTCAAAATTGTTTATTACGCCTATGTACAGAGTATCTGAGAATACGCTTGTCCCATATGGTATCCATTCTATGCAGTACACGAAAATAGGGTTGAAAATATTCAGAAAAAAATTATTCATCACCTCAATTACAAATTTTATAAAAAAAAGCCGTATATCATATATTGATGATTGCCGAAAGTATCGAATGCTAACTCTTGAGCAGCGGCGCAAGACGCTGGACATGGGGCTTCTATACGATGTCGTGCGCGGGCGACTGAACTGCCCAGAGCTGGTGGAGCAGGTCGCGTTGCGGGCGCCGGCGCACCGCACGCGGTTATACATTGTGAACGACTGTTTTGGCCTAAGTTACTTTAAAAATGTATTTAGTATAAGTATATACATAAGTTGGCTGTTGTTGTTCCTAATAAATAAATACAATTACAATGCAATTATATAGTAATAGAATAGACTTTATTGGCACAACATAAGCATAAAACACAACAATAGCAAGAAAAAAATAGAATGAAAAGATACAATGTGCCAAAAGAGCGTCCCGCTCAGCATTTTACCGCGAGCTACCGGATGGCACAACATGCAATCCGGCTGCACGCAGCGCTGGTATTCTGCGGTTTACCCTGCCGCGCGCCCGTCCCGCTCAGCACCGTACCAATATAGAAACTTCAGATAATAAAATTTAAAAATAATATACCATATCGGTAAAGAACTAAGCGGAACTGACACGCGACAAACGTGCGTGCGATTAGTAATTACTATAAATGAAAAAATATATATGTGTGTATAGTTCATCATAAATGACAAGTGAAATATATAAAATCATAAATCAAATACACAAAAGATAAGAAAAATGTAAAAACAAAGCAAAAATAAAATACTATATAAAAGTCCAATAGTTGTGTGACCGTAGTTCCCTTTGCCATTGAGAGCACATTGCAATTTGACGTGGCAAAGTCGACACGTGACAAACACAGAATAACCTTCTATATAAGACAAAGATGAACGAACACATTAAAACTAGAATTTTTAGACATCGCAAAACGGACAAACGAATGGCCACAATAGGCTTGTATCCACTATGAACAAATCTGATGCATTAGGTTGCATAACTATTAAGATGATCATTTAATTATGAAAAAACAAAGTTTTATAAAATAATAACTTTTGATTATTTATATTTTTATAAAATAAAATTGCACAAAATAAGCCATAAGTCACGTGACAGCAAACACCAATTAAAAAGTGCTACGTCACGCCGTGCGAAACGTCAAAGTCAAAATGTCATTCCCAAGTGTCTTGTGGAAGTGCGAAAAAGAATGGGCATCATTCCTTCTCGCGAGTGTTAGCCACTTTTTACGTATCTGCTGATTGTTTGGCACGTATATAAATAATTTTTTTGGTGTTTTTATACTTGTACTTGTACACTGGGGCACTATGCAGTACTTGTAATACGATGAATCCATTTTTTATTAAAATAACTTCACAATACGAATATTCCGATACTAAAACAGCTGTGTTTTGCACGGCGTGACGTCATTCAAGACGCCATGACAGTCATGAGCGTTTTTGATGACTAATGTCAAATATTTAATTAAATGCAAAATTATTCTTATAAATAAGCATTTTTTTTTCAAAAATAATAATTATTTTGTATAGAATAGGCATCAAGGTATATTAGTATCTAACTACTGAAATTTAGGCAACAAGCCTATTACATGGATTTCTAACAAGGTTAAATGCAGTAATACACGTACATTTAAAACTGACATGTATACGAATAAAAAGAATGGTTATAATTTGTGTATGGTGATATATAATAAGTTACCAGACGATTAAAAACTGTCTTCGGTTCAATATTTAAAGTTTAATATTTGTTTAGTATTATTAATTTTGGAGTTGAGTATCCAGTATTTACGTAATAGGATGAAAAAGATTCTCCGATTCATAGTAAGTGTTTTTGACCTCTCATTTCCTCCTTCAAATTCCTTGTAATAGTCACATCTATTTGCAGAAAGATCACAGGTTTAGAAAAGGCCACTTAAAACGTGATATTAGACAGTATCGTGAATTCTAACTTAGATTCATTTGTACAATAGCATAATTTAAGTAAATGTGAATAGATACAAAAAAATATAAAATTTTAACTAAATGCAAAGTCACACAAAATTTTAGTAAAGTAATTTTAAACTTTTAAATGTACGCTGAAATTAATAATGTAGGTTATTTCTTAAATAAATTAATTAAATAATAAATATTTTCAATATAACGAAAATAGATATATAATAACATTTATTAATAACTAGCTGACCCGTGCCCACTTCGTTGGGCATAATATTAATAATCCCCGAAGCGAGCACGAACGCGAACCGAATTAAACCCGAAGCCATCGCGCGCCGTCCGCTGCTTTGGTCTTCACACTTATGACGATGAGTTTACTTGTTTTCATAGATTCATAATTTTTCGTAATATATGACTAATAAATATGACCTAATGATTTGAATTATTTTATTAATATAAAAAATTAAATTGTCTATGCTAATGTTAAAAAATATACTTTTTGTAATCTAAATATAAAAGTTAGACATATGCTGTCGTTGACTTTTTTGTAGGCATTTTCAAGCTCCACATTTTTTCTGTAGAACTCAAAAATATATCTTTCATAGTTAAGGCAGCGTTCGCAAGAAACGCTTCATTCGACCGGTTTTTCTCCGATTCACTTTGCAAAACGGGCTACCACATAAAAGCCTTTTTATTTTTCGGTTTTTTATATAACCTATGACACTCGGCAATAACCTGGCTTTCTATTGATGAAAGAATTTTTAAAATCGGTTCAGTAGATCCCGAGATTACCCCCTACAATTTAACAAATATACAAACACACAAACTTTACTTCTTTATAATATTAGTATAGACTAGTATAGATAAATGCATATAAACGTACAATGAACAAAATAATTTGCAAACTTTGTTAAAGCCCGTTAAGTATGTTCGCGATAAAATTGCAATCGTATTGGCTTATTACTAAAAGTAATAATCGCAAGTTCATTCTTATTTCTACATATTTCTGAAACAAAAGTGTACATTTGATCCCAACTTTTTTTTTTATGTGATAGGGGGCAAACGAGCAGATGGATCACCTGATGGTAAACAATTACCGCCGCCCATGAACGCCCGCAACACCAAAGGAGTCACAAGCGCGTTGCCGGCCTTTTAAATGGGAGTACGCTCTTTTCTTGAAAGTTTGGATATCGTAACGGTTCGGAAACACTGCAGGCGACAATTCATTCCACAGTTTAGCTGTGCGAGGCAGAAAATTTCTAGAGAAACGCACATTGGTGGACTGCCAAGTATTGAGATGGTGAGGATGGAAGGTTTGTCGCGTGGAACGATGTCGGAAAGTAGTAGCTGGGATTAGTCCAAATATATACTTTGTTACTCTTTCACGTAAAAACTACTAAAATGGATTTTAAGGAATCTTTGCAGTAATATAGCTTATATTTATATTATCAGAATAACATATAGGCTACAATTTATAAAGATTTACTCGAAATACTAATCTTGCGCGAAAGCAGAAGAAAAATAAAAAAAATCATAACTCCTAAAAAATATTTTTTGAATTTATTAAATATGTTTTCTGTCGAAAAATAAATCAATGACCTGGGAGAAAAGAACAAGATCACTCTCAAATGGGTGCCAGGTCATTCTGGAATAACCGGCAATGAGAAGGCCGATGAACTAGCCAGGGCTGGGGCTCAAGGAATACAGTTCGGCCCAGAGCCTATCTGTGGTATCTCAAAGAACCACGCCATGCAATATCTAAAAACTCGCCTTCTTAACGAGGCGAAAGCAGACTGGCACAGTACGTCCGGGATGACACACTCAAAAGCACTAATCGAGCCATACTCTCGCAAACGCACTGACGAGCTATTAAAGCTTAACAGGAGTAACTTGAGCGTGATGGTTAGGGCTTTGACCGGTCACTGCAAGTTGAATAGACACACATTTACAACATGAAACTTAAGGACACTGACACATGCAGAGTCTGCGAACAAGAGCGTGAACCACCAATTCACCTCTTGTGCTACTGTGAACCGCTGAATCACAAAAGAAACAGACACCTGGGGAAACACATCCTTGACCCAGATGAAATAAAAACATTCCGAACTGGGAACATCCTATCTTTCTTGGTCAGTGCCCAGTTAAGGGAGCTACTGTAGGGCCTACATAGAACCTACATAAGAGGCTGGTCACAATAGATCTTAATAGGTCGCAGTGATGCATAACAGCCCCGGCTTACACACGAAATAGAAAATAGAAATTCTGTCGATAAAAATAAGTATAGTTTCACCCATATTCATATGTGCACTTCGTCAAGAATCACACTGTATATACACATACACAATTGTTAACACAAGTAAGAATACAACTCAAAAAGCTATTTACAAAAGAGCATATGTCTATTTAAAAGGGCGCCAAATCTTAACTTTTCTAGTGTTGCCAGCACCCATACACCCGAATTAGCGCCAATAATCGCTTACTATAAGATCTGTTTCCTATTTCGCCCTCCTATAACATAAAAATGAAGCTCTCAGTGTGATCACGCCTAATACGGCCAGCGGTAGCAGCCTGCACATCCTGTTTGTTTTCAGCGCCGCATAGTTTAACTTTTTGCCGAGTTGACACATGGCTGTGTGGTTATTTCATTTTCTCGCGTTAGATTTCGTGCTCAGTATGATCAAGATCGCTGTAACTTTTGCTAGTTAATATATATTTATAGGTTTTCCGTAGCTGAATGGTAAAAAAAATGGAACATATGGATTCGTCATGTCTGTCCGTCCGTCTGTTCGTCCGTATATCACAGCCACTTTTTTCCGTAACTATAAGAGCTATACTGTGAAAACTTGGTAAGTAAATGTATTCGGTGAACCGCATTAAGATTTTCATACAAAAATAGAAAAAAAAAATTATTTTTGGGGTTCCCCATACTGAAACTGAAACTCAAATTGTTTTTTCATCAAATCCATACATGTGGGGTATCTATGGATAGGCCTTCAAAAATGATATTGAGTTTTCTAATAAAAAAAAAATCTAAACTGATGAGTCTGCGCGAGGGACGCTTTCCAATTGGAAAAATGTGTTATGTGTAATTGTAACTTCTAAAATAAGGGAATGATAAATGTAAAAATAATATATGATGTGCATTACCATGCAATTTTTCATCGAAAATTTCTTTGAACAAGATTTAATAATTAGATTTTTTTAATACGTTATAAATCGTAAACCACATTTTACCTTTTATTTAATCAACTCCATTATAATAAAGAATAAAGAAAAACATTTATTTAGATGTATAGCGGTACGGAACCCTACGTGCGCGAGTCAGACTCGCACTTGGCCGGTTTTTTTAAATTAAGAATGATGATTGGTGAGTAAAAATAGTTCAAGCTACTTCATATTTATAAATTACTAGCATTCTGCCCGCGGCTTCGCCTGCGTGGATTTCGGGATTGGGTCTATAGAGGATTAAGGGTCATAGCTTTTGCCCACGGCTACATATGCGCGGAAGTCGGTTTATGGCGCGAAGGTTTTATCTCGCTTGCCGTGGGACTATCCGTTTTTCCGAGATAAAAAATACCGCAAAACCTTGCTCAAGAATTACTCTATCTATTGATGAAAACCGCATGAAAATCTGTGCAGTAGTTTTTGAGCGAAGCCTTTATTGCGCATCCCGTGGGATCTGTCGATTTTCCCGGGATAAAAAGTACCCTATGTTACTCGGGGATAATGTAGCCTTCCAAAGGTGAAAGAATTTTTGAAATCGATCCAGTAGTTTCGGAGCCTATTCATTACAAACAAACAAACAAACAAATCTTTCCTCTTTATAATATTAGTATAGAAAACAAAGAAACTCTTTAGAGTATTTAAGCAAATTCACAAATTAATATATTAACGTCAGTAGTACAGTTTGAAAGTTTTATTTATGTTTATAAGAATCTATGCTCTGTGATCGCTACATTGAATATTTAACGAAAGAGTTTATGTTATCAAATTCGTAAACTCGCGCGAAATTTTTAATTTAAATTAAGAACGCGTAGAAACATTTGATGGGTTCATATGAAAAAATTGTCAATTAAGACATAAGTATATCTATTTTTAGGAATCAGAAGAGAAATTCCTTAAAAAAATAAACAATTTAACAAATCACTTATAAACACAAAATTTGGCAACAAAATAATTTTACAGAGGAACAAAATCAGCCTAACGCCTACTTTACGAATTACGCAACGTTACGCAACGCGACACGTAATAACGGTACGACCGGTCTACCCGCTCCGAATGCCCGATGATAAGTAAGTCGCTAGCCAACCGCAGCGGCTTTTATAGGCAACGGTCGGTAACCTTACGCAACGTGTGGGGGTATCCGCTTATACGGCCTCTCCTGACATAGTGTCGTCCTCGACACGAGCCTCGGGGTTGTCACCCACTCAGTCATCCACATTCGAGCGTCCCCCTTTAGACAGTTGCCTATTCTGGAAAGACATTCGTAACCGTTCCAGTTATTCATCGACTTGGCACGATCGACTTCTTCACACCAATCTTCGAAGTTATGCAAATTAGGATCGAAACTAGAAATATAAAATATTTGGTTGGATCTCACCGTGCTGTTGATGGAGCGTATCGCGTCTACTATACGCTCGGTTACCGTGGCTGTGACGCTAACGTCACTGTTGGCGACCTCCGGCGCAGTCTCGGGCGGGCCCTCTGACGGCACGACCGGCGTCACAGGAACGTGCGGCGGCGTGTGCGACGGTCCCTGGCTCTGCGCAGGCGTCGTAACCGCACAGCGAGCCTCCAGCGGCCTCGCAGTCGTCGCGCGCGCGCCTCTGACGGCACGACCGGCGTCACAGGAACGTGCGGCGGCGTGTGCGACGGTCCCTGGCTCTGCGCAGGCGTCGTAACCGCACAGCGAGCCTCCAGCGGCCTCGCAGTCGTCGCGCGCCCAGACGGCGCCGACGAAGCGGGTGCGCAGGCGTCGTAACCGCACAGCGAGCCTCCAGCGGCCTCGCAGTCGTCGCGCGCCCAGACGGCGCCGACGAAGCGGGTGCGCAGGCGTCGTAACCGCACAGCGAGCCTCCAGCGGCCTCGCAGTCGTCGCGCGCCCAGACGGCGCCGACGAAGCGGGTGCGCAGGCGTCGTAACCGCACAGCGAGCCTCCAGCGGCCTCGCAGTCGTCGCGCGCCCAGACGGCGCCGACGAAGCGGGTGCGCAGACGGAGCGCCGCGTAGTCGGGCGCCGCATAGTCGGCGGCGTGTGCGCGCGGTCCGATCGCCTTGACAGCGACGCGGCGCTGCGGCGAGATGATGGCGGCATGTGCCCGCGCTCGGGCACCGAGGTGATGTTGACGACTGGTCCCTCACGGACCGGTGGGCGTCCATGGCGAGCGTCCGCCTCTCCAAGGCATGGAGTCGGGATCGCATCGCCTCCATCTCTCGTCGTCGTTATCTAGCGCTACGGGCGGAAGACACACTTAACAACGCCCATGGACGGAAGACACACTTAACAACGTCCAAAGTTATTTAGCGCTACGGGCGGAAGACACACTTAACAACGCCCATGGACGGAAGACACACTTAACAACGTCCAAATTTATTTAGCGCTACGGGCGGAAGACACACTTAACAACGCCCATGGACGGAAGACACACTTAACAACGTCCAAAGTTATTTAGCGCTACGGGCGGAAGACACACTTAACAACGCCCATGGACGGAAGACACACTTAACAACGTCCAAATTTATTTAGCGCTACGGGCGGAAGACACACTTAACAACGCCCATGGACGGAAGACACACTTAACAACGTCCAAAGTTATTTAGCGCTACGGGCGGAAGACACACTTAACAACGCCCATGGACGGAAGACACACTTAACAACGTCCAAAGTTATTTAGCGCTACGGGCGGAAGACACACTTAACAACGCCCATGGACGGAAGACACACTTAACAACGTCCAAAGTTATTTAGCGCTACGGGCGGAAGACACACTTAACAACGCCCATGTGCAGTCATATTTACCTTCGAAGAACGCTGCACAAGTCTCTGGGCACCACTCCCCTCGCCACGGCACCATATGCTGTGCTGTAGCTTGCGTAGTCTTTCCGTAGGCTCCGCTCAGCAAGCGTAGCTCGTAGCGACCATTCGGCAGGATCCTGACTACTTTGTACGGGCCACGCATGCCAGGATCAAGTTTTCCTGTGCTCTGCGAAAACTTTATAACAAAAACGCAGTCATTTATATTAAATTTCCGTGGAGGGTGTCGTTGCCGGTTCACGCGTTCATCCTATGAACGTCGTATGTACCCCCGAAAATAACTGGCTAAGCCCATAAACTGACTTACCTGCTCAACATTTTGAGGTTCAGCTGAAATTCAAAAACAAAAGCTCTAACCTTCTCCTGACTCGGCCTAACCTGACCTTCACTTATATTGCTAAGATCGACGCAAGACGGTCCACGATCGAATTCAATGTGGAATGAATAGCCAAATCCGGGGTATGTGACCTGCTTGAAGACCGCGATCTGTTCAAGCGACGATGATGGCGATCACGATTAGGCGTTTTTTCTGACGGTGTGAAATTTTCATTACGCGTCCTACTATATGACCGACGTCGCGATCGGCGGTTCCTAGTGGACACTTCGTGACGGCTACGTGAACGGTGCCGCGACTTATCACGGGAATGACTTCGCGACCTACGGTCACTCCGACTGGATCCGCCAGCCATTATTACAAACATGAACACTAAAGTACGCAGAAGACTTTGTTCCTCGTAATTGTGGGCTAAGAGTTGCTTATCCCAGTTCTGATTTAGGAATCAGAAGAGAAATTCCTTAAAAAAATAAACAATTTAACAAATCACTTATAAACACAAAAATTTGGCAACAAAATAATTTTACAGAGGAACAAAATCAGCCTAACGCCTACTTTACGAATTACGCAACGTTACGCAACGCGACACGTAATAACGGTACGACCGGTCTACCCGCTCCGAATGCCCGATGATAAGTAAGTCGCTAGCCAACCGCAGCGGCTTTTATAGGCAACGGTCGGTAACCTTACGCAACGTGTGGGGGTATCCGCTTATACTATATTATTCTCGGCTGTTCCTTCGTTTTTCTATGTCTTTTGTGCTATTTTATATCTAACTCTTATCAAATAATTCCTTATCTCCTCTATTCGAATCACACCACACACATTCTCGTCTGTATAACGCTACGGGGCTACGGGGCTACGGGGACACAATAACGCCATCCCTTTTGCATTTATTCAAGCAGAGATTTGATTTTGAGTCTGATTTTAGAATAATATCCTCAAATCTGTACATTACAATAGGAATGATAGTCGATTTAAACATGAAGTAATAAAAAACAAGAAGTTAAACTTCTTATGAATAGGGGTCTTTTTGTCAATTTTGACTTGTTTTGTTAGACCCGTTTCTTAACTATTTGCCTGTTTAGGGGTACTTATTTTATTTACAAGGTGTTTATTTACAAGCTCAACTCATTGCCAATAAATTAAAACAAAAAAAATGATATGTCAAGGGCCCGGAATTTTAGGTAGAGCCCAATAACTAAAAAAAATTAGATAATTTTACCCAGTTTTCCGTCTAAATCAAAGGATTTTGTTTATTACTGGAAAGAAATTCTTAACAAATTTATTGTTAAATGCTTAGCACAGCTCATTAACTTTGAAATAAGGCTTTTTTGTATGTAGACCAAATAAAATCGTAAAACAGCAAGATTTAATAAACTCCTTAAAATACGAGAAATAAAATTTTAAAATAGCTCTCATTCATAGGGGTGAGGGATGCGACCCCCATTTGTATAGGTTTTTGTCGATAAAACTTAACATACAACACGTTGGTAAAGTATCGGAAGTCCGATCCCTAACACACTGTATACAACGTTCACAGTTTTTCTGTAGTTTATTTAGTATCAGTATGAAGTAAAACTTACCGTTATAACGGTTATTCTTCAAATAGTATTTTTACAATCATTTCTGCATGTTAAAAGTACTAGGCTAATGCTTCACAAGTCGACGGTGAGAGACCTTATATTGGAAACAACCAGCAACAAAACCAGCAAGCCAGCTATAAATTTTTCTCCTTATATTTTTAAAGAGTCAATTAGAAGCTGGCCTCGAATAATAGTACATTATGGTACAAGTGTGTAATGTTGGTGATTACCGTTGAGGCGTATTGAGGCCCGAGCCATCAGGCGAGGGTCTTAAGGAGCCGAGGACGGTAATCATCAATACACACGTGTATCATACAACGTTTTACAACACACTTCTGTATAAAATAATACTTAAATAAAAAACCATTTTCTTCATAAATTGTATTTGCAGACATCTTAATTAATAACTAACTAAATAACTTCAAAAGAGAAAACGAGACGAGTTGTGAAAAATGTTTCGTAATGGCGGGAAAAATTAATCAGTTTTCCTAAGCGCGCGCATCGGCCATAGACTAATAAATTTCGTAATGGCGGGAAAAATTAATTAGTTTTCATATGCGCGCGCATCGGCTATAGACTAAAAAATGAGGTTTCTTTTTTTTTGGGCTTTTCGCGGATAGCTTTTTAGCGCAAATGTAAGCGTAACTCAACCAATAATATTAAAAAAAAAACTATTACTCACTCGTGAATAATAGTAATGAAAAAGTCACAGTTTGATTATAGGTGTCATTATGTGCTTAATTGCCTTGGGATTAGAGCCACTTTATGAGGAAGTGTGTTGAATATAGTCTGAACTTAACTTCTTTTGCAAGTTTAAACATGTTCACATTATATTTATAAAAGCGATAGATACATTTTGTTATTTACTATAGTTAAAATTATTGGCAACATTTCTATCGAGTTGTTAAAATTAAACCCAAGCATTGTTATTAAGTAATCTTTTCAGAGTATTTTTATAATAGATTTAAATCTGTGTAAAGGCAAATCGTTAACACTTTGTGGTTAACTTTGTTGTAAAAGGCTATGCATTTAACCATAAAAGGCGTGTAATTTACAGCCTGTAAGTTGGAACGACGACCTATCATGTAATTCATTAAAACTCTTATGATATTGTAGTTTCATGATTCATTAAAGTTAATATGGTGGTCTATATTATAGAGTTCAAATGAATTTATCTCAAGTGACCGGTAAAACTAAATGCTTGCCTCAATTTCAATTCAAATTCAATTAAAAAAAAAAAGAGGTATAATTCAATAATTACATTCGCACAAACTCGCTCAAATATCACCAGAATCATGCATTCGGGCCTGCAACAGCGATAATTACAAAACCGCATCAAGTTAATTACATTCGGTACAAATTTCCAATTCATAAAGCAAGTGAGTGTTCGCATAGTGTAAGTGAGTCAGTGTACCAAGAACAAAAAACAATGGGACTTACAAATAAGCGAAAAGGAATATCATCTTCAAATATTAATATTATTATATACATACTTTATTGCAATAATTATTCATTCACATAAAAGGAGCATAATACTATTCACAAAGGCAGACTTTTCCCTGTTAGGGATTTCTTCCAGTCAACCTGTGACTACAGTATGCTACTTGTAGTGAGAAATCTTAAAGCATACAGCGTTGTTGTAATGCTATATTAAACTTAACAGATTTGATTACTATTTATATATGTACTCAGATAGATAAAATAAATAAGTACATAGAATAACTACTACATATATACAAACATACTTATACTAATCTTATATATAAAATTCTCGTGTCACAATGTTCGTTCCCGTACTCCTCCGAAACGGCTTGACCGATTCTCATGAAATTTTGTGAGCATATTGAGTAGGTCTGAGAATCGGCCAACATTTATTTTTCATACCGCTTAGTGATAAGGGTTGACCCTTAACATTATTTCTAGAAATTACTTAAAAATTATTCATATGGCACAACGTTTGCCGGGTCAGCTAGTATGATATAAACATACAATAAATAAAGATGATTTTTAAGGTTTATTTGTCAAAATTGAACAAAATATAAATGCGTGATGTATTTTGTATTTTAGATAGAAATTCTAAGGATATTAGGAAAATTGCACTATATAACAATCAATACGGTAGGTCTAAGGTCAAGTCAATCCTAAAGCGGCCCCAGAACACTGGTAATTGTCTATTTTCTTCACTTTATATATTAGTAAGGGCACAGTTGAGGACAATCACAATTTTAGCGCTTAATCAAGAACTACTTCAACATTATAGCAGACTATATACGTTTTTCTCACCATCTTGACACCGCGCTAGCTAGGCGCGGCCGTGTGTGGGGCTGACATTCTCCGGTCTGACAGGACCGGTCTGATAGGACCGGCGGCTCACCAACTAAATCCCCCCTGAGTTCTCTAGGCCCATGCGGGGCACATAGCGGGGTGCGCTTTCACAATTCTACCGCCAAAAGCAGACTGTATACCTAAGGGTTGGTCTGTTTATTATAATTAAAAGAAGAAAATAAAATTTAGTAAATGTTAAATTGTATTCAACATTCAATTGACATATATGAATCTATCAAAATCAGAATTACTTCAAAGGCTATGTCTATCATAACATAATTCTTTATTGTACACCGAAAACAAGAACACAGACTAAAAAAAACAACAAATAGCTAACTTACAAGAGGCGGCCTTATTGCTCAACAGCAATCTTTTCCAGGCAACCCTGAACCAGGGAAGTACTAAGAGGAGATTTAAATAAAGGATGGGTGCAGTAATTGGACAGGACAATAGGCTGTAACGAGTTTAAGTTACGAAGTCTTTGACAGGAAATGAACACGGACTTGATTCTTAAAGGACTCCAACGTTCGCACTCTCCGAAATACTCTCAAGGAGAGAGTTCCATAATCGAACGGTATAAGCGGGAAAAAAGTATGAAAAGAAGTCGGTACTTCGAGGAGGTATATCAAGAGACATATTAAAATTAGAACGCAAGATACGACATGACGAATGGGATCGAAAAGAGAACAAGATTTAAGGTAGTATGGAGATGTTGGAAGGTACAAAATATTGAAAAGTAGGGATAAAACATGTAAGTCTCTGCGCTGACCGTACCTTCCCCTGAGAGTGCGGTCACTCCTCCATTCAAACCGTAGGGCACTTATGGCCAAGACTAAGGCTGAGTTTAGTTAGTAGGTCATGCTGGCCAGACCGCTCTGGCCGCGTGGATTCCGACATAATCACCGTGACACTTTCCGTTGCGATGGTATCCTGGGCACGTTTCATGCGTGAGCCTCTCTCTCCTGAGAGAAAAAAATAGTTTAAAAAAGGTTTATTTGGAAATAGAAGAACCCTATAACAAAAAAGTAGTAGTTGCAAAGACAATTGAGACAGAAATGAACAAATGCAAAGATAGAAAAATGTGAACTGGACTTCAAATAACATTTTGATGAAGATTTAAGTTTTTATAGTCTATGTCAGCGGAGTCAACATCACACATGTATTTGCCATCTCATACAATAAAAGCGGTTCAATATGCCCGTTCAGTATAGCGTGAAATATTACCCTTTCATTTGGTTTCACCGTTTTGTACATTATAATTAGAAACCTGTTAATTTAAATAACAAATAAGGAACATCGCATAAATAGCTTATGATTCGTCGATGAAAATAACATAGTAACTGTCATCGAAACATTGCCAAATTTGTATATATACATATTTTATATTAGCTTGTGCTCGCGACTTCGTCTGCACAGATGGTAGATTTTTTTCTTACTTGACACTTATCGTCATATTTTGAACAATTCACACAATTGCTGTTAATATCATAAACGAGAAAGTTTGTAGGTGTTTCGATTAATCAATTGGCTTCGTATTATCTCAAAATTCGCTTCGTTTTAAAAAAACCGTTCATTTTAAATATTACAAAATTTTGAGATATTCTTGGTATGAGCATCTTTTTTTTTCCTCCTGAAGAAAATGCATCAGGGATGGCCTTCCTCAGGCATGTAGGGAGCCCCCGGGAACATAAAGCCACTTCCGGGAACCCCCAGCCTTCGCTCCCCCGCCGATACAGGGGAGCCCTCCTCGGGGAGGCTCACTACCTCCCCCGGTCTCCTCCACCGACGACGCCCCCGGCCACGGAAGGGGCGTGGTCCATCCCGGGTCGTCGTAGCGGTCGCGACTTCCTCGCGCCCGCCGGCGACCCGCGGCGGCGCCGCAGCTGTGCTACCGAGCCCGGCGCCGCCTTCTTCGAGCGGGATCGGCCATCCCCGACCCCGCAAGGCAGCCTCCTTCTGGAGCATCACTGCTTCACAGAAGGAGGCCACAGCCCTCCAACCTCCCTCGTCCGCCAGCATTGCCGCAATCAATGCCGGCGGAGACAGATCTCGCCCGATCTCTGCGACCAAGACTCGGCGCTCGGAGGCCCACGCGGGGCACTCCGCCAGCGTGTGCTGGGCCGAGTCGAGGTCGGATGCGCAGTGGTGGCAATGTGTCGCTCCCTCCCGTCCTATTCGACACAGATACTCACCGAAGCAGCCGTGCCCGGTGAGTATCTGAGTCAATCGGTAGGTGATGGTATGAGCATCTAATGTCGAATAATGAACGTTGCTTGTCCAACGGCCGCTCGCCGCTCCCCGTTCCTTCCCAGCGAGTGAACGATGGATCGCGCATCATTCGCCAAGCTGCGGTCAACTTGCGTGCGTTTGTGGCAAGTAGTGCGTAAACAGTACATATATGGATGGATATTTGTTACTCTTTCACGTAAAACCTATTATATGGATTTTACTAAAACCTTGCAATAATATATGTTATATATCAGAATATCGTATAGGCTACAATTTATAAAGATATTGTGTAAATTCTCCAAAATATGGCGATAAATGTCAGATAAGTCGCGAGCACCAGCTGGTATCCTTATTGTTTGTAGCTTATGTCTTACTAGCTTTTGCCCGCGACTTCGTTCGCGTGGACTTCAGGTTCGTCCCGTCTAGTCTAGTAATAAGTAAGAAATACGGTAACTAAGCACTGCAGAGTCCTAATCATAGGCCTATAGGTAGCTACTGCAGTATGCTCCTATAAACTACATTTAACGATCTTTTTCCTTCAGCATAAACATGCAGATTCTTCGCTTTGGAAACACGAGAGCAAGCCACATAGAGCTGACCGTGAGAAAAACATGGCGTGCCCAAATGTAGGCCTGCTACCTTCAATGTTTGACCCTGCGATTTGTTGATCGTCATTGAAAATGCGACTTTTAATGGGAACTGCAGGCGTTTAAAATTGAATGGCAAGTTGTTTCTCGTACAAAGTAAAGGATAAAAAATGGTTATTGTGGGTTATTCCTAAGAGATAAACATATACCATCACGGACTTTTTTGTAGACCTTTTTAAGTTGTACAATACTGTAGTAAATTGTTTTGATCTATCTTGTAGGATTCAGTCAGCGTTTGCAATGTAAGCGCAAAAAATGTGGTTTTTTTTACGACCTCACTTAGAAACCTCAAAACTTGTAGCCTATGTGTTATTCTGATGTATAAGCTATATTGTGGTAAAGATTCATGCAAATCCATTCAGTAGTTTTTACGTGAAAGAGTAACAAATATACATACATCCATACTTACAAACTTTCGCCTTTATAATAGTAGTAGGATTTTGATGTATAAGCTATATTATTTTAGTTTCAATATCTATAACTTAAATAGTAACAACATCCATTTGTAAAAAAATTCGCGTTCAATATTAGTAGGGATCTACATTCGCTCTTTACACCTGTACTAGTTTATTTGTATTTTGCTTATACTATGGTATTAACTACAAAACGCAGTGGGTCTGTTAATTGCTTCATAAGCCCATCGCAATAAGCAGAGATTTTACCATTTTACACTTTTTTACCGATTGCACTGTTTCATTATTGCAAATTTAACTTATCACCGCCATATTGAACTTTTTTCTTCTGTAGGTACTTGTAAAACAAATGTTTTGTGTTGATACAACAGTTGCAAGTTTTACCTTTAGGTAATAAATTTTATAATTATAATAGACATACATATATATCCATAAACACCTGCTTTATCACTAGGTTTTCTTCTCATATGTATAATACATCACTTTTGAAGAAAATTTTAATACACACAGTGTAATAGACAAGACACAATAATAAAACAAAAATAACCCGTAATCAAATAAAGAGGCGCTTAACCCATACACCGCTGATATAACAGCAATATTTCGTAGCGAATTTTTAGAATTGATAATAGAATGAGATGTTAAAAAAAACTTACATAGACATTTTTTTGAATAATTTAATAATATATAATAAAAATGGTCTTTTTCTTCTTTGGGGGGCCCATTTAGTGAGCAGCGAGTCACCACCTACCATATTTAAATCAATTAGGTTACTTTCAGAAGGCAGGTGACCGGAGCTTCTTCCATAGCGCGGTTCTCATTACCACCAAAATCGAAACACAATAAGGTAGTCCACAAATGTTTTGACCAGGGGGGCAATCGCACTAACAAATCGCAGCTGAAACGAAACCAAATCGTTCCACTCAACCAATCCGAGAGCTAGAATATCACGTCATCGAACAGATGACGTTATATTGTGGCGTTCGGATTGGTTAAGCCGAACGGTTCGGTTGCGTTTCGGTTGCGATTTATTAGTGCGATAGCCCCTCTGTAATGACAATAGTTTCTGTGCATTTAACTGGGTACAGTCTTCAGCTGCATTTTTCATGGTACAGATTGTGATTAGACCCAATTGGTACACTCCAGGCACACTTTCATCAAATTTCGCTTAATGGCCTCTACTCGTTGGATCTATATCCCAGCGGACACTTTATTAAGGACCGTGTCTTTTAGAGACGCGTGATATAAGCGATTATAATAATAATAAATGTCTGACGAGTCTTATGTATGAGCAAACTAAAAAATATAACTAAAATTATTATTTCACTACAACAAGTGGGATATTTTAACAGTAACAGTGCAAAACAATTCAAAACAAACCAAAGTCTTAGCATGTAATGGTATCATTAGTATTATATTAAATCCCTTTTAAAGGGCAAAATACTACCCCATGTTAGAGCGATTAGGCGGTAGTTGTTAGTTCAGTGCGGATTGGTTGAATTTGTATGTGCTTTGAATTTCTTAGCAGATGTGCAAGTAGTCTTGATATCGATCTTTTTCTTTAATCGTAGGAGCATCAGATTAATGTACAGGATCAAACCAAATCCTCTATATTCAAATACCAGGACCAAGACAATAGCGCCACCGACGACGCCAAATGGTATTTTCAAACACCCTCATAATATTATCATAGCAACTTATGTACCTCCCCTTTTAGGCACAAGCCCACCCTAATTAGGTCATGACGATTACGTGTTTGCTAGTTCAGTACAGTTTGCTTGACGTGACATGTACTTAGAAATTTTTCTCTGGTATGTGCAAATTGCCTGCTAAGGAAAAATTGTATACATATATAAATAACGTTCTGGGCCTTCGGAGAACCCTAGGTCGACAATAGGAATCATCCACTGAGTTGTTCTCATCTCTTCATTATTCTCACTGACACAGTTTAGGTACACTAACAATAAATAGAAATAAAAATGTAGAAACGCAGGTCGCGTATAGGTCGATCTGTTATCGCGTCAGTCCAGCCACCACACCAAGTTGCAACATACTAACTACTATCTTCTAGCGAGCGCGTGCAGGAACATCAGATTGTTGTACATTTAAATACCATGGCAGCACCTGCATTTTATTCAGCAAGCATTGACGAATCTCGTTCACGTCGTCTGATTGGTCGGATCTGGTATAATATGTCCTTATTTTTAATAGGGAATTAATCTCTTTTTTGAAAAGAATCTTAATTTAATCCTTGCGTGTCAGTAAACCATTTACTAAAAATATATAAAATTTTATTCACTCGTTAACTACTATAAAAATTACATTAAAATTTTATATTTTCAAATTTCGCGCGTAATTAGACGAAGGCGCCGCACGAGTTGTTACTCTGTAGCGATGAAGTCAATACGGCATGTAAATAATAAACAAAGCTCTATGTTTGATGCTATGTATTATTATATTCATAATTTAAAAATGAGTTATTATCTTTTATATATAAACAACTAATTAAGGAATAATAATAAAAATAGTAATACTGGCATAGATGTTTTAATACTCCGTAACTCGGCAGATCCAAAGTCGGGATTTGCAGCAAAGAATTTTCCGACCATTAATGCATTTATTTTTGGTAAATTCGTACTATCTCCTTTTACAAAACTGCTTTCCATAGTGTGAATCACGTGCGATTTCAATTTAACTTACGTATTTATAACGTTCTCTTACATTAAAAAAGCATCCTACAAACTTCTTTTTTATTGTTTTGCGGCTTTATACGTACTATGATTCATAATGACATTGACACGCATAAGTTTACAGTACCTTATGACGTCACGACATGGCGGCCTATGTTTCGCTCTTGTTTTACGTATAGATTAAAAAAGTAAATACTTTGAAACTAATTTTTATATTATTTTTGTTATTTTATGTACTTAAACATGATGGTTCCGACTATATAATGCATAAGCTATCATAGTTATATGCTTTTAGATCTTTTCTAATATAGAGGGAAGTACCCTATTCTGTCACCGTCATTGTTACACTTTCTTCTCTTGTTTGCTCGGTTAACATCGCTTACATTTTACACATTGTAAATCTATACTTAATTAATATTGAGCTTGTAAACTACATCTTGGAGGTTTCATTTATGTCCTGAGAAGAGACACCGCTATCAAGACAAAAGCGCCACCACGCCAAATGGTATTTCAAAAATCTTCACTTCACAACAGAACTAAATATTCATTAGCGAATCAAAATACGTTAGTCAAATATCTCATACCTACCACAGAATCCTCGTTAGCCTACCCTAAGGAAAACCGTGTGTTTATTACCTAACAAAACATTAATTAGTACTAGCTATCACTTTGGGGGTTTAGTCTCGACGACAAAATCATCAAAACGCCACATAATCGATCCCGTGATAACCCTAAAATTGCGGGTCAAATTCTTTAAGCCGTCAAACTAAAAGCGGGTCCCAGGAATTTAATTTGGCGGGTTTATTATGCCCTAGAGAAGGGTTATCCGATACTTTCCAGATTCCTCAGTTTAATAGCCGACTCGATCTGATAAACGGCGACAAGTTTGTATTTGATTAAGGAACACACGTAAATAAACAGTAAGGTTTTAAAACAAACAATTTGGGAAATCCCTAAAAAAGTTTCAACGGTCCAATATTGTTTTGCCTTATAATAAACTAGCTGGTTCTCCTGACTTCGTCTGCGAGGGATTAGTATTTCGAGTAGTTTATATTAAAACGTTTACGTGGCGTCTATCTTTATAAATTATGGCTTATGTGTTATTCTAATGTATAAACTAGTGATGCAACGGAAATGTCGTAGCGGAACCAGAAACGGAAACAGATGTCAAAAGTAAATTTTAGCAGAAACGGAAACGGATATAGAAACGAATGTGTAAATAATATGAAAAAAAAACCAAATTTACAAAATAAATTCTTTATTTAAGTATGAAAATATACCAAATCTAGATTAGAAATAGATATATTAGAAATGTACTATAGAAAACGATATTGCAACTGAACATTTTATTCATATTCAAAATTTCGTAGTGGCAAGTTATATTTTATAAAAACTAATCCGTCATAAATAATAGCCGTCGGTTGTAAACTTCCGTTTAAATGTCAGTTATAAAAGTTGCGGAAACAGAAGCAGAAACGGATGTTGAAAAGCGCGCGGAACTTCCGCACTTGCGGAAACAGAAACAAAGATCCGTTGCATCATTAGTATAAAATTTTTCTTATTGTAATTTTTTATTAAAATCCATTCAGTAGTTTTTTGAGACAGAATAACAAATATTCATCCATTCAAGCTGTCGCGCTTATAATATTCGTAGGGATTTGAACCACTTGTTTAAAATACTCTAATGAAAAAAGGGTCAATGATTTCTTAAATGATCAAAATGCTTGGATAAAATTTTTATGAGATATAGTTTAACGATTCTGTTGTAAATAAATTATTGTTTTTACCGAACATATGTTTATTTGTGTTGATATGGAAACAAATGTAATTGTGTTATTTTATGATTATGAAATTAGGAGATAAAAATTTGACATACAAGTTACTTGCCTGTTCTTCTCTGAAAGTCTCTTCCAATTTCCGGCCAGTTGTAGAGTATCTTATTTTTTCTTGAAATTATTGGAAATTCAAAAACTGCCGATTTAGTTTTTTGCGTGGGTAAATACAAAATTATGTTTGCCTTTTTTTAAATATATTTGTAACTAGCTTTTGCCCGCGACTTCGTTCTCGTGGACTTCAGGTTCGTCCCGTCTAGTCTAGTAATAAGTAAGAAATACGGTAACTAAGCACTGCAGAGCCCTAATCATAGGCCTATAGGTAGCTACTGCAGTATGCTCCTATAAACTACGTAGGATTCAGTCAGCGTTTGCAATGTAAGCGCAAAAAATGTGTTTTTCTTTACGACATTAGAAACCTCAAAAATTGTAGCCTATGTGTTATTCTGATGTATAATCTATATTGTGGTAAAGTTTCATTCAAATCCATTCAGTAGTTTTTACGTGAAAGAGTAACAAACATCCATACTTACAAACTTTCGCCTTTATAATAGTAGTAGGATATTATCGCACCTGTTAAGAAAGGAGACTTTCTGCTTCAAATGCGAATCGTTAAACGCAAAGAGTCTTTATCACTATGCATTTATAGCAGTTCTTACAACACAAAGTATTGTGTAAACGGATAATCACTATCTATAATACTCGTGTTTTATATATATAAACCTGTGTATTAAATTATTGTATCTATTGCTGAAAATGCATTATTATCAAGGGAATGGTTCAAAAGATCTAAGCGAACAGACAGCTGAAGTGACTTCATTTTATATTATGCAAATATTTCTCACTTCAATACATAGTATAAAACAAAGTCGCTTTCGCTGTATGTCCGTATGTATGCTTAGATCTTTAAAACTACGCAACGGATTTTGACGCGGTTTTTTTTAAAAGATAGAGTGATTCTTAAGGAAGGTTTGTATGTATAATAAATGCATAATATAGTAGAGAAACACTGATAAATTTAAAGGTTTCTAATGTGATGTCGTAAATAAGCACGTTTGTTTGCGCTTATATTGCAAACGCTGGCTGAACCCTACGAGATAGACCAAAATAATGTACTACAGTATTGTACAACTTACAAAAATCCACAAAAAAGTCCGCGATGGTATATGTCTATCTCTTAGGGATAACCCACCATAACCATTTTTTCACTGCACCCGTGCGAAGCCGGGGCGGGTCGCTAGTCAATAATAAACTGGAATCAAACTACCTACAGCTGTGGTATTTAGTTTTCACGAAAATTACTTATATATTTCAGCAATAAAACAGTTCGTTTGGTGCCAGTTTCTCACGAATTATAGATTTTACAGTCCGAAACCGAACATTAGTTTTACGGTCGAAATAAAACGTTCTCATGAATTCAGACCGAAAATATCATGAAATGCGAGTTGGTACCAAAGCTGCAAGTCTCATTTTCTAGTCGTAAACTTTTCAATGGCTTGAATACACCCAAACGTTGCGAATATTCACTGAGAAAATTACGTAACTAAACATTCAATTTAAAATTAAAGATCGATTACGTTGCACAATTTATTCATTAAACTATCTTCTCGATAATCGACAATAATCTTCTTGATAGATAGATAGATAAAACGTTTATTCAGACAAAAACACACTAAACACAATGTATACACATAAATAAAAATCTAATAAAAAACGGTAAGAATTAGATGTGCATGTGTGTTGCAGTGCCTGAAAGGGCCAAGGCTCAGTGGGGATTTTACCTTAGAAGGGCAAAACACTGATTTTCAACCATCACCCTATGAGGAGAGTAGAGGGCTACGAAGTTACAAATAGCATTCTATAAGATTGAGACTAAGAAAAGAAGAATAAAAAATCAAAAGAAAATATCTATCATGATTGTAACAACAGTTGTTTGGTATTGCTACTTGACGTAAAATAGGTATCCACTATAACATGCTGTGTCATCACCTGTTACATATAATAATTAATTAATATACATAACCTATATTTCAAAAGTATAAACCCGAGAAACATAAAAAAAACATATACAAATAAAACTACTCTACCTACGAATAATGGGCAGTTGTTTCCTTCAAGCAAATTATGCTTTTGGTGCTCCAGTAATATATTTTTTAATTTATTTCTGAAAGTTATCCTGCACATGTGATTCGTTAGAGGTGGTGGAAGATCACTCCAGCATTTTGTCGCTTAAAATCGAAAACTGCCCCTAAAAGCTACGGTTCTATGAGTATGTCCCGCTAGGACAATTCGCGCAGTTTATATTAAAATCGCCAAGTAGAACCACGTAATCACATTGGTTAAAATGCGCAACAGAGTCACTTAAAGCATCAACAAAAGTTTCAACATTAAGCCACTGTGGTCTGTATGCTGTACCGTTAGCAAAACGAGAGCCATTTAGTTTGATTGTAATCCACATCTGTTCAATGTCTGTAGAATGAGCTCCTTCATATCTAACATGCACTCCTTGCTTGATGTAAAAGGCAACGCCACACCCACGTCCACCGCGCATATGCAAGGGTCGCGGAGTATTACGCATACGGTAACAAGGAATCACACGCGCACGTGCCTCTTGACCTGCGGGAGCCAAGTCTCATTAATTGCGACAATATCGGCATTAAAACGGTTCATGGCCATTATAAAATCATCATGGCCAGTACATAAGGAGCCTGCATTAAATAGGCCAACTGTAAAATTCTTATTAACGGGCATCCTTACACAATAGAAAATGGTTATACACAGAAACACGAAAATGAAACAATTAAATATTCAATGAAAAAGCATCTATCAAGCGGCGGATAGCAAGGCAAATAACACCCACAGAAAACAAATCCCAACGCCAGCGTTTGATTTGCTGACAAGAAGTTTGACAATTATAAGAATCAATAAGCAGAAGCTGATTACGCTAGGTTGTAGTAAGAATGAGACTCAAAACTGCTTGATATGATGTAATTATTAACTATAAAACAGATGTACAAAAATTAATGTTTTGACAGATGATGTGTCGCAGGTCGAGTCCCAGACCGCAATGACGATAGCTTCCTGCCGCTGCACCGATGACGTCTTGATGTATTGATGATTTGCAGCGTAGGATTAAGCAGGAACTTTTGTAGCCTGAACATGTTCCCCCCCTCGAAAGCTTCAGTATTTCGAGAAGTCGTTTCTGATGCGACTAAGGAGCAGATGTTGTGTGTAGCTCTGCGCACAATGCCTTTGGATGTGGAGATATCTGCGACTCTGCACGTTCCATCGGATCCAGGATAAAGCTTATGAATGCGTCCCATACGCCATTTCAAAGGAGGTAGATTAGCTTCTTTGATTACCACTAAATCGCCTTCTTGGAATCCTCTTTGCTGGATTCGCCATTTCGTACGTTGTTGCAATTCATTGAGATACTCCTTCCGCCAACGTTCCCAAAAATGCTGGCGCATCTTCTCCAGAAGTTTGTATCTGTCCAGTCGGTTCAGGTTCACCTCCAGCAGGTTCTCACTAGGCAGAGATGTAAGTGATTTGCCGATCAGGAAGTGCGCAGGAGTCAATGGAGTTAGGTCTGTAGGGTCTGAGGAAAGAGGGGTTATTGGTCTGGAATTGAGGATGGCTTCAATTTGCTTAAATAAAGTTGACAACTCCTCAAAAGTTAGATGTTTGTCACCTAAAATCCTAACTAAGTGGTGTTTTACGGATTTGACACCTGCCTCCCATAATCCTCCGAAGTGGGGAGAGTAGGCCGGGGAAAATTTAAATTCAATTCCTTCGTTGGATGCGAAACCAGTTATGTTTTCACTGTTAGATTTTAAAAATCTCGTTATTTCGTTATTGGCGCCGACAAAATTCGCACCATTATCACAATATAATTGCATAGGTTTACCTCTGCAAGAAATAAATCGACGTAAACATAAAATGAAAATATCACTCGACAGGTCGCTGGCTAATTCTAGATGTAAAGCTTTAGTGCTAAAACAAATAAAGAGGCATAGATAGCATTTGCTTATTTTGCAACCACGTCCTTTGCGATCGGTAATGTAGAATGGCCCAGCGAAATCCACGCCACTGACATGAAAGGGAAGATTTGGAATCACCCTGCTAGATGGTAAATTGCCCATAATAGGATTGAATGATTTTGATTTCATCAATCTACATGTTTTGCATTTATTTATTGTAGACCGTGCTAGTATTCTACCTCGTAAAGGCCAAAATCTATTGCGTACGCTACTTAATAAAAGTTGAGGGCCGCAATGAAGTAGTTTTGTATGTTGATGTGCAAACAGTAATTTGGTGAAATTGTGATTATTATCTAATAGAACCGGATGCTTCGTTTCATAAGGTTCATCTGAATTTTGCAAACGACCTCCCACAGAAATGATGCCATTGCTGTTGAGAAAAGGAGTAAGAGATAGAATTCGAGATTTTGTAGGTAAGCATTGTTTATTTTTCATAATTTTAATTTCATGTGAGAAGCATTCACTCTGGTGCTGTTTAATTAAAATTACTAACGCATTCTCTAGTTCACTAGGACCTAAAGGACCTGTAAGTTTAAATTTTTTGTTTTTTACATTGTGTATGAATCGCAAGATGTATGCAGTGGATCTATGAAGTCTTGTGAAGCTCGAATGTCTATCAAAATTCACAATACTACAGACATCCGCGGAAGGTATTTTGTTTGTGCATTGTAGTGCAAATAATTGATTTGTATTGTCGTTATTAAACTTTTCATTTTTTCTTTCAGGTAGTTCCAGAATGTTTCGCGATCCTATGTTTTGAGGCCAGGCACATGGGTCCTCATTCAAAAAAAATGGACCCTCCCACCAAAGACGAGCAGAATGAATAGATTTTGGACTTACTCCTCGAGATGCTAAATCTGCTGGATTTTTATCTCCAGGAACATGTCTCCAAACACCGTGTGTGGTAAGCTCCTGTATCTCACTAACGCGATTTGAAACAAAGGTCTTTAGATCGCATGAGCTAGACGATAGCCACCCCAAGACCACAGTTGAGTCGGTCCAATAGAACACTGATCCAATTTTGCAACGCAAAGCCTTTAAAACCTTGGCACTTAAGCGTGCTGAAAGCAATGCGCCGCATAGCTCGAGTCGTGGAATGGTTGCCGCCTTCACTGGAGCGACTTTAGTCTTGGAGCACAGAAGCCTGACTAAGACCTGACCAGAACTATCAATGGATCTGAGATAAATAGCTGCGGCATAAGCCACTTGAGACGCGTCAGAAAATGAATGCAATTCAATTTCCACACAACGAGGAAGAAGGACATGTCTCGGTATTTGAATTTCTAAAATAGAATCTAAATTATTTGCAAAATTTTTCCATTCTCTCTGTAATGCCTCATTTACTGGATCATCCCAGTTAAGTTTCAACAACCAAAGCCTTTGTAGAATCATTTTTGGAATTATTGTGCATGGACTAAGTAACCCTAAGGGGTCAAAAAGTTTAGCAGAGTTGGACAAAATGGTTCGTTTGGTTATTGGTTGATTTTGTTCCATATCGACCGAAAATTGTAGAATATCCATTGAGGGATTCCACTTAAGACCCAATACAGTTGATTGTAATGATAAATCTAAATTCTTTGTCTGGGACATGTCTGTTGCCTTTATAACGCCTGTCGCATTTGTTCGCCATTTGCGTAAAGGAAGACATGCCGAATCAAGTATAGACGTCACAGAACGAATTATATTACGCGCAATTCATCCTCTGTTTCGGCCCCTGACAGAAAGTCATCAACATAAAAATCATTTTTAAGTAATTGGGACAATATAGGATCACATTCTTTTGACAACTGTACTAAACATCTCGTACTAAGAAACGTGCTGATGCAGTCCCGTAGGTTACGGTGTTTAACTGAAATGTTTTGATACGGTCTTTTGAGTTATCACGCCACAAAATCAGTTGCAAATGACGTTGTTTTGGATCGACCAGCACTTGGCGATACATTTTTTCTATGTCAGCCGACACTACAAAGCTATGTTGCCTGTATCGCAATAAAATTGAAAATAAATCATCCTGCACTACTGGACCGATGTGCTGAATATCATTAAATGACACACCAGTAGTGGTTTTTGAAGACGCGTCAAAGACAACACGAAGCTTTGTAGTTTCGCTAGCCTCTCGCACTACGCCATGATGAGGAAGGTAACAACCAAATACTGGACGTGAAATTTCTGTCATATGCCCTAGGTGCTCGTACTCATTAATAAAATCGTGATATTGTTGTTTTAATTGTGGATTTTTATTAAGTTTTCTTTCTAATTGTAATAATCTTTTTTCAGCTATGCCGTAAGAGTCACCCAAAGACTTTTCGGAATCTTTCAGTGGAATTTGAACACAAAAACGACCATCATATTCTCGACTGGTTGTGGAAGAAAATAATTTTTCGCAATAATTGTCAGTATTATCTTCTATAATAGATGGTATCTCCTCGAGCTCCCAGAATCTGCTTAATTGTTGACTAATTTCCTTTGAAAAATTACAATGAATTTTTTTATTGTTTGTGTTGAAGTGACATTCCGTAGTGGAACCTGCCACTATCCACCCCAATTCCGTTTCTTGCAGAATAGGCCCTTGTGGCCCTAAAGTCATTTTACCGGGTTTCAAAAGCTCCCAAAATATATCTGCACCTAACAGAATATCAATGTCCGAGGACTGGTAAAAACTCGGGTCGGCAAGTTTGACATAACTAGGAATCCCTAAATCCTGTATACGCACAGTAACTTGTGGCAGCTTGTCTGTGATTTGAGGTAATATAAAACAATTTACTATTACGTTAAACGAATTATGAATTGATTGAAGCTTTAATTGACAATGTTCTGTTACCTGTAAAACAGAATTTCCTAAGCCTGAAACACATAAATAGCGATTTTCGTTTCGTAGAGAACCAATTTTTTTCTGAGCTTTATCGCTAATGAATGAAGACTGGCTTCCGCAGTCCAATAAAGCTCTGAGAGTAAAAGTTTGATTGTTATTATTTATATTAACTAATGCCGTAGAGAGGAGTACTTGACCAGTGGAGGTGGCAGACATTGTCACAGAACTGGAGCTCGATGGAGATGCATCTATGGCAGAGTTAGGTAGTATGCTTTCATTGGTACTTGTACTTTTATTATTGTCATGATTTGCTTGTGATGACTGCAACGAATTTTGTTTATGTATCAATGTATTATGTTTTTTATAGCAAATTTTGCAGCCTCCCAGTCTACAAAAGTAAGCCTGGTGGCCACTTCGAAAACAATTAATGCACAGTTTCAAAGAGGTTAGTTTAGAAATGCGCTCATTAATAGGCATTGACTTAAATATAGTACACTCATATAATTTATGGTCTTGTTTACAGATGGGACAAGGTCTAACTGGAGATGATGTACTGACACCGGAGCCAACAAAAGATTTCACATTAGGAAGACTATGCCGCTTTTCAAATTTATTGTTTGAAATCTTGCTCGCATTTACAGTTTCCAACACAGTAGCTCGTTGACGAAGAAAACAATAAAAATCTTCTAATGTGGGAGAATCCTTATTATTTCTATACTCCTCCCATGTTCTCGACGTCACACAGTCCAACTTCCCAGAGGCAATATAAATAATAAGCGTGTCCCATTTGTCAGTCGGTTCGCCTAATGAATTTAATGCATTTAAGTTCTTAGATAAGACATCTATTAGATTACGAATTCCGCTGTGGGATTCCTTGGTAAGTTGTTCGATTGAAAACAAACATTTTATGTGTTCATTGATTAAAAGACGCTTATTATCGTACCGATCGCAAAGTAAGGTCCACGCAATAGCATAATTATCAGACGACACTGAAACAGAATTAATCACCGAAGCAGCCGGACCTTCCAGATATGACTTAAGGTAATGAAATTTACCAATATTATCAATATTTTCATTCTGATGTATCAAAGACAAATACATGTCTCGAAAAGTCAACCATTGTTGTGGATTTCCATTGAAAGGAGCAATTTTTAAAGGTGGTAATTTAATATTTTTACACTTAGAACTTACATTAGATAAAGATTCCACTGTATGCTGCTTTTCAAAGAATTCTAACAAAGATTGTGCTTGGGCTATCAAATTAAAAAAGCTATTTTCTGTGGTTTCGCGTTCTTGCATTTGCTTAGTGGTATCTTCATCCAACATTTCGATCTGTGATTGAATTTCCTCAAAGCTGCACGACATATCGCGCACTTTGCTGCAACGTAAACGAAGTTCATTTAATGTAACTGCAGAGGTTTCTTTGTAGTTCAACAAAGGTGATAAATATTTCTCAAATAATGTTAATCGAGACCTAATGTGTCCCCTTTGTTTAATAAGATCCTTAAGGTTACTCATTTTGTCAGCGAAACAACGATACGATAGGTACTTAAGAACAATATTTTCAAACTATTAAAGTGAATGACAATGTGTACGTTACGTTGAATGCGGGATCGGCGATAACAAACTCGTTTCGCAGCCAGCTGATCGGTACCGGTAGCACTTGTGCTTCTTTGAATGCGCGGTTCGTCGCAACAATAACTAGCAGAACACCACAATAATTTCTTGTATGTACTACCGTTACGCACCTGAAATTGTTCAGTAATCGTATTTAAAACATTGTTTTGACATCAAGAAACCTTTTTATTTGTTTGGTAATGGAAAATGAATTTACAACACTGAAAAACAGTAATAATTTTTTGATATTACAAACACACTTAGAAATACACTAGTTATAATTATTTAAAATAAGTGGATGTTTGTGCTTTAATGTTCAACAAAACACCGTTCTAAGCAATTAAATATAAACACAAAGATATATTTTAAGAAAGATGCAAGTCATAAATTTTTATTTTGCTTTCGGGTGGTTTTGTGCACTCTAAGAAAAAATAACTTTATTTAAGCAAATAGAAGCGGAAGGAATAAATAAAGTTATAGGAATGTTCACGCACTTCCCTCGGAATGATGGCTGCAGTTATATACTGGCGAGTTCCTGAAGGATAATCCGTCTTCTAATCTGGATGTCACTCTGCAGATCAGGATTCGATGAAAAGTATTTCTTCCGATCACGTCGGGGTCACCAAATGATTACGCTAGGTTGTAGTAAGAATGAGACTCAAAACTGCTTGATATGATGTAATTATTAACTATAAAACAGATGTACAAAAATTAATGTTTTGACAGATGATGTGTCGCAGGTCGAGTCCCAGACCGCAATGACGATAGCTTCCTGCCGCTGCACCGATGACGTCTTGATGTATTGATGATTTGCAGCGTAGGATTAAGCAGGAACTTTTGTAGCCTGAACAGAAGCATTGCCAAATGTTAAAATAAATTTTAAATAAGAGAACATTTGTTAATAATTGATATATTTTAAATATTGTAATTAGTTATATTTAATAAATAGCAATAATTGTTTCATTAAGATAAATCGATACAATAGAAACTTCAAAGTGCAACAGCAATTGTATGACAATTACAAAAGCATTCAAGTACAGTAAATCTAAAAAGGTTGACGCTGTGAGGCAGCACTATGCAAAAAGTGACAGAGTAAATAAATAAATTGAATACGGAAACAAACTTGTAGTAGGTATACTTAAAGCCAAAGCAAAACGAGCAGCCACAGCGAACCAGCAAATTCCCCTCTTATTCCCTTTTAAAAAAGCCGGCAACGCATCTGTAACTCCTGTGGTGTTGCGGGTGTCCATTGGCAACGTTTATCGCTTACCATCAGGTGTTCCGTTTGCTCGTTTGCTGCCCTATCCTATAAAAAAAAATCTACGATGTACGAAGTCAACCAAACCGCAATGTCTGCGTGGGTGACTAAGACCCAATCGCCCTGATATAGTTAGGTAGGTTGGTGCCCCTCATTACCTCTATGTCCAGGGTAATCCCCCACAGTAGTACAGGCTGTAGTTGGCTGAGCTATCCTGAGATGATTCGCAGTAATTGATTCTAGTCCTGGATTGCCTCCATCAAAATGAACGTCGAAGTGACTTAGTGGCACTAAATGGAAAAAGTCCTGCGCGTAATCAGCATTCCACCTCATTTAAAACTGTGTCGTGACCCTCGGTGGGCTGTAGTAGTATATTTAGTAGTTCGCCTAATTCGTCTAGTACGCCTAGTTCGTCTATACACCTAGTACGTATAGTACGTCTAGTACGCCCAGTTCGTCTGGTACGCCTAGTTCGTCTAGTACACCTAGTACGTCTAGTTCGTCTCGTACGGCAACTTCGTCTAGTACGACTAGTACGTCTAGTACGTCTAGGACGTCTAGTACGTTTACTACGTTTAGTGTGTTTAGTACGTTTATTTAATACTAGCTGACCCGTGCCCACAGCTGACAAGCTAACACTAACGCGAACCGAATTAAGCCCGAAGCCATCGCGCGCCGTCCGCTGTCCGTTTTTCTCCGATTCACTTTCCAAAACGGACTACCGCGTAAAAGCCTTTATCTACAATCATGCTATTAATCCTCTATAAAAGAACCTATAACAATTAGCTTATTGCCGACATTCTCGGCTACGCCTCGTGTGATAAACCCACATTCTTGTTTTAATACCCCTCATTATACAACGGTTGCATAAATAACTATTTTATTTTTCGTCTTTTTATATAACCTATGATATTCAGCAATAATGTGGCGTTCTACTGGTAAAAGAATTTTTAATATCGGTTCACACACAAACTTTACTTCTTTATAATATTAGTATAGATATCTAAAATTACTTATTATTACATTAAAGTGTAAATTATTCACTATAGAGTTTATAGCAAAGTTGTCTGTAAGTTCGTGTATTATTCTGTTTCTGCTAATAATATAATTATGATTGCAAACTATTGTTATTGAATAGGAAATAATGATAAGGAACCACTGTGACAGCAAGAAACAAAAAAACGTTTTGATGCTAGTTCTTTCCAGTACAAACTCTCCTGAAGTATATTCGCGAACTATTCGCGTAGCGCTTTAATATATAAAAGTAATAAAAAAATAATCCAATTTCAAAAATAGTAAGATTGTATTTAGCTTAATTTTTTTTCAATGTATAATTAAATATAGCAATGACTTTCAATGTCATAAACATTTTTTTTAATTCCATAAAATAAGTAAATTAATCTGCCACTTTTTATTCCGGTGCATCAAAACTAGATATACCAAATTTTCTATACAAATGTACGGGTTCCGGGATATATTACCATGTAATAAAGTAATAAAACTCTCCTACTCAAACCTCACTACTCCAAAGCACTTATAAAATTTATTGTCTTTCGCTAAAGCGATTGTAACTGTTTTATGGACTGTCGAAATATTATTAAACTCAATTTTATATATCGTAATGGTATTCTATTACAGGAATAACTTGATTTATGAGACAGTAATAGACGACCCGAAGTAAAACCAAAAAATATTTCATTTTTATCTTTACCTATATTAATGTCTTTATTATCTTAATATTTTATCAGCTTATTATAGGACTCGCAAAAGTAATTGTTTTGTGTAATGACTTATTTTCAAAGTTCAGCAAGGAATAAATATTGACAAAGATTTTGAGTCGTAGTCATGCATGCCGGCATGCCGCAAGGTGGTGTTTCGTCCCCTTTATTATTATTTTATTTAAAAAAAAGTTATAATTTATTTGCCAGTAAAATATGTATCACATATCCCGCTTACGGCAGAAGCATGCAAAGTTATTAACTAATTACAATTCCTAAATATCTATCATATGAACACCAATTATTATAAATTAAAGGTTAGGGTAAAATGGAAAATTTTTTGAATACCTACATAATTTGTTTGGGATTGGTTAAAGTCAATGATTTAAGAAGTAACCACTATGTCAAATTTTACAATCGATTCATTGGAATTCTATATCAACTAATTTATAATGTTATGTCACGTCATTATATTATTATCTTTGATAATTACATTATTCTTACTTATCTATCAATCAATTAAATATTATTATGAATTGTTAGGCTATTAATTATTGCTTACCAGCAGGTGATCCGTTTGCTCGTTGGCTGGCCTATCCTAAAAAAAGAACAAAAAAACATAAGTAGATCGCCGTGTAGAGGAGACGCAGGTGACAATCAATGCTGTTCCGTGAAGCTACATTAATCTACTTTTAGAGCATGAGAAAAGAAAGAAGAAAGATGAATTCGTAAATTTTATTATGTTTCAATTGAAAAAAAAACATGATTAATTTAAAATTTATTGTTATTAGTGTGTTTATTTTATTTGACATTATTGTTGTTATAGAAAGAACGGGTATACTTACATTACTCTTCGCAGCGTATGCGATGAAAGACATTTTATGACAAATTTTTTTACACCTTCGGTTGATTTTGATAAGAATTACTAAAGATTTCTATAGTAATCTAGTACTAAATATAGCCTATCTTTTAACTTTTTACTCAGTTGTTACTTACTTGTTACTCAGTGATATTGTGGTTTTCTAATGAAAAAAGAATTATTAAAACCAGTCCAGTACTTTTTGAGTTTATTCGTTATATACAAAAATACAAATCTTTTCTCTTTATAATATTAGTATTCATTATATGTCCATTCATTATGACCTTTGCTTCATATGTTAATGCTTTGTAAATATTTGCATACTTCGGTCATAGTATAACTAAGTGGTGAAAATATGATGTATTTTGTACATAATGTAAATATATAATTCAGGCTTTTATACAATCATTTTAATTACGCTCGAATACCCTTTCGCCTATTGTTTAGATTGGGCCACGCATTCCTGGTAAAGCGGTTCACTATAGATTTAAAACATCCATTCGAATCACCCTTCCATTCAAGATATTCAAGAAATTGTGCTTCGAAGTAAACAGCCAATTAATAACAAATTTGTGAAAATTAATACGAAACGGTTTGAGGTGTCGTTGTAATCATCGTAAATTTGACGTTTATTTTGCGAATGTTCGTCTGTCAAATTCAATTCATCGTTGTCATTTGAGGCTTTCTTATGTCAAAATTAATATCGTTCGTTCGATCGTCCGTTGAAATGTTTTACGGCCGTTCCCAATATTCAGTCTTCAGTTAAAGATAGACAGCTATCCTCGATCGGCAGTACTTAGCTATCTATCTTCAGAAGCTGTCCCACTATTACAGATAGACCATGTCTATCGCCAGTTAACAGTAGATAGGCCGCTTATCCGAGCCCTCTTTTACGTTCCGAAGTACGCAGTGCCACAAAGCATGAAAGCACTCTCTGTCACGGTACATCAACGTTTTGGTCGTATTTTTTTCTACTATTAATAAATATTTAAGAAAATAATAATGTAATTAAAAATAATAGGTTCAGTATCCATTATTTTGTTGCAGTTTAATACCTATTTACAATAATTTTATATCGTGAGTAAAATTATTTTGACGTGACAAGGAATGTGAAAGATGACAGTGTCAGTTGATTGTTTGACATTTGTATTCTTTAGAAATAAATAATATTGTTGTGTTTGTAGAAATCAAAGGTGATTACTACAAGTATTAACAGGTTGATTGCCGATATAAGGCTAGGCATCTCAAAAATTAAACCCCAGAAACCGTTTTTTTTTTATTATTAATTGGGATTGTGTATTCATTTTTATCGTGTTTTTATATATCATAGTCTGTATTTTATTTTTTTCTTCATATATATGTACAATACCCGCGCGGAGTCACAGGCACTGTTCTCGAGATTCTCCGACTCAGAGCCGTGTGACTCCGCGCGGAGTTGACTCCCCGCGGAGTGCTCCGGCGCTGCTACTGGTTATTTCAGGTGCGGTGCCGGAGAACTCCGCGAGGAGTCGATTTCATAGGTAGCTCTGAAATTCATAATATGTAAATGTGAGTGAATAAAACATAATTTTAGTACAAAATATTATTTTTATTAGAGATAGAATCGAAATCACAGTAATTTTTTCATTGAACCATTTGATAATTTCCTCCACTTTATTCAAACCACCCTCCTCTGTATTTGAAAAATGTAAACATCTAAACAGTAACAAGAAGCTATCACAAGACATATATTTTCTATAACATGAAATGTTGAAGAGCCTATGAGTCTTCCAATAGTCTGAAATGCGATTGAGTCGAATAACTCCCATATGTAGAATGAGACCTATAAAAGTTCTCATTTCCGGAATAGTCGTATCTTTCCATTCAGTTATTCTAGACTTTTGTCTTACACCAAGTTGCTGAAATATATGTGCAGCGTTTTGTTTGTCTGTTCTACTAAAAACTGCAAATATTCGTCATCCAGAAAAATATTTAAAAAGTCTATTGGTTTCGTGTTGATGTCGACAGGCATGTTTCTGTTTAGACCTGGATTGGCAATAAAGTCAAAACTCGTCATTCCCTCATTTGTTTCTGACCATGGAATCGTAGGCTTCTCAGGTTGTCTTCTGGGAACTGGTTGAGGCTGTGATTCTACATCGGATGATACAGAAGGTAATTCTTGTTCGACAGGCTGAGGTAGGTCAAGATCGGACATTTCTTACTGAACAGAAAGAGCCTCTTGATATCCTTGAATTAGGCAAAGTGAGTGTTGTGGGTTAGTTTCAGATTCTTCCGGATTAGTTATCTGAACGCCTAAGTCACTAGCCCGCGAATATTCAGAATCCGATGATGAATCGGGCCAAAAATCGTCAGAGGATGAAGCACTAAAATCGCCGTCACTACTTAGTAGAGCCACCTCAATATTCATATTCATGCTCACGGAGGACTCGACGAGGTCGTTTTTCAGGAACTTTATTCCTTGTTTCGACAGGAACGGTATTTTTTTCATTTTCGGATGAACTGGGAGATGAAATAAACACTAGTCGATGTTGATACGTTTACGCCCAAAACGAGAACGAGGAGTCGGAAAATCCATTGCGATTTGCGTAAAAAACGTTTACAACGAAACCAGTCGCAATTCGCGTAAGTATAGATCGTAACCACGCTACCGACATGTAAAACATGCACTGCGCACGAGTGCCGGTGGCAGACTGATGCTTAGAAATTACCCCACCTGCCATCCCCGCGCGGAGTCAACGGCATCGTGTAGAAAACACCGCCCGACTCCGCGCGGAGTTCGCGGCAATCAACCTGTTAAAGTTATTTTCGGAATATTATTTTCCATAAAATCGAGAAAATCCGGCAATTTCATAAAAGTCTTGTTGTGTATTATCATGTATATATATGTATCTTGGGTATAATCTAGCAATAGCCCCAGAGACATCTCTTCACTATACGCGAGGCTGAAGACTTTGACACACCTATGTAGTCTCCTACTGCCACCAACATTGTGCCTAATGCATAAAACCGCAGTGTCAGCAATAGTTGATGCAAGGGTAAAACACCATGGTTGCTGGAATAAATCAAAGATGAGAATTAGTAATTTCTTTACGTAAGTCTAAGGATAAGTACTTAGGTACATAAATAAAGCAACAGAGAAAAAACGCATGATACCGTTTAGAGGTTACTTTCAGAAATGGCATTATTTCGGTCAACAAATCATTGACTGCGGTCTTGCTCAATCTAAATCTGTAATGAAAATCAAAATCGTCGTATGTGTCGAAATAATTTTTATGCTCTTGATATGATCGGGCCATATCATTTTCTTCATCTGAATCCCAGTCACTCAGCTGCTCCAAAAGAGAAAGATCACTGCTCGAACTTGAGTCTGACATTGTTCTTTACGCGAAACTTATAATTTTCACACAAATAAATTAATTAAACATTAAAAACTTGTAAATCTGCCGTGGTATCCAACCGTTATCCCTGAAAATCCTAGGATTGAATTTTGAGGTTACTGAGGATAATCAAACGTACTGACAGATAGCTCTGAAACAATATAGGGACGCGACGTGGACGCGACAAATGTCAATTTCATACAAATGTCTATCCCTAGTAAGCTACCGGTCCTCCCGTCGATAGATAGCATCCACGGATAGGATTTCCTATCGTCGATACATTTATAGGGACAAAAAATTCAAGGATAGATAACTATTTCTATCTCTAGTAGGGCAAAACCAGAGATAGATTGAATATTGGGAACGGCCGAACGATAGTAACTATGAGTAGGATATGACACGATATTATCGAACACAGTTTTTAAGTGCTCCTGGATCGTAAGCACTATCTGAAATCACTTAAACACCTTATTCTCAAGTTATACTGTTCAAAAATATATATTCAAGATTATATATATATATATAAATATATAATCTTTAAATCTTATATGTCTATATATGTATTTATGTATGCAATTATGTATTCGATAATAAACTTACAATAGTTTTAATCTTTGTTTGCGGTTCTTAGTAACTAGTCACTTGTTGACTAGTTGAGAAAGCTTTATTGCAATTTCGCCTTATGTATTTTTTAATATTGAGCAATATTTTTTTTTTTTTATATATTATAGCAGGCAAACGAGCCAACGGGTCACCTGATGGTAAGTGATCACCGCCGCCCATAGCACAAACAACACCAGAGGTATCATCAGCGCGTTGCCGGCCTTTCAAGAATGTATACGCTCTTTTTTTGAAGCTTCCCATGTCGTAACTGTTCGGAAATACCGCGGCCGAAAGTTGGTTCCATAACTTTGTCGTTCGCGGGAAAAACGTACGCGAAAACCGCACTGTGGAGGACAGCCAACCATTAAGATGGTGGGGATGGAAAGCAAGTCCCCTCCGTGACGCACGATACAGGAAATGAATAAAACTTGATATATTTGCTGATGTTTGTTAGCTTTATTAGAAACAATTAGTAAATTAGAAATCAAAAGTAATAATTTATAACCAATTTTTTATAGGAACTGTGTTCAATTTATAAATTTACTTACACTGTCCTTGGGGTTTTAATTCCATTTACAATTAATGTAAAAATTAATGTTAACCTTAATGAGTAGCTACTACGTTTATATCATTACAAAACATTATATTTTCATAGTAAAATACAATGAAATTCAGGTAGCAACTTCAAGCTTCCGCCCCGAATCCAAGTTTAATATAACGCCATATTTAAAACGCGTTTCCCTGGAGTACTGGAGGCAGCGCGTAAAACTTCATCAGACTCATAAATGCGTTATTAGCGGAATGGGTCTCGTTAACAGAAGTAGACGCCACGATGAGACTGTAAAGTTTAGCTGAATGATTGCCGGTTTATTAACGTTTTAAGTCTGTCTTAACACGTTAGCTGCGGAGAAAACTTTTATCTGGAGATCTATTTTTGAATTACGAATGCGACTTCGAAATCACCGATGTGACTAATAATCACCGATTTTCAATCATTCTTATTTTTGAATATCACTGATGTGACTACCTTAGTCACAGGTGTGATTACGAGTGCCCTCACCCACTCGTAATCAAGTCATACTTGTGGAAATGTTATCTGTGTTTTGTTTGATTTTTCAGTCTATATATATATATATATATATATATAATATGAATGTAGCATATATATATATATATCACCGCTGACTAAATAGTCAGCGGTGATTTCGAAATCGCATTCGTAATTCAAAAATAGGTCTCCTGATGTCTGACACGATGAATTGGAGGACACGTTAGGCGCAGCGGTCGAGTGATCAGCTTCTACACAACGGATTACGGGTTCAATTCGCGCACGGGAAGGATATTTTGTATGACCTACAAAAATTGTTCCGGGTGCATGTGCATGTGAGATTTCTATGCTTGTAAATACAACCACGACACATAATAAAAATCCTAGTGTGTAGTGTAGAAAAAAAGTGGTGCTGGGTATATATCAGTTCTTTTCGACCTGGAGACCTATTTTTGAATTACGAATGCGATTTCGAAATCACCGCTGACTAAATAGTCAGCGGTGACTTTGAGGTCACGGATTCCTAAACATCCAATTTTTGAAAGTCGATCGCAGAGCTGCCAACACAGATAAAGTACACACATAAATATAAGAGTTCGGTTCCACGCAGAATGTAGCCGCTGCCGATTATTGTCGGCTTAACCATTATGGTTATTATATATATAATATATGCTACATTCATATATTATACTGGACACTCCATGATCACATGTGCGGCCGTTTCTTCTGCCTCCAAGCATGCTCTGCACATGGGGCTGTCAGTGTAACCTAGGTTGAAAAGTGTGTGTGTGTGTATATAATCGCAATGGATAAGCCGGCAATAACCGCAGCGATTACATTCATATATACATATATATACCTATATATATAAACCTTTATATACCTATAATATATACATACATATATATATGAATGTAGCTTATATATATATATATGCTACATTCATATATGTATATATATATATATATATATATATATATATATATAGACTGAAAAATCAAACAAAACACAGATAACATTTCCACAAGTATGACTTGATTACGAGTGGGTGAGGGCACTCGTAATGAAATCACACCTGTGACTAACGTAGTCACATCAGTGATATTCAAAAATAAGAATTATTGGAAATCGGTGATTATTAGTCACATCGGTCATTTCGAAGTCGCATTCGTAATTCAAAAATAGGTCTCCTGATGCCACTGGGATAGATTAACTTTATAACATGACTGCCGACTTCGTACGGGTAGAATGATGATACTAATACAGTACAGAAAAACTGTGAACGTTCTATATAATAATTAGAGATCGGATAATCGGATGCATATTTACCTAAAGTTAATTTTTGGCTCACAAATTATGGAAGCGGCTTTTTAAAATACATTTTGTTAAATAAAAATCCCGGGAAAATACGGGACTGAAAATTTGACGTAGTGATATTATTTGAAAATTACTAAATTAGCACGTGGTATTTATTTTCACTAGTTTTGCATTACCAAAATGTTCTACAGTACCGGAATCAGGGGATTTTTATTTATGGAAGTAAGACAGTTCCATACTTTGTCAAAAACTAAATTAGGTAAGTAAATAAATAAACATCCGGCTATCCAATTCCGCAATCCCGGGATTTTTATTTAACAAAACAATAAAAAGCCGTTTCCATACTTTGTCTCAAACTAGCTTTAGGTAAATATGCATCCGATTATCCGATCTCTAATAATAATCGTTTGCAATGTAGGCGCAAAAAACGTGCTTATTTACATCACATTAGAAACCTCTAGATTTATCAGTGTTTCTCTACTATATTATGCATGTATTATTTACATATAAACCTTCCTTAATTAAAAAATCACTTTTAAAGTAAAAGATTGAAATAAAAACAAGATTGACGGTGTTTTAAGTATTTTAATAAAAAACTCAATGTCACAACATCGCTGCATTTTGTACTTCACACCGGGGCAAAGACTTGTACTGTATAAGTCGCAAGTCCGACCCCATATGGAGTACTGCTGCCATCTCTGGGCGGGAGCACCTATGTACCAGCTTGGGCCCTTAGACTCGGTTCAAAAGCGCGCTGTGAGACTCGTCGACGATCCCGTACTCACAGGCGGTATCGAGCCTCTAAATTTTAGGAGAGACATGGACTCCATATGTGTGTTCTACCGCCTGTATAATTGTGTGCCTGTAGGGTTGTGTTCTGATGAATTGTCTGACATGATGCCCACGGCCACTTTCTATCATCGCACCGCTCGCCATCGACAGGAGTTCATGCCCACACACTGGAGCCTAAATGGTCCCGCACAGTGCGGTTCCAAAGGAATTTCCTCCCGCGTACACGTTTGTGGAATGAGCTCCCTGCCGAGGTTTTCCCGCAGGGCTACAGTATGGGGTTCTTCAAATGGGGAGTAAATAGGTTTCTGAAGGGTCGGCAACGCGCATGTGACACCCCTGGTGTTGCAAGTGTCCATAGGCTACGGTAACCGCTCACCGTCAGGCGTGCCGTAGGCCTGTTTGCCACCATCGTGCTATAAAAAAAAAAATCGCTGATTATATAAGTGAAATAATCACACCACATTTTTGTTTCTAAGACTATTTTTTAACCTTTTTGTAACGGTCCACTTTTTAAACCTGGTACTCGTATGTTTCGGCGCCATTTTAAAGACGTTACACGTCAAAATCGCATCAAAACCCGTTGCGTAGTTTTAAAGATCTAAGCATACATAGGGACAGACAGACAGCGGATAGATTTTTAACTATGAAATGATCATTTGTAAGCTCGTATTTATAATTTTATAACTATTTAAATTTACATACTATTGAATAATTTAATTTATTTGTGTTTTAATCTAAAGTAAATTTAAACAAAAAACAAGTGGTGTAGCAATTCCTTCGATAGTCAGAGTAGGACACAGGGCTGGCCTATCAGCAAATTTTTACCATCGTGCAACCAACACAAAAACCTCGTCGTATTAATAAATGTACATTCACCCAGCTAGTCTCCAGAAGCGATCCCACACTGCTTTCCCTTTTTATGCACGGACACAATACTTGAAGATATTATCCCGGGATTTTTATGGTATCGAAATTATAGCGGATTATTAAATATTTTGAGCACACAATGTCTCAGTGCTAGACAGCGGCAAACACGACAATCGCCGAACAAACCGGTCAGTCGAACGATTTCGCAGATAATCTAGATGCTTCTTATGCGCTGCGTTCTTCATCCAGATGGCGCGCGGAGCGACACAAAACAGTATGTGCCGTTATTGTTAGGTACACACAAGCGTAGACTACTATCCAGATACCTAGGATAGGCTTTGTATACCAATTAACACGACGAGTATTTAATTATTTAAAAATATTTGAGTCTCAAAACTGGCGCAACCAACAAGTAAAATTAGCTACTGTCTTTTTCATCACAATTTAAATACATTATTAACTATTTATTTACGTTGTGAAAATTAATATTCCTGTCGTCAAAACTATGTTATTACTTACAATTAGTTCAAAGTCTATTGATAAAAAAATTGCTTTGTTGGTTATAAAATAAATAAGGTAAAAGTTGGTATGTAATAAGCGAACTTTTTCAAAATCTCCACATAAAAAGGAAATTTATAACTTTAATTTTTAATAATATATTTTTACATTGTTAAAATAATCTTACACTATTTCCATCAAAAGATATTCGATTTCAAATCGATTAGGTTGGCGATTCGCATCTCGCCGCGTCGGTATAATATATGGGATATTATTTTATAAACATCAAAATGGGTGTTCTTCTATATCCATTATTTACTAAACATACGCCCTAAGTATTGTACGGTGTACACTTGAGTATGAATGTGATGGGGTTGAGTTTGGTCGGTGTGCAGAGAAAAATCACCATAAGTTAAACTGCCGTATATTGTCGAATAATAATAATAATACAAGTTATAAAAGTAAAGAGTAAAGTTAATTGGCTAATGCTTCCTCTGTGGCTGTTAAACGCACACTACGCTTACTTATTACACAAAAAGAATATTAATAAAGTTAAGCATTACAACTCAAGGTTGCAAACGCAGCTAAAATTATATGACATAGTAAAATTATCGCTCAGTACTTAAAAGGTAACATTGCCACAGTAAAATATTGTTTCAGCATGTAAGCAAGATGATATGTACAGTATGAGACTGTACTACTTGTACAGTCTCATACTGTTAATTATTGAAATAGCCCAGTTAATCTTGCAACGACAACGTTCAGTTAAGGCTGTAAATCTGCAATTCGCATCTCCCTGTGTCGGAACGGAAAGGCGTTCTTTGGAATCCGTTAGTCAATTATTTTAGAAACGTCAAAATGAACGTTTCTTCGACATCCTTCTTATGTCCTTGTAATTTAATTAACACAAATGATACAAGTCACTTCGCCGCCTATGTACTTACTATGTACACGAAACATATTTGGTGGTACTTTGTAATTGGTTCCAGTTCCGAACGTAAACCCATAATAAGTGTTACAATAACCTTATATGAAACATAAAGGATAACCAATTATAACGGTTAATGCGAGAAGAGTTTCGTGTCGGCCTCCTTCGTAAGCCTCCCACGGAACTAATTTCGTTTACGACACAACTTTTTACGGCACATTTCCCGGAACTTGGTGCCTGGACATATTGCGTGCTTAGTGTTTAACTTAACAGTTATCTGCGAGATTGAAGAGGGTTGTTTGACAAATCGACGGGGGATTTAAGAAAAACCACGCTATTGCAAGGAGAATCAACGTAAATCTTACTAAATAATAAATGCTTTAAGACTTTGATTGATTGAAGCTAAGCCAATATTAAAATTACTGAATAATTAAACAAATTTAAAAAAATGAAAGAGGGTAATTCTAAAAGCATGTGTTCACTTATCTATACTATAATATTATAAAAAAGTATAGTTTCTGTGTTTGTATATTTGTCAAATTGTAAGGGATAATCTCGGGATCTACTAAACAGATTTAAAAAATTCTTTCACCAATAAAAAGCCACATTATTGCTGAGTGTCATAGTTCATATAAAAAACCAAAAAATAATAACGCTTTTACGTGGTAGTCCATTTTGCAAAGTGAATCGGAGAAAAAACGGTCGAATGAAAGCGTTTTTTACGAACGCTGCCTTAACTATGAAAGATATATTTTTGAGTTCTAGAGAAAAGATGTGGAACTTAAAAATGCCTACAAAAAAATCAACGACATCATATGTCTCACTTTTATATTTAAGATACAAAAAGTAGTTTTTTTTAAATATTAGTATAGTAGATAATTTAATTTTTAATATTAATAAAATAATTTAAGTCATGAGGTCATATTATTTGGTAATATATGACTAATAAGTCATATATTACCAAAAATTAAGAATCTTTATGAAAATAAGTAAACTCATCGTCTTAAGTGTGAAGGCCAAGGCAGCGGACGGCATGCGATGGCTTCGGGTTTAATTCGGTTCGCGTTCATGCTCGCTTCGGGGATTATTAATATTATGCCCAACGAAGTAGGCACAGGTCAGCTAGTAGACTATATTGTATTATATAACAGCGATGTACAGCGAAGTAATATATAACAGCGATGTGAAGACGCCGAGCTCGGGGGCGCTCGCTCGAACAGTTTCGGTTGCCGTCGCTCGAACGCTACATAGGCTATACAGCGCAAGCGGCGCTATCTGGTTTTCATTTGCGATAACAGAAAGTCCCGCAATTTTTTTAATCAAATCATTCAGCCTTTATAATTGGGATTATTTCACTAGTTGAACTATACAAAAGTATTTCAAAAGTATTTCAAAAGTATAGCAGATCTTATATTGGACAAACAAAACAAATTTACATTACCTCACAGGGGCATGAAACGTTCCCAGAATAACCCCCGCAACGGCATGTATCACGGAGGTTATGTCTCTGTACTCCACGCGGCCAGAGCGGTCGGACCACGTGACCGACTGATTCAGCCTATGCCTAAGTTCTAAGAACCATATAGACAAATCGTGAGGGCGACCGCCCCTCGGCACGCCGGCTTTAATCATGAGGGAACCTTGTCATGGCGATGCTGAAGGCGGCCGAACTAAGGGATCATAGGAGGATTTGGCGGCGTAAATGCCGCCTGCAGGGACAGAAGTTGCGTTAGTTGATTCTAAGGGTCGAGGAGGCCGTGATGAGGTCTCCGGTTTCTATGTATATATATATATATATATGTATATATATAATATATATATATATATATATATGTATATATATATAATATATATATATATATATATATATATATATTATATATAATACTAGCTTTCTGCCCGCGGCTTCGCCCGCGTGGATTTCGGAATTGGGTCTATAGAGGGTTAAGGTTCATAGCTGTTGCCCACGGCTACATATGCGCGGAAGTCGATTTATGGCGCGAAGGTGTTATCGCGCTTCCCATGAAATCTGTGCAGTAGTTTTTGAGCGAAGCCCTTATCGCGCATCTGACGATTTTTCCTAGATAAAAAGTAGCCTATGTTACTCTCCATCCCTTTAACTATCTCCACGTAAAAAATCACGTCAATTCGTCGCTCCGTTTTGTCGTGAAAGACAGACACACTTTCCCATTTATAATATTAGTATGGATTTAGGATGACGAGGGTGGAAACTTGAGGGGTATGGAAAATACCAACCATACCGGACTTATGATACTTAAGAGTAACTAAATATGTTAACAGTGCTAATGATAGAACTAATTAACAATTAGAGATAGGGTGTGGTGGTTGTCATATAACATAAGTGCGGATAAAATCCCAGTTAAACTAACCAACTATTAAAGTGAACAAGTAAAAGCAATTACTTCTGATATTATGACAAAATGGAGAATGACATGAAAAAAGTTAATAACCGGTTTCAATTTAACTTGGAAACTGCGCGACTCATGTATTGTTCAAGTTTATTATGATACACGAAACAAGAGTTCTAAACATTCCCTGTAGTAGCTAGTTTCGCAAAGATTAAGTGGCGACAGACTTGACAAATACTCGTTACACGGGAAAACTTGGGTCATTAGTCTTGGGCTGGAGTGAAGGCAATTTGGACCTTGCGCATATGTAAATTAGAGGTAATGTCTTTATAATGTAGGTGAATGATTCAGTACATTTTGAGGACTAGCTGTGACAGCCGCCAGCTCATTGTGGTTCAATTCTGACAGGTCGTAAAATTGTGATAGTGCAGTAATTATGGTAGTTGTTTTCATTTATATTTTATAACAAATTACATAAGGACTATAATTTTACTTTAGCAGTAGATGGTACTTATTACCTTTTTATTAAGAAAAAAATTATTTCCTTCGGATTGAGTGAGAAGTAATTGACTTATGTTCAAGTATTAACAAATTTATAGAACATATACCTTACAATTTAAGGTTGCAAGCTTTATAACATATAACTAAAACCCTACGGGTTTAATATTAACCATTAAATGTAAATATAATGGTTTAATATTAACAACCACCATCAACCAGAACATGCAAAATTTTCGTCAATTTATTCTATTTCGATTTGATACGAACTGTCGCTGGCTATCCGACTTCCAAACACTGTTATGTAAAGATAAATAATTCACATTGAACATTTTAGATATAGTAAAATTAATATAGGTAAGATATTTTCAGAAATTTGATGAAGTTAATTCCTTTTATAAGACGATGGCAAGGCGTGGTTTAAAAGGCGAACGTGAAGTTTTTAATTTACGGCATCACATGTTTGTGGTAATTCATTTTTATGTTTAACCAGCTGTACCCCCGACTTCGTCCACGTGGAATTTAAAAAAAAGTTATTTAGTTTATTTTGGGGTTTCCATTTTTATTTTAAGTGGCATGTGCCTATATATGAATGTTGCGTTTTCAAGTAGTGGACAGTATTTGGACATTGCGACATTACAATATTTTTTTAATATATTTTTTTTCTAATAATTAAAGTAACCTGTGCTACTCATTATAACATCAGCTACTTGCCAAACGGGTAGATAGATGACTCTCCATACATACATACATACACTCACGCCTTTTTCCCATGGGGGTAGGCAGAGATTACGTCTTTCCACTTGCTACGGTCTTTACATATCTCTTTCGCTTCATCTACTTTCATAACATTCATCATACATGCTCGACGATTGCGGGTACTTCTGACCTGGCCTTTATTGAGGACACTTGCGATTTGTTCGAAATATGTTCGCCTAGGTCTTCCTCGTCCCGTATCTCCACTCACTCCAGCTTCATAAATCATTTTGGTCAGTCTACTTTCATCCATCCGTTCCACATGCCCAAACCACCCAAGCATCCCTTTCTCTATTCTTGTCACGATATCCTCTTTCAAACCACATTTCTTTCTAATCACTTCATTATACAATCTGTCACTCAGTTTTACTCCTGCCATACTCCGCAAAGCTCTCATTTCTACTGCATTTATTCTGCAATTCAAAGGTCAACTTTTCAAATTGTAACTTGGTTGATATTCTGAAGAAGAATAAAATCGTATTGTCTATGGTCGCAAATTTTATAACAGTATGTAATGTTGACGTAGTATGTAGTATGTATGTGTGTATGTAGCTCTAATTTTTGACTTAATTTTGACAATTGATTATACATAATATATACTTAAAAACGAAATTAATTCGTAGGCAGTTAACTAGTGCGCGCTTATTCATCATTCAATTAAGTAGGAATCCATAATTATTTCCCGATTAAATATCTAGCATACCGCGCTTGCTGGGAACTCGCCAAATTATCGTGCGATTCAAGACTAATTGGCAGCAAATTGATTACAGGTTCAGTCAGTGTAATGTAATTTAACATTTTGTTTACATCTATCTGTTATATTTACAGAACTCTTCTTCACGTCTTGCAATATCGAGGCTCTTCATTGGCAGTTCGTTCTGCAGTACCTACCAAGGCGCTAACTGTAGAAATTAGTGGAACAAGATTGTTCCTGTATAACAAAACAGTAACAGAATTTATCTATCACTTGCTTATCCTAGCCGTCAACCAGTCACACCGAAGCTACGAATCGGTCTACGAAATCAAAAAATCAAATCAAAATAATATTTATTCAACATAGACCTTTACAGGCACTTATTGACGTCAACAAACAAAACAAAAAAAAAGCTTAAATAAAAAAAAAAAAACAAAAACCTTGTCCGTACGTACGAATAAGGAAAAAAAAAGAAAAAATATATTGACTCGACACCTGGTCGGAAATTGGGAGAGCCTTCTCGAGAAGAACAGGCAAGAAACTCTGAAGGTCTATTTTTTATCTCCTCTTTTCAATGTTAATAATTATAATAATATAATATAAAAATACAATATAGTATAAGATACAATCATACCTAATACGATTAGAGTCGTATGTATGTTTACATACACATATAAAATAATACAATATTATAAATAATGTTGTTACCAAACATGGCTCTATGAATAGTGTCCCTATTCCCAAATACTGTGATCATTTAGATAGTCACTTACTTTATAATAACCTTTACTCATGAGTGTATTTTTGATATGGATTTTAAATTTAACGTGTCGTTCAAATATCAGCTCGAACCAAAAATGATAGTCTTTTATTTAAGTAAATACCTAATAAGGGTTTTTGTTCTATGTTTGTATTTGCATGCAAATCATTCGTGATCAAAATTAATCATACATATTTGAGTATAAGAATCAGCATATTATTTCAGATATCATTTATTAATCAATAAATAGGATTAATCGTATCATTGTGATAATAATAATTTACTGGACTTTGTATTAAGGTGGTCTTAAAAATCACCGTCTTTTCTATTTGAACTACATGTTAAAGCAATAAATTGGGCAGACGACAAATTTTTTAAATCTATATATAATAACAGTACTCTTTTCAATGAGAAATATTGTAGAACCAACTAGTACACCTGCACCTATTACTTTTGAAAATACATCGATATGTTTGCGGCGCTGTCGCGGGTCGCTAAAAGACGCTCCATACTAAAAACACTGCAATCGTGACGTCATAACTTAGTAAACTCGCCTAATTTGTATGAGCGTATAAACAAGTTTTAAAATAACTTTGTTATTTGTACGTTTATAGGTATACTTTCTATATAAAAAAAAAAATTTATATTTAATATGAGAATGCTAGAAATGTGTTCGTTTCATTAGAATTACGTAAAAAATAATTGCTCATTTTGTAGAAATCTAAAAACAATATAAATTAATAATTAAACTGAAATTTCTATATTGACACACTTTCATTAGATATAAATTGCTCAAATCAGATAATTATAGTATAAAGACTCAGAATCAGTTGTAGTCGTCCGGATAATTTCACTTTCAATCTACTGTCACATGTTACCAAGGTTGTTTTACAAATATATTAAACGTATGGAAGCTATATACATAGAATTTTCGGATAGATACAGTATCTTTATACGCTTTTTTTAAGATCATTTGATAAACCACGTAACGGACTTCCAGAACTAAAATCTTAATTACATCAAAATAAACAATCGTCAATTTATTAGAAATGGTTTTATTTTATTGTCATCATATTTATATTTTCGCAGTGTAATGTCCTGATATTAACCAAACGATGTTGTATCAACAATTAAGTGTGTTAAAATTGTGTTAACTATTTAAAGCATCAAAATAACATAAATTGCAACATTTGGAATATATTGTGCAGTGAGCAAGCGCAGATTGATAAAACTCACGCAGATTGATTTTTGGATCGATCACCTACATAACAAGGCACCTCATTCATCATCATTTCAGCCAATAGACGCCCACTGTTGGACATAGGCCTCCCCCAAGGATCTCCACGCAGATCGGTCCTGCGCTGCAACCGTCCAGCGCCTTCCCGCGATCTTCATCAAATCGTCGGTCCACCTTGTGGGAGGCCTACCAACGTTGCGGTGTCCAGCATATGCCTGCCACTCCAGGACCTTTCCGCCCCAACGGCCGTCAGTCCTGCGAGCAATGTGCCCCGCCCATTGCCACTTAAGGTTCGCAATTCTTCGGGCTATGTCGGTGACCCTGGTTCTTCTGCGGATTTCATCATTTCTGATTCGATCACGCAGAGAAACTCCGAGCATAGCCCTCTCCATTGCCCTCTGGGTGACTTTGAGCCGCCTTATAAGGCCCATTGTGAGTGGCCAGGTTTCTGTTCCGTATGTCATCAGTGGCAACACGCACGAATCGAAGACTTTCGTCTTGAGGCACTGCGGTAGATGGGCCGAGAATATGCCGCGTAGCTCCCCAAACAAGGCACCTAATTAACGATATTTCCTCGTTACGAATAATGTAGAATTATGTTACGCCCTTACATTTTGTTTGCCCTATAAGCAATCCCGCACTGATTTATGGGCCGACTTACGAGCTTTGTTCCGGCCCGATTGGAGATTGGAACACAACAATTAGATTAATGGTCGCTCCAAGCAAATCCACTTATTGCCGGATCGTGCAGCTACAGACGTCCTGTCCTCATTAAATGACTATGGCAGATTCCGGGGAAGTTGATACGCGCGAACGAAAACCTGTAAAATGATCTAATGGAAATAATCAACCTCTTCCAAGATTTTATTGGTACGAGTATGGTACAAAAATCATTGCAGCATGAACATGATAAACCAGACACACTCATAGCTCCCGTTTAGTCGATTATGTATAATTCATTTAGTATCTCTTTAGTATTAAGTCTTAATATCTGAAAGCCAATGAATTGCCAATATCATCTTACGTATATATTTATTTATAGCATTACATGTATGTATATATGTATATATATATATGTTTATTAATTGTATTTTATGTATATTCATGGTATATATATGTATGTATTATGAATAACAGTTTTGGTTGCTTTGACGTTACTCTATAAGTAACATTCCGTAGACACTCACAGGTTGGCTGGAAGAAATCTCTAATAGAGATAAGTCCACCTTTGTGAACTACATTTTTTTTACTCTGTTGTAACTAATTATGGCAATAAAGTATATATATATATATATTGATTTTACCACTCTATAATTGATTATGTACTCGTATATACTTAAAAGACAGGTAGGATAGAAGCGTGCAACTCAACGCGATTCTAGAATGATGTTATATTTACTTTTACTTGTCTTTCAGAAATTTATCAATTCTAATATTTACAAATATTACATTGCAATGTTAGTTTGTACAAAATGTAACAGTTAAAAATATTAAATTAAAAATTTTAATAACCCCCGACACAAAAAACATAAGCTACCTTTAAAAAGTAAAAAATAATAAACCGCTCCTTTAATAGTTAATAATTTAATTTTGGAGCGATCCCCCAACGCAATTTTTTTTAAATATTAATACATACTTATTAATATTTAAAATTAATAATTATGTATTAATATTTAAAAACTTAACTAAACTTAATTGGTACTTTAGGATTAATTTTATTTTATTATTTTTTACTTTTTAAAGGTAGCTTATGTTTTTTGTGTCGGAGGTTTTTTAAATTTTTAAGTAATTTTTTTTATTTTATACTTTTTAAAGGTAAACATACTTGTAATATCTCTGGTTAAGTTGTAAATACATAGTTTTTTGTCGATTTCAAACATGTAAGTTAAGATTACATTTTAAGGTCAATCTACACAGATACAGAGACACACACACAGACAGACAGACAGACACGTCAAACTTATAAAAGTTGTTATTTTGTGATGTACCTACAAAACATAACCTTTCATTTGATACCTCACTTGAGCATATTTGCAGACATTCGGGTTTTCTTCCCCACTTTAACCCCCCATAACTTTTAAACGGCTCAATCGATTTTGATTAAACATGTCAAAAACCACTTGCCTGTAAAATACCTGTAATAAAAAAAAACTAAATTGAAATCGGTTCATTCGTTCGGGAGCTATGATGCCACAGACAGACAGACAGACACGTCAAACTTATAACACCCCTGTCTTTGCGTCGGGGGTTAAAAAATTACTAAAATAGTTGTAATACCTAATGTAACGAGACTGTATTTTAAGAAATATCAATAAATTTCTTTTACAATTTATAAAGGATTCAATGAGTTATGTAGAATTTATCTTCATTCTATAAGATATCTTATTTTTATCTCCGAAAGGAGACGAAATACATTTATTTTTGCATCTCATCTCGCCGCTTAAAAATCGCTTATCCGTCAATCCATCATGAGCTGGTGCTAAAACGAATCGTGTCGTACCCGTCTTTCACGGCTGCGTCTATGCTGCGGTTAATTAAGCGGCAGGACGAGAGAACGGACGCTGTGATAAATAATACGACCGCTGACGGTGTAAATGGTGACGCAACAAGTGTCATACAGATATCCGTGACATTTCTATTGTTTTCTGCAGCGAATAAGATTTCCGCTGATTTTGTAAGGTCAAGTCCGTGTTCACTTCCTGCCAATGATTCCTTAACTTAAAATAGTTGTACCTCTACCTCTTGTCCCTGGTCCAAGGTTGCCTTTTTGATTCTTATACAATTTCTGTTGTTTTCTGTTTTTTGTCTATGTTCTTGTTTTTGGTGCATAATAAAGAGTTATGTTATGTTTATATGTGTATTTCCGTGCCCCTAGATCCTATAACGTAAGCCTTGCAATGTAAGCCCAAAGTAAGTTGGGCTAGGTTAATTGAAATGAATGTAAGAAATTTTATTATTTATTTATAATTACAGTGGCGCCACAAATAAACACCATAATTATGTGGCGTTAATTTAATAAATATTTGAACAATTTTATTTATATGTTATGAAGAATAGTTTGTAACACTTTTATTTGTTCTTATTAAACTCAACACAATCCCATTTTGTTCAGAAATAAGACGTTCCTTTCAGAATAGACGAAATCTAAAGTAATTTTGTGTTATTTTATCATCTATTGTATTTTCGTAACGTAAGCAGTATCCTGGTCCCCATTAGGGCTATGCTAATTGGTGTGAGTGTCAGAAATATTATTAGTTAGTTTAGCTGGGCTCCACCGCACTTAGCCTCATGATTGGGCCATTGTGCGCATAGGAGAAAGCTCCTGCGTCTGCCTCCTTCCTACTCCATCCATCCCAGTTCCTCCCAGAACGCCAACAGCCTCCGTGGGCTGCTGCATGCTTCTGGCAGGGACGCCGGGGAATGGAGAAGTTTCTCCCGTTGGTCGGCCTTCGGCGGTCGGCGTTTCCTCAGCCTCCATGCACCCTCTGCACAAGGGGCTGTCTGTTATACCAATTATGTACATGTGTTTGTTTAAAAGGCAATGTCCAGTTATGGTAGCTATGACCTTTCGGATCTTGTCTCTCTTTAGTTTGATAAGGGAACGCGCAAGCTTCTTGGAAGGTACCGGGACTGCTTCCTTCGTTCCCTTGCACCCCTCCTTGGCTATCCATTCTTTTAGGTGTAGTTCCTCTGTTCTCTTGCGCAGCCAGGTTTTACCTTCTGCCTGTGGAAGGGGCATCAGGGGTTCTGGTCTAAGAAATATTATTATATAATTTAACTAAAATAAATACGACTTAACATACATTTAAAAAATACATTATGTTGCTTGATAAGTTACTTTTTTATATAATAATAATAATAAGTGCGTAGGGAAGTGACGACCTCATCGCCCGCTAGTGGGGCATTTAATGCCCCTTGACTTGAGTGCAGTCAGTCTCCCTCAGGGTAGCTTGTGGCGAGCTGTCGGTGAGTTGCGTCACCGTATGCCACCCGCCTCTATCTTGCCTTAACCAGCCGGACAGAGTGGAGTCGCAAGAGTAGATGCTCGAAGGGTGGAAGTGTAATAATATCATAACGCGGACGGCGTCTCGATCGCTGTCGCAGACACACCTCTCTACACCTTTAGCCGTTCACACCAATGTTGCTCTCTTCGCACGAATATTGGTCTGCTTTTTTGGGGAGCTCATTTAGTGAGCGGCGAGTCACCACCTGCCATATTTAAAATCAATTAGGAGGCTTTGAGAAGGCAGGTGACCGGAGTCTCTTCCATAGTCCGGTTCTCATTATCACCAAAATTGAAATGCAACAGTCCACAGGCTTTTTGACCACTAATGACAATAGTTTCTGTGCATCTAACTGGGTGTAGTCTTTGGGTGCAATTTTCATGATGCAGATAGAGATTGGACCCAGTTGGTACACTCCACGGACACTTTCATTAAATTTTGCTTAAATGGCCTCTACACGTTGGATCTGTATCCCCGCGCACGCCTTATAAAGGACCGTGTCTTATAAAGACGCGTGCTTTAAGCTATAATAATAATAATAATTAATATTTATTTCAGACTTTACATCCATATTTTTTATTAGTACGTTAGTAACAATATTTATATTTTTAAAGTAAGTTAGTAATGTTAGTGATAAAAATTATAACTATACTACTTGCCCAATGACTCTTTCAATCCAGTGTTTCTGTATGAGACAATCAGGCCGAGCAGTAATTGCCTGCAGAACACTGTTGCTGTTATTTCTCATACGTCGCAACAGACGGACGACGCCTTATTGGGCATAACTGCCTGGAATCCGTCAACCCGTGCATTCGCAAACATTCCAGAGGCGCTACAGAACCGCGGCAGCCGCAACAGAGCTCTGAAAGCATTATTGTACTGCACGCGTAGTGCACTGTAAGTTCGTCGCGTATATCGCGTGTATAGTTTACCCACAGGCCGCCCGAGTAGAATGTTTGACAAAATGCCCTAAATAGGGTAATTTTAACCTCTGCCGTACATCGAACGAACCTTCGTACAAGCATATTACTTCTCACCGCCAGCGCTCTACGCTCTCTTCCAATGTCTTCATTGTCATTCAGATCAGAAGTGACAATATGGCCCAGATATTTAAATTTGTTTACATTTTTTAATATTCTTTCATTTAATGTAATTGGTGGCACATGACTCGGCACACGTTTCCCAGCATTAAACATTAGGATTTCAGATTTTTTTGAATTATACACCAGGCCATGCGACACCGCATACGTCTCATATATAGCTACCAGTTTTCTCAACCCCCCGAGGGGCTCAGCAGCACCATGTCATCGGCGTAGCTCATGTTATTAACACAATTATCCCCAACTGTTCGTATCTTGAATGTTACCTCTTCGAAAATGATCAAAAGCTAAAACGAAACTAAGATATGTGTTCGAAGTAAGTACTACCTAACTCTAAAAGAAACCCAGTTACCTCAGCGGCGACTGTAGGAATCAATTTGTCGCGACAATACAGCTGCACCAGTAACATTATTTTAAAAAGGTGCTCAATTCTCGCTGCGAACAGATTCAATTGGTTAGATCGAAAAAAGGTTCCCTTTCACAGGTCGGCAACTCGGCGACCTAGTTCTTTAAAATCCATTCCGTTCCAGCAAAATGTGAGCAAACTGGGAACGGGGGCTATTTACAGTTCGTTTAATTCAATTAACACCGATCAATTTTCGAACGTACGATTTGATTTCGAATCTGTTTAGATTTAAAGGTAGACTGAGTTAAATCTGTGGAATGAAACTGTGATTAACTCCAGAGATGAAACATTATAAATCTTGACTTGTATTTGCTTGAAATTTATCATTTTCAAGCATGCTTTTTTAAGCACGCTTTATTAGTAAAAGTATGTAATTGATCATTTGAGCGTGCACTGCTTTTTATGCGCAGTTTGCTTTCTAAATTAGCAAGCGTTAAGATCCATTCAACCATGAAATTGAATGTTAAAATACAAACATGTATACTCTTTATTGCTATGATCATAAAAAATAAAACGTGGCCATATCTTTTTAATCAGTCACATAAAAACATTTTTGATTTATAGATAATGTTCATTTTAATTTATATAAATACAAGTATTTATTTTATTTATGTAACTGTATATTAAAAGTTACGATAACTGTTTTTTTTTATTAGCATATATCATTTTTCTTTATTTGGATCATAACTGTGCTCTTTTTTAAATGTAAATAAATTGGAAGTGAACTTGAGATTTGTGACAGCTGTGACGCATAGAAGCAAAGCAAATAATACATCCTTAATATCGCTACACCTTTTTTTTTTCCTCAGGCATGTAGGGAAATAAATAATAATACATCCTTAACTATGAAATCACTTGCATTTTAAACTTTTTAAATTTAAGGGCCATATATATATATTACTGTAAAAGCTCGAACTACGGTAAATCTTAAGATTAGTGTGTAAGTCTTCGGATTTACCGACATGAATCGGTAAATGTAAGTATTTCAGAAAATGAAACTATTTTTTCGGGCTGTTACCATTCGAATAGAGTATATACTAGGTTTTACCCCTGTCAGCTGGTAGATGCAGCTAAGTGATTCTTAATCATTTATTATAATTAACTATTAGTCAAATGTTAGATACATATTATACATTTACTATTCAAAGTTATAGACAAAAAGGAATGTTATGACGATGTATATAGTGCTATCTCAAGAGTTCTGTATTGATTTACAACTAATAATTTGTCTTTAAATTCAAAGAAAACAATATGTATCAAATTCTCTTTGCCCAATGTAAGGTAAAAATATGAATGGTTATGTCATTGACTTAGTAAATAATACTAAATTCTTAGGCATTAAGTTAGATTCACGACTACAGTGGGATCCACATATTGAAGCTTTGGCAAACAAACTTAGTTCAGCGGCTTACGCAGAAAAAAAGATTGGACTTTTAATTAATGTTGAAACGGCAAGAATTGTTTATTTCAGCTACTTTCTCTTTAGTGTCCTATGGACTGCTGCTATGGGGATCAGCGGCTAACATTGAGAGTATTTTCCTTTTACAAAAAAGAGCGATTCGTGCTATCTACTGTCTACGGGCTAGAGAATCCATAAAAGAATTGTTCAAGAAAATTAATATTTTAACTTTAGCTAGTCAATATATATATGATAATTTAGTTCTTGGGGAAATGTATATCAATGTATAACAAGCTTCCGCAGTGTCATTGATTTGCCTTTATATAAATTTAAAATCCATATAAAAAAAAAAACACTCAGGAGTAAAGGCTATTATAAAGTAAGTGACTATCCAAATGATCACACTATTTAGAAATAGGGACACTATTCATAGAGCCATGTTTGGTAACAACATTACTTATAATTTTGTATTATTTTTATATGTGTATGTAAACATACATACGACTGTAATCGTATTAGGTATGATTGTATCTTAATTTTGTATTATTATATTATTATAATTATTAAAATTGAAAAGAAGAGATAAAAAAATATACCTTCAGAGTTTCTTGCCTGTTCTTCTCGAGAAGGCTCTCCCAATTTCCGAACAGGTGTGGAGTTAACATATTTTTTTTCTTTGTTCGTACGTACGCGCAAGGTTTATGTTTTTTTTAAGCTTTTATTATTTTTTGTTTTGTTTGTTTTGACGTCAATAAGTGCCTGTAAAGGTCTATGTTGAATAAAGATTATTTTAGTAATTAAATCGTTTCGTTGTAAGACAAGTAAAATGTCACGATCCAGTAGACTGATGTCTGAATGAAAATTGTGACAAGAATGCATAGTAAATGTAAATAATGTAAGCGGTTCTTTGAGTGGATTGTTGTCTATTGGGACTCTTAAGTTTTTAATGTCAGTCTTATATTTCTTTTGACCTCCTGAATAATAAATACGGGTCAAACAATAAAAACTTTGAAATGGTTTCTGTCGGAGCGTGAATTCTTTATGGCTGCGATGATACAAAATAAAACGTCACCACTTCTCATTAATCTGACGCATACAATAAAAGATTATTGGAACATTTCTATTTATGGCACCGTTTCTTGTCCATCAGACAACGTACACTTCCACTTAAGATTAATTCTATAGGCTATATTGGTTCTTCAATGACAGAAGAATAAAAGAGATGATTGTCGTATTTTTTTTTCTCTGTTGTATAGTTAATGATGTTACCAGCTATCATCAAGCACTTTTATGTATATACTAGCTGACCCGTGCCCACTTCGTTGCGCATAATATTAATAATTTCCGAAGCGAGCACGAACGCGAACCGAATTAAACCCGAAGCCACCGCGCGCCGTCCGCTGCCCGTTTTTTCTCCGATTCACTTTGCAAAACGGACTATCACGTAAAAACCTTTTTAATTTTTCGGTTTTTATATAATCTATGACATTCAGCAATAATGTGGCTTTCTATTGGTGAAAGAATTTTCAAAATCGGTTCAGTAGATCCCGAGATTACCCCTTACAATTTAACAAATATACAAACACACAAACTTTACTTCTTTATAATATTAGTATAGATTACATTTATGTCGGTATAAAACTCTTTGTTTGTGTGTGTGTGTGTTTGTATTTTCTTCTTTATAGGATAGGGCAGCAAACGAGCAAACGGATCACCTGATGGTAAGTGATAACCGCAGCTCATAGACATCCACAATAGACTAGATATCTACAACTCAAATAGCTAATTGAATAACAATCTAATTTAAACAATTTTTATTACAGTCATAAAAGTATGTCAAACTAAAGAATGCAGTTTAGTTTTCAAATACCTAAAATATTTATCAAATCTCTCAAAATAATTGCATTGTTGATTTTTTGATAATTTGAATGTAACAAACACATTTCAAGGCATTTTTTTTTTCATTTCAATAATTGAATATTGACCGTGAATTTAGACCTATGAACGTAGAAATAACAAAATTACAAATATACAAAAAGGCATATACAAATTAGGCGAGCATATTTATATTAGAGCGGTCGCCTTCACGATTTGCCTATATGGTTCTTAGAACTTAGGCACAGGCTGAGTTTAGTCCAGTGGTTCTTAACCTTAACAATTCCGTTATCCTTGTAATCTAACTAGGACCACTGATTTTACCCCTCTCTCTAACAGTAAAACTATACGTTTTAAATCAATTCTTAGACTTTTTTTAACACGTAAACAAGTTAGTAACCTTTACACCTTATATAGTTTTATATAGGAATCAGATATTGTCCCGTGGTAAACTATACCCATACCAAATTTTATTACAAGCGTATCACTAGTAGTGAAGATTACATTGAACTTCCAAAGCTTTAGATCTAAAAAATCAAATTCTCGAAAAAAGTGTGAATTGAACGTAAACATTTTTTCAATACGGGAGCCGCCTCTTACATCATTACCCTCGCGAATTCCTAGTATTTCCCCCGCGGGGGTAATTACCTTCAGGTTAGGAACCTAGGGTTTAGTCGGTAGGTCACGTGGTCAGACTGCTCTGGTCGCGTGCAGTCCGACATAACCTCAGTGACACCTGCCGTTGCGGGGGTTATCCTGGGCACGTTTCGTGCTCCAGCAAAAAAAAAATCGACTATATACATCTGTGAATTTCTTCGCCAGTGTATGCAGGTTGCCTCACGATATTTCCTTCACTGTAGGAACGTCAGATACATATATGAAATGCTAAAAACACATTAGTACATAGCTAAGTTACGATTGATAAAAAATATAATACACACAAATTGTGTATTATTTTTTTATCAATTGTAACTGTCATGTTTATTGATGCGGAACTAAATTAACTGTAAACGTGTACGTTTTAACAAATAATTGAGAAGCTACTGCATTTTGTATCGTAATATTATCTAAAATAAAGTTCAAAATATTTTTTGGTTGTTATGCTTAATTCAAAGTTACTTTTTTAAATAATGATTACGGTGCAGATTAGGCGTCTAAATGATATTACATCGATATAACTAATAATATTAAATATTACTGAAAGAACTATTTATATTTGTCAATGCTTATCTAAACAATACAAAAAAGATCTCGCCATATCTGAAGGATAAAACTTTCACGCGCGTACGGTGTTTTAGCAACTCAATATAAAGTTTGCGGTACAAATACAAGACGCTATAAAGCTGGTTTTTCACTGTTGAATAATATATACTTGCTTCATGGCTAGTGAAATAATGTTGTCAGCAGTTTTATTGTAAAATGAACCCTAAACGTTTCTCTAAGAGTTAAAAACCTGATACTGTCCGAGTTAAGTGACTTTAAATTGACAGCAGAAATTTAATTGACAATCCTAGTCAGCTTCTATCAGAAATGCTATCAAGCTATAGATATAATGGCACTCTATAGATTGCTGCGTAGTAATTCTCATACGCTGTTAAAGGGTTGCGAAACTTAAAACTTAGGATCAAAAAGTAATTAAATTAATTTGTAAGGGAAAAAATGTAACTTAATTTGCAATAATATTTTTTCTTGCTTATATCTTTTCTTCACTTATTATGGATACACTAAATATTATTTTATCGACTAGAAATGAGATATACGAGTATAATGAAAATCCAGCTTATGCTTTTCATTAAAATTAGCGTCCTCGACAACAATACAGTGGGTCTCTAGACGAACACACACAAGACGAACATGTCTGGCTAAATTTAAAACTGCTTTTTAGCATTAAAAAAAAAACCACCACTGTCACTTTATATGTCTGCACTGCAGACATATAAAGTGGCAGTGAAATAAGCGATTGAATCTTTATTATTGTACTAGCGGACCCGACAGACTTCGTCCTGTCAAAAAGATTTGTACAGTGGCAGTTTTTTGTTCCTAATTATTTTATAGATAATGTCGCAAAAAAAAGTCTAAATGACCTATTACATTTTGTGGCTATTCAATTTTGGAACGTGACATTAAATCCTCCAACGATGTATTCTGTGCTCCAACGCACGCACGCACACTGTTTTGATAGATATGATTGAATTTCAACTATATGTAGCGTTAATAAAGCGCAAATTGACTCTTTGATGTTAGAAACACACCTTCATTGCTTAGACAACAGTGAGTGCTTGCAATATGAACTTTATACAATAACAATAAAGCTCAATTCGACTGTACGTTTTAGTTAGAAAACGTTTGCATGGGAAAATAAAAGGGCTGTTTTTAGGGTATTTCCGATAATTATTCGAATTTTCCTCATTGTAAAAACCGTCCTTGAACTTCAACGAACATTAACAAAAAAGAATTGGCCAAATTGGTCCAGGCGTTGTTGAGTTATGAGCTTACCAACACATTTTGCGATGCATTTTTATATATAAGAAGATTTGTGATTAAAATTATATTTTGTAACAGTTGTTGTTGGTGTGCCAAATAAATAAATAAATAAAAATACTAATCCATTCGTTGGGTACGCAACTCAATCATACATAAGATGAAGATAAATCCTCATTTTAAGGGTTCCGACAAAGTGTATTATGAAGACAGTCTTAGCTGCTTTCGCGAACGTCATCTATTGATAAAGTGTTCGTTAGCGTAATGTTGTTTGCCAAAGTTTCGTGTACAAAGCCATTGTTTTTAGTATACATTTTACTCCGTTACGTATTTCAGATAAAATATACAGATTTTGAGCCTATTGCCTATTGAAACATTTATCCCCTATTTTTACCTTCTTTGAGGTAAAATTATTACACACTTTAAATACCATATGTATTTATATATAATCAAAAGCTCTAGAGGTATAGTCAAATTATAGTCTAGCTCTAAAAATTATGTACTTTCTATACAAATTTTCATCTCTTTTCTTTTTCGCTGAGGAAAACGCATTGAATTGCATACCCCGAGAATCGGTGGTTATGTGGGGCTCTCCTCCCCAGAAAGAGAAGGCTTACCCACTAAAAACCTCAGCGAGGCCATGCGAATCCTTGCGGATACTACTACGACCCCGTTAGCATATCAAGCGCCCATTCCAAGCCACCACGAGGATGGCTGCTGGATACCTCCGGCCATCCACCGACCCAAAATGGCTCTTAAAGAAAAAGGGGAGCTACGCCCATCGGCCACTGGCCGCTGCAAGCGGCCCGCCAGGTTGGACCTGACCAATTCACGCCCCCCCCCCTCTCGGGGGGCCCTCTGTCAGACTATTAGCCGTCAAAAGACGTTGCCTAGGGTGCACCACGAGGAGGATGTCTGACGTTGCACCCTAACTTTTTTTTATATATAATGTATACTATATTTAATATAGTTAATTATGATTAATTTTAATAAAATTTTCTCTTAACTTATTGTAAATAAATTGACCACTATTAATTGCAATTAATTGTCCACCAAACTTGTATTTTTTTTTTCCTAGCCATATAATATTTACAACAATAAGGCCATCTATTTCGCTAGTTATATATGTATTTAATATATATAATAAATAATGTATTTTTATATATCCACAGTGGCTTGTTTCGTATAATTTCCGATCCCCTAGGTTTTTCGAGATTTATGCATACATAGTCTCTTCCTGTGTGTACTGCATGCTTCGATCAAGTTTTGTTTATTCTTCGGCACAACGCGCGAAGGTATAGATGCAAGCAAAATAATTTAACCCTTACAGTATAATTTCTTCAAACAATTTTGAACTCAATCTCGGCTACTTTAAGTTGTGAATTGATTGAACTAATATCACGTTTCTGTTATACTGTTACAAGTTTGGAAATGTGTTTCGTTTGCTTCTAAAACAATGCACATGAATGAACTGTTTGAAGCTTAAAATATCAAGGTTTGAACTAGGATATTGAATGGAAACTGAATTGTTATAAATTTTCATTGCTTGTGCGCATGTTGTTATACATATATCGCTTATAGTTTTGGAAAAATGGTGAAAAGCCATGAAATTCCAATACACAAGAATGCTTCTAGTATTGATAGGATTCTCAAAATGAAAATTAGGCAATTCTTGAAGTCAGTGAATTACATGTTATACTTTTGTGAGGATTACATACATGCAGCGAATCTCACAGGAGGGGACCGCTTACCATCAGAGCAGTTTGCTTATTTGTCAACATATAACATCAAAATACATAATTTGATGTTCAATGGGTATATGTATAGACGACGCCACGGCAAATATTGCATTTGCATTTTGAAATCTATGTATTATACATATCTATACTAATATATAAAGCTGAAGAGTTTGTTTGTTTGTTTGTTTGAACGCGCTAATCTCCGAAACTACTGGTGCGATTTGAATAATTCTTTTTTTGTTGGATAGTCCATTTATCGAGGAAGGCTATAGGCTAAATAACATTACGCTATGACCAATAGGAGCAAAGACAGAGCGGTAAATGTGTAAAAAACGGGGAAAATTATTCATTTTTGAAGGCTTTCTTTGCGTGCGCTGCGAAAACGGTTCAAGATACACAAAAAATATGTATGAAAGAATTATTCCTCTATACATGATCTAAAAAAAAGTCCGCGACGGCATATGTCTATCTTTTAAGGTTTAGTCACAATGACCGTTTTTATGGTACCAAATTTGGTCGAAATAATTTGTTTAAGTTGTATCAACATAATAATATTAATCTTTATTCAAATATAAATATAAATATGTTGTTGGTTAACCAAAAATCTGCCGGAAGTCACTATTCCACGCGGACGAAGTCGCGGGCAAAAGCTAGTATAGTATAATTCAGCATGTACAATAACAAAATTTCAAAACAAAATTAATTATCCGAAATTTATAGTCATCAAATCAAAGCTCAATATATATATATATATATATATATATATATATATATAATATATATATATATATATATATATATTATATATATATATATATATATATATATTATATAATATATATATATATTATATATATTACATATTTCGCCTCTCTTCAAAATCATAAAACAATATAGTGTTCTCATTTAAATTATAACATTCTATACTATACAATATATTCCAAACCCAATTAATTTGGACGTACGAACAACAAACAAATTCAAAATTAACATTATTAAAATATGACTTTATAGAAAGCTCTTTTGAATTGTTCGAATTTTTTTCCAACCACCCATTCAGGACGTATTTTTTAGCTGATAAGAAGGATGGGCGCATGAAACTTATCAGCTTTATCAAAAGTAATAACAACATTTACAATAAATTATGTCGTTATCATACAATGTGTTTATAATTTATACGGGAAGTCAAATATTTACTTCAAATCAACACCAAGCATTGGCATCATTTAAATAATCATTGACTTTGTAATAGCCCTTACTCATCAGCATCTTTTTAACGTGTACCTTGAACTTATGAACAGGCTTAGCTACACTATGTGGAATCATGTTATGAAAAAATATACATTTGTCCATAAGCGAACCTCTAGTTTTTTGTTGTCTGTACGTTGGAACGGCAAGTTTATTTTTATTTCTTGTGTTGCAATTGAAAATTAGTATGAAACAATTCATTGTTATTATTATTATATTACTAACAATTCATCATTATGAAAACGTACAAACAATTCATATCTGACTAGTCATTCGAAAGAAAATAAAGACTGTGCTCTGTTCCTGCCTAAAGCATTAAGTGACGTGACGTTGAAATTACTGTTCCAAGCGATCTTGCAATAAACTGCGCCACGTTTTAACAGCCCGGTTACAGAGTCGTTAGACTGCCTCCCGTGATTTATGGGCGCGGAGACATCGCTCACTCTTGTCTCCGGGATGCGTCCATGACATTGCGAGCTCAGTGGAATTGCCGCATTAAAATATAACGTGTTACATTTATTCTACTTGAACGCACTTAAAGTATTATTCAGTCAGGCAGTTGAGTATCGAGGTGACATCCTCAAGGCTATAACTGAAAATTTGCGATTCTTGCTCTTATGCAAATATTGCTGCGCTATGGACCTTTTTGTGCTGCTGCAGCATACATGTACATCAATTGTTCTGTATTGTGGACAGGTTTTTTTCCCTGTTCGCACGCTAAATTTGCTTCATTATTTTAATTTAGTAATAATAGTATACACCTGGATCTGTACACCTAAGTACAAATTGAACGTAATGATTTTATTTATATATTTGGTCATCATACAGATTTTATGTAACCCTTCGACATACCTCTAGCTGTTATGACAAATCATTCACCACGGCTATGGAATATAAATAGGCTGCCTGTGCGTAATAGTGCTTCTCTGAATGCCTTCAAGAGAAGAGAAGAGTAGTTTGTAGATAAATATCTACTTACAGATTTATATCTGTCAGCTGACGGAATACTCTTTTTTAATTGAAATGTCTAAGTAAAAGGGACAGTATTCAAACTTGAATAAGCCTTTGCTATTTAAAATGCAACATTACTTTTGCAAAATTTCTGTTTCTCTGTATTTTGTGTTATTCTGACACTTTGTAATCTTATATAACCTTTGTAATGCTACTTTCATCGCATTTAACCAACACAATACAGAAAATGCTTAATTCGATACCTCTTCGCTAAACACGTAGAACCCTTAAGCCACAAATAAAAACCTAACAGCTATACAGACTTTTTAAAATACTTATAATTAGGTGTATTTGTTGTGTTCCCGGAGGTGGCTTGCTGTTCCCGGGGGCTCCCTACATGCCTGAGGAAGGCCATCCCTAAGGTTTTTAGTGGGTAGGCCTCCCCCTTCTCGGGAGGAGAGCCCCACATAACCCCGGCTCGCCACAGCCGGGGTATGCAATTTAATGCATTTTCCTCAGGGGAACAAAAAAAAAAAGTGTATTTGTTGTATTCCTAACTGATTTGTCTTCCTAATTGTTGCTTGGTTCTATAAAGCTGAGTTTCTTCACCAAAGTTGACAGCTTCGTTGTTCTTCTATTTTTCTCAATTGTTCAATTTGCTTTATTCACATGCATGTTTCACGCACCCTTATGCATTTGTTTATTGGTCTCACCCTACTGACTCTATTTCTAATGTAGGTAATGGTAGTATATAATAAATTTATAGTGACATCAATATATGCCCTTGACATAAGCCCTTACAAATTGATTTAAGAGTTCGCTGCAAGAAAGGGTTAAACTGAGTAGTAAATTCCTTCATTCGTTGGATAAGAAGATAAAATTGACGCGAGATCCAAAAACAACAGCAAACACGCGCGAATACCTAATAAAATGTCTAGCCGCAAGACATACAAAATACGAGAAGCCATGATAGAAAACCAATATGGAAATATTGACGATACAAAACGAAGCAATAGTTACAGAGCAATATTATCGTATGGAATAAGTAATAACATAGTCAAAACGAAACAGATGACGGATATGTTTACAGACGACATATTTACCGAGTCGTCCTTGAAGGTGAATGGGAAATTTATGGACACAGATCTGTATTACTAGAATCAGGGGTATTGTTGACACGAGGATTTTGTATCATATAGGTATGAAAGTTGATTAAATAATTCTTGGTGATTTCAGTCGAACACTTCAAGAACGTAATGTTATATCGACACAACTAACCAATGATCTAGGTTTATTTAATTTTAATGTTTTCTAGACGCAAAATATGTTCTTTTTTATACTGGCAACACGAAAACGGGACTGCGAGTAATTTTGGCAGAACGCAACCGTGTGGTTGGCGCTCGATTCTACTCAGAGCGCTCGAGAGAATTGGACGTTCTTAATTTCATGAGGAGAGGAGAATTGAGAATCCTCATACATACCTCCAAGTGCCGCACTGATCATGTCCGACACCAGACAGAAGACTCGATCGATATGACCTACCGACCAAACTAAGCCTTGGTCCTAATGACTTCCTGGATTGAAGTAAGCGACCGCACCTCGGGAGATGGCGGTTGAAGATCGAACGTCGAATATGAAGTGCCTAGGTAACCTACAAAATAAGTACAATAATAAAATCAAACCAAGTGATAGCTGTTTTACTGACATAACCTATACATACATTACAAGGAACAATAGCTGACTTATTGAGTTATCTTATACTAGTTAGAGGTGTAAAAATAACGAAAAGTTTAATCTCATGTAACGTTAATACTCGTATTACAATTAGTACTCGATACTATCGTGTCGCTACGTTACTTGTTACTATCCTGACTAATATTATAAATCGGAAAGTGAGTTTGTTTGTTGTTTGTTCCACTTTCACGCCGTAACTACTGAACCGATTGCTTTGATACTGAAATTTTGCAGACGTAAAGATAAAAGTCCGCATTAAATAATGGGCTACTTTATTTCAAAAAAGTCTAGCGTTCGCCGTCGTATCGAGTGCACGCGCGTCACTTATAGGTACCTCACAATCGCACAAACTTCCCGCGACTATTACGATTACGACGGTATAAAGAAATAACAGCGTGTGTATATCTACAAGTGATTTTTTGGTTTTTATTATTTAATCAGAATGAATTGTAAAAGATGTGCAGAACTTATAACTGATGGCGTGGAATGCAGTGGCTGTGACGAACATTTTCACTTTGGGCCTTGTTCAGGACTAAATGAAACCACGTATCGTACCATGGGTTCGAAAAGAAAGGCAGCTTGGCGATGTAGCCAATGTCGAGTCTCCGTGTCACCGAATACGTCGGATATATCTACAAAAATCCTTGAAGAACTCAAAAATTTTCGTGCGGAGAATAAATCCGAGTTTATTAGCGTTAAAGCTGATATACAGAATACTTCGGTTGGAGTACAAGACCTACAATCTAAATGGAATGAATTACAAACTCGTTTTTCAAACCTTGAAGATCGCGTCAATACATTGGAAAATAGTTCATCGTTAACCTTGAAACTGCGTTCTGATCTCGATGCTGCCAAAGAAGTCATTACTACCCTCCAGGAAGAAAACAATACTCGCGACCAATATGCACGGATGAATAATGTAGAAATTTCTGGAGTACCATTTGTAAAAAATGAAAACTTGAACACAATTCTTCATTCTGTATGCAATAAGGTGGGAATATCGTTAGATATTAGTACTGTTGACTCCATTCACCGTGTACGCCGTTTTGTAAACAAACCAGGAGATGCCGCTGTTCAAGGAGCTGCCACCTCTGAACGTCCCCCAGCAATTATAGTGAAGTTCACTCGTCGCAGTTGTAAGGATCAGCTGTTGGCGGCAGTTCGAGCTCGTCGCGGGCTGACGTCCGCCGACATTGGCCTGGACGGTCCTGCCTCCAATCTATTCGTAAGTGATCATCTTACCCCGAAAAATAAACTTTTGCTTAAACTCGCCCGGCAGTTAAAAATCGACAGTAACTATTCTTATCTCTGGACGAGAGATTGCAAAATATTTTTACGTAAAAATGACACCTGTAAAGTTATTTTAATTACTAAAGAATCCGATTTAAAAATATTGAAGTGACTATTACCCCACAATAATTACTTGTTTTACCTATCTTTTTGTCAAATTACTTGTATCTTACATGGTATTATCATAAAAATATATGTTATATTACTTATCCACTTTATTAACTTTACCTCATATATAATTAAAAATAAAAGTTCGCACTTATATTATTTCCATTATATACGTTCATATGCCCACATCATTAATCCTTTAATTACTCATTATACTTGCTACGCACTCAGTTTTGTTTACTCTCCGCAACATTCTTCGTTATTACAATATTATATTATAGATATATTTCTAAAAAACCTGTGCAGAATTTTAGATATTAAGCACGTAAAAAGCTTATTTATAACACATTTAACTATTTACAATATGTCCGAAACTACCAGTCTTATAATGTATATCACATGTAATTATTATAATATTTTATCAATATGATTTCGACAACATTGAACATTTATTATCAAAATGTACGAGGTTTGCGTACAAAGTCGCATACTTTCTTTTCTAATGTTTCTCATTCTGATTATGACATAATCTGTGTAACTGAGAGCTGGTTGACACCGAGTTTTTACGATCGAGAGTATTTTGACGGTAGGTACGAGGTGTTTAGGTGCGATAGGTCGGAAGCGGAGAGCGGTGCCGGGCGCGGGGGCGGCGTGGCTGTGGCGGTGCGCGCCGAGTACCGGCCGCTCCGCCGCGGCTGGCCGCTTCCCCCTCCCGCCTCATCGGAGTGTGTCTGGCTATCGTTGCCATTGAATAATCACAACAAAAACACACAGTTTTTAAATATCGGTTGTGTTTATATTCCTCACGGACCCGGATATACAGATAGTTTAATTTCATTCTTCGACATTGCTAGTAATTTGATTTCCGAACGACCTAATGACAAGTTTTTATTAATAGGGGATTTTAATATTTCTGACGCTCAATGGGAAATTCATACATGTACCAACTTGTCATTAAAACCTAACAAATCTTATTCTGTTCAATTACTCACTGATTTTATGGCATTTACAAACCTTAAACAATTTAATAAATATATTAACATTAATAACCGAATTCTTGATTTAGTGTTAAGCGATGCCGATTGTCGTGTAAACAGCTGTGATGCTGATGATCTTCTCACTGCAGAGGATTTTCACCATAAAGCTATTTTATTACAATTAAAAATATTATTTACACCCCTTCTCGAAACAAATCCTACCAAAGTTTTTAATTATAATGCTGGCCACTATAATATTATAAACACAGATTTTAAAAATTTGATTGGATTAATTTATTTCAAGGCTTAAGTACCGATGATATGACAACAAAGTTTTATAACATTTTAAATGATCTCATGTTAAAACACATTCCACGACGTACCTTAAGATCTGGTCATTCTCGTCCAACATGGTATACTCGGCCACTTATAAAGTTATTAAACGAAAAACGTAAATACCATAAGATTTGGAAAGTCTTTGGTAATCCATTAGACTACAATACCTTTAAGTTATTAAGAACCAGATCAATTAAAATGGAATCGCAATGTTATGAAAATTATGTTAAGTATTCTGAAGATAAAATGAAATCATATCCTAAATTTTTCTGGACTTATGTCAATTCTATTCGCTCTAACAATGGACTTCCAAAGTCAATGTTCTATAAAAATATTTCAACTACAGACGCTCAACGTATTTGTAATTTATTTAACGAGCACTTCCACTCTGTGTTTGAAAATTCCAATTCTTGTCAATATGATATAAATAACTTATCTCCACCTTCGGAACCGGTTATAGATATAAATTCAATAGAAATTACTAAAGAGATAGTTTATAGACAACTTAAGACTATAAACACGAATAAAGGGGCAGGACCTGATGGTATTCATCCTATCTTCATTAAACAATGTGCTTCCGCTTTGACTTTTCCGCTCACACTAATTTTTATGAGTTCTCTGAAAACAGGATGTGTTCCAGCTGTATGGAAGAAAGCTTGGATCACTCCTATTCCTAAAGGGATTACAAGTAATGACATAGAAAAGTACCGTCCTATATCAAAACTATGCCAGTTTGGCAAAATATTGGAAAAAATTGTTACTGCTGAATTGTCAGAGATAGTAAGTAGACATATTTCTCCTAGTCAGCACGGTTTTTATAGAGGCAGAAGCGTAGATTCAAACTTGTTAATTTTTTCAAATTTTATTTTAAATGCTTTAAATAAAAAACTACAAGTCGATGCCATATATACGGATTTTGCTAAAGCTTTCGATAAAATATGTCACTATACACTGCTGTCAAAGCTTTGGAATCTCGGCATAAGTGGTGACTTATTTAGGTGGATAAAGTCCTATGTTGAAAACAGATGTCAAGCTGTAGTCTTGGGTGGTTTTTGCTCTGAATACAAAAGTGTCCCCTCAGGTGTACCTCAAGGATCGCACCTAGGTCCTTTGTTATTCATACTTTATATTAATGACCTTGCGAAAACCATTAAGAGCTCAAATACTCTTCTTTATGCTGATGACACTAAGATTTTTCGTATTATTCGTGATGAAGTTGATTGTGCAACTCTTCAAAATGACCTAACTGATTTTGAAAATTTCTGTAAAACAAATAAGTTATTTTTAAACCCTGACAAATGTTGCGTGATAAGTTTTACAAGAACACAAAATCCAACTGAAATTAACTATACTTTATGTAACACAAGTCTTAAAAGAGTATCCCAGATTCGAGATCTTGGCGTTATAATTGATTCGCAACTAACTTTTGTACCTCACCTTGATGTTGCATTAAAAAAAGCATATAAACAGTTAGGTTTCATTTTAAGAGTTGGTAAACCCTTTAAGAACGCCTCAACCTATAAACTACTTTATAATAGTTATGTCAGAAGCCACCTTGATTTTGCTTGTACGGTTTGGCACCCATTTTTCAAGATTCATATTGATAGAATAGAAACATTACAACGAAAATTTATAAAATCTTTAGAGTATAAGACTGGTAATTTGTACTTCGATTATGATGTATCCCTTCGACGACAAAAAATGATTCAACTTTCCGATCGTCGTGATTTAATGGATATTACTTTTCTGTATAAAATACTGCAAAATAAAATTGATGCGCCTGCATTATTGCAGGAAATATCCTTCCGCATTCCTCGAAATCGTGAGCGTAGTTGTCGTACAAAAAACCTGTTTTCAATTGCGGAGAGTAGGTTATGTTGCTAAAGTGGACAACTTAACCTTTGACAGCCATGTAAAGAAAATGTAATGGACATAGATAAAGTTTAAAGGTGTTGGGAATCAGCATTTTTTATTAAATTTTTAAATAAAAAAAAAAACAATGTAGTATCAAAGTTTACCAATAATTATCTATAATATTAAAAATAGTATCACAATCCACTTTGCCCAACACACCGGGTAAAGTGGACAACACCATAGGCAAAGTGAACACATGGTTTAATAAGGAACAATTTACATAAAAAGAGACAAAAATCAAAAAATTATAATAAAAATAATGAAAGAAATTATAGGAACTAGTCAGTTATCAGTGCAATGGTCGCAAGTAAACGTATTCGTTCCTTCAAAGGCCGTACATTTTTCGTGACTCCATTGCTTACAGGAAATACATTGGATCCAATCATCAAGTGGTTGCCCATTGACTTCAATATAGTCTTCTCCACAAAAGTTGCATGTGTATTTTTCAGTATTTTCCATATGTTTAGATTTCTTCCTAGTATTTTTGGTAGTTTCAATATCTTTGGTCGTTTTAGCATTTTTGGTCTTGCCAGTACTTTTTTTAAGCGTAGGTTTTGTTTTGTATCTCTGTTAAAGTTCTGCAGTACTTTGGTGCTTGCTTTATCAAATTTTATCTAAGTATAAACTAATAAAAAAATGTGTAAAATAAACAATCAATAATGATCAAAATGTCTACCGGGTAAATCGAATACTACTGGGCAAAGTGGTTACTATATTCACTTTACCCGTGTTCATTTTGCCCAATAGGTACATTTTGAACTCAACCTAAACTGAGATGAAAACAACAAACAATATCTCGTCAAAACTTGCTGTAATTCAACACAAGAACATGCACTTTACAGACATTATCACTTCAAAACGATAACGATATATTTAAATACATAATTAGGAAATTACTTACTTTGAAATATCGTAACAAATGACTACTTTTTGATTTTTTTTGTTTTATTCACAAACGACGGGTGACCTTCCGCTATCTCTCTTTGTTTACGACTGAGGGGTGGGGAGCGAAACTCCCAACAGGAGACGGACATGTTCATACGCGAAATTTTGGAATTATTCAGGGTATTCACTTTGCCTGAGCTATTCGCTATGCCCGGACTTCCCCTACCAGCTGTTATGTTGCTAATAGTTTTCTGAGACGAAGCTGCAAACTGTATAATGAAAAATTTTGTGATGTGGACATATTTAGTAATAGTTTAAATCGATTTAAGAATCATTTGTTACAAATTATAAAAAAAAAAAAAAATCTAATTTAGTATCTAAGTAAGTACCAACTATGTTATAGCTCTGTACAAGAATAACACATGACGAAGTGTAATTTTATTTAGTTTTTAAGTGGGTATAGACCGCTGTTTGTATTTAGATTAAGGGAACTGTAAGTCTTTATTTATGTATGTGCATTTTATTTATAATATAAGAGATGTGACTGTTTGTTCCTAAATAAAAAAAAAAAAAAAAAAAAAAAATCGACAGATTCCACGGGATGCGCAATAAAAGCTTCGCTCAAAAACTACTGCACAGTTTTTATGCGGTTTTCATCAATAGATAGAGTGATTCTTGAGCAAGGTTTAGCGGTATTTTTTATTTCGGAAAAACGGATAGTCCCACGGGAAGCGCGATGAAACCTTCGTGCCATAAACCGACTTCCGCGCATATGTAGCCGTGAGCAAAAGTTATAACCCTTAACCCTCTATAGACCCAATCCAGAAATCCACGCAGGCGAAGCCGCGGGCAAAAAGCTAGTAAAATACAAATAGTGGTAAATACAATGGCATTCAAAGTTTGTAAAAATTTTACATTAAAGGCGGTAAAAGTTGGAGGTGACAGTTTCTGTTTGAAAAGGCTTAGAAACTACTGAACCGGATTTGATGAAAACTCGTATTAGGATAGTTTGAGACCTGGTGAAGGATATGCGAAATTTTTTATACGCGATAACAACTTCCTGTAGGAAAATCTGATAAGCACAGCTGAATGGGTTCTTTTGTAATTTAGTATGGGAATGAATAGAAATGCGGGAAGAAGTATAAAATTACTGTAGAAAAGTGTACATTTCCTTTTGGATAACGCGAGTGAAGGGGCGGGCCGTGGGCGCCTTTTCGCACCCGCACCGCACCGCACCGCACCGCATCCAAACTTAGCAGTTCATACATATCATTTGTATTCACACATTACCTTAAACAGCGTGTTAGTATCTTCATATATAGAAAACTCGAAACAGTAATGCATATAAATTTTATTTTAACTCCACCCTCACCGAAACTTCTTAACCAGAGGGAAAGAGTTCTTTAACACAGTTGTTATTATTATCGCTGCAACTAATAAACGTAATTCTTGCTACGTTAATCTGCTGATGTTTTTATATATACGCAAGTCATTGAATACAAATCACCAGTTCAAATATTTGATCTAACAATGGGCCTTTCAGTCCGGAAGTGTTGCGAAATCCATCCGAACAACTCGATTTAGTATAAAAACTGATAGAGCTTCATATTAAAGACATTTGCGATGGAAATGCGTAAGCAGATTCCGCGAACGCTTGTGGCGCAAGATATTTTTCGCGAAGATCGCATATTGAAAAGTGTCGGGCGAGCATGACAAAGTTGTAATGGCGTCGGAGCTCGTCGCGGGACAACAGTCGCCATATTGAACGATCAAAGTTAGCGTTGTCTCGGATTCGGCGAGATTATTGCTTTCCCCTGATATCTATATTCTTATAATGTTATTTGGGACAAGAAGTTTCCAAAGTGGATGAAATAAATGGAGATATTCACTGAATTGCCTTTTGGGTTACGGAGAGTTTGTTTCTAGCGATGTTTTCAAAGCGTTGTGTATTTGAGATTTATCTGTAGCGTACTTTTAATAAAATGACAGTAGTTTGTTATACAAACCCATTTGCTGCCGATGTTTTATTTAACTAACTTAATTAAGCGGCTTGAAATATTGAAAATTTACGCAAAACCACCATCTAATTTCCTGACTAGGTACTATAATAAGTCAAAAAGGAAGAATAATGTCTTAATAAATCAGTTTGTCGCTATCAACTATACTTGCTATCGACAATCGAATCTTAATTTTTTAAGTGATCTACATCGGATCTGTCACAGACCGGTAATGCGCCTACCTATGCGCTCCTAAGCTCCTAAGTCCCTAGCCAACTATAAAGAAACAGCACTGATTAGAAAATATTCTCAGTCCATATTGGCAGAGGCCACGTAGACCACGACATGTCCTAAGCGACCCCCCTAACCAATTAACGCAGGACCTTCTAGACCTGCGAGCGGCGGCGTCTGAGCCGTCGCCTCCTTTGTCTCCCCCTATTCGGCAGCCTTCTGCTTAGCCACGTGTAGGTTCCCGTCAATACTGGCCGGTCCCACTTTGGTGAACTGTCCCTACTTCTAGCGCTTATGCTCTCTCCATGGGGCAGTGCTAACCGTGCCTCTCCTGAGGTGCGGCTCTCATCAATAAAGCCAGTAGGGTCATTAGGCCCAAAGGCTTAGGCTGAGTTTAGTCGGTAGGTCTGTGTGGTCGAGCCGCCTCGATTCACCAGGAGTCCGACATAATCAACGCATCCCTGCTTGCCTGTTGCGTTGGTATTCATGACGGATTCTCTGCCTCCTCTCCTGAGGAAAAAAAACAAGAAAATATTATGGACTTCCCTTCTATGCACCCTATATGCTTCTTTTTAATCGTTCTCAATTACTCCGGACAATTTGCGATAGCGATAGTTAGAAAGCTAAATGTTCCTAAGCTCAATAGGTTATTCGCAGCCTACTTCTAAGGCTCTATTTTCGGGTATCGTCTGATACTGGTCTCGGGTAAATGTAACATCAGATAACTCTCCCTACCGATCGTACATAGTTTATCACCTTTGAGGATAACGAAAAAGTCGAAACCGTTGAACCGATTCCATTCCTATCACCGACAAGTGAATCATATCATTAAAAAAACAAAGCAGTTTGTCTTCTTAAAAATAGACGATGCCATTTTTTTATTTCATCGACTAGTACGCATAATTCAATTATTAAGTAAGATGCCATAAAGAAGTTAAAAAGGAAGCCATGAAGCGACGCCTGAAAAACATAGCCTAATGCAAACCTTACTACTACTACTTTACAGTCTAATTATTACATTTTAAAATCAAATGTATAACTGTGTTCCGCCACGTGGCTCACTGTGCTGCCATCTATTGCATAATGTCACATTTATCATCCTGGTATAACCTCAAGCATGTGAAGTAGAATTGAATATTTACATTACAATGACTGCGTACAATAATTAAGGTTCTAACAGTATTTACTTGCCGCCTAATAATATTTTAAAATTAAGAAAGTAAATACGATTACTCAAATCTCGCGACAAGATTTTATCTATACTAATATTATAAGGGAGGAAAGATTTGTTTGTTTGTTTGTTTGTAATGAATAGGCTCCGAAACTACTGGACCGATTTCAAAAATTCTTTCACCTTTGGAAAGCTACATTATCCCCGAGTAACATAGGCTACTTTTTATCCCGGAAAAATCGACAGATCCCACGGGATGCGCAATAAAGGCTTCGCTCAAAAACTACTGCACAGATTTTTATGCGGTTTTCATCAATAGATAGAGTGATTCTTGAGCAAGGTATTACGGTATTTTTTATCTCGGAAAAACGGATAGTCCCACGGGAAGCGCGATAAAACCTTCGCGACATAAACCGACTTCCGCGTATATGTAGCCGTGGGCAAAAGCTACGACCCTTAACCCTCTATAGGCCCAATCCCGAAATCCACGCGGGCGAAGCCGCGGGCAGAAAGCTAGTGACATATAAATTGTGTCAAATGTGTTAAGTTCGAAATGACGTTATAAGTTAACAGTGTTAGTGTAAAAACATATTTTTTTTCTTTTAAACGTATTTAAATAAAAGCTTTAGATATTTTTTTTTCACTTTGATTTTTTTCATAAACATATTGAATGAAAAAGATTTATATATTTTTATATTTTACGAGTATATAAACTGTTTTATTATATGGCATACAAATCATTTTGTACGTCTGATGTAATAATTTAATCCAGTTACTTTGACATGCATTCAATAATCTCCAAAAAATCGAAATCATGTAAATGAATTAATGTTTATATATGAAAATAGGTAATACAAAATTGAATCTTCCGAGTTTCTTGTGTGTTCTTCTCGAGAAGGCTCTTCCAATTTCCGAGCAAAGGGTAGAGTTAGCTTCTATTTAACTTTAAGAAAGGCATGCGCTTCAATTACGGGCCCTTATCCGTCGAGATTATAATAAGTTAAAGCAAAAAAGAAGCTTGAAGCAAATGAGTAACGTTTTTGATTTTGTATGCAGTTACGAGTAACTAACCCTTTTAGGATTTGTGTCTCGATATGCTCGGTGACTGGATACGGCTTTTGTTGCACTCAATTAAATTCGTCCCGCTGCTGCAGGATTTGGAATAAATAAAGATATTTCCTCATACGGGAAAAAATACGATTTACGTTCGATCTTGCAAATAGACAATAACAAATGTAAAGTCCTCTGTTATTTTGTTTTGGGTTTGTGGCTACTAGTAATGCGGTATTAGTAACGCCAGAAAAACCAAATACGTGCAAGTTACTTTGAGTTGGAATCTAGAATGCCTAAGGCTAGACTTTAAAAAATGTTAGTCAGAACATTAAGGCTTGTTTACCCCGTCGCTTCTGTCAAACTGAAGCATCACCGAAGACCGATCTCTATAACTGACAGAATAAGTTGCAGGCTAACACTATTTACGTCGACCGACAAATAGAGGCAGATTAATGATAAAGCAGTTCTTTACCGGTCATTCGCCTTTCATGAACCCGCGGAAAACGTTTTGAGCAAAAGCAAAATCAATCTGTAATCGTATTAGGTATGATTGTATCTTATATTATATTGTATTTTTATATTATATTATTATAATTATTTACATTGAAAAGAGGAGATAAAAAATAGACCTTCGGAGTTTCTTGCCTGTGTGTTCTTCTCGAGAAGGCTGTCCCAATTTCCGAACAGGTGTCGAGTCAATTTTTTTTTCCTTATTCGTACGTACGGACAAGGTTTTTGTTTTTTTTTAAGCTTTTTTTGTTGTGTTTATTGACGTCAATAAGTGCCTGTAAAGGTCTATGTTGAATAAAGATTATTTTGATTCTGATTTTGATTTTGTAGTAGTAGTAGCCTAGCCTAGTATTTTTGAATCATTAGACGTGAATTTGGAATTCGAATACGAATACAAATCGTGCGCGAAATTATTTTCTACTGCATACAATTTTATACATACATACATATATGTCACGCCTTATTCCCAATGGGGTAGGCAGAGACCACCTCTCTCCACTTGCTACGATCCTGGCACACTTCTCTTCTATTCTTACAATTTTATAGATTTTTGAATCACTCGAATTCAGTGTTGTCATTAAAATTAATTCTTAATTAAATTCCGTTTGACGCAGAACAATTTAAAATCACAACAACAAAAACAAAAAACCGCCCATGACCCACACGTGAAACGGATCACTGTCAAGGTCACGTCAGCGTTGGATATTCTACTAGTAGAAATCAAAAACGAGTGGGTTGAACCACTCGTTGCACAACGCACGAAATGAAAGCAAAAGCAAATCGTTAGGCAACAGCCTTACTGACGAATGATCAATCGCTATTATTGTAGTTACGTTTGTATTGTAATCTTATATAAAAAAATGAATCGCAAAATATGTTGGTAAGCTCATAACTCAACAACGCCTGGACCAATTTGGCCAATTCTTTTTTGTTAATGTTCGTTGAAGTTCAAGGAGGGTTTTTACAATGAGAAAAATTCGAATAATTATCGGAAATACCCTAAAACAGCCCTTTTATTTTCCCATGCAAACGTTTTCTAACTAAAACGTACAGTCAAATTGAGCTTTATTGTTATTGTATAAAGTTCATATTGCAAGCACTCACTGTTGTCTAAGCAATGAAGGTGTGTTCCTAACATCAAAGAGTCAATTTGCGCTTTATTAACGCTACATATAGTTGAAATTCAATCATATCTATCAAAACAGTGTGCGTGCGTGCGTTGGAGCACAGAATACATCGTTGGAGGATTTAATGTCACGTTCCAAAATTGAATAGCCACAAAATGTAATAGGTCATTTAGACTTTTTTGCGATTTGGTTGGCTATGCGACATTATCTATAAAATAATTAGGAACAAAAAACTGCCACTGTACAAATCTTTTTGACAGGACGAAGTCTGTCGGGTCCGCTAGTTCTTTAATAAAATCAAACTGACAGTCTCAGTATATAATATCGTCTGTATTTAATCAAAATCAAAATTAACTTTATTCAAATATGACTTTATAGAAAGCTCTTTTGAATAGTCCAATTTTTTTTTCCTACCGTTTCAGGACGTATTTTTGATCAGCTGATAAGAAGAATGAAAGAAACTTATCAAGTTTATCAAAAGTAATAACAACATTTACAATAAATTATGTCGTTATCATACAATGTACATATGTGTTTACAATTTATACGGGAAATCAAATATTTACTCTTTAGAATGTATATCTTCAAATCAACACCAAGCATTGGCATCATTTAAATAATCATTGACTTTGTAATAGCCCATACTCATTTGCGTCTTTTTAACATGTAACTTATGAAAAGGCAATTCAGCTACACTATGTGGAATCCTGTTATAAAAATTTATACATTTGCCCATAAACGAACCTCTAGTTTTTTATAGCCTGTACGTTGGAACGTCAAGTTTATTTTTATATCTTGTATTTAAATTATGCATTAGTCTGAAATGTGTTACAATTTTTATACATCTGGAGTTTGTGTGATGTACTATCGGGGACACTGGCGCCTTACCACTTCTAGAGCGTTAGTCGCTTGCACACTGCACGATGCTAAGGCACAAGCCACGCCTTCCGTTCATTCAACAATTGTGCTCGCGCGGAAACATGCAAGCGAGATAGCGATAAGCGAGCGATATTAAAAAAAATATCTCTGGAAAGAATATTACAAAAGAGATTTCAAAATCGTTTGTTTGAAATCTCTTTTGGTATAATGAATAGTCGTAGTAAATCGTAGTAAAATACGTAACCAATCAGGAATAGCTACGGAGCTACGGATCACGTGGTCGTGCCGGTGCGAGCCGCTTGCACACGAATATTTCTAAAAAGTGGTAAGGCGCGAGAGACCCCGATAGTACGTGAGCATTGGCCAGTGACTAATAATGTAATTATAAGAATGGCTAAGTACTGAGATTGTAATACGAATGAAAAATGCTTAATGAATCAACGCGTAAGTTTATATGATTTGTATATTTGTTACTTTCTCGAGTGAAATTCACGGAATGGATTTTAATGACAATTTACAATGATATAGCTACCTAGTATCTTACCTATGTATAATAATAAAATTAGAATATAGATTTGCTTTATATACATATTCTATATTTTATCTCGAATGCGCGCGGCCGTTTCTTGCGTAGTCATTGCGCGAGCGCATCTATTATATAGAAACCTGTAGGCTGTTCACAAAAATTTGTACTTACAACTTTGTACGCGACAGCGGCTGCTTATTAATATTGATTTACATCAATGTTTTAAAAATGTTCGGTTGTGCCTAATATTAAAAATAATTGTGTGTAAATATATATGTAAACTAGCGACCCGTCCCGGCTTCGCACGGGTGCAATGCTTTTTATGGTGGACAATACTGTAGTACATTATTTTGGTCTATCTCGTAGGGTTCAGCCAGCGTTTTTGCAATATAAGCGGATAAAAATGTGCTTATTTACGACATCACATTAGAAACCTCTAAATTTATCAGTGTTTCTCTTCTATATTATGCATGTATTATACTATTATTATACTATTTATAAAAAATACCGCATCAAAATCCGTTGCGTAGTTTTAAAGATCTAAGCATACATAGGGACAGACAGACACTGGATAGCGACTTTGTTTTATACTATGTAGTGATATCGATTAAAGCAGCTTCTGATGAGTTCAAATTTAATTTTCATCGGAACATTTACCAACAAGCCGAACGAAATATATCGAGCTGTTAGTATAGTAAGGGTAAACGCGCACTACGATTAAAAATCGTTGCGAAAAAATATCGTTAGTCTGTGAACAACAGAAATATACTTAAATCCGCGCACGGCGAAAATAAATCGTTAGCCATTTAAAATTGTAGATGCGAAATCTTACATATATTTTGTATCCTATGCAGCGGTGCCGAGCTCCGCGCATTGTCTTTTGTAAATCCATGTTTCGATGCACAGTCCCGTCTTTCGTGGTGACACGACTGAAACTGTCTTTGGCATCCAGTATTTCACACGCGACAATAAATCGTAATGCGCGTAGGAATGATTGTCGTCTGCGTTTTTATATCAAAGTTTAAAAATCGCAACGAATAATTATCGTAGTGCGCACTTAGCCTAAGACTGTGTGTCTGTCTGTACATCAATCCGATTGATAACCAACAGCGATCTATTCGGCGAACCTTCGAAATTGGAACATGTTCAAGCGTTATTTCAAGAAGGGACTTCAATTAATTTCAATATTAAACTCTGGTCGGCCGAGTGGATTGTCGCACTGAGATCCTTTCTAATTAATTTGCTGCCGGGAAGTTTTTGCCTTTGCGGGTGGCGTTTCTAATTATTCTAGAAACAAGCTGTCTAAATTATATTGTACAGTTTTTTTGTGGTTGACTGAGGGTTGAGCTTTACGAATTAAGAATAGAATTGTTTTTCTCATTTTAAACAATTTAATAAAGATAAGTTTGGAATAAAGATAAGTTGACAATTTAATAAAGATACATTTTTTTTTTTTTTTTTTTATACTACAACGGTAGCAAAAAGGCTTACGGCCTGCCTGATGGTAAGCAGTCACCGTCGCCTATGGACGCTTGCAACACTAGGGGCATCACAAACGCTTTGCCGACCTTTTTAAAAACCTATTTACTCCCTTTTTGAAGAACCCCATACTGTAATCCCCCGGAAAGCCTCAGCAGGGAGCTCGTTCCACAATCGGAGCGTGCGCGGAAGGAAATTACGTTGAAACCGCACTGTGCGTGACCATTTAGGCTCCAGCATGTGAGGATGAACACCCTGCCGATGGCGAGCGGTGCGATGGTAGAATGTGGCCGTGGGCATCATGTCGAACAATTCTTTGGAACACAACCCGTTGTATAAGCGATAGAAAACACACAAAGAGGCACAGTCTCTTCTCAGACTTAAGGGCTCAATACCGCATGTGAGTATGGGATCGTCAACGATACGCTCAGCGCGTCTTTGGACCGAATCAAAAGGATCAAGTTGGTATCGAGGTGCTCCCGCCCACAGGTGACAGCAGTACTCCATATGGGGCCTGACTTGCGATTTGTATAATAGCAGTCGTTGCCTCGGAAGGAAGTACCGCTTAGCTCTGTTAAGCACACCTAGTTTTTTAGAAGCCAACTTGACCTTGTCATCTAAGTGACTTCGGAATTGAACGTCACTGGAGATGTTGACACCGAGGATCCCAATACTCTTCGAGATGTTCAAGGTTGTGTTCTGGAATTGTGGGGCTACAGTGAATGGGGCTTTTTTAGCGGTGAACGCACAAACTTGTGTCTTAGAGGGGTTAAATCGGACTAAATTGTCCCGCCCCCAATCGGAGACTCTGGTTAGTGTACTCTCGATTTCAGACACAAGTTGTTCACGACTTTCCTCCACAATGGAACGAGGGGTATTTGCACGGCCCGTGTAAACAGCATCTCCAGTGCTGTCGTCCGCATAGCAATGGATGCCGCCAAGCGACAGCATATCATTGATATGCAGCAGAAACAGTGTTGGAGATAGCACAGAGCCTTGTGGGACGCCAGCATTTATTATCCGAGTTTCAGAGCAGCTGCCGTCAACTACGGCTCTAATGCTCCTCCCGGATAAAAAGCTAGCAATCCATTTGCATAGCCCCTCGGGGAGTCCGTAAGATGGCAACTTCGATAGAAGACCCCGGTGCCAGACCCGATCGAACGCCTTCGCTATATCCAGGCTAACTGCCAATGCCTCACCTCGAGTCTCAATGGCAGATGCCCAACGGTGGGTGAGATACACTAGAAGATCACCAGTCGAGCGACCGTGGCGAAAGCCGTATTGGCGGTCGCTGATCATATCGTGTTCTTCTAGGTATCTAAGGAGCTTAGTGTTGATCACACGCTCCATCACCTTTGAGAGAAGGGAGGTTATAGCAATAGGCCTGTAATTCGATGGGTCTGATCTATCGCCCTTTTTGGGCACCGGGTGTACATTTGCCGTCTTCCATGAAGACGGAACCTGCCCTAAATGGTAGGAAAGCATGAAAAGTCGCGTTAGTACAGGACACAACTCTGGAGCGCACTGTTTTAACACCACTGCCGGTATACCGTCTGGCCCACTCGATTTCTGAACGTCGAGAGAAAGTAGCTCCCGCCGGACTTCCTTTTGTGTTATCCGGATTTCCGGCATGGAGTAACCACACCGCGGGATGGTAGGTGGCGTGGCGTTCCCATCGTCGATCATAGTCGAGTTTGAGGCAAAGAGTTTACCCAAGATATCGGCTTTCTCTTTAGCACTATGGGCCAAGTTGTTACTGGCATTTCGGAGTGGTGGTAAGGACGACCGACAAAAGTTTCCTTCGGCAGCTTTGGCCAGCGACCAGAAAGCACGACTACCCGAAGGGTAGCTTGCTAGCCGCTCGCCAATTCTGCCGACGAAGTCGAATTTCGCTCTGGCAATAATCTTCTTACTGGCTCTCGAGGCCGCATTGTACTTACGTTTCACATCAGTTGCATTGGGGTCATGTGTTCTACGAGCCGTAGTCCAAGCCTCGTAAGCAGATTGCTTAAGAAACAAAGCATCCTTACAAGACCGATTAAACCACGGTCGTTTTTTTGCCCCCGCAGTTACTAGTGCGTTAGGAATAAAATACTCCATACCCACTAGGATCGTCTCAGAGACAGCGGCTGCGCAGATGTCAGGATCATCTGATGTGAAGCATAGTTGCCTCCACGGGTACGATGCATAGAATTCTCGCAATCCATCCCAATCTGCTGACCTGTATTGCCACATACGACGCAAACAAGATGGCCTAGGTGGATCTGACCGCGCGCATGCGACTTTGGTCCGGACGAGACAGTGGTCGGAAGAGCCGAGAGGTGCATCCACTGAGACAGAATATCCTTCCGGACGTGTGGTCAGCAGAAGATCCAGCAAAGAGCTTGTATGGTTCTCAATGTCTGGTATTCTTGTAGGAGAATTGACCAGTTGCGAGAAACCATAGGCCAGAGAAAATTCGTGAGCACACCTTCCTGCGTAGTCAGTGGACCGAGAACTGAGCCATTCTAGATGATGGGCATTAAAGTCCCCTAAAATCACCAACTCTGCGGAGGGGTATTGCTCAACCACTTTTTCAGTCGTCAATGTCAGGTGCTCGAATAATCGAGTTGTGTCCGCATCACCGCTGTGGGACCTATATAGGCACGCATAAACGCGGGTGTGGCCCCCGCAGTCCACACGTACCCACAATATGGATAGGTCCCTGTCTTCTAAATGAAATAGGCGGCGGCAGCAGATATCCTCCCGGGCATACATACATACGCCGGCACGTCTGCGAAATGAGTGCTCAAGTACGTAGCCGGGATACATAAGGTATGACGTATCGGCCGGGGGAGATATCTGTGTCTCCGTTAAAAATAAAAGGGTCGGCTGCGCTGTCTCAAGATGTTGGTGAACAGCGTTGAGGTTTGCGTGAATACCCCTAATGTTACAAAAGTCCACCTGCGTGGAAAGGGATGCCGCTGTGAGTGTTTTCCCTTTTTTATTTTTTATTTCATTTTATTCGGTTTCAAATAGGTGTGGAGGCTTCGCCGTGCCGAAAGCTAAAGGGACAAATATGTGTAGCCAAATCAGGCGATGACCAACGCGGGTGTTGCGGTTTGTCGATGCAGCGTACGGAAGGGCCCCCGGTCCCCCCTGTGGCAACAGCCGGGTTCCACTCCGGTCTCCTTCTCCGGCACGACTGCAACCACAGGAATTTTTCGCAGGCTGGCAGTTCAGCCTCCCAAGGCGGAGATTAAGTAGTCCCTGGGTTCGGGAACTCTACTAACCTGCGGGCGGCCAGCGGTTAGCCGTTTCACCAGGTCTCCCTGACCGCTGCATCCACACTCCGCGCCCGCACCGGTCAAAGCCCGTCCAGTGTGCAACACTGGTCCCCCGCTGCTGTCGACACAGCGAATCCTCAGGAGCTCTGGATACCTTACTCACCGCAGGAACACAACACTACATAAGAGTAGTGTTATTTAGCTGCGATCTTCTGTAAGGCGGAGGTACTTCCCCAGTCGGGCTGCTCCAAGTTTTGAGCGGAATGACTCCCGCTGTGCCCTACCTCTCATAATTTATGTAATTGAGGCTTTTTCAATGTAAGTATTTGTTTTTTTCCTCAGGAGAGGAGGCTGAGAATCCTCATGGATACCAACGCAACAGGCAAGCAGGGATGCGTAGATTATGTCGGACTCCTGGTGCTGTCGAGGCGGCTCGACCACACAGACCTACCGACTAAACTCAGCCTAGCCTTGGCCCTAGTGGCCCTACGGCTTGAATGGAATGATTGGCGCACCCTCAGGAGAGGGCACGTCAGCGCTGCCCTCCGAAGAGGACATATGCGCGAAAGAAGGCTCGGTACGCCAAAGTGGGTCCCGCCTTGAAATGAAGAGGCCTACTCGTACATGTGCAGCAAGCTGCGAAGTATGGACTAACTAGGGGATGGCGGCGCAGATGCCGCCTCTCGCAAGGCTTGAAGAGCCAGCGTCAATGTCAGAAAGGACGTGTCTGGGTCGACGATATTCTGTATTACGCGGATTGACTGGGGTTGTAAGTATACATTTTCGTTCCTTTTAAGCAGTACCATTTCTTAGCAACTCATTGGTTCTTGGGAATATATTCCAGGAGACGTATTTTTGAATCATAAGACGTGAATTTGGAATTCGAATACGAATACAAATCGTGCGCGAAATTATTTTCCACTGCTTACAATTTTATAGATTTTTGAATGACTCGAATTCAGTGATGTCATTAAAAACAAATTCTTAATTAAATTCCGTTTGACGCAGAAAAAATTAAATTCACAACAACAAAAACAAAAAACCGCTGATGACCCACACGTGAAACGGATCACTGTCAAGGTCACGTCAGCGTTGGATATTCTACTAGTAGAAATCAAAAACGAGTGGGTTGAACCACTCGTTGCACAACGCACGAACTGAAAGTTCAGAAATAGTGAATTCGGTAATTCGTATACGAATCTCACGATTTCGAAAGCGAATTGGTTTTCTATTGTTTTAAAAATTCGTCTCCTGTTCTGCTGAGGAAAATGCATTAAATATTAAGGAGAGCCGGTGGTTATGTCGGGCTCTCCTCAGCGATAGCCGTCCCCAGGCATTGTAGGGGGTCCTCAGGATCGAGTGTCATATCTGAGAATCCCCACCCTGGGTAAGCCTACTGGGGAAGAAAACCCAACATAACCGCCGACTCTCCGCAGCCGGGATATGCAATTTAATGCATTTTCCTCTGCGGAACCAAAATACAGGTGACATACTACCAATCTATAGAACGTTGTTCTGCGCGACCTCTGGTACTGGTCTTTTTTGTGTGGGGAACATCGTTTTGGGTCGACTTTTACCATGCTGGCCCAGAGCGGATTAGTGGGAAACACCAGAGCTTCATTTGATACTTAGCAGGGTGCACCACGAGCAGGTACCCAGTGCCGGTTTTAGCACTACCAGCGCCCTGGGCAAGTTAAGTACGACCGCACCGGAAACCCCTGTTAGATTTTCTTACAACTTTATTAGGACCACCAAAATTTAGGGAATACATATAAATACTTACTGCGGCGCCCCTTTGTGGCCGGCGCCCTGGGCGGTCGCCCAACCGCGCCCTACCCTAACGCCGCTACTGCAGGTACCCCAGCTTCGGCTTCAGTCTCATCAGTTATAAATCGAAGCCCCACATCACCCTAATTAATTATCTAAGTTACATACTTACAATAAACTCCATATTGAAAAATCTGATATATGCTTTTGATACATTTTGATTTTGCGGGAATAGGCGTGATTGATTATTATATTCTTATGTGAAATAAGATAGTTTCAAGCAAAAAGTCAGAGCCAAACTCGGGTCGCATTTGTTACTAGACGCCCGTCTTAACCCGAAGCTAAGGCTGGAAATATTTCAGGATCTTAACGCAATGCTTAAGGAAATGAGACGTAAAGCAACACAGCCACTAAATAAACCGGTTAATTTGGCTCTAGAAGCCAAATCAGTGTGGAGCAGGTGGTGCTGCGATCGTGCACGCCGAATGTTAGGGTTGCCAGCCCTGATAAATTTATTTGGCTAGTAAAATGAAAACTTTTGTTTTGATTACAAAATACTAAACTAAGTCTATAATTTGATGCTCATAAATACTAAACGAAAATGAGTAATTGTAGTTTTCTGTAATAATGTAGTTTAGATACGTCACAGTAAATCTATAAAATCGCAAGCAAAAGCATTAGCAATTTTTTATACTACGGTGGTCGCAAAGAAACTTCCGGCCTGTCTGATGATAAGCAGTTACCGTAACTTATGGACGGGTGGAATATTCGTGCTTTACGTTTATATATTAATTTAAAAAAATATGACATATATATCATATTTAAATACAAATTAAAATACATAATTATAAAAACAGAAGGTTTTGAATCACAAACTTTCCTGATATTCAATTAAAAATATTTTTATTTTTTTTGCGACAGTTGGCAGCCCTGCGACAAGATCCCGCCACGCGTTGTTTCTTGTTAAAATGTATATTTTATAGACGAGCTGGAGCGTACAATCTTTAATGGTTCACGGGTTTTTGACGACGAAGCACTGCCGAGTTCCCGCTTCGCTCAATCTATGGTTTTAAGTACTTAAGTCTATCAAATATAATACTTATTTTATAATACTTATTTTTTAAAACATATTTGTAAAACATTTCTCTGCTGAAATGCAGCAAATGTAATTTGATATTATTATACAAAAATTTTGCAATTTTGCACTAAAAAGCAGCCAATGTCCTTTATCAATCCTAGGCTTTATATGTTATTTATAACAATTCAACATGTTTGGCGTAAAAGGGCGACAGACAAGAGTTACTTTCGCATTTATAATATTAGTAAGAATCGATAATTTGTAGAATATTTATGTATATTATAAAACTTCTTTATCATTTCACCGAGCCTTGGCCCTCCCCAAACATCTCCTTACCCACTTCGTGTTTTTTTTTTGAAGTTAAAATTTCTTTAGCGGCACTGGTGCTCAGTGCCGCTAAAGAATTTTTGTATGGGTAAAAACTTCCACACTCGCGTCAGGGTTACGTGCAGGGCTTTGAATACCGTTAAAAATTTGGTATCGTTACTTTCATGATCTATGGATAACGTTAAAAGCGGAGGTAACGTTATTCCATATAACGATACTTTTACCGGTAAATGGACTTGTTGTTATTGATTTTTTTTCGGTAATTAATAACGTTACCTTGAAGTATCGTTACTTTTTAACGTTATCAAAGCGTTACCGTTACTTTAATGAAGGAAAGAGGTAAAAATATTGTTTGTCTCTTTAAATCTTTTTCCTTTCTAAGCAGTGAAGCATCCTCGCGTCTGTATTTCGTGATTTTTTAAATTTTTTACATGCACGGGCTGGCAACAGCGCCTCAAGTAACGAAAAAAGTATCGATACTTTTTAACGTTATTTGTTAACATATTAATATTAGTAACGATACCAAATATCGTTACCACATCCAATTACCGTTATTTTTCTTATAGTTAAAATTTTACCGTTATCTCCAGTATAAAAAGGCTTTTACGTGGTAGTCCGTTCTGCAAAGTGAATCGGAGAAAAAACGGTCGAATGAAAGCGTTTCTCACGAACGCTGCCTTAACTATGAAAGATATATTTTTGAGTTCTAGAGAAAAGATGTGGAGCTTGAAAATGCCTACAAAAAAGTCAACGACAGCATATGTCTAACTTTTATATTTAAGTTACAAAAAGTAGTTTTTTTTTAATATTACAGTCAGAAATAAAAACATAACACTGTACTAAAAAAGGATTATTAATACTATGTCCAACGAAGTGGGCACGGGTCAGCTAGTATGGAATATGCAAGTTCTTATAAGTAACAGTCGCCAGTAAAAAAATATGCACCCCTACTTTCCATTGTAGACCAACAGTTTTATCATACTCAACGTTCCCCCTGTCGAGTCTCCTCTGGACCATTGGGGGTCCTGAACCGCTTTGGGAATTACTATTCTAGACCTTTAGTGATACTCTAGCTCAGTGCTATGACAGTCAGCAAGGGGTCTACATGAACGAAAATAAATTTGGGGGTCAATAATGGATCTCAACATACACTTATAGTGCCTATTTACATACATTATACTATCTTTTAATATAAAAACATATACATTATTTATAAATGTACTTTAAAGAAAAAAGATTTATTATTTAATTTTAAGATTTATATTATATATTGCAGAAGATACGAAAAAAATATGCCTACGGAGAGTATAAAAGCGGCATTGCTGTCCGACATTTTTGCATGTTAACGCTGACGAAAAACAGATGGCGCTACGTGTGCTATGTAGAGTTCGAGCGACAGCAACCGAATTTATCCGAGCGCTCTCGAGCTCGGAGGCTTCGTGGCGACTTCAATTCTCATTTACTTAGTCGACGAGTGAACACATGTTTTTCAAATTACCGTCTATATCTTTCTATTAAATATTGGTTGAGCTTCTTTTGCATAAATTAAGTACGAGCCTCAAGCATCTAGTATTTTGTAAAAAGTTACGTCATTTTCTTAATAATAGCGTGGATCTTCTTACAATATATTTCAAAATAATCATATTAGTAGGATGTAGGAATTCAATATACATAAGTAGGCGGTCTACCCAAAAGGGAAAAACATAAAGGGTCTACGACACAAAAAAATATGGAAATCTAGCTAATGCTCCCGACTTCGCGTGTGCAGGTTTAGTATTTCGAGTTGCTTATTATAAATTTTATGCTATGTCATTCTGATATATAAACGATACTAGCTTTCTGCCCGCGGCTTCGCCCGCGTAGATTTCGGGATTGGGTCTATACAGGGTTAAGGGTCATAGCTTTTGCCCACGGCTACATATGCGCGGAAGACGGTTTATGGCGCGAAGGTTTTATCGCGCTTCCCGTGGGACTATCCGTTTTTCTGAGATAAAAAATACCGCAATACCTTGCTCAAGAATCACTCTATCTATTGATGAAAACCGCATGAAAATCTGTGCAGTAGTTTATGAGAGAAGCCTTTATTGGGCATCCCGTGGGAGCTGTCGATTTTTCCGGGATAAAAAGTAGCCTATGTTACTCTTCATCCCTTCAACTATCTCCAGGTAAAAAATCACGTCAATTCGCTCTGTTTTGCCGTGAAAGACGGACAAACAGACAGACACCCTTTCCCATTTATAATATTAGTAGGAATAATTTTAAAGTTTCATTAAACTCCATTCAGTAGTTTTTACGTGAAAGAGATAAAAACATCCATACATACAAACTTTCACCTTTATAATAGTAGTAGGAATGTGTCCATAGGGTGCGATAACCGATTACCATAAAAACCCTACGTTATTTGTTACTTCTATGGTACCCATAAAAGAAGCATACTCACATATCGTTCCGAAAGGGGAGGATTAAATTTTAAAAAAGGTTTGCCAATCTCCTCCCGAAATGTCGTCCCTTCTGGATTTATTACTTGACTATTTACTTCACTAAATTATGAATCGTATTCGTAAGCTGACGTTATTTTTAAAATAACTTTATTTCGCGTTTATGTACCTATATAAGACAGTTTCTTATCGGTGGAGGAATATTATTCCAGCACTTTGTAGCAGAATAACGAATACTAAGTATTTTTTTTATACCACGATGGCGGTAAACAGGCCTACGACCCGCCTGATATAGCCTACGGACACTTGCAACACTAGGGGTGTCACTCGCGCGTTGCCGACCCTTCAAAAACCTATTTACTCCCATTTTGAAGAACCCCATACTGTAGCCCTCTGGGAAAACCTCGGCAGGGAGCTCATTCCACAAACGAAGTGTACGCGGGAGGTAATTCCTTTGGAACCGCACTGTACCATTTAGGCTCCAGTGTGTGGGCATGAACTCCCTGTCGATGGCGAGCGGTATGTATTATATGTTTGTTGCTATTTACGTAAAAACTATTCAATGAATTTTGATGAAAATTGACAATAATATAGCTTATATATATATAGCATCGGAATAACATACATAGGCTACAATTTATAAAGATAGTGATGCCCGCGAATCGATCTGCAAATTGATCGGTAATTTTTTTCCTACTTTCTTGACACTTATCATAATATTTTTAATAATTAAAACAATCCTACTACTATTATAAAGGCGAAAGTTTGTAAGTATGAATGTATGGATGTTTGTTACTCTTTCACGTAAAAACTACTAAATGGATTTGAATGAAACTTTACCACAATATAGCTTATACATCAGAATAACACATAGGCTACAATTTTTGAGGTTTCTAATGTGAGGTCGTAAAAGAAAACACATTTTTTGCGCTTACATTGCAAACGCTGACTGAATCCTACAAGATAGATCAAAACAATTTACTACAGTATTGTACAACTTAAAAAGGTCTACAAAAAAGTCCGTGATGGTATATGTTTATCTCTTAGGAATAACCCACAATAACCATTTTTTATCCTTTACTTTGTACGAGAAATAATGGCTTATTTACGAAGCGATTTTTAGCAAAACAGTATTAATCCTTATCCAATTAAGTATCTTAAATACATTGTGCATTTAATAAAGATCAATATGGCTTTTTACAGCATGTAATTTAAATAAATATTTTCCAAGATATCACAGATTTAAAATGCAGAGTCATAGCAATTTCGGCGATAAGAGCATACTGCAGTAGCTACCTATAGGCCTATGATTAGGGCTCTGCAGTGCTTAGTTACCGTATTTCTTAGATATAGACGGGACGAACCTGAAGTCCACGCGAACGAAGTCGCGGGCAAAAGCTAGTATCTTCATAATTTGCAATTTATGTGTTATTCTGATGTATAAGCTATGTTATTGTAAAGTTTTTTTAAAATCTATTTAGTAGTTTTTGTGTAAATGAGTAACAAACATCTAGCCATATAAACTCGTATTTATAATATTAGTAGGATAAATGGCGAGTCAAGAAATTCTTTTTCTTGCGTAATCCTTATATTGTACTAGCTTCCGCCCGCGTGAAATTAGTTTTTGTCAATCTTGGTCTTTTATGTCTAAGGTACCAAGATTCATGGTGTTATCTTCAATTCAACCCCTATTTCACCCCCACACTGGTAAAATTTACAAAATGCTAGAACAAACGATTTTTTTGTTTCTTATAACGTGATATTTGACGAACTTGCATACTAACTTTCAACCCTTATTTCCCCCCCTAACTGGTCGAAATTTCAAAAATGCTAGAACAAATGTTTAATGATTTCTTATCAAGTGCTTAAACATGAAGTTTCGTGGTTTTATCTTTTAAAATTAAGAAACCCCATACAAACTTTCAACCTCTATTCCAACCCCTTCATCCCTTTTTTTCGAAATAAAAAGTAGCCTATGTTCTGTCTCAGGGTCTAAAGATTGTCTGTAACAAATTTCATTAAAATCGGTTGCTAGGTTTAAGCGGGAAAGCGTAACAGATAAACAGACAGAGTTACTTTCGCATTTATAATATTAGTTGGGATTCCACTATCTTTATAAGAAAGACTTGCGTAACTACCCCTATATCGATATCTGCGCGTTTGCAGTATTAAGAATATATTTCATTGACGAACCTTAACAAACAGAATAAAGTAAAACTTTAGGGTTTAATCTTTAATTATTAAATTATATTGAGATTATATAGTTATGTTTTTGATTATAATAGTTATGTTTATTATTATTATTTGAATTTTATATTTATTCTGTACTAGCTTTCTGCCCGCGGCTTCGCCCGCGTGGATTTCGGGATTGGGTCTATGGAGGGTTAAGGGTCATAGCTTTTGCCCACGGCTACATATGCGCGGAAGTCGGTTTATGGCGCGAAGGTTTTATCGCGCTTCTCGTAGGACTATCCGTTTTTCCGAGATAAAAAACCGCATGAAAATCTGTGCAGTAGTTTTTGAGCGAAGCCTTTATTGCGCATCCCGTGGGATCTGTCGATTTTTCTGGGATAAAAAGTAGCCTATTATTTAATCCCGGACTTTTATCTTTACGTCTGCAAAATTTCAAAGCAATCGGTTCAGTAGTTACGACGTGAAAGCGGAACAAACAAACAAACAAAATCACTTTCCGATTTATAATATTAGTAAAAATGCAATATATAGAATATAAAATGTGCCCTATGTCCTTCCCCATACCCTAGACTATGTGTATGCAAATTTTCGTGATGATCGGTGCAGTAGTTTAAGCGTGAAGAGGTAACAAACAAACAAACAAACAAACAAATAAACAAACAAACAAACAAACACACTTTCGCATTTATAATATTAGTTGGGATGACAAAACAACCAAAAGGTGTATGAGCAATTATTTTGTTACTTGTATCATAATAAATGACGCGTGTCCTGCGGTTGTTATTTTTCATAGTTGTGATAATGTACACGGGTACCTGCTTTTGGTAATTTGTATCCTTTTGCGGCTTAGGGGTAGTCATACTCTCATTAAAATCTCTTCGGCAGTGTCGTGTGAGGCGGGTCGTTGCGTTCCCTAAAACATGGTTGAGCGAAGCGATGGCTGGTTCATGCGTCATGCTCGTGAACGGGTGCTGCCAGCGGAGATGAGTCTGCTCTTTGCTATACTGGGTACTATTTATTATAATTTTAATTTAACTTTAATATATTCTTTTAAAACTGTATGACACGGCATTCCTAATATAGGCATGTTTTCAAATTATATGTTTATTAGTTATATTTCCTATATCATGTAATGGAAAGTGACTTCATGAATTGCCGGTTCCTCTCAATACAAGTTCTCCCGCCGTAGATTTGCGAACCGATGGCGTAGCTTTTCGACTTTCACAAGTGCTTGTAACAGCCTAGACTGAATAAATGATTTTGAATTTGAACTTGAATTTATAAAAGAGAACAATCTAAAAACAGCGAATCATCGAGAGAGTTCTCAACCTGTCAGTATGCCATTCATATCTGCGACGCTATCGATAAAATAACGTTCGCGTAAAACACGAGATATTGACTGGTATCCTGCAGCCTTATTTTGAATCATTCGCCTGGTGCGGAATTTCTACTGATTTTCGCATGACATACAATATTACCTATTTCTCAATCGATCGACTGTTACAGCAACTCATTATGATCCAGAAAATATATTAATACTACAAAAAGGATTTATGGAATATTTCTTAGTATGTTGTATGACGATGATTATATTTAACGTTTCGATCGATCGAATCGTAGCAATTCAATTTTTGAGAGAATCGACGTAATGCAAGTGAAAAATCAACAATAATTAATTACATTAACTTACTTGCAATAAACATATCTTTTATATATAAAAAAAATATATAACTGCAATTTTTAATGCTCAGTGACCTTTCATACACACATATATAAATATAGTAACTAGTAATATTTTTATATACGTAGAATAGCTAATATATTATGTAATACGCAACTCACTCTAGGTATAGAGTAGGTAGTATAAAGAAAATGCGGTCCAAATTGGAATAAAAATAAAAAGACGCGGATCTCAAGTCTGTATTGATACTATATCTCAAGTCAATATTGTATGCGTTACAATATTCTCAATTTCACAGTCGCATTTTAAATCTGTCGTGAGGGATTAGAGCATATTGAAAAACATATGATATGAACATAGCGAAAAATGAATCATTATTGATATGACTAACAGTACCAAATTTCTTTCATCTTTACGATTTTTCTCATTCACAACAAAAAGTACAACTGTGAATTGTCTTTATATGATTTTAAAAACTGTACCACGTCTCTGACTTATACACGTCTAGAATACATTTTTTTAATTTCAACTGGCGTTATGTTGGTAGCCCTGCATGCTTGCTATGAATTAAATTAAATATTCATTGAAATAACCTCATAACATCTTAGGTAAGAATAAATTTGTAATGCACTCTTGTGACAAACTTGACCGTTCAAACTCGCTAATTCTGTGTGGTATATATCGTGCTTTTTCTTTCTGTATTCTTAATATTTATATTGTACAATATTTCGTTTCTCCTTCTGTGACCGTATACTGTGTGTTTACATTGTGCGATTTATTGTGTCGTGTATCGTGTTGTGAAATATACAATCTATACTAATATAATAAAGCTGAAGAGTTTGTTTGTTTGTTTGTTTGAACGCGCTAATCTCCGAAACTACTGGTGCGATTTGAATAATTCTTTTTTTGTTGGATAGTCCATTTATCGAGGAAGGCTATAGGCTAAATAACATTACGCTATGACCAATAGGAGCAAAGACAGAGCGGTAAATGTGTAAAAAACGGGGAAAATTATTCATTTTTGAAGGCTTTCTTTGCGTGCGCTGCGAAAACGGTTCAAGATACACAAAAAATATGTATGAATGAATTATTCCTCTATACATGATCTAAAAAAAAGTCCGCGACGGCATATGTCTATCTTTTAAGGTTTAGTCACAATGACCGACCAAAAATCTGCCGGAAGTCACTATTCCACGCGGATGAAGTCGCGGGCAAAAGCTAGTCGTACATAATTGTTAGACATTTTTAATTGATCAACAATATTTGAAATATCCCATTAATCGCAGTCATTAATTGAAGATACTACAAACTTATAATGTCAAACGAAAGTCAATAGAAATATGGCGCAAGACGCCAAACGAGTGATTCAATAATACTCTCCATAATCCTTTACTCGTGTCGACATATACATCTCACGGATTACAAGCTTTTAGATTTTATTGATGCACAATGTCTATCAAAATTCAACGTGTCAAAGTATTGAAAGATAAAAGTATCGGATTTAACGTCGGGAATTCCCGGTGTGATCTGTTTACGTATGTACATGATGTTATTTTGACTTGTTGTATTTGATGTTTTTTTTTATCGAATTACTTTAGTTATTAAGAAATTGATAGGAAATCTGTAAATTGCCCAAAAACAGTGTATGTGTCATCTTGTGACATATGATATGAAATCAGAGTACCTATTAATTTCACCGAATTTGCAGCAAAAATATACAGTGTGGGTCTTAAGAAAGTGCAGAAACGTAGAAGGATAAAATTAGACTTTATTTTATCTAATAAATTTCACGCAATTTGCAGCAAAAATATACAGTGTGGGTCTTAAGAAAGTGCAGAAACGAAGAGAATTGAAATAATACTTTATTTTGTCGATAAAAACAAAAGGAACAAGAATGGTTTTGAAATTATTGTCCATTGTCTGAGAGGTAAAATATATAACGGAGCAGATATTTAGAGGGAAATAGAGAAACACTAAACTAAGAAATATAACAATAGAAATTTATGTTTACACATCGATGAAAACATGGAAAACCTTTTGGGTTAGCAGTGAGTCAATTTCGTTTATTGTTTCTTACTCCTCCAAATGACAACGCATGTGAGTTATTATTTTTCATTTCACCCACCTAGATGTATATATATGAATAAACGCGCGCCTTGATATTCACAGGCACTTATATAAGTATAAGCATGTATTTAATAAATAAAAATTACGAAACGAGCATTAAAACATGCACTGTACATCTATAAGTACACTCAAAAACATATTACATACGTTAGTTCCCAGAATCTATCCCCTGCCTAAATTACCCTGAGCTCTTCCAGGCCATTTCAATTCATGAGCGGAGAGAGGAAGGGACGGGTTCAATCAAAGAAAACATTTTAATTAATCCAAAACACGACGTGTCCCGGTATCAGGAGTCTGGGGTACACGCCTTAAGGAATAATAATTGTAGTTACAGGGGTATTGTTTCTAATTAAACAAGTTCAATCCCTCTAATAAGTATGCGTTTTGGTTATAAAGAGTAAACAAGCCAGAGCCTACAGGGTCGTTTTCATGAGTATCCAAACCTTAACTTTGTTTGTCGAATCGTGTGTAAATAAAGGCCCACTGTACAATAGTTCATGCTGTTGACGGTAAAGTACCTCGTAGCCAGTCTCATGCAGAAAACTTTATAAAAGGTTGAAAAAAGATGCAGACTTGTCTTGTATCAGCCCAACGAAGAAGGTACCGCTAAAGAAGTTTGATAGCTAATCTCAAAAAAGTTATCAAATCAAATCTTGCAATTGTTATAGATAAAGACCTAAAGTGGAAGAACATGTAAGACTCAGTGCTAAGAGGACTATAAAGGTCTTCAAAATATGTCGTCGTACCTTCGATGAAACCAAAAATACTTTGCTAGACTTACAACATATTGATATTGCGAATAATCTAGTAAAGAATATTAATGACTAAGAATGAATCTAATCACAATTAGAAGAGTGCTGCGGAATCTCTCGTACCGGCGACATGGCTATAACTGAAGCTTCAAAACTACTCTTGCAGCGATTACTAAGCTTTGAGTCACTGCATATTCACATGCAAAGGGTATGAAAGCGCTTCATACTTCGCAAATACAACATACGAGTTTTAAATATGATAGAGGAAGAATTGAGATTACTGCTGGTGCTAAACTCTATACTAATCAGACAATCTTGGTATAGACTTTTCTTCCGATAAAAGACGGTGAATACTATTTTAGTAAACTGGTTACGGCTGCAAATGAAATGCTTCTCATAGATAGGACTTGTTTACTCAAAGTATAATACAATTTATGCCTATTAAATACATACAGCAATATATTCAAATAATTCACAGCAATATATCCAAACAATCCTTAAATGTCTTCGATAACAAAATCTCGTCATTATACAACGACTATTTTAATCTTTGGAAACTATAAAGTCGAGTTGCCACCATCATACAGGAAATGGAAAAATATCTGTACATTCTAGACTAGTTATTTCATATCAACCCCTAGGAGTCTATGACAACCTGCAAGGAGTCTACGTCACCGAAAAAAAATTTGGGGGACCATGAAATGAAAATGGCGGTCCACGATAATGGATCTCAACATACACTGATAGTACCTATTTACTTATGAAGTAATAAAGGAGATAATTTTTTTTTTGTATGAAGAATAGGCCCACTACAAAATGTAACGTTTATTAATGAGACATACGTTAAATAATTTCTTATTAACCCGAAATATTATAAGGAACATTAGCTTGTTTTTATCTAACGGGAATATTGAGAAATCAATTAAAACATGAAGATTAAATAACCTAAAAATGTTTAGTACTTAGTAGCTTTATTTTGATTTGTATTCAAATTGTTTTTTACGTAAATGCTATTTAACACTTTTTTATTCTTGAAAAAAAAAATCTTCTTTGGCCACTACCAAACGCCCGGAATCGTATAATTTTTTTGCATTCTAAATACTGGATACGGGAAAGAAAACGAAATCAAGCCGTTGGAAACGGAAACACAGAATTCGGTTGAAAACAAAGCGACGTCAATTGGATGTCAGTGTAGGTACCATTCTGTCGCTGTCAAAAATGATGACGCGTTCCGTTTCACGACGATACGGGACTGACGAACTAATAGTTAAAATAATCTAAAATAGTATTAAAATAATTATTGAGAGTTCAATACTTTTAAATAAAATAAAAAAGAAATAATACACTATCCTTTATCTATTATTATATTTACATATTATTTGTATATTATTAAATCATCTTTCATTTTGATTTAAAAAACGTTAGTTCCTTTACCTCAAATGTCAAAAGTCATTACTAAGTTTAATTAATTGATTTTATTATTCCCGTTTCATTTTTACTCATAATATCGTGCAATTGCTTTTAATAATAAATTGATATTTTAGAGTTCAGTAATATCAATAAACGTTGCCGTTTTCTAGTGGGCCTAAAAAAAATTATCTCCTTTATTATCTATGTTTATAAAATTTTGAAACTTGTAGTGTAGAATGCCTATCAGTTAAGAATGGGGTCGACCCAAAACCGACGGTTTTGTTCTTTTGTTCAAAGGACTAACATATGACTCATTAAAATCTTCATTAGGCTTACCACGATCGCTTTGAGTAGAAATAAAACTACAGTGCAAGCGATATGGCATCATATGATGCATAAGTGGTTTCCCTTTTATTTATTCCCTACTCTTAACAGGTTATTTTTTAATTGCCGTATTTTTTGCAAGAATTCATGAGTTTTAAGATGTTAACAACTTCATAAATATTTCTTACATATTTACCACTTACAGCTCCGTCCTCAGAAGAGCTATCGATAAATTAAGCTCAATTACTTTCACTGTATCTTGTGCTAATGAACACCAAAACACCGAGAGTTTCGACAACAACACAAAGTGTATTCACAACTTTTAATTCGAGCATTCCGTTCCGTCTCAGCGAACTGTGCTTGTTAGCAACAAGTTATATAACCGATTAATTAGAGGCGGAAAAAGTTGTCTCAAAACGTCGGTGGCTGCAGCTTTGAAACTCCTGGGCTTGTGGAGAGCGACGATTATTAGTCTGGTTCTTTTCAGACGTCCAAATTTTTATTGTCATTATTTCTGTTATATTATGGGCTACTTCGTTACTGGCCAGTCAGTATATTTATGAAAATTCAATTTGTGTTTATAATAAAGTATAATACAATTTATGCCTATTAAATACATACAGCAATATATTTAAATAATTCACAGCAATATATCCAAACAATCCTTAAATGTCTTCGATAACAAAATCTCGTCACTACACAACGACCATTTTAATCTTTGGAAACCATAAAGTCGAGTTGCCACCATCATACAGGAAATGGAAAAATATCTGTACATTCTAGACTAGTTATTCCATATCAACCCCTAGGAGTCTATGACAACCTGCAAGGAGTCTACGTCACCGAAAAAAAATTTGGGGGACCATGAAATGAAAATGGCGGTCCACGATAATGGTCCAAAAATCCACGATAATGTAATGACGTGAACTCAAAGAGTTCACGTCATTACAAGCTGATATCCAAATCTCAGATTTATGTTGATCAGGTTGACTTTCCAACGTTCAATCTTCAAAAAACCAAGGACTCGACCAAACGTGTAACTTTTTACTTCCACACTTCCAGAAAGTTTCACTGTTTTGTCTTTTCATAAATTTTAAGTTCATGGAAAAAACACTGTAATAAAAACGATATTACAATGTCAAAGATTTCTTGAATAATAAAAATGCTTAGATTTAATGTTCATGACATATATATCTTAATGAATCTTGAGTAAATAAATACTTTAATTATTTTTGTACAGATGTATTATTATAATCTATATCAGATATGTTTGTTGCTTAGACTTTCCTGGTATGGTAATAGGAAATAGTATGGCGCGTATTAGGAAGAGATAACGACCATGTTATTAGAAAAGCTATTAACATGAAAGTCGATGGGCGTGTAGGGAGAGGAAGACTGAAGAAAAGATAGTGTGATGGATGATATGTTGAAAAAAGGAGTGAGCGTCAAAATGGCGACTGATAGAGGAGAGTGGAAGAAGTAAAATTGGGAATACGGCAAAAGAAAGAAAAATAAGATGTTTGTTGTGATCAGACATATATATCTAATCTTGTAAGAACAATGTAGTATTTGGAAATACTATATTCTTTTGATATATAAATATATGTAACTGTAAAAAAGTGAAAAGAGAAGATAAAAAATAGATCTTCATATTTTCTAGTCTGTTCTTGTCGTGAAAGGTCTCCCAATTTTTAAAAAGGTTAAGAATTTTCTTTTCTGGTATATACCTGCGCTATGCAAGTCTTCAGTATTTTGTGTCCATAAATTTGATATTAAATATTTCTTTGATTTCAATAAGTACCTGTAAAAGCATATGGTGAATAAAGATTATTTCGCTTTTAAGTTTGATTTTGAGAAATCTATCAAATCTCAGAAACAGTCCGGTTTATTGGAAATTCATGAATGTTACTACCATACTTCCCATCAACTCTTGACCACAAACACGTTTGACCACAAATGCTTTTAAAATAAATTAATTTATATTTTAACATGAAAATACACGCAAGATAAATCGACAAATTGATTCATTTCAATTCAATTATATGCATATATATACATATATTGATATAACAATGAGTCAGACACAAAGAAATCTGACGAGCGTTCGACATTACCTACAGATGGACTACGTGTCCCTATAAATCTTACGAGAAAGGGTCTGAGCAATGCCTAAGCAATCGACATTAGTTTGTCAATGTCAAACTGATGCAATAAACAACTTGAACGTTGGCTGGAAACCGTTCCAACTCAAAGAGTTCACGTCATTACAAGCTGATATCCAAATCTCAGATTTATGTTGATCAGGTTGACATTTATCATTAGATGAACTATTTGTTATTCAATGTATAATGAATATACCAACTGAAATTATTAACAATGTTTAAACGGCGTGATGCTCATATCCTATCTCTCGAAGACCCTACTGTATCAAAGAGCAATTTAAATTCCTGAATTCTTCTCATAATGTGTATAGTCGATCCTCTGACAGCGTCCTTTTAGAATTCTGCATACATTTCACAATTTTTTTTACCAATACATACTTCAGTCTTTGAACTCTCACGATTTGGCTATATGGTTCTAGAACTTACACCGCCCCGTTCTGGAGGGCGGGAGCGTTTGTTCAAGCCGATAGCCCAGGCCTTCCGCCCGACCAAAGGCTGTAGGTAGTGTTTAGTTGGTAGGCTGGCCTTCTGCTAGAGTCCAACATAACCACCCGCCGTAGACCGGTTGCGGGTGGTATCCGGTGCGAGGTCGTCCAAGCACCAGGGGGTTGTCATAGCGACCACTGTGGTGGCGCGCCCCCTATGAGGATTCACTACCATCCCCCATGGGAAAAAAAAGAGTTTAGTCGGCAGGTCACGTGGTCAGACCGCTCTGGTCGCATGCAGTCCGACATAACCTCCGTGACACTTGCCGTTGCGGGGGTATTCTGGGCACGTTTCGTACAAGGAGTACGAAACGTGCCCGTGATGGATTCTCAGCCTGTCTTGCGCTATAAGGCTCAAACAATCTCTTGCGTCAGTTAATAAAAGTATTAAGCAACATTTCCTTCATTTCCGACACCGCCACACCTCCCCCTGTCCTCGCAGTATATGTCTGTCTTTCCTTATAATTATACCAGCTGTTGCCCGCGAAGTCGTCTGCGCGAGATTAATATTTCGAGTAATGCTAACGACGTATAAGGATGCATAGAATGATAAAGAAACAAACTAGAAACGGTTTATCATGCTATTAAGACAGAAAGGAATGATTGATCGTTAAAATTGAAACGCAAGATTTCGGAGCGATGAACGCAACGAAGGAGTAATTAATGGTACATGAACGAAATGTGCGAAGGTGATGATCAGTGACGTTCACAGGATAGCATGAAATCACAAAAACCACAAAGCATAACATAATTTGTGACAAATTGCCTTTCTTTTGGCTAACAAAAAGCACAAAGCTCTAAAGGGTGCCCTTTCCCGTCCCTCGTGCACGCTTGATGAGCAGCATCGGATAATTACTCGGAAAATTCATAATCGACCTCCTCTTTACCAGTTTTTTACGTTTCATTTACTTTTTCGAAGCTCCAAGGCTTGTCTTTAATCTGTGGTCATTGCTTACTACTTGTCGAATTCTTGTTGTGCTTTAGGGTACTATTAAAGCTCCAATTCTTTTACAGCGTAATTTAATGTAATTTGTAGTCTAGCTGTAATGTTTTTATTTATATATTTGTTATGCGCTATCAATAATGTTTATATCGACTACGACGATTATCGACGACTTGATTACTTACCATACATGTTATGGAAAGTAATCAAGTCGCATAGAGCGTCGATAAAATAACTATACAATAACTTTATACAATAACAATAAAGCTCAATTCGACTGTATGTTTTAGTTAGAAAACGTTTGCATGGGAAAATAAAAGGGCTGTTTTTAGGGTATTTCGATAATTATTCGAATTTTCCTCATTGTAAAAACCCTCCTTGAACTTCAACGAATATTAACAAAAAAGAATTGGCCAAATTGGTTCAGGCGTTGTTGAGTTATGAGCTTACCAACACATTTTGCGATTCATTTTTATATATAAGATATAACTAACCTACACATATTTTACATATACATATAAATATAAATATATACATATACAACCATAACAAAGGCACAAATGCTCGCATCCATCACACAAACATCTACCCCCACCGGGATTCGAACTCTGAAACCGTTGTACTAATCACTCGACTACGGTGGTAATCTTGAAAAGTTTATGTTTAAAAATATCGATGTAGCTATAATTTAGGGATCCGTACCTCCAAAGGTAAAAACGGAACCTTATACGATCACTTTGTTGTCCGTCCGTCCGTCTGTTAAGACCCTTTTTCTCAGAAACGCGTCGAGATATCAAGCTGAAATTAATATCACATACTCAGGTCTCCTATCTCTCAAAGTGTTATATTTATTATATTTCTTTATCAACGCTATAAAAAGATATGGCCGTTTATGTTCCATTTATATTGCATATTTTGACATTTGCAAGGGTACATGAAACGGTACTCTCTCAGAAGACGAGTCCTATTACCAGTTATATCTATTCCTTGAGCGCAGCACGTGACTTCATATGCTTGAGGTATAGAGGGTAATAGCACCACCCCAACAGCTCCTGTCCTGCGAGTAATGTGCGCTGTCTTATTGCCTTGAACACCTTAACATTTGTAATAAGTGGACTTTTTAACTGGCTATCGCATTGCGTAGAGTACTTAATAACATCTGCCTCCTTTGAGAACTTTGAAGCGTGAAGGCTTCAGTACGGGGAGCATGTCGAGGACCGGTTTGGTTAGCGCGGAACCGGACGAGCGGGAGGTAATTCCGGCGTCACCTTTTTTTTTGTTTTTATTTTGTTTCCCTGAGGAAAATGCATTAAATTGCATACCCCGGCTGTGGCGAGCCGGCGGTTATGTGGGGCTCTCCTCCCCAGAAGGGGGAGGCCTACCCACTAAAAACCTCAGGGATGACCTTCCTCAGGCATGTAGGGAGCCCCCGGGAACACCAAGCCACCTCCGGGAACCCCCAGCCTCTGCTCCCCTGCCTAGAGGGGAGCCCTCCTCAGGGGAGGCTACACTACCTTCCCCGGTCTCCTCCACCGACGACGCCCCCCGGCCACGGAAGGGGCGTGGTCCATCCCGGGTCGCCGTAGCAGTCGCGACTTCCTCGCGCCCGCCGGCGACCCGCGGCTCCGGCGTCACCCTGGCCGCGACAAGGTCAATTCAGTTCGGGACAGTCAGTGACTGGTTCTTATCAACAAGTACCAGGGTCCAACAATGAGGTGTTCATACCAAGAAGTATATACTAACTTCATAGTTGCCTATTAGATATTATAAGATTTGGTATGGTATTTTGATATTATAAGATTTAGTTGATTAAATCTTAGTTACACCATGAAAAGTTCACGGCTGTCTTATACCTTGTTGAATATGCGATGAATGGTATATTGTACCCGATTGTTGCTATTCCCAACCTTTATCGGACCCATTTTAACCGCTCGCTACATTTCTGGCGTACAGAAAACAAAATAAATATTATTTTTCGGAACCCTTTTCATGTGAATGACGTCATCTTCCGAAATGGAAGCCGTGCAAAAGCGAAAACAAAACGCGACCCAGTTTTCAACATTTTGACAAGAACGCAGTCGATTTTCAAAAAGCGGTCGTTTTGTTTTTGTTTCTTCCGTTTCTAAGAGCATTTATCGCACAGTCATGAGAATCTTGCTTGATACTTGCTTAAGATAAATATTTATTAAAGTTAATGTATTAAATAAAGTTAATGGTTATAAATAGCAAGGGTAGAGATAACGAACTTATCTACATTAGTCTATACTAATATTATAAAGAAGTAAAGTTTGTGTGTTTGTATATTTGTTAAATAGGATCTCAGGATCTACTGAACTGATTTAAAAAATTCTTTTACCAATAGAAAGGCACATTATTGCTGAGTGTCATAGGTTATATAAAAACCCGAAAAATGAAAAGGCTTTTACATGGTATTCCGTGTTGCAAAGTGAATCGGAGAAAAAACGGTTGAATTAAACCGTTTCTTACGATGAAAGATATATTTTTGGGTTCTAGTTAAAAGATATGGAGTTTGAAAATACTTTCAAAAAAGTCAACGACAGCATATGTCTAACTTTTATATTTAAGTTACAAAAAGTTGTATTTTTTAATATTACAGTTAGAAATTTAAACATAACACTCTGTACTAAAAAAGGGTTATTAATATTATGCCCAACGAAGTGGGCACGGGTCAGCTAGTTTATTGTAATTTTATAAAAATAATAAAGACATTGTTTCTTTGTAAATATGCACATAACAATTTAAATATAAATTATATAACATGACAAGAAGTTTGTTTATATATTAAATTACAATTGAGCATTTGATTTCCTTAAAAGTTAGTAGAACATCTCAAGCTGTTTCATGGCGGATGACTGTCAAAATAGTTAAATTCAATTATTCGTTTCAACTACAGCTTCTTAATTTAATGTGAATATTTGCTAATGACGTCAAATTTAAAAAAAATATATGATGTGAAGCATTTTTTGGCCGTGCTGAGGCAATTTCACCAATGTCCTGTATGCCACAAAGTTTATAGGTATAAAACATATAATTAGCGAACTCTACAGTAAGCTTAGCTTGTATCGTTGAGTTCAAACCCGTGGTCTATAACGAAGCTCAATAATGATTTTCCAAAGCTCGAGTGAACTAAACTCTCTCTGCCAATATTACAAACGCGAAAGTTTGTATGGATGGATGTTTGTTACTCTTTCGCGTTTTTTAAAAAGTTTCACGTAATCCGACTGGATGGATTTATTTTAAGATCTGGATGTATGGCACAGAGCCCTTTGCCTATCCCTAGTGGGAAGAAAAAAACCGTCACCAAATTTGATAACTTCAGGACCAATTTTAAAAATTCTTTCACTATTCTATTGAGCTTGAGTATCGAGCCTAAGGTTCGTATTCGAAATTCAAAGTTAAATGCAAATTGCTTTTGTTTGATTTTAGAATTTGAGGAATTCAGTGAGATGTAACAGCAAGCATGCTTAATTAGACTGTAAGGTTGTCTTGGTAAGACTGAATATTGTGTAGTCTAAAATATGCTTAGTGCATTTTATCTATTAGAGACAAACTTAACGAAAGTAGTTCGAAATAGTATAAAACACAAAGAGATTTGAAAATGAAAAATGAGCGCGCTATAGTACGACCAAATCGATATGGATACTTTTGAAGTTATATTTTTAAATCAATTTTATATAATAAAAAAAAAAGAGAGAAATGGCTGGTATATTAATTTTGGATTTATTGGTTTTCAATTGAAAGTAGGTCTTTATCGAACGCGTTCTGATCGTCCATACTGTTTTGTTTACATACCATTAAAAATAACTTTATTGGACAACTTTTAAGATAAGTATACAAATGGCAGACTCAACGCCAAGGGCATTCTCTTCCAGTCAACTAATAATTGGTCCCCCGAGCCAAAAGGGTGGTGGGCGCGTTGCATCGGCTGCTGCCCAATCTCGGGGGACCGAGGGATGGAGTTCACCGCCTGTACGAGGGCGTCGTATGATCCGTGGCCATGTATGGGGCCCCCGTGTGATCGCGAGACTGCGCGAGGTCCACCCGCTGCAGAGCTCTGCTACGGAGCCTACAGCGGATAATGGCCATACGGATCGTATGAGGCTACCGTACCATTTCATACGAGGCGGCGACGGTTCTGGGACGCTCCCCCTCATTCGACATCGTGGCCGACATGTAGACGGTGACGTATGCGTCGCGGCGTGTCGACCGGGGTAGCGATGGGGGAACTTCCGCCTAGGCGGAAGTGGCACCGACGGATTGTGGCGGCCTGGCGTGCGCAGCTCGAATTACGGATCTGCGCGCGCCAGCGGGCCGTCGGTGCCGTACTCCCGCACCTCGAAGCTTGGCTCCATGGGAAGGAGGAGGCCACCTACCGATTGACTCAGATTCTCACCGGGCACGGCTGCTTCAGTGAGTTTCTGTGTCGAATAGGACGGGAGGGATCGACACATTGCCACCACTGCGCATCCGAACTCGACTCGGCCCAGCACACGCTGGCGGAGTGCCCCGCGTGGGCCTCCGAGCGCCGAGTCTTGGTCGCAGAGATCGGGCGAGATCTGTCTCCGCCAGCATTGATTGCGGCAATGCTGGCGGACGAGAGAGGTTGAAGAGCTGTGGCCTCCTTCTGTGAAGCAGTGATGCTCCAGAAGAAGACCGCCGAGCGGGGTCGGGAGATGGCCGATCCCGCTCGAAGAAGGCGGCGCCGGGCTCGGTAGCACAGCTGCGGCGCCGCCGCGGGTCGCCGGCGGGCGCAAGGAAGTCGCGCACGTGGATACGGTGACCCGGGATGGACCACGCCCCTTCCGTGGCCGGGGGGCGTCCCGAGGAGGGCTCTCCTGTATGGGCAGAAGAGCGGAGGCTGGGGGTTTCCGGAAGTCGCTTGGCGTTCCCGGGGGCTCCCTACATGCCTGAGGAAGGCCATCCCTGAGGTTTTTAGTGGGTAGGTCTCCCCCTTCTGGGGAGGAGAGCCCCACATAACCGCCAGGTCGCTACCGCCGGAGTATGCAATTTAATGCATTTTCCTCAGGGGAACAAAAAAAAAAGTCAACTAATAAAGCGTGCAGAAAAATTTTTCAAAAGGCAGTGCTAATGTGTGAAAATGATACAAATATAAATAAAGCAGCAACAACTAAATTGACGCAAGAAGAATATAGGTAAATAAATATAAATACATACATACACTCACATATACATTTTAATACATGATAAAAGTATTATCTTAAGTAACAGACACAAAAAACAGCTTTCGAATAAAATTCTTGATTTTTGATTCGTTAAGATTCGTTAAGACGTCAATATATTCGTCAATATTTGGCATCAGTATCGATCCCTAATCACTAGTGCTCGGAATTAGGTAGTTTAATTATATGTACTTGCGATTTTGTGACATCAATAGTATGGATATGCCTGGGAACTTACTATTTTCAGAGATTGTAAAAATATTTTATTGAACTTTCAAAATAGTATTGCATCTTTTAGCTTATTGTTGCAATAATAAGATTTAAACATAAAATTTTTCAATAAAAGCGTAAAGAAACCGAATAGCAAATAAAAACAGAAAATTGTATTTTATTTGAAACTAGCGACCCGCCCCGGCTTCGCACGGGTGCAGTGAAAAAATGGTTATGGTGGGTTATCCCTAAGAGATAGACATATACCATCGCGGACTTTTTTGTGGATATTTGTAAGTTGTACAATACTGTAGTACATTATTTTGGTCTATCTCGTAGGGTTCAGCCAGCGTTTGCAATATAAGCGCAAAAAAACGTGCTTATTTACGACATCACATTAGAAACCTTTAAATTTATCAGTGTTTCTCTACTATATTATGCATTTGTTATACATACAAACCTTCCTTAAGAATCACTCTATCTATTAAAAAAAACCGCGTCAAAATCGTTGCGTAGTTTTAAAGATCTAAGCATACATACGGACATACAGCGAAAGCGACTTTGTTTTATACTATGTATTGATTGATATGCTATCCTTCTTTTGCAACTAAAACATGATTTTTTCCTTCTACTCACTCCTATAAACCTACAAATAAAAAAAAAGTGTAATTTTCATGATTATATAAAATGACATAAGTTCCATTGCATTGCATTATTTAAGGTCCCGGAAATCACGCTGATTTTAGGTTTATCCATGTTACGCTTACATTGAGTTTCTTTCTGCAAGTACATATAATTAAAGTACCTATTCCGAGCATTACTAATCATCCCCCGATAGTTATTATGGGAATAAACATGTACAGAATTGACCCCTCTACAGATTTATTATAAGTACAGATTGAAGTACTTTATTAAAAGAGTGTAGAACATCCTATTTTATTTGTAATACTTGAAACTTTTTGTTTGCTTTTATACAAAAACTGTCAATTTAAGACCCATATTACATACTCCGTTCATTTTAAAACCTCTTAGCCAAGCTCCTTGAAAGTTATTATTCACATCGTGAAGCTATTAAGGCGAGGGCAGAGTTGGCTTCATTAGAGCTGTCAGTGCCACCGCAGCCGGAGTACGTGACAGGAATGCGAGAGAACGTGGCCACCTCGTTATTGTGTACTCAATTGTATTAATATCGTTTTCAATTCACCGCCAATGCACCACCCTCACTGTTCCATATCGAACGTTAGTAAAGACTAGTAGTTTCTGTGAGGTAAACTAGCTTTTAATTGATATTTTTTTCAGAGGTAAAAATTTCTTTGGAACAAATTCACATATCAAATCTCAACAAAATCGTTTCAGCTATGTTGTGTTAAAACGTAGCAGACAATCCTACAAATATTATAATCGCGAAATTTGAAAGTATGGATGATTGTTTGTTACGCTTCCACGTAAAAATTATTTAATGAATTTTTATTCAAATTTACATAAATATAGCTTATTCATCAGAATAACATATAGACTACGGTTTATAAGATACTCTGTAAAATGTTTAAAATATGACAATAGATGTCATATAGGCAGGATATATATATATATATATATATATATATATATATATATTATAATATATATATATATATATATATATATATATATATATAATATATTATAATATATATAATATATATGTGCTACATTCATATATATATATATATATATATTGTATATACAGGGTGTCCAAAAACGACACGTCACAGTGACACTGGGGTTAGGCCAGCACAAGAGGCATCGAATAAGCCTAACATGACCTCAGTAAAAGTTGCTCGGTTTTCAAGATATTGTCAATTTAAACTTTTTCAAAATTTTCACGTTTTTTAACGTGTTCAGTGCTAGCATTACGTTAGATAGCCCTCAGGTTTCGATTTTTCTTTTGTACTCTTGTTGCGAATAGTTGCTTAAGATGATAGAAGTGTTATTTCGTTGATAACTAATGTAAAATGTGGAAAAATACTGGATTGAACTTGAAAAAATTGAACAACGAAAAATTACTTTCAACTTTGATCACTTGCCGTGAAAAAAAATTCAAAGAAACTAAATGAGCAAATAACGTTAAAAACTTGCATGTCTTATGCTTATTCCAAAATGGTATAACACATGTGTCTTATTTTAATATTATACGATTTTTTAATGCTTCACTAATACTAGGAACCCCGGAAGCTACCGCTAGCAGGTAAAAAAATAATGTCACGCGCAACGATAAGGCATTGTTATTGTTATCTATTAGCTTTTTTGTTTGTCAAATGCATGAGAATGAAAGATAAGGATAGTTTATTACCCTTTTGTCGGCTAGATATTGTAAGCAAATAGCTTTGTTTTTGACGTACGTGTCGTTATCATCTTTTCAAAGAAATGGAGAAGAAAGAGGGGTTGTAGTTTTAATTCTTATGGCCCTGCACTGCAAATCAAGTTGTTACGACAGTTCGTTACCTTGCGTTTCGTACGACAACCGTGTTAATCTCTGCGTTCCTTGTTTCCGTGTATTCCTTAATTTAAATCGACTTGGCTTTTCTCTGGACTCTGATTTCTGTTTTGAACGACAACTCGGCGCTCTGTTGGACACTGATATTGCTTTACGGAACTGTCTTATTAACGATGGCAAATCGTGGTACCCAATACACTCACCGTGACTACTCGGACATGCACTTGATTTACGGCGAAACCAGGCAGGTTTCCAATCGAGGCAATGTTTCGTACAACGCAAGATTGGCTGCAAGATTATACTCCGAAAGATATCCAAACCGTAATCCGACGACTTACGAAGTGATCTTAAGAGTTGTGAACGCTTATCGTGATGGCAGATTACCTGGAGTGAGTCACTCAGAAGGAAGACCTCGGACTGTTGACGACAACGTGGTGTTAGAGCAAGTACGAGAGGAGCCAGGAACTTCAGTGCGAATTATTGAACGCCGCACTGGTGTTCCCAAATCTTCGGCACATCGAATTTTAAAACGCCACAAATACCATCCCTACCATATCCAACGCGTCCAAACACTGCTTCCGGCGGACTACGCTGCGCGTGTCCAGTTTTGCCGGACAATGATTCAGAAATGGAGAGAAAATCCAAATTTCTTCAATGAAGTGTTATGGAGCGACGAATCAGCCTGCAAAAGGGATGGGTATATCAATTTGCACAACATCCATAGCTGGCAATTAGACAACCCACATGAAAAAAGAGAAGACCGATCACAGTACCAATTTAAAATTAATCTGTGGACGGGAATTTTCAACGGTCAAATATTGGGACCGGTCGAGTTGCCGCCTGTTCTGAATGGACAAAATTATTTAGAACATTTGCGAAACAACCTTCCTGTATTATTGGAAGATACTCCGTTGGCGCTGAGACGAAGGATGTGGTTCCAACAAGATGGCTGCCCAGCACACTATGCCTTACCAGTACGTCAGTACCTAAGCAACGCATTCCCCGAAAGATGGATTGGGCGACAGGGGCCAATTTCATGGCCACCGCGTTCCCCGGATCTAAATCCCTTAGATTTCTTTTATTGGGGTTGTCTAAAAGACAAAGTTTATGCGAAACCAATAAGATCCGAAGAAGAGTTACGGCGACGTGTATTCGATGCAGCTCGCACCATATCAGAAATCAGCTTAAGAACATTGAGCCGTAATTTTATTAGGCGATGTCACTTATGTATTAGAGTTCAAGGGAGACAGTTCGAGCATTTACTGTAAACTTATTAAACCAATAAGATACATGTGTTATACCATTTTGGAATTGGCATAACACATGTAAGTTTTTAAAGTTATTTGCTCATTTAGTTTCTTTGAAATTTTTTTCACGGCAAGTGATCAAAGTTGAAAGTTATTTTTCGTTGTTCAATTTTTTTCAAGTTCAATTCAGTATTTTTCCACATTTTACATAAGTTGTCAACGAAATAACACTTCTATCATCTTAAGCAACTATTCGCAACAAGAGTGCAAAAGAAAAATGGAAACCTGAGGGCTATCTAACATAATGCTAGCACTGAACATGTTAAGAAACTTGAAAATTTAGAAAAAGTTTAAATTGGAAATATCTTGAAAACCGAGCAACTTTTACTGAGGTCATGTTAGGCTTGTTCGATGCCTCTTGTGCTGGCCTAACTCCAGTGTCACTGTGACGTGTCGTTTTTGGGACATCCTGTATAGACTGAAAAATCAAACAAAACACAGATAACATTTCCACAAGTATGACTTGATTACGAGTGGGTGAGGGCACTCGTAATGAAATCACACCTGTGACTAAGGTAGTCACATTAGTGATATTCAAAAATAAGAATTATTGAAAATCGGTGATTATTAGTCACATCGGTGATTTCGAAGTCGCATTCGTAATTCAAAAATAGGTCTCCAGCTGCGAGGTGCTATCTGGCGTGCGCTGTCAAAACCGCTAGAGCATATTTTGAAAGCCTTCTTTCTGGCAACTCATTTAAATTTGAACAAGTTATTTCAATTTTCTATGTTAATGTTATATTTAGATAATAAATCGTAATCGTAGAAAATAAATCGTTTTTCATTATATGACTTCAAATTAAATAACTCTATTAATTTCTTACTTCAAAAATAAATAATTACATTACAATAACAAAAAAATTCCTGGATTTGTTTTTATATTTCTTTTTTTTTATTTATTTCGAAATAATACTTTACAGTACAAAAATTAAAATATTTAAAATTAATCATTTTTAGCCGTCTGCCTCTATCTTACCTTTCCGCAGCAAAATAGCAGCGTTCATATACCTGTATTTCGGTGTGAAGTTATACTGTGACTTTACATGTTTTTTCTCATGTTCACAACACACACTGTTTTTTTTTGTGTGCTTTGAAAATATTTTGAGAATCTCACAAGAACCATGAGTACTATTGGCGGCTATAGTTATTATAGCCGCGAATGGTACTCATTTTACCATCATTTGGGCAGACTGTTTGTTTTCAGCATAACACATAAAAAACTTTGGTGGGCAGAGATCAGGCGAGATCTGTCTCTGCCGGCATTGAATGCGGCAATGCTGGCGGACGAGGGAGGTTGGAGGGCTGTGGCCTCCTTCTGTGAAGCAGTGATGTTTCAAAGTCGGGAGATGGCCGATCCCGCTCGAAGGAGGCGGCGCCGGGCTCGATAGAACAGCTGCGGCGCTGCCGCGGGTCGCCGGGGAGCGCGAGTAAGTTGCGCCCCGGATACGGCGACCCGGGAGGGACCACGGCCGGGGGGCGTCATCGGCGTAGGAGATCGGGGGAGATAGTTGTCTCCCCCAGGCGGGCTACCCTGGAGCATAGCAGGGGAGCGGAGGCTGGGGGTTCCCGGAAGTCGCTTAGCGTTCCCGGTGGCTCCCTTCACACCTGAGGAAGGCCATCGCTAAGGTTTTTAGTGGGTAGGCCTCCCCCTTCTGGGGAGGAAAGCCCCACATAACCGCCTTTACCTCAGCGGAACTAAAAAAAAATCGAGCCGCCTCGATTCGTCAGGAATCCAACATAATCACCGTGACACTTGATTGCGGTGGTGTCAATGAGAATTCTCAGCCTCCCCTCTTCAGAGGAAACCGTCTTCCCCCACAAACAAGTTCGTACATATGTTTCAATACGCAATTTAATTAAGCTGGATAATGTTCCGGCTAATCAATGTAACGGGTATGTAATATCGGAAGGTATTTAATTCCGATATTCAGTATCGGAATTCCAATATTGGAATTATATCACGTGTGTAAGTTTGTTTGTTGTTCCGCTTTTACGTCTTTATTACAAAACCAATTGTCATTATAACTTGCATACGTCGTATTAGAAGTCCAGAATGATAAATTTCAGGCTGAAATGGAAACCGTAGAAGGAAAGTTAGTATATTCTACTATATACAACAGTGAAAGTAACGTAAATAATATTGTCTGTCTCAAACAAAATCTTTAATGGCGTATTTGAATATATAAATTTAAAATACCTATACCGATTGAACGAATTATGTCATACATACATTATAATCTGATATATTTTGTACAAGCTGTCGACGTGATATATCGTTGGTTGGTCTGTGTAGGACTTGTATATCGAGTAGCTTATATTGGCGTGCCGTATATTGGCGTGCCGTATTGTGGCGTGCCGTATATTGGCGTGCCGTATATTTTTATAAATTGTAGCGTATGTGCTATTCTGATGCATATATTATTGTAAATTTTCTTTATAATCTATTTAGTAGTTTTTTACGTGAAAGTGTAACAAACATGTATCCATACAAACTTTTGAGTTTATATTATATCAAAATCAAAAATCTTTATTCAATATAGACCTTTACAGGCTCTTATTGACGTCAAAACAAAGAAAACAAAACGAACTAGGAAAAAAAATTATTGACTACACCTTTCGGAATTGGCCTTCTCGAGAGAAGAAACAGGCAAGAAACTCTGAAGGTCTATTTTATCTCCTCTTTTCAATTTTTAACATACATAATAATATAATATAATAATACAAAATTAAGATACAATCATATCTAATACGATTACAGTGGTATGTATGTTTACATACACATATAAAAATAATACAATATTATAAATAATGTTGTTACTAAACATGGCTCTATGAATATTGTCCCTATCCCAAATAGTGTGATCATTTAGATAGTCACTTACGTTATAATAGCTTTTCATGAGTCTCTTTTTGATATGGATTTTAAATTTATATAAAGGCAAATCAATAACACTTTGCGGATGCTTGTTAAACATAGATATACATTTCCCCAAGAACGAACAGCTAGTTTTATGGAGTCGGAACGTTGGAACGGCAAGTTTATTTTGTTTCTAGTATTCACATTATGTAAATCACTGTTTTCATTGAATTTATAATAGTTTCTATATATATATATATTATATATATATATATATATATACGCTGGCCCAACAGACGTTGTCCTGTCAATGTCTCAAATGTCAAATGTCTCAAATGTCACGTTGTCTCACGTTGTCTCAAATGTTTTTGAAATAAATAATTTAGCTGAAAAAACAATATCTATATGACCGTATTGTGAATCTAAACCATCCTCAAGCCCCCTGGAATACACACAAAAAATTTCATCAAAATTGGTCCAGTCGTTTTAGGAGGAGTTCAGTCACATACACACGCACACAAGAAATATATATATTAAGATATTTATAATATATATATTATATATATAATATATATATCCTAGCAATATGTTATAGATTTATACCTTTTCTTTGTAATTAGTAGATTTTTACCTCTACATGTTATCATCAAAACATCTGTCCATTTTCCATCCCCGTATACCCAAGGCAGGTCAGATCCACAACCAACGAAAGTGCACGCCAGTTAAGGGAATAAATCTGCCATTGTGTGCCGATTTACAATTTACGGTGGCACCTCCAGTACTTCATCGCAATGGATTTATCGTTCACCCGATACATAAGCGAAATCATATTTCGTCCATAAAAGGCAATATTTTAGAAGTAGCCGTAAAAGTGATGATTCGGTTTCGTCAAATGGTTAGTTTTTTTATAAGGTAGAAATACTAATGTTTAGGCTACAACATTTGAGCTTCAAAACCTAGAATTTAGCTTAATAAGTAATATTAAATTTAAATCACAAATCAATGTTAGTCTTTTTTTTCAACAAAGAATCGCACTAATTCTGACTTCCCATTTACACTTGCTTTCCAGAATTAAAACGTGGTCATATCAATCGCCATATGCATCGATCTAGGTCTCATTTATTCCCATGTGCCCCGTATGGGCCTTTTTTTTTTTTTGTTCCCCTGAGGAAAATGCATTAAATTGCATACCCCGGCTGTGGCGAGCCGGAGTTATGTGGGGCTCTCCTCCCCAGAAGGGAAGGCCTACCCACTAAAAACCTCAGGGATGGCCTTCCTCAGGCATGTAGGGAGCCCCGGGGAACACCACTTCCGGAACCCCCAGCCTCTGCTCCCTCTCTAGAGGGAGCCCTCCTCGGGAAGCTACCCACTCCCCGGTCCCCTCCACCGACGACGCCCCCCGGCCACGGAAGGGGCGTGTCCATCCCGGGTCGCCGTAGCGGTCGCGACTTCCTCGCGCCCGCCGGCGACCCGCGGCGGCGCCGCAGCTGTGCTACGAGCCCGGCGCCGCCTCTTCGAGCGGGATCGGCCATCTCCCGACCCGCTCGGCGGCCTCCTTCTAGAGCATTACTGCTTCACAGAAGGAGGCCACAGCCCTCCAACCTCCTCGTCCGCCAGCATTGCCGCAATCAATGCCGGCCCGTATGGGCCTAGAGAACTCGGGGGGTTTTTAGTGGGAGGCCAGTCCTCTTTGACCGGAGAGCCCCACACATGCCGCGCCTTGCCAGCGCGGTGTCATGGTGCATAAGGTCGCATTTCCCCCCACAAAAAAAAAAGGTCTTCACTTATTCCCTATTGCTTTGCAAATAGCGATTAGAATAATAATAATAAGTGACGGCATTTAATGCCCTACAACTGCTATAAATGCTCCATCAGTGCAGTCAGTCTCCTTCAGGCAGCTTATGGCGAGCTGTCGGTGAGTGCTTCAGGGGGGCGTATGCCTCGGGGGACCGAGGGATGGAGTTCGCCGCCTGTACGGGGGCGTCGTGCGCTCCGTGGCCATGTATGGGGCCCCCGTGTGGTCGCGAGACTGCGCGAGGTGCCCCCGCTGCAGAACACTGCTACGGAGCCTGCAGCGGATAATGGCCATACGACGGTTCGACGGCGACGGTTCTGGGACGGTCCCCCCCCCCCCTTCGACATCCTGGCCGACATGTACGCGGCGACGTATGCGTCGCGGCGTGTCGAGCGGGGGAGTTATGGGGGTACGCCCCGGAACCCGCGCACGAAGTCGGGGGTGACACCGACGGATTGTGGCGGCCTGGCGCCTCGAATCGAAACTCGAATTAAGTACGGATCTGCGCGCGCCAGCAAGCCGCCGGGCAGAGATTGGGCGAGATCTGTCTCCGCCGGCATTGATTGCGGCAATGCTGGGCAATGCTGACGTCTCACAAAGGGCGGTGTCTTATAAAGACTATAATTTGATTACATAAGAGTGTAATTTATTTAATTATAAAAATAATTTCATCATCAAACATCTCAGCATGTGCCCCAGCGCTAGTTTTCAGTTGACACTCATAGTGGTACACGGACATAAGGAAAAAATATATATGTATACACGTAATTATATATTAGTAAGTAATATGGATCCTTATGACTACTGGCGACAACGAAATAAAAAGCTCATCGCTACAATGATGTAGCGAATAGCATACTTTGATAAATACGTAGGCTGTATGAACAACCTACGTATTTATCAAAGTATGCTATTATTTATTAATGAACAATCAAATAAGTAAGCATACGTTATCTGCGATTAAGCATTGATATATTGATATTTTTTTATTAAAATTTCATTAGTATTAAAATTTATATAACATAATTTTAACAAAATTACACCAAATGGCCGAATTATGTCTCTAGTGTGATATCTTCTTCTTCGTTTAAAGATCATTGGGTATTAATATTTTTTTTTATGTATGTTAATATATTTAGAAGAACGTAATGATAGTTGTGTACGTTTCTAAGTATGCTTTAAAATTGTTACTGACTAATGACAATCTAATATTTACATTAAACCTTATTATAACTACTCTATCTTATCTGTCCTGTGTGGGAACATAATTCCAGCTGCCAGCCCTTCCCGGCCCGCTGGAACGAAGTCAGGTGCTAACTTTTAATTTACTTTCTGCGGACGTGACCAGAAACGTATTTGGTACGCGCGTTATATTCCGCAGTCTCCAAGTTTAACTGAAAAAGTAAAGGGATTTTCTAAATTAAAATGCATTGCGGACCTGGGAAACAAGTAAATTTTAAATGGGAAGTTGATACAATTATTTTGTAATTTCAATGAGTTCATATAAATAATGTAATTTCAGATCACACTTTAATCTAATTCTAAGTAATATAACATAGACCAGTGTAGGCATTGAACGGCGTAAATATAACAAAAGAATCCAAACAGCTTGTTCCTTGTTAGTGCATACGTATAAAGCAAAAACACACATTAATCTAAATCAATATATTATTGATTCAACAGGCATTTATTGATGTAAAAATAAAAATAATAGGAGAATTCAAACATCTACGTAACCTTCTTCGTGCACACGTATAAAGCAAAAACAGGCATTAATCTAAATCTAATTAATTTTTATACCACTTAGACTAGTGTAGGCATTTATTGACTGCAAAATAGTTAGGGAATCCAAACAACTATCAAACTTGGTCGTGCATAGGTATACATAAAAATACTCAAAATCTTAATCTAAATAATTTTGATACAACATAGGCCAGTATAGGCATTTATTGACATCAAAATACGGAATCTAAACAACTACCAAACTTGTTCGTAATTAAAAATAAAGCAGGGAAAAATCTTAAAATCCTAATCTAAATAATCTTGAAGCAATATAGGCCAGTATAGGCATTTATTGACATCAAAATAGTTAGGGAATCCAAACAACTACCAAATTTGTTCGTGCATAGGTATAAAGCAAAAACAGGCATTAATCTAAATAATTTTGATACAACATAGGGCAGTGTATACAATTATTGACGTCAAAATAGCAAGAGAATCCAAACGCGTGACCTAGCAACTAAACTCAGCCTTAGCCTTGGCCATAAGGCCCCTAGGGCTTGAATGGAGGAGCAAAAAATTAATTATGTCGTTACAAGAAACGGCTCAATAAAACATCCTCTAGTTCCTTTAAGAAAATTTTATTCAATCAGAATAACACAATCACCCCTAAATATGTACACCGGTTTGAAGGTGTCGTCATCTTTGCGGTCCCCGGTTCGAATCCTGGTGGGTGCTTATAATATACGTATATCTATGCGTTACCCTATGTACCATAACACATGGCGGTAGCATCGCGAAAGCGCACCCCGCCACGCGCCCCGATATGGGCTGGAAGGACCCCCGGGGGTTTTTAGTGGGTAGGCCGATCCTCTACCCACACACGGCCGCGCCTAGCCAGCGCGGTGACAAGGTGCATAAGGAGCAATTTCCCCTCGCAAAAAAAAAAACATAACACAAGCTTAATTGGAGCTAAGCTAATTGGTGTAAATATAAGAAATACGTATTTATTTGATATGAATAAGTTACGTCTATTCCAGAATAGTGAGAATTCGCCTAATAGATGGATTGGCCGGGAACCGCGATAACCTTCAGATCACAGGACCTAAATCGTACAGATTTATTATGTGCGGCCATTAATACTCGTAAAGAATTAAGAAGATAATTTAATGGAACACAAGAAACAATACGTTAAAACCAATAATAGTAAGAGTTTCGTAATTAAAAATGGTTTTTTTTTTGAGATGTCATTTATGTATTGAAGATTTTTTTTTATTTTCCTCAGGAGAGGAAGGCTGAGAATCGGTCATAAGGAGGGTTATGTCGGACTCCACAGGACCGGAGCGGTCCGATCGCGTGACCTACCAACTAAACTCAGCCTGAGCCTTGGCCATAAGGGCTCTACGGCTTGAATGGATATATTGAAGAAAAGTAGATTTTTTTTACTTAAATAATGTTTTAAATTCTTGAACGTGATAATCTGGAAGTGCCAAGTCGGGTGAATAAGGGGGATGTGGTACGGTTTCCCAATCGAGTTCCTTTAATTTGAGTCTTTTTGGCGATGTGTGGTCGTGCGTTGTCTGATTGATTGACAGAGTGACGACTGATTGATTCTCCATAACTACGGAAGAAACGCAATATATATAGGCCTCGTATGAAAGCACCGAGAGAATTGTAGAATGTTACTGTATATTTTGGAATTTCGAGATTGTTCCAAGAAAGAAAAGAATCTTAAAAAATTTTTTCGACTAACTTTTCCTACAACCTAATATGTAGAATATATGTATGTCTATCTGTTGCCCTAAATTCCATAACACAAGCCTTACAGTGCTTACTTTGAGCTTGGCTAATTGGTGTGAGTGTAAAAAAACAATTAACTTTAAAAACTATACATTCATTTCTGAAATTCAGACTACTTCATTTACTCTTTGTAGTCACCAACCTCGTTAGTATAATTAGGGATGTCTAAATAACGAACTATGTACCCAAGTGAATTGGGCGGTCGAATGCAGTTATAACGGGCTGTTTGCGTTGCGACCGTAGCGGTGCAAACAGTTTGATTATTTGTTTATTTAGCCAGAGTTCTGCTTAATTGTGCATTTCGTCGTTTGTACAATCACCAATACGGCTAGCTCTATACTCGCCTACGAAAACCGCCGCTATTATGAACGAAGTAAGAGCTGATTTAAAATCAACATGTGAAATTTGACGAGTTTATTTATGTACAAGCTCTTCTCAGTCTGTTTTGTCCGTTCATAGTGGCTAAGCGACAGTAGACGCTATATATAAATCAATTGATGTAACATGTCACGCTATAAGAAATAATAGTCCAGTCACTTTATAAAAAAAGGGATCAACCTCGGAATTAGCTGGAAACTCGTATACAGCTTTACTTTGGCGTTCTAAAAGTTGTCTCCAGAGTCTCATATTATCTCGTGTCTGCGTCGTAAGTTATTCGAGGTCAAAGGTCACGAAAATCATTTTTTTTGCCATTATCTCCGTTTTGTCTTAAATTTTTTTCTATACGCTTTTCGAGATAGAGGGCGGAGAGCACCCAACGCTCAAGCATGCATACTGTAATACAAAGTCAACCGTGAATCTGGCCTATTGTGCTTGAAGGAGCGGCTCTGTCTGTTCGGAATTTAGATACCTCGGATCTCAACTTTAGGAAGATGAGGTATTTGATCGGGACATCGAGCGAAGCACAGGATGGATGAAATGGCGACAAGAAACGAAAACTACATGTGACACCCGTATGTCCCTAAAACTGAAGGGCAAAATTTATAAATCAGTAATTAGACCTGTCGTCACATATGGATCGGAATGTTGGCCCGTCAAGCGGATGGATGAGCAAAGATTGCAGGTTGCCGAAATGCATATATTAAGTTGGATATGTGGAGTGACAAGGAGAGTGAGGAATGAATATATCAGGGAAAGTCTGTAAGTAGCTCCTATTGTTGAAAAGAAGAGAATGTTTTAAAACAGTTGTGAGTTGGAAAATATATTAAAGTTTGTAAGTATGAACGAACAAAAACGAAACGAAAACTTTACAATAATATATATATACAATTATCTTATACATCTGAACAACATATATAGGCTACAATTTATAAAGATGTACGTCACGCTAATATAAGCTACTCGAATTTGGAGTGTATACTAATCGTGTAAACGCGAAACTTTGTAAGTATGCATGTTTGTTACTTTTACACATAAATACTACTGAATGGATTTTAATGAACATTTACAATAATATATGTGTTATACATCTGAATAACACATAGGCTTTAATTTGTAAAGATGTATGTCACGCTACTCAAAATTTGGATTGTATACTAATCGTGTAAACGCGAAACTTTGTAAGTATGCATGTTTGTTACTTTTACACATAAATACTACTGAATGGATTTTAATGAACATTTACAATATGTGTTATACATCTGAATAACACATAGGCTATAATTTATAAAGATGTACGTCATGCTAATATAAGCTACTCGAATTTGGAGTGTATACTAATCGTGTAAACGCGAAACTTTGTAAGTATGCATGTTTGTTACTTTTACACATAAATACTACTGAATGGATTTTAATGAAAGTTTTACAATGATATATGTGTTATACATCTGAATAACACATAGGCTTTAATTTATAAAGATGTATGTCACGCTACTCGAAATTTGGATTGTATACTAATCGTGTAAACGCGAAACTTTGTAAGTATGCATGTTTGTTACTTTTACACATAAATACTACTGAATGGATTTTAATGAACGTTTACAATAATATATGTGTTATACATCTGAATAACACATAGGCTTTAATTTATAAAGATGTATGTCACGCTACTCGAAATTTGGATTGTATACTAATCGTGTAAACGCGAAACTTTGTAAGTATGCATGTTTGTTACTTTTACACATAAATACTACTGAATGGATTTTAATGAAAGTTTGCAATAATATATGTGTTATACATCTGAATAACACATGGGCTTTAATTTATAAAGATGTACGTCCACTAATATAATCTTCTCGAAACTAATCCTAATCTGCGCAGACGAAGTCGCAGGAATCAATTTGTTTTTAGTAAATGAATTAAATTAACGATGAATACAGTATTAATGATTATTTATGTTGTTATAAAGAGGAAAGATTTGATTATTTTTTGTTTGTTTGTTTGCGTGGAACAGACAAGAACAAACCGAAACTAGTTGACCGTTTTAAAAAATTCTGTCAGTATTAGGAAGCTACATAATCTCCGGTAAAAATAGACTATATTAAAATTTCAAAAACGTTAGGTCTAAAGTATGTATGGAAGAGTGTGTGTGTATGTTAACTTTTGAAATATTTGTTTAAGGCCCGTGCGAAGCCGGGGCGGGCTTCTAGTTTTGATTAATTTTATGTCTCGTACGTTCTATATGATCTGCTTACTTCACTAATACATTTAAAAGACTACTTCACACGTCATGAATGCGAAGTAAGGTAATTTTTACAAGCTTCACTTTAACTATGTAAGAAAATCTTGGAATCTTAATTTGACCCTGGTCAAGAAGATGCTGCTGCCGACCACAGCACCGCGTCGACCGGTTTGGGGACCACCGACGCGGGACGCGGGAAAGACGGGTCGTAGACGGGACAACGGGACTCGGCCGCTCGCCCCGAGCCAGTACGCGCGCGCACATATAATTCTTAATCGCCGTTGCATATTGTCGGGCATCTTCTTGTAATTTGTTTAGTATATAATTTATACAGTCCACTCATCTTTCATTTGGACAGGATTCTCTCATCTCTCAGTAATATAGATAGGGCACTGGCCGCAACATATGGTCCTTCGAGCCGGATTTATTTCCCGGTCTCCGATCGAGCTGAAATTTTGCATGCACGTGTAAGTCGGATGACAATGCATGGTTATGTGTGTGACGTCATTCTAAATCCAACATGGCGGCCTAACCAATATGGCGGACCAATTATTTATAATGCACCCCTACAGTATGGGTATCAAATGAAAGGGTTTGCTAAGCTTGGTTTCTTAGAAAAAAATTAAAGTTTCTTTTTCAAATAAAAGCTTTTATAAAATGCGCTATAAAGAACAAAATAAACTTTTACATAAAAAAGCTTGTCGTTAAAAGTATTATATAAGTAAGTAAATCTCGTGACAAGCTTTTATATGCAAAAGTTTATTTTGTTCTTTTTAGCGCATTTAACAAAAGCTTGTATTAAAAAAAATTGTTTTACTATTAATTTTTTAAACGTAAGAATCAATATCTAGGAACAATATAAAAGTAAACGACCCCGAAACAAGATTGCCAAAAAAAATATGTCAGTCTAATCCAATACTGTTTTAACATGGAAAGAATTTATTTATAGGTAACCAAGCAATAAACTCGGAAGGCCCCGGGGAGAAACGAGTGATTTCATTCAACAAAAGCCTGTTCAGATATGCGTCAGCACGTTCTCGTTCATCGGAGCTATAATCGCGGCACTATGACCGTTAAATCGTCCCGAGGGATTCGAGTAATAGTAATACACTTTAGACGCAGTTAAATATCCGCCCGCACACAGGCATGCCACTAAATAGACGCTGCGAGTATAGCTTAACCTAACAAACTAACAGTGATCGCAGTCAATCCTAATTAACAGAAACTAATTATCTAAATCAAAATCAAAAAATTATTCTTGAAAAAGGGATTTATGCAATCACTTTTGCACGTCCAAAATACTCGTACTATGCTATTGGTTCACAAGTCTACGGCGGATGATCTTGTACTGGAAAGAACCAGCAAGGGCTATTTTTTTTCTCCCTATATTTTACAGTGTTATAATTTTTAGTTTTTATTTTATTTGTTTAGTTTTATTTTATTACAGTCTTTTTTTTGTATTAGGAGCTTACCTCAGATAAAAATCTGAACCCAATACCCTTTACATGTTAAAACAAGTTCGAATTATATCTATTAAAGCAATAGTTTCAAAAACGGCGCTAAAGATTCCCAATGCCTACGCAATATAAATGTGCATATAGTTCTTTCATTTATTACTCCAATGGAATAACTCACTAATTCGACTAAAATTATGTCAGGTGCAGAACCTGTTGATTACACTGTAATTCGGCTTAATATTTTAGGAAAATTAATTAAAATTTAAAACAAATCGCAAAAGAAAAACTGTAATGAAAGAAAAAATCGATTGTTACATCCGTTTCTTATGCATATCGTATGCTAGAGAGATAAATTCTTGTTTGCATACACCACAAAAAAGCACTTGAAATTAGATGATGCAGTTGGCAGTCTTATTGCTAGACAACAATCTCTTCCTGACAAAACGGGGGTACAAAATAAAAAGTCTAAACAAATAACAATAAAACGTACAACTCTTACTGTCTTCTACACTGTCTGTATGTAACGAATTAACTCAAAAAGTACTGGACCGATTTTAATAATTCTTTTTTCATTAGAAAGCTACATTATCACTGAGTAATATAGGCTATATTTAGTACTAGATTACTTTAGAAATCTTTAGAAATTCTTATTAAAACCAACCGAAGGTGTAAAAAAATTAGCCATAAATTGTCTTTCATCGCATACGCTGCGAAGAGTATTAATGATAGGACAAAAAAATGTTGGACAATATTATAGAATATATCAATATCTACAAAAAACTTTGCGAGACCATATGTCTAACTATTGTAGTTACATCACTATAACTACTTTTTTACATTTAATTATCATTAAAATAAGTAGGAACAAAAAACTGCCACTTTACAAATCTTTTTGACGGGTCCTCTAGTAAGTTATAAAACAAACATTTTTAAACTAAACTATACCTAATTAACAGTAATAATATACCTAATTATACATTATTATTATCATTTAATAAGTAATTTGTAAGCATATTACCTCTATGTCTAACCGGCAATTGTGTGTACGTGTAATTTATAGAATAAAAAAAAATATTAATATACAAGTGTACATATTCCCTATTGTGACAAATAATTTCATTCACGGGCTGACATTGACAGCACGAGCTTGAAAACTTTAACATTACTAGCATTATTTTGTCAGCATATGAAATCTCGATATTGTCTAGTTAGTTTTATGTCCCGATCTTTACCTCCCAACTTGTTGCTGCTGATATCCAGCTGAAGGCTGCGACTCATCACCGATATGGAAGATCTTTATCTAATATGCTTGAAGCGGTAACACGTTCGGAATGGCTCATGTCATGAATGTTAATGCTCGTTTGAGAACGATCCTTTTCTTATGAAAAATCTGTTATGTGACTCCATAAGAACTAGGATCATAGACCAAAGCACTGCTAACCTTATATGGCATTGGGAAGGGCACATTAATCCTCTGGGGCGGAAAGGTCTTAGAGTGACAGGCATATGCCGAACATCGCAGCGTTGGTAGGTCTCTAGATGGGCTGACGATTTGATAAAAATGGCGGGAAGGCGCTAAATGCTAGCAACGCAGGAGCACGACCGACCAGTGTGGCCCTTGGGGACGTTGTGTGTCAAGTAATACTCGTCTACTATCCGAAATCCGCAAAACAAGCAGGTTACCGACTTACCCGTAGCAGTGGGTAGGGCATGTAAGACTGACTGCCAATGGAGCGGAAAGGTCCTCAAGTGGCAGCGTCGTTAGGCCATTTTTTTACCAGGTAAAACTTCCGCTTATGGACGTCCGTTCAGTGTCGTCCCTGAACGGATCTCATCCCGAGCCACGGGAGGGGCGTGGTCCCTCCCGGGTCACCGTATCCGCGGGCGCGACTTACTCGCGCCTCTCGGCGACCCACGGCGGTGCCGTAGCCGTGCTAGGCATCGTTAGGCCCACCACCTGTTAAACAGACGATTTGGGGAAATCGCAGGAAGACGCTAGATGCTAGCAGCCCAAGACGGACCAGTTTGAAAATCTTTGGGGGAGGTCTATGAACAGCTTGGTAAATAATCGTGGAATATGTCAAGATAACTAAGATTTAATACAAAATTATATATCGACGTCGTCGTCTAGTTAGCTACGTGTCTCGTAGCTGTAAGTACTAACTTGTTGCTGCTGGAATGCTGCCAGAGGCTGCGGCTCACCACTCTTAGGCCGGATCAAGCGGCAACATGCTTCAAGCGGTGTGCTGGCTCGCGACATGAATGTTAATGGGTATTCGAGAACAATCCTTATACATCGGTGGATAATGTTTGGGATGCTTTATTAGAAAAATCTGTTTGTTCGGCTGGCAAATGTTATAATGTGCACTATTCGATGTTAATATTTTTACTCCAATATAATGCAGATGCTATGAGATCGGCTGTATGTTTCCCATGTATCTAGTTTCAAGCTCTGATTGCCAAATTGATATGTAGTACTTATATAAAATATTTTGGATGCTTCACGACTTCCGTAGCCCAGTACAACAACTAAATGTGTCGTCATCTTTGAGGTCCTGAATTCGAGTTCGAACATCTGCACACATACTCATCAACAAAACCTTCAGAGACGAACTCCAAGGCCAAAAAGGATAGATGTTGAAGAAAGCCCAGGCTAATCCACGAGTACTTTTAACGAACCAACGTTTTAACCAATGAGCATGTATGAAAGTAATAATATCAATAAGAGCAGAAGCGAGATATGTATGTTTAGTGTTTATTGCTATAACCTAAACTTTATTTTAACTAACTAAACTAAGCCTTATTATGTGGGTAATAGGATACCAAATCCATAGAAATTACACATATAATAATATATCATAATCTAATTTTACGTGGAAGTCTCAAGCTTCTATTACGAACTCAACACATACTCATACATACAAGAATCGCCCGTCTCTGCTAGAAAGTTGGAAACTTGTTACGATCTGAGAGCACTTGAAGCCCGGGTTACCTAGTAACACTAGACAACTCGTAATAACTACGAAGTTGGGAATCGTTACACGTTCTGGACTGTTCTGTGGATATCTTGTACAGAACTTAGATAATAAACAGGTGAGACTGTTCACGCGATTATGACACGTAAAAATTTAAGGGTAAGAGAAAAAAAAATAATAGGCATAGAAACATATCTAGTGATAGAAATACGTTAGATATAGATAACCGAATACAATAATTTGTTAAATATTTTTTTACTTTGTACGATTTACTGGTCTTCGAATTAAGTGATTATAGGAGACTATAAATCGGGAAGCCCAGTGTCGATCTTGACATGTCTTTCTATTTATCTACGTCTATCCATTACTTTTTTTGCTAATTCGTATACGTGCAAAAAACACGTTATCTACCCTTCTATATAAAGAGGAAAGATTTCATTGCTTTTTAGTTTGTTTGTTTGCATTGAATAGGCCCCAAAACTGCTTGACCGATTTTAATTTTTTTTTTCAATATTGGAAAGCTAAACTATCTCCGGTAAACATAGGCTATATTCCATTTTCAAAAATGTTCGGATTCAAAGTATGTATGTGAGACTGTGTGTGTAATATATTATAAATAGCAGCCGCTAGTGAATAATAAAAATATAAAGAAAAACTGCTAGTAATAAACATCTAGTAGTAATAAGCACGTGATTTCATTTCCATTGTAAATCGCCTTTCCTTTATTCATGCCCGCCATTATGTTCCAACTGGAACAAAACGAATAATCAGCGATCAAAAAGACCCGATGCCAAAGCCAACGCCTCGGTTCGATAATAAAAAAGGTAGAAACATGTAATTACAAGTCTTTTTGCATTAAAAAGCTTGTGGTTGTGGAACTAACAAGCTTCTTTGAAATCCTTCAGAGGGCCAATTCCACAAACTGTTATTTTTGCCATGCATGTCCCACTGACGGTCAAAAAGTGACTTATTTTTTTTTATTTATTTATTTATTAACACTTTATGTACAATGTGTACAAAGGCGAACTTAATGCCTATGGCATTTTCTAACAGTCATCCTTTAGGTGGTGCAGAAAGAAAAGTGGTAGATGTACCCATGACTCAAATGAAAAACATATATGTATATATATATATATATATATATATATAATAATAAAAGTAATTATTTTAAATCCTAATACATAGATATAATTAATAATAATATGCTAATACATATGACGATATCATAAATAGATAAAATTTACTGATAATAAACCAAGAAATTGCCACATCATAATAAACTCTTCTGATAAATATATTTCCGCAATTTATTTTTGAAACTCAATCTGCTGGTAGACTTTTTAATTTCAAGAGGCAAAGCATTCCATAGCAGAATGGATTGAACTACAAAGGAGGCGTGAATTGTTTCGGAATGGTGAGACGGACATTTCAGAAGCATATTGGATGATGATCGGAGAGACCTATCAAGTGAAGCACATAAGTATTGAAAATAGGGACTCAAATAGCTGGGTGTGTTGGGACCATTGAGAATGGAATAGAGAGTATTCAATGTTCTAACATTTCTACGCTGCCGAATAGGCATCCAGTTCAACCGTATTCTATGCTCGGAGATATGGTCATATTTTCGCAAATTGTTGACGAACCGAATGCAATTGTTTAGAAGTCGGTCAAGTTTATTGAGTAGATCTGCATTAAGGTCAAGGTAGCACACATCACCATAATCAATGACAGGAAAAATTAAGGTCTGTACAAGCACTTTCTTAATGTCAGCAGGCAGAAAGTTCTTTAAGCGATATAGTGACCGTAAAATTCCAGTGACCCGTTGACAAATGCTGGTAACTTGAGGCTGCCAGCTAAGCGCTGAATCCAAAAAAAGCCCTAGGTCTTTTACATTACTACAAAACTTAGGGCACTACGATTTAGTATATCGCCACAAACAAAAAATAAAGTTACAAAACTCATATATAACATTGTTGAATATACGTTTTAAACATTGCACAATCAACACAAAAAAAACATCTAGATATAGAAGATGTCTCTTTATCACCAGCCGGTAGTATGCATCGGTTCTTGATTGGAATCGGCCCTTAATACAAGAACAATATCGATACCTCCCCCAAGAGGAACAAAGGCAGCTAATTAGTATTTCGACAACGACTTGGCTATTTGTTTCCAATGGACGCCATTCGTAGCGTGGCATATTGTTCTGCAAATTACAATTTCTTTCTGAGTGCATCGACCTGTGAGGCCTTCTGATCTTGAACTGTTTAGTATTTCTGTACAAAAAAATTACACTTCCCAATTGGCTATTACAAAGTTACCAAGAGCGCGGAATCGCATATGTATAGATTACATTACGCCTAATAGAAATTTCAAATAAAGAACCCCTATAGACACCGAAACTGCAAAATCGTAGACGTACGAGTATTTACAGACATTATATATTTGAATTTACTTTTTTCGTACACTTTAAGTATTATAATGCAGAATTGTAGTTACAATGGTATTGCGTGATTTCAGGCATTCTATATTTGAAATATTTCTTACCCTTACCAAAGAGTAAATTCAACCATAGAATGCTTGTAAACACATAACATAAATTACCAAAAGCACGGAATTGCATAAGTAGATTAATTCTTTATTCTACATTTTTAATTTAAATATTTTCCACAAATTTATTGAGTACTATAATAATTCAATCAACAGCATATTCAATAGAAACGATTACAGGTTCAGCGGTAAAAATGTATAACAAACATATCTTATAATAATTGTATGGGAAATTTATCCGTTAATATTTGGTGTTATTTATTATTATTCCATATTGTATTCTCTTTGACTTGTGTAAAAGCAAATAATAAATACTTTATGTCAAGTATTAAATCATGATAAAGAATAGATTTTATGGTAGGATTGTATGGTAGTTGCACAGATCAGACACTTGGAACTAGTTCGACATCTTACACTATTATGCTTACAGGACACCTCTTTCACAAGAAAACAACTTTAAAAGCACTATATGTAGTCCTTTCTTAAGATGGGAAGGAATCGTGTTCCTCTTCAGACGAAATATATTCACTGTTGAACATTGCCTTCTGAACGGTCACTTGCCAAAGTAATCGCTGGGAATATATAAATCACATCAAAATAATGTTTATTCAACATAAATATTAAAGGGCACTTATTGACAAATCCATACTAATATTATAAATGGGAAAGTGTGTCTGTCTATTTGTCCGTCTTTCACGGCAAAACGGAGCGACGAATTCACGTGATTTTTACGTGGAGATAGTTGAAGGGATGGAGAGTAACATAGGCTACTTTTTATCCCGAAAAAATCGCCACATCCCGTAGGATGCGCGATAAAGACTATTTAAAAACTACTGTTCGGATTTTCGTGCAGTTTTCATCAATAGACAGTGATTCTTGAAGAAGGTTCTAGGCTATGATGTATCCCGGAAACACCGATAAATCCCACGGAAGGCGCAATAAAGGCATCGCTCAAAAACTACTGCACAGATTTTCATGCGATTTTCATCATTAGATAGAATGATTCTTGAACAAGGTTATGCGGTATTTTTTATCTCGGAATAACGGATAGTCCCATGGGAAGCGCGATAAAACCTTTACGCCATAAACCGACGTCCGCGCATATGTAGCCGTGGGCAAAAGCTATGACCCTTAACCCTCTATAGACCCAATCCCGAAATCCACGCGGGTGAAGCCGCGCGCAGAAAGCTAGTAATTCTATAAATATGGCTGACCCTATTCTGATACAGTTTCATATGAGAAGATTTTATAGATACATGTGAGAAGGACAAGATAATTGTTATATGGAAAATATCTCTGTCCCTATAGAACAGAGATTGCCAAACTTTTTGTGTCGTAGACCCTTTGCCATAGACATGAGTAACTCAGGTCTGAACCGGTTCAATGATTCAGCTCACTCAGATTGACCTGTTGAGCTGCAGATCACCAACAAAACAAACAGCTCACAGATCAGTCGGACGGCTCACGTTATCTATGCGTCGCACACGTCACGAGTAAAAGTTGGAGTCTTTAGACATATCTCTAATCTGTGAGTTGGAGTCAGTTATATTTTAATATATATATATATATTTAATAACATATTTAATTATTTACTTTGTACATAGTCATCAAATAATTTAGACTATATAATTTACTTTGCCATCTTTGTTTTACGCTGTACATCTAAACTTAATAAATAAAATAGAAGCGAAACAAGCATAAACCTGCCTGTTTTGCGCGGAACGGTTCGCGCGAGCTGCGGTCGCATTGTGATTAGTTCACGCTCAAACAGGTCTATGAACTGAATCTACTTATGAGCCGCGCGCGTAGCTCGCGGAACCTATGACTCGCGCCCGAACCGTCCATACAAACGATTCGATTAAGGTACTAAGTGAGCTGATCTGTGAGCCGGTTCACAGCTCCGGCTCAGGTACATGAACCGTGACCTGATCTGCAGCTCAAAATTTTTGTTGAGTTACCCATGTCTACTTTGCCATGTCTTTCGGTTTCGGGTACACCACACACCTCTTACACACTTTTTTTTTTCTTTTCCCCTGAGGAAAGTGCATTAAATTGCATACCCCGGCTGTGGCGAGCCGGCGGTTATGTGGGGCTCTCCTCCCCAGAAGGGGGAGGCCTACCCACTAAAAACCTCAGGGATGGCCTTCCTCAGGCATGTAGGGAGCCCCCGGGAACATCAAGCAACTTCCAGGAACCCCCAGCCTCCGCTCCCCTGCCTAGAGGGGAGCCCTCCTCGGGGGAGGCTACACTACCTCCCCCGGTCTCCTCCACCGACGACGCCCCCGGCCACGGAAGGGGCGTGGTCCATCCCGGGTCGCCGAAGCGGTCGCGACTTCCTCGCACCTCTTACATACCTGATATCGAATTCCCACATCCTACAACTTATAATACGTACGTACCTGCATTGTCGAGCATGTATGAGGAATGTTATGAAAGTAGATGAAGCGAAAGAGATATGTAAAGACCGTAGCAAGTGGAAAGACGTAATCTCTGCCTACCCCCGTGGGAAAAAGGCGTGAGTGTATGTATGTATGTACAACTTACAACATTTTATAAATATCCCAACTAATATTACAAATGCGAAAGTAACTCTGTCTGTCTGTCAGTTACGCTTTCCCGCTTAAGCCTCGCAACCAATTTTGATGAAATTTGGTACAGACAATCTTTAGACCTTGAGACAGAACATAGGCTACTTTCTATTTCGAAAAAAAAGGGATGAAGAGGTTGAAATAGAGGTTGAAAGTTTGTATGGGATTTCCTAATTTTAAAAGATAAAACCATGAAACTTTATATTAAAGCCCTTGATAAGAAATCATTAAACATTTGTTCTAGCATTTTTGAAATTTCGACCAGCTAGGGGGTGAAATAAGGGTTGAAAGTTAGTATGCAAGTTCATCAAATATCACGTCATAAGAAACAAAAAATCGTTTGTTCTAGCATTTTGAAATTTTTACCAGTGTGGGGGCGAAATAGGGGTTGAATTGAAGATAAGACCATTAGTCTTGGTAAATTAGACATAAGGGATCAGGATTGACAAAACTAATTTCAAGCGGGCGAAGCCGCGGGCGGAAGCTAGTATATAATATTTTTTTTCTTCATAGGTACTTTAATAAATAATGTATTGGTATTTTTTATTAGAAGATAGTATAATGTAAGTAAATAGGTACTATCAGTGTATGTTGAGATCCATTATCATGGACCCCCAAATTTTTCCCCCCTGACCTTGACCCCATTTAGATTGTCAAAGACCCCTAGGGGTCAATATAGACCACTTTGGGAATCACTGCTATAGAAGAAATTAATAGAAACTAATATTTTAATAATGAATTAATTGTTTCAATACGTTGATCTTAGGAGCCACTAGTCAAATTTATATAATACTAGCGACCCGCCCCGGCTTCGCACGGGTGCAGTGAAAAAATGGTTATGGTGGGTTATCCCTAAGAGATAGACATATACCATCGCGGACTTTTTAGTGGATTTTTGTAAGTTGTACAATATTGTAGTACATTATTTTGGTCTATCTCGTAGGGTTCAGCCAGCGTTTGCAATATAAGCGCAAAAAAACGTGCTTATTTACGACATCACATTAGAAACCTTTAAATTTATCAGTGTTTCTCTACTATATTATGCATTTATTATACATACAAACCTTCCTTAAGAATCACTCTATCTATTAAAAAAACCGCGTCAAAATCCGTTGCGATCTAAGCATACATACGGACATACAGCGAAAGCGACTTTATTTTATACTATGTATTGACTAGCGGGCCGTTACGGCTTCGCACGGGGAAAAGAAATTATTTAATATTTAAAATAGTAAATAATAAAAAAGAAATTATTCCAGTTCAAAGAGATAGTTCTGAAAAGAACTTTGACAAATATTATGAAAAAGTGTGATTCCTAATACTTAGTAAAGTAGCTCTGAAAAGAACTCTTTAAGTGAAGCATATAAATCTGTTGTAAAAAAACTCTAAATATTCAATGTCGCTTGCGTCCACTGCGTAAGGAGCCGACCGCGCGAATGAGCCGCGCGGCTACCTAGTTCATAATGGTGCACCCCCTTCTCCCGCACTGCACCTCTCTCATCGAGTTAGTTACTCGAAGCGCTGCGTGGCGACCGCCGCGCCGCCGGCATGTATTTTTATTCTAATTTCATGATATTTTTTGTAGTATTCAAAAAGTAGTCATCAGATATTGAGAGACACTGAGGTATATTAAATTATTTATTTGGATAAAAATTTATAAATGGTATGGATAACACGGTCTGATTATGATCGGCATTTCTATCAATTTGTTAAATGTAAAAAAGTAGTTATAGTGACGTAACTACAATAGTTAGACATAGTCTCGCAAATTTTTTTATAGATATTGATATTCTATAATATTGTCGAACATTAATATTCTTCGCAGCGTATGCGATGAAAGACATTTTACGGCTAATTTTTTTACACCTTCGGTTGGTTTTAATAAGAATTTCTAAAGATTTCTACAGTAATCTAGTACTAAATATAGCCTATGTTACTCAGTGATAATGTAGCTTTCTAAAGAAAAAAGAATTATAAAAATCGGTCTAGTACTTTTTGAGTTTATTCGTTACATACAAAAATATAAATCTTTCCTCTTTATAATACATATTAGTGTAGATTACAGTATTGGAATGTATAAAAAAGTCTAAATAGTAGGTAAAAGAAGCAAAATATTAACAGTTTTATCGAAATGCATGCGAATTTTACAGGAAAATAAGAGCGCGAGCAATAACTGTATTTTTTCTATAAATAAATGTCATTGGCGCTTTATTGAAGTGACTCTTTATCTGTTTTCACAGCAAGCTGTTAATAACAAACAAAAGCAGCGTTCATTTCATTGCAAACATTGTCAGTTTGCATGTTATCGTGTTACTTACCTTGCTGGATGTTTTGGCAAGGCTTATCGGAGTTTTCTAGGAGGTAGACTCTGTACCAGGGTCGTAGGTACAGGGGTACCTCCGTTTTACCTATTTCCGCCGCCAAACAGCAGAGTTCGCTTTGCTGTGTTCCGGCGTGAAGGGTAAGATAGGCAGTGAAATTACTGGGTACTGTGACTTTACATCTTATGTCACAAGTTGGCAACGTACACTGTGGTTCTTATGAGGTTTGCAGATTTGCTGCGAATCTCGTGGGAACCACATGTACTATAGGCGACTGTTGCCACTTACCATCAGGTGGGCAGCCTGCTTGTTTGTCGACTTTAGCAATAAAAAAAAAAAGTTACAGTGGACAATTCACATCAAGTAATTATGTAAGTACTTCATGTGTATTAATTACTCTTTACAAGCTCATAAATTCACGAGCCTATCCTAAGTATGTTAGGGTGGCTAGATCTCCATAGACCCAACAACTTTTTTCTTTTAATTAGGAGCTACTAAGATCGTCTTTTTTCTGTTTTTTTTTTTCACTACCTGATTAATTCTAGAAATCCCCAGAGGTAAGTTTTGAGGATGACCCGTAAACTGTGTGTTATTTAAAAATTAACACAGGGATTACACTCTCAGTTCTTGTCTTCTCTTCAATATTCTCACTGGCTAGGTACACTCACAATAAATAGGAATAAAAAATGTAAAGGCGCAGGTCGCGTACAGAGGGGCGATCGCACTAATAAATCGCAAGCGAAACGCAACCGAACCGTTCGGCTTAACCAATCCGAACGCCACAATATCACGTCATCTGTTCGATGACGTGATATTCTAGCTCTCGGATTGGTTGAGTGGAACGATTTGGTTTCGTTTCAGCTGCGATTTGTTAGTGCGATTGCCCCCCAGGTCGGTCTGTTTTTGTCGCGTAAGTCCAGCCACCACGTTGCAACACTAACTACTATCTACTAAGCGTGCGGGCAACAAGTAGGGTTGCCAACCGTACTCTAAAATAGAGTATTGTCCTCTATATCATGTGGTCGTACTCTATAATCTATAACACTAATAAAGTACGCTAAAATACTCTTTTTTACAAAATGTTTAGTGCACGTCTGTAATAATACGCAAAAACCTTAATTAGAATAAAAAAGTCCACTATTTACTGTTATTATGTTGGTATCGCCGATTCCTCAATCCAAATTCGAACGTTCCTGTCACAATTGTTTTTGGTATTATGGAAAATTTAAAATAAGAATTACAGCAAAGACTGAAAGACAACTATTTTGGCTATACAACAAAACAGAAATTAAAACCTCTTGAACAATTATTATTGAACTTTAATAACACAGACTTTATACAATAAATACACCGCTGAAAAATGGCAATATATTTTTAAATAATGTCCTCATGAATTTGATTGTTTAAAAAAAATATTAACTATATACTCTCTGTTCCCGCCACTTCAGCATTTACACAAAGAGTATTTTCGGTCATGAATGTGAAGTGGCGAGAAGAGAGAAACAGAGCTTCATTGAATTTAATCAAACTCATTCAATACCTTTAAAAATAATGAAAATTTGTTATGTGCCGCAAGAAGTACTAAAAAATACCTTTTTAAAAGATAAAAATAAATGATACTCTTTTTTATAAATGCATACTCTTTATTTACCTCCTTCAAAATCAGATATACTTTATTACTGCTAAAAAAAGTTGGCAACCCTAGCAACAAGCGCGAAACCGGATTTCGGCGTAACAGTAATCAATATTTTTCTATTTAATATGTGAAATAATGAAATCGATTTAAAAATATATTATAACATTTTATATTTGTATGCTACATGAAGCTAAATTTGAGAGCCTTTTCCACATAAACTATGTATTAAGAGAATGACGTAACTTTTTACCAAACACTAGAGGCTTAAGGCTCCGAATTAATTTATGCAAAAGAAACTCAACTAATATTTAATAGAAAGCTATAGAGGGTAATTTGAAAAACATGTGTTCACTCGTCGACAAGTAAATGAGAAGTGAAGTCGCCACGAAGCCTCTGAGCTAGAGAGCGCTCGGATAAAATCGGCGGCTGTCGAACGCACGAACGCTACATAGCACACGTAGCGCCATCTGTTTTTCGACAGCGATAATACGCAAAAATGACGGACAGCAATGCCCGGGTCAATAGTTGGCACTCGCTTTTATACCCTCCGTAGACATATTTTTTTTCATATCTCCTACAGTATATTAAAAAGACCTATTTAGTACCATATCTAATGAAAAATAAATACTATTATTATTGTTTGTATATTTAATTTCCAAACTTAAATTAATTAATTATTTATTATTATTATTGCAGAATGTTTTAACAAGTATTATAATACCCTTCGTTGTTTTCATTATTTGTCTTATAAATTGCTCTCCATACCAAACCATTAAGCATTCACTTCTAGATTTTCGTCACTGCATCTTTCGTCAGTATCATTTCATCATCACACAGTCATATACAAAAATATATGACCACGTCTCCAAATATCATAAAGTGCTCAAGAATCACTAATTCCGATTTCTAACATTGAATCCTATCCTATATTTTAAGAGATGATAAATCTAAATTTAAAATACTCGTATTAAAATGAATAAATATATTTTAGTTTAGAATAAATATATTCTAGTTTTCCGCCTGCTGCTTCACTCGCGTTATATCAAAATTTCCAATAACATAAATATTTTCTGATTAACTATCTTATATTTATCCCGGCCACCAAAGCAATTTTCATCAAAATCGATTCGACCGTTTTGACATAAAAACGTAACAGACAGACAAAGTTACTCTCGCATTTGCAATACTAGTAGGGATCAGTTTTATTTATTATTTATTTAACGATTTATTGTACACACAAGAAAAAAAAACAGGAAAATACAAAATTATAGATAGTACAATAGGTGTGGCTTATTTCTAATGAAATTTCTTCCAACCCACCTGTGATAGGAAAAAAAAAAACAGAAACGTGGATGTCGCGTGTACAAATATATATAATAGTTGTATAACAAAAAGTACACATACTTAATACTTACATACATACTTATACATATATACACTAATAAATACATACATATATAAACATATATACATGGATATATACAAACTTAGATTAGGTTTAATATAATACAGCAAAATTACTGAGAGGATAGTTAATCACGTTAAGGAAAGATAGTGCTCTTTTACTTTCTTCTTGAAAAGCAAGAAAGAACGAATGTCTCGCACTGAAGGCGGAAGTGCATTCCATAATTTAACTGCATGAACAGAAAAAGAGTTAAGGAAGAAATTAGTGCGGAAAACATCAGAGGGAAGTTTAAGAAGAGTACGAAGATGAGATCTGCAAACAACATCAGGAGAATAAGCAAACTCAAAACGAGAGCGAAGGTAAGTAGGATAAATTGGGTTATAAAGAATGTTAAAAAGGAGAAAGAGGATGCGCGAGTTTCTGCGGAGTCTGATAGGAAGCCATTTTAGTTGGGAACGAAATTTAGAGACATGATCATACTTACGCAATCCAAAAATGAAGCGTAAACACAAGTTCTGCAGTCGTTCGAGTTTGTCAAGGAGCTCCTCTGTAAGGTCAAGATAACAAGCATCAGCGTAGTCAAGTATAGGCAGTATTAGTGACTGGGCTAAGGTAACTCTCGTTTGGACTGGTAGGAAGCACTGAAGAGATTTTAAGGTGTGAAAGGAACAGAAAACTTTGCGACTTACCTCATTAATGTGTGACTTCCAGTTCAAGTTGCTGTCAAAAATGACACCCAGATTTTTGGCTGATTTACTGAAAGGAATTTTGGTATCGTCTAGGATCAAAGGTTTTATTTATTACTAAGTTTTATTTATTTACTAGCGACCCGCCCCGGCTTCGCACGGGTGCAGTGAAAAAATGGTTATGGTGGGTTATCCCTAAGAGATAGACATATACCATCGCGGACTTTTTTGTGGATTTTTGTAAGTTGTACAATACTGTAGTACATTACTTTGGTCTATCTCGTAGGGTTCAGCCAGCGTTTGCAATATAAGCGCAAAAAAACGTGCTTATTTACGACATCACATTAGAAACCTTTAAATTTATCAGTGTTTCTCTACTGTATTATGCATTTATTATACATACAAACCTTCCTTAAGAATCACTCTATCTATTAAAAAAAACCGCGTCAAAATCCGTTGCGTAGTTTTAAAGATCTAAGCATACATACGGACATACAGCGAAAGCGACTTTGTTTTATTATGTATTGATGTTGATATTCGGCCAAAAGCCGTTGAAGTGACGCGTGTATTTAGATAAAGGTTTTATAGATTTTCAATATTGCAAGAGATGGCGCTTCGCTGAAACTTTTCATAGTAAGTCGTAAAATTGTTGTTTCACTTGAATTTTATGGTGAACGTTAGTTACGGAGCTGTAGTATAGACAGAAGTCGGACCCAGACATAAATTTATAGTGAAGGTGGCACGTCAAAGATATTTAGGGGATTCAGTTTCCATTACATGAGAGTGTGAAATTCTTGACTACTAAAATAGGGAATACTTTTAATACACGAGAACGAAAGAAGGGATCAAACTTCAGATAAAATAAATTTCAAATTAAATGCATAGGGAATATAGTGGAATTTGTATATAAAGTTTAATAAAATAAACTGCCAATAAATAGTGGAAATTAGATCGACTTCTGACCGAATTATACAGATCTATTACCACATATTAAGATATTCTTTTTCTATATGGTTGGAATTCTATATGGTACAAAATCATCCAACTTAATATTTCACGCATTCTATGGTTTCACCAGTCTGACTTAATTAGGTCTGACAAAGTTTTTTTAGCGAAGAAAGCGCTTAATTTGATGTAGAAATAAAAAGCGTGTAAAAAAAATCATATAACATCATAGTTTTAAGAATTATTAATAAATCTATTTCTAGAGACGCAAGAGACACCATAAAATTGGAGAAACATATTCTCAAGTCAAAATTCTATTTTCGGGAGCGTCGTTGTTTCTTTTTTTATTTAGGTGACATATTCAAAATACAAATGTTGAATAAAACTCTTGTACTGTTCCACTAAAATTAGTGGAACAGTACAAGAGTTTTATTCAACATGTATAATAAGTTCCACCAAGAGCCAACAATCAACTCAATACAGAATATCAAAATACAAAACCGTGGTTTCATAGCCCCCTCCAATGTGTTATGGAAAGTTATACACATTGGCCTCTTGAAGGACGGCCAACGTCATTCAACGACCTGACCTGCGTTGAGCTGAAATTATAAAGATGCCACAGCACGAAGAACATATGACACGATTCAAGATATTATTAAAAATAGACAAATTAACATTATTATATGAAAATCACTATTTGAAATAATCATTCACATTTGATTCGGTACACCTACAGCAACTTGTGAATACGTTTGGCCCAGCGGTAGAGTAATCAGATACTACACAACGGGTCGCGGGTTCAACTCCGGTACCGGACGGACACATATTTTGTATAACCTCCAAAAATTTATTCCGATCTGGGTATCTGCGGATGTAAAATTTCTGTTTGTGACTGCACCCAAGACTTAACTGTATCTAAATGGCACTGTATATAAATTCTAGTTCTAAGTGAAGACTTAAAAAATAAAAAAGACCCATATTTCATGTTTTTCACAATAAATAATTTTCTCGGCGCAATATTTGCACAATTTCTTAAATGAAAGACCACTTCTTCACAATTTCAGTGGTCGCCATTCTCCGCGCTCTATCAATCAAGTGTAGTTTAATATTGGAAGCGGCCATCATGAGTGGACGGCCTCAGATATTGCGGAGTCATAGGATAAAATACATAAGCGTTACGTACCTTCTTGGCGCTGAATTTAATTTGAGTACGCATTGACAGCACCCGATAGGTGATTAAGATGACCATTACGCCCGAAAAGTAAGTTTATTAATATATAATTCAAATTAATTGACACAGACTATATAAAACACAAATACTTCTTGTCCATTAATATAAAACAGAATTTCACTCCCAATACTTAGCCGATCCGGCATTTATATTTTGGGATGCGAAATATAGAGATTATTGGGTTCTTTTGTGTTATTTAAAATAGAGAGTTCATGGGCGTGGAGAATGTATAGTAACTCTAAGATGCTATGTCTGTTGTTTATAGCAGACAGAGTTTCTATGAAATCCAATGGCATTTGAGACTTTGAGCATTTTAATATATTGTTGCGCCATCAAATCAAAAAACTTGTTCTCGAACATTCGAAAACTTTCCAATATGGTGTAAGCGATTCGAGCACATTGAACTTTCTGAAAGGCTATAAAATGGTGAAAGAAAATCGTAGAAATGTTTCCAGAAAGGTACCGGGCTTTTGTCGATAGCATCCTCTAGCGTCGGGTAGCAGAGTTAAAGATAGTAGATCAGATTAATTAGTGTTGGTTATTGGTAATTGTGTAAATTAATAAAAAAGTATAATTTAAATATTATTATAAATTATAACATTAATAGTATAATTTATTAACTGCATTTTATTTACTGTGAAAAACCACATCTCGTAACAATATTTACAGGCCTGGAGACCTATTTTTGAATTACGAATGCGATTTCGAAATCACCGCTGACTAAATATTCACCGGTGATTTCGAATCAGTCACCGAAGTCACGGATTCCTAAACATCTAATTTTTGAAAGTCGATCGCAGAGCTGCCTACATAGATAAAGTACACACATAAATGTAAGAGTTCGGTTCCACGCAGAATGTAGCCGCTGCCGGTTATTGCCGGCTTAACCACTGCGGTTATTATATATATATATATAATATATGTGCTACATTCATATATCTATATATTGTATATATAGACTGAAAAATCTAACAAAACACAGATAACATTTCCACAAGTATGACTTGATTACGAGTGGGTGAGGGCACTCGTAATGAAATCACACCTGTGACTAAGGTAACCACATCAGTGATATTCAAAAATAAGAATTATTGAAAATCGGTGATTATTAGTCACATCGGTGATTTCGAAGTCGCATTCGTAATTCAAAAATAGGCCTCCTGGTCCTTTTTGGTAAATGAAAGCCAACTTTTTAAGAAGCGAATGCAGATATATTGAAAGATTGCTTTACATACATATTTTTTAATTCAAAGTTTTTTTTTTAAATAGCATATAATATGTCCGAATATAATATCACTGAGATGCAATGGCTGATATATGTCGGGATAGGCATCCCATCAGCTGGGTTAAGGTTTCGGTGACGATCGATCGAGGAAAAGTGTTCGGTGCTATCTGTGCAGGGTCGTTGGATGCGGAGTCTATATCAAGCTGTGGGTGCCTCTTGGTTGAAATGATGATAAATGGTGATGAGATACAAATGACATGTTTCTAGTGGACCGAGGCCGTTCTTATAAATCGGCATCTTTCAGCATGCGATCGGAAGCCAGCGGTGACGCGATTGTGTCATTTCGTCTGAATCATAAATATTTCTTTAGTTGTTATATTGTAATAAAAAATATGCTTTGCATTTTTACGATATTGTGTTTTTGAAATATATAAATAATGTTGGTATACTTTCTTTCCTTCTTGAAATTCTGACTTACTTTTACAAATCGTCGAAGTTTTCCTTGACACAAAATTATCAGGTAAGCTGTCCAGGGTATAGGCAAGGCGAACGTCGCTTAACCGGCTAATAGGCAATCAGCAACTCAGTGTAAACAGCCATTAGCATGCAAATACACTCATTAGCTATTCAAATATACATCGGAAATTTTTCTTGGTATTACATTTTCATCTCAGCGTACCTATTTAATTACTGGAGTATTCACTTCAAAATCGTTGAAGATTTTTGGCATGAATTGTGAATCTAATCCATTTAAAAACTATCACAAGACTTAAAAACAAATTTCCACATCATAGGATTGATTTCTCTCCCAATTTCTGATTGATTTCCGGTTCTCATTACCACCAAAATCGAAATACGATAGCCCACAAATGATTTGTCCAGTAATGGTCCAGAAATCTAACTGGGTATAAACCCAGTTAGATGCACAGAACTATTATCTTTATACTTTAGCTGCATTTTTCATGGTGCATATAGATGTTAGACCCATATGGTATATTCCACACACATTTTCATTAAATTCGCTTAAATTACTTGTACGCGTTAAATGTATATCCTCACGCACACCTTATAAAAAAACATAATATCATCATTTAAAAAACAGTAATATCATACAGTACTACTTATTACATATAAAGTTATACATTCAAATGTTATATAGATTGATGTCGTCCTCCTCCTTGTGTGTATACTACCGCCTGTATAATGGGTTGTGTTCTGAAGAATTATTCGACATGATGCCCACAGCCTCTTTCTATCATCGCACCGCTCGCCATCGACAGGGAGTTCATGCCCACTGTCACACTGGAGCCTAAATGGTCCGTACAGTGCGGTTCCAGAGGATTTTTCTCATGCGCACATTTCGTTTGTGGAATGAGCTCCCTGCTGAGGTATTCCCAGCGGGCTACAGTATGGGGTTCTTCAAAAGGGGAGTAAATAGGTTTTTGAAGGGTCGGCAACGCGCGAGTGACACCCCTGGTGTTGCATTTGTCCATAGGCTACAGTAACCGCTTACCAAAAAAAAGTCAGTTGCAAAGGTTTTTACATAGTGCAATTAAAATTTTAATAATTTTTTGGATCATTATTTGATAATTATGTAATACTAACTGGTATTACGAGTACACAGGATTAGTATTACAAGTAGCTTATATTAGCGTGGCGTATATCTATATGAATTGTATCCTTTTTTTTTTTTGTTCCCCTGAGGAAAATGCATTAAATTGCATACCCCGGCTGTGGCGAGCCGGGGTTATGTGGGGCTCTCCTCCCCAGAAGGGGGAAGCCTACCCACTAAAAACCTCAGGGATGGCCTTCCTCAGGCATGTAGGAGCCCCGGGAACATCAAGCCACTTCCGGGAACCCCCAGCCTCCGCTCCCCTGCCTAGAGGGGAGCCCTCCTCGGGGAGGCTACTACCTCCCCCGTCTCCTCCACCGACGACGCCCCCCGGCCACGGAAGGGCCGTGGTCCATCCCGGGTCGCATCAATGGTCGCGACTTCCTCGCGCCCGCCGGCGACCCGCGGCGGCGCCGCAGCTGTTGCTACCGAGCCCGGCGCCGCCTCCTTCGAGCGGGATCGGCCATCTCCCGACCCCGCTCGGCGGCCTCTTTCTGGATTATGAATTGTATCCTATGTGTTATTCTGATGTATAAGCTATATTATTGTAAAGTTTTACTGAAATCTATTCAGAGGGCCTAGACAAGATACCTTTCGATAATCGTAATCGCATCGCTAACATAAAAAATGTATGGTACTGACATAACCACTCGAAAAATCAAGCGATCGGTTATGTCAATACCATACATTTTTTATTTTAGCGATGCGATTACGAAAATCGAAAGGCATCTTGTGTAGGCCCTCAGTAGTTTTTACGTGACAGAGTAACAAACATTTATCCATACAAACTTTCTCGTCTTTAGAGATTAAATTCGCAAAGGTTATATAATATAAAAGTACGTAAATACATGTCAACTAACACTATTCATTACCATTGCCTCATTGTTATTCTTACATAAGAATTACAAGAGCCGCCGCTAACACTGAAAGTCTCGTCATAGCGAATCAAAAAATAGTTATTTAAATAAATAGTACATAGGTAGAGGAATAAATTAAGTTCGGTATGCGTGGATTCCTATTGCCGAAACAATGTTAAAAAAATATATTTAAAAAATCGGTTCACCCAGTCGAATGTTCTGAGGTAACTACTCATGTTATGAGTTATTATAATAAGCCTCTTATCCTGAACTCTTTTCTTTTTTCTTTGTATTCTGATTGTCTCTAAGTTATAAAATATCTCTAAGTTCAGTGTGCCTCTTGGCAAAGGCCTCCTCTAATAGCTTCCATTGTACTCTATCTCTAGCAACCCTTCTCCATTTTGAGCCTGCCGTCAGTTTTAGTTCATCTTCCCATCTTTTGCTTCGTCTTCCTCTGCTCCGTTATCAGTTATTCTCGTTCTATACTCGTTCAGTTATGAGTTATTACCATGAGGTAACAAAATACAATCGAAACCTGCTTTTTTGTAGGCGGCTAAAAAGGATACAGAAAATTTATTTATTATACGACTTCGATACATTATCTGACGTAAATAATACACAGAAAGTGCCTATGTACCTCTTGAATCACATTGTTTTTCTGTATGTCGATATGTTGTGTACATAAATAAAATAAATAAATAAAAAAAAACATACAGACTTTCGTGTTTTATAAGACTCTCCATAATATATATATATATATATTATATATATATATATATATATATATATATACTAGCTGTTGCCCGCGACTTCGTCTGCGTAAATTTCGAGTTGAATGTTATTGATACACAAATCATATTAATATACGATTTTACCGATTAAAATATTTTAGATTAAGCGTGAAGAGGTAATAAACAAACAAACTTTCGCATTTATCATACTATTTTGATAAAAACTGGTTTCGTTTCATCGTATTTTGGTTCCCTGTTCCATCTCACTGCCCACGAACATGCTAAACGTGGCCTTTGGGGTCTTATAACCTGTGGCTCTGTCTACCCCGCAGGGGATAAAGACGTTATCTTATGTATGTATTGTATCATGATGATGAATTGTCTTTAGATTTTAAATTTCCCATGTAACTTATGTAAGAATGGTGTACATTATAATTCGCAATATTATCATGCCTTGAGTTCATTAAAATGTCGATAACTTTTTTTTTAATGAACCGATTTTGATGAAACAAAGTTTAGATATTATTCTGAGTTAAAACAAAGCAAATAGTGAAAGTTTCAAGCAAATCGGTTCAGTACTTTCGGAGATAAACGTGAACAAACATACAGACAGACAGACAGACAGACAAAAAATTCCAAAAATTTTTTTTTGCTTTCTAATAATCTATTTAAGTGCCCCTCTATCCATTTCAGTCAAAAATGCTAAATGTACAGACAAAATATTTTTACTGTCTTATTATATGTATATATATATATATATATATATATCCCTATATATATATTGTTTTAATAACAAACCCACACTCACAATCACCAAAAGAAATTACAACAAGTTACTCGTACCGTGAAATATCATTCCACTGTGAGATTCTTCCTTTTAAATGATCCAAGCTCATTATACAATTGGGCAGAAAGTTATATTGGGCCGCGTCTGCCCGTCAAACTTATTCCGTAAGGAACTGATTTTTTCAACACTTGCGACTGGACTTTGAAATATTAACGTTAAATTTACTATCAGAGTTCAAAGTAAAAGGTGTTTTAATTTTATAATCTGTAAAAGCTTTATATATAATAGATATATATTTCAATTTACTGGACACAGGCCTTTCTCAAGAATGTCAACCCCAATCACTTTTGCTAACATCTTTTTATTTTCCTCTGGAGAGGAGAAGCTGAGAATCTTCATGGATACCACAGCGATCAAGTGCCACGATGAAGATATCGGACAGATCTTGGCGACTTAACCTTAACCATAAGGGCTCTACGGCTTGGATGAAAGGGTGACTGAAGAAAACACGGTCAATGCTGCTCTATGCAGAAGAGAGCAGAGATATGCGCTTAAAAAGGCGCGATACACCAAAGTGACTCCGGCGTAGAAGAAGACTGCCGAAAGGGACTACAAAAGGTGAAGGAAGGCTTGAAGATCCTGCATTAACTGATCGGGAGGATCAGCTAAGACTTGTCTGGTTTAACAATACCTAAATTTATAAGTATTAACTGAATTATTACGACTACTGCAATCTTCACCGAATCGTGTGTTAAACTTGTAGGTAGCTTACCGCTGCTGTATATTATCTATACAAATAAATAAAATTGGAGTGTCTGTTTGTAATATTAAAATAACCGCATATGAATTTATATACGGTACACATACCAAAATACATATTTTTTCAATTTTTTGTCTGTCTGTCTGTTTGTTCCGGCTAATCTCTGGAACGGCTGGATCGACTTGGACGGGACTTTCACTGGCAGATAGCTTATGTAATAAGGAGTAACTTAGGCTACCTACTTTTATTTTAGAAAAATAAAATATTAAAAAAATGTCAAAAACAAAAAAATAAACTAATTTTTTTTATTATATTCCACGCGGACGAAGTCGCGGGCACAGCTAGTCTAAAATAAATTACAACAAAAATTAAAATCGATGCCATCAAATATCTATTTTAATACGAGACCTACTTTTATATTCATAATATTAATATATCCAAAATAGGTTAAACGAGGGTTAATTAAATTTAAAGTAGACTGAACGAAGTGTTTCCTCTTTATAATATTAGTCGAGCGAGTCGAAATTACGGACGGAATATTATCGTATTTCCATTGTCTAAATATATCCTCAAACCATCGTTTGATCGTTTTAGTATAAAAATGTAAGATAAACATAATTACAATAATATTAATATATGTATGGATATAAATAAATAAACGGTAGATTTAATAAAATACCTTTTTTTGTTACTGAATTATTTCCTTCGCAGACTTCGTAGTCCGTGCTTTTGTTTGTTTGTCCCCATTTAAATCTTAATTGTGTTCTTGTGCTCACACACTTAATAAGCTTCTCCACTTTACCTCACCCATTAAGCTTAATACTATAGCGAGTTACACAGCAGGTTACTTCCTAGATAATTTATAAATTGCGGGTATCTAACTGAGAACTTGCCATTTTGTACGAATGCTTTTAAGTAATAGTTATACGAGTAGCATATGTAAGACGGCCGTGATATGCATATCCACAACTCATGGGAAGAACAAGAAAAACAAGCAAAATACGATTAATATTACCATTTAATTCACAAATTAACCTTATTAGTTAATTCTACATAAACACATTGTTAAATGACAAACATTTTTAAAGAGTAACGAGGTTCTACTTACAATATTTAACAGCCTTAAGACAAACCGTTACTGAGCAGAGCTCCGAACACTTCGACGTCTGAGAATGGAATCAAACGCTTGCTTTTTTTTTTTTTCCTCAGGAGATGAGGCTGAGAATCCATCATGAATACCAACGCAACAGGCAAGCAGGGATGCGTTGATTATGTCGGACTACTGGTACTGTCGAGACGGCTCGACTACACAGACCTACCGACTAAACTCAGCCTAGCCTTTGGTCCTATTGACCCTACTGGCTTTATTGACGAGGCAAACGCTTGCTTGCGTCCGAGCGTATTTATAGGAATTCTCAAGGTTAGAAGTGGCGCGAAAACCGCACACGTGCTTCACCACGTGGTTTTGTAATTATATAATAATAATCAACCCCTTTATTTAATATCTGTTTTTATAGGAATAAGCAGTATGTGGACCGCATATATAAGCTCTTTGGTCGACCCTTAATTGTTACGTAATCTATATAACAACACAACAATTAATGCACAAATTATCTACATTAATCATTTATCTACATTTTTAACAGTGCTTTGGGTTTATCTAGTGTCAAACAATATGGTTAAACAAAGTAATTTATAATATTAAGTAATTTACAATTGTAAAAACTACACGTGGCAAGTTTATATTATGTGCCCTAATAAAAGGTGATTTGATATTTGTGTTATCAATTACTGTGAATCATTTACTGTGCTAAATGTGACTTTCGAGAGTTATTCTGTATTTAAAAAAATAGTGAGCTGACAATGGTAACCAATTTACAATTCACGTGGTGTGCCAATACAATGTGACTTTATTATTTAATCACTTTCATGGTAAGTTGAAACATGGGTTGTATTGTATTCTAGCAATAGTAGGCTGACACATAAAATCATACATTTTCACATAAGTAAGAAAAGGACCGGTGATTTCACAGTGTCACTCAAAAGACGACCCTAAACAACATAGTGTTAAAACCTAATTATTATACCCAGTCATTGTAATGTAAATATGCAATTCTACTTCACATGCTTGAGGTTATACCATGATAATAGATTGCGGATTTGACTACTGTCTCTTTTTTGTTTATGACATTATCCAATAGATGGCATCACAGTGAGATACGTGGCGGAAGAGTCGCACATTTGATTTTAAAAGGTGTAATGATTAGATGACTTAGTTGAAGATAGATGGCAGCACAGTGAGCCATGTGGCGGAACACAGTTGCACATTTGATTTTAAAAGGTGTAATAATTTGATATGACTTGGTTGGGATCAGTATTCAGTCAGTCGGAAAGAGTGCAAGTCATAAAAGTCACGCTAGTATTCCATTGCTTTAAATAATTAAGCTGTTATTTCTAGAAGGTGTTGATATTGTAGACATCAGTAGTTAATTTTTAAATGGATAAGGTCTAAAACTTACAACAAACCTTAAAACATATTTCGAACTGCTTCGAAAAATTTACAGGAATTTTAAAAAATGTACACATAGAACGAATGTTATCCATATTTCTATATACCTGCTTCATTTGCTAAACCCTTCGGGAACACTCTGATTAAAGATTTCTTTCTCATATAAATGTGTATGTATTCAATATTAAACCTGCAGAATTTATCATTAAATAAGAACTGTGTAGTTACCTGACTGACAGATTAGTACGGAACATAGTCGGCCGGTGATCTCTCGGCCTGGTTTCTTACAAAAAATTACAATAATCACAGCGTCAATTTGACTTTTTATTAGATTAAAACTGTCGTGCTTGTGCAAATAAGTGGGATTTGTAAATAACTAGAATAGTGCTCGCTAACTCATTTTAGCTCGAGACTTTGTGATTTTCCAGCGAAGAACATGCACTTTGAAATACGCTCCGTTGTCCGTTCTGGAGACCTATTTTTGAATTACGTATGTGACTTGGAAATTACCGCTGACTAAATAGTCTGCGGTGACTTTAATATCACGGATTCCTAAACATCCAATTTTTGAAAGTCGATCGCAGAGCTTTTTTAAAATGTTCGTTGAAGTTGGAGGATGGTTTCTACGGCGTGAAAAATTCGAATAAGTATCGGAAAACCCGTTTTCCCATGCAAACGTTTACTTAGCTTTGTTGTTATTGTATAAAGTTCATATTGCAAGCACTCAGTGTTATATAAACAATGTAAGTGTGCTCCAAACGTCAGAGTCAATTTGCTCTTTATTAACGCCATATAAAGTTGAAATTAAATCATATCTATCAAAACAGTGTGCGTGTGCGTTGGAGCACGTTGGAGGATTTAATGTCACGTTCCAAAGTCGAATAGTTTTAAATGCTTATATACGTTTTATTTAATTTTTTTTATTCACAACCCTCTGTACTTGTCGGTTCTGTATAGGAGAATTTTTTGCCCCGACTATAAAATAAGTAGGAACAAAAAACTGCCACTTTACGAATCATTTTGAAAGGACGAAGTCTGTCGGGTCCGCTAGTATAGAATAAAATACCTTTTTACACTGACATTACTTCATTGATTGTGATGCTGTTTTCTAGACTTATGTACCAGAAACTGCCTTGATTGTAATCTGTAACCTTTCTTAACTTTTCGTTAAGCATGACTTCGTAATTTATCCTGCTAATATTGTAAATACGAAAGTTTTTGAGTACGGATAGATGTTTAACACACTTTCTCGCACAAACTACTGAGTGGATTTTAATAAAATTTGATATGGCGATAATTTGAATCCGAGGAGGAACATAGGATAGTATCAGTTATACTGAGAAAATGTCTTTAATATTGGAGAATCTGGTACAATGAAGATGAAGCGACAGCTGGAAAGTTAGTACACAGTATTTAAATATTTACTTTCCATACATTATTTTTTACCTTTATGAAATTGCCTTTTTTTCCTTTCAAATCCAACTTTAAAACATCTATAGTTTATTTTTATATAAGTTATTTAATATTTATAACTCAACGAGCTCATAATCTATGCCCTTTGGAAATCAAAACAGGAAATTAAAACATATTTAAATAAATTAAAGTCTGAATTCTCTTAATTGACATGTACTCCATATTATTAATGTTATGCAAATAAATTAAGAAAAACAACTTAACAAATTAAGAAAAATTAAAATCACAATGCTATATAGGTGTTGTTTATAAAATAAATAAATAAAATATATATAGTTAATATTATTATAGTTAATAATATAAATAAAATATATATATATATTAAATAAATAAATAAAATATATATAGTTTGTATGGGATTTCTTAATTTTAAAAGATAAAACCATGAAATTTTATATTTAAGCACTTGATAAGAAATCATTAAACATTAGTTCTAGCATTTTTGAAATTTCGATCAACTAGGGGGTGAAATAAGGGTTGAAAGTTATTTCGCAAGTTCGTCAAATATCACGTCATAAGAAACAAAACAAACAAAATATTTTTTACACAACGTGAGGCTGGCCCCTGTAAGAGTCTCTTAGACATAAAGGACTAGGATTGACAAAAAACTAATTACACGCGGGCGAAGCCGCGGGCGGAAGCTAGTTTCTAATAAATGTACTATGCCGTCAGCTATATTTATAATATAAAAACCCATGTTTATACCAAGTTAATCAGCCTCTGTTCTGATTTATCGATTCGCTGCCCAACTACGGACCCAGTTTCTGCCTGCAGGCAGGCCTCAGCGAGAAGACTCTGAAAGTTCAGGTCCTGGTCGTGATTCTATAACCGATCCCGATATTTTTTGATAAGAGGCATAGTAGTTGAGTGCAGTAAAAGTGATTGTATTGAATAAAACTCTGTGTACTTAAACAAAGTGTTTTTTTTTTAAATTAACTTAAGTGCGCCGTGTAGCAGTACCCCGATATAACCTACGAAACACTTAGGTCAGTCATTCCCAAAGTGGTCTATATCTACCCCTAGGGGCTTATAACAACCTGCCAAGGGTCATGGTCAACGAAAAAAAAATTTGAGAGTCCATGAAATGAAAATGGAGGTCCATAATAACGGATCTCAACATACACTGATAGTAATTATTTACTTTATATTATTGTTACGAGCTGGGGTCAGTAAATTAAACGGCGGTCTACCAAAACACTGAACTTTTATTAATTAGTACACTAACAGTCACTAATCACTTCACTGAAAGCACTGAAAGTTGCTTCTTAGTTCTCCAATATCACTTAGATGTTTTCGCACTGTATCGCAAAACAATACTCTTCCCGGCGGCCGGACACAGCCTTATATAGTCCCCTAAGGTACTTGCCACTCTTGCCAGAACATTCGCGGACACACTCGAATGTGTAGTCCAATACACAAGCGCGTAGGAATGACGTCGCGCATTCGAGACGTTTCGAGTATAACTGTCTCTTCCTTGTGCTATCCTTGTCACACAATACTCGAATATTCCCGTACTATCTTTCTCGAATATTCTGAGATTGTCTATCTCTTTCTAATGATGTTTTCTCATTCTAATACTTCTCGAATGTTCCAACTATATCTGTCTCTTTCTACTATTGCTATCTCTTTCACTCCTATTGAAATTTATGTCCTTTTACTGAAGTAGGCTTAATGGCTCATAAGGGGTCCTGAAAACGCCTGAAAACGGGTTTTCAGGTTATTGCGGCGTTGGATAGAGGGTAGCCTGAAACGTACTGAAAACATGTTTCAGGCGCCTGAAAACTACTGTAACTTGGGTGTAATTTAGATTTTTTAGTATGTGAAAGAGCTACTTCTGAAACGGCCTGAAACGACGTTTCAGCCTGCTGAAAACGTTTCTAAGTCACAGAAAATCACTTTTGAAGTTTTACTAAGCCACCGGCGTAACATTATGCTATCATCTAATATAATACATTATTTATAAAAGTACCTACATATGAAGTAACAGAAATATTATATATATATCTCACTTATAATAAAATTTACTATTTTAAATATTTAAAGCGATTTCCTTCCGTTTCTGCTGCTTTGACTGTTACATTTTATCTTGCGCCACTGTAGCCTATTTCGCTTAAGCAGTTCGACAGATTTGTATCAATTTATTTAATGTATTTTTGGTAAGTATGAAAGCAGGTCGAAGTATATTTTGATAGATAATTGAGATAAACTTATCCAGATATTTGCGACTATTTTTGCCAAGAAAAGATTTTAATTGGGCAATTAGTTACTATAGAGTACTTATATAATACTATATAATTGGGCAAGAAAATATCTCAACTTTTATTCAAATTAGTCTCCATATTTATATACCTATACGAGTACAACCTTTGCCAGGTAATGAAAATATATAAGTTATACTATTAATATATAAATAATAATCAAAAAGTATTTTTCAATACTCATTTTGAAAACATGCGCTGTGTTAGGATGTATAAATTAATATGATGAAAATTCCAGAGAGGAATGAACGTGTCCAATAAGGGAGAATGAATTTTTACAAGAGATTGGAATCAATTGCTTACTTATTCTTAAAACAATTGTTATTTAATCAATAAACTTACATTTCAAAACTACACTTTTACACGTCGCCCTTACCTCCTCAAGTAGGTGTTTTTTTAAGTACTAGTAATCTGCGGGTCAGTCCGCAACCATAAGAATCTATTATAACTTACATGACAAATTACACTTTGTATCCATCGTATTACGACCTTAAATCAACTGTGAGATTAAATAGCCTTTTTTATTTCTAGGAAATAGCTATTATAAATATTATGCTTGGGAAGTTAAAAGATAATTTAAGAGACAGATGCAATAAATATAGTTTTATATTAATACCAGCTTAATATCCTGTCTAGAGACTGAAAATTAGAATTTTCAAACAAGACCAATGTCTATGAAGATACTTTAGAGAGGTTTATGTCCAGCAGTAGGTCTGGTCTTCTGTGAGAAAAAAACAGTATCTGATTTTCGCTTCTACCTGGAGAGAGCCTTTAAATCTCCCGTGACCTTTTTTACTAATGATGGAAAGTAATCCATCTGATAATGGGAAGATTAGGGTTCTGTTGACCTACAAATTGTCGTGGTAGTCCTGAGACGATTCCGTTACAAGGTGAGTAAATTTTGACATTATATGAACATAATTAAACCTAATTATATAAACAACAACTAGGCTACAGTAATAATTGTAATAAAGCAAAAGCTACGGAATATAAGAAATCTTCATTATTTCTACCTGTGGTGCAAAAAGAATGGAGACAGTTACCGCTAAATACATACCTTGTCATCAAAAACGGAGAAGGTTACAAACAACACTTTTGACCTTTAAACGAGGTCAAATAATGCATACTCTATACTAATAATAGACCTAAAAATATTTCTAAAATTTGAGTTTTCCTAAATTAAGTTAATTATTATTCAATGAAATTATTTTACTGAGTAAGTATTATCTGACTACGTAAAGCCAATTTTCTTAATCCGGCAAACTTTTTATCATAAGGATTTCGCTGACGCTGTTATAATTGTTTTCTCTCCCAGACGATTACTTGATCGCAATTTCTCCGAACTTTTGGAGAAAAAGTCCGGCTATATGAGTGCGCCAAGCACCTTTTTATATCTTGCAAAAGCCCCGCTTATTCATAGGGGAGATTTATTGCAGACAAGATTAATGCCATACCTTCTTTTGTTTGATGTTAAATGACTTTATTTAGGCACATAAGCCGCTACCGTTTGCTCTCTGGCCATTTTGTTTTTGTTGAAATCTAAAAAGAATATCAGGGTGTCAGTATGTTGGTGTTTTGCCAGTTTTCACATGAAAAGGGAACGATACGCCTAAGTACTTGTAATGTATTTTACTGCGTTGTTGTTTATTTCGCATGTAACAGAAACAAGCAAATTAACTTATAATAATAAAACAATATCAAAATGTATTTTTAAATACCTTTTCTTTACACGAGCTGATTGCGCTACGATCCGTAGCAAACGTAGCACGTAGATAATAGAGCTATGTCTATCTACATTTATGAAGCAGGTTATAGCCGTAGCAGACTAGAAAGATACGGCACTAAATATGTAGCAAACTATATAAAAGCTTAAAAAAGCGTAGTTAGTAGTAATGAACTGTCTTGAATCGTGTATTATAACTATAAAATGTTTTTTGCTTATTTTGTTATGACTAATTGTGATTTAGATTAATTATAAACAGGATGTATAGTCGATATATTAATATTTATGATTTTTTTTAATTCAATTTTCAACTTAATGCCGACCGCAGAGACTATCAATTACAAAGAACATATATTGTAGTAACTTCATGTGATGAAGTCTATGCCTACGGACTGATAATGGTTTTATAATAAAATTTACTATTTTGTAATCCTTCCTTTGCAAAAAGTTTACTTATATGTTATTCACCAGCGCAAATGTTTATTTTCTTTTTATTTGAATATCGTCAGTATATTTATATAGAACAAAATAAATATTTTTAAATACATTTTTGATGCGAATAACAGGTTTTTAACGAGAACTGACTTACTAGGTAAATAGAAATTAACTGTTTGTCACACTTTAAATAAACCTTAAAAACCTTTGATGTAAGTAGATGTGTGTGTGGATGAGTATGTGTACACGTGTGTGTATATGTACGAGAGTGTCTATAACTGTGTATAAAACTATAATATATCTAATGTATATGCCAACAATAAGTTACAAGCTGTAATGTAAATAATTTTTGTTTGTGATTAAAGGTTAGTCCAATGAAGTGGTACGAGTATTCCATATAAATACTTAATTTTGGTTACTATCTTTTTTTTTAATATGATAGGAGTTTTTTGAAATTTTTTGTTATTTAGTGTAAATATGCAAGGAATGGGACTTCTTCCCTACTACTGCAGTAATTAATTTGCTTAATTATAAACTATTATATGACCGTCTCATTACTATCAAAATTAAAATTTGATTGGATAACATTGTAAGCGCTTATTTCATATTCGACACATGGCAGTAGGTGTAAATTACACCACACTTATTAGATTGTTCTTAGTGAGAAAATAATGCGCAGGAATAAAGTGAGTGTAACGTGCGGGCATTATTCTGTCCGAAATAACAGCGCAATAAATGTAGCTTACTAACTCATTGTAATTCCTAGACGACGGTAAATTTTGCGGCACACCCAATGCATTCCGATGTTCTGGTACATTTCCAACTGCCACTGCTATTACTATACTATTGTTAATATTCTTACTTAGATTACAACTTTTTCCTATTTTTTACTATACTCAATCTTTTCTCTTGTTTGCTTGTTTTGCCAATTCTTTTCATAGATTTATTGTGTTGTTTTACTTATTAGTACATTACTTACATATCACACATTACAATTCGTCAAGTAAATTTAACATCTCAGAACTAATAAGAGGATTTTTTCCATATTGTATTGTACATTGTGCAGGTAGAATTTAAGCACAGATGACAATTCAACACTACGCTACAGCGACGTCAATGACCTTCATCACGCTCGTCACAGAGTACCTAATTCGTTTGTCGCTTACTTACTTGTCGCGTTCACTTTTGCTGTCTTTTTTCAATGTATGTATTCCATGGCAATATGTGTATATATTTTTAATCTCATTATATATTTTTTATTTAATTTTTATTCTACTTTTTATTAATGGTTAAGCCACCTCTACTTCAAGGTGCTGTCTGAAAATCAGCGCTTCTGTGGTTATATCACAGAAGCTTAGCTGAGACAGTTTCCTGTTGACCTCACGCAGCACACCTACCCTAAACTTTTTCTAATGGTGTTTTATTATTGTTATTTATTTTTGTATATGTTAGTTTAATTTGTTTTGCTGTGAAATGCATTGCATGCAAATGCATTTTTGTTGCTGTGAAAGTCAATAAATATTTCTTTCTTTCTTTCTATCTATTTCCTTGCTTTTCATATTTTTTGAGTTATTCTTTTCAAGTATATTGATTGCATCACTCTTTAACTGCTTCTGCTTCATGTGAAATTAATATAAAAATTACTTAAATTGACTACGTATTGACTGTGGCTAGGTGAACTGTGAAACAAATTATAATGTTACTAAAGTCTTAGTCATCCAAACAAAAAAATATAGAAAGTCTTAATAATATACAAAGAGTGATTAACAAACGCTAATTAAATTTAACAATATACATAAATTAACTATATATAACATAGTACAATTACTTTATACACGTGTGATACGTTTAAGAAAACAAAATGATCATAAAATAATATATGTAAATATAAAAGAATAATAATATAATCGAGAACTGGAATTAATTTACAAATTAACGATTAAAATTAATATTATGTTTGTTTATATCAGGGGTCACCAATTAGTTTCGCTCGGGGTCTATTTTAAGAAATGAAATGACATTCGCGGTCCACACGTTTAATAAAATTATTGAACAAAGGTATTATTATTTACATATCAATGAGAAAAGTGACATTTTTTATTGATTATCTGTGTGAAGTTTGGAGTGGAATTGGTGCAAATTATTGACATTAAATCCTGAAGGTGTTCATCAGTATGTCGACGTCGAAATCTATTCTTAACGAAGTTCATCTTCGAAAATGCTGCTTCGCATATATGTATATGTTGACCCAAACAAAGTGAGAAGTTACAAAGTAAATTTTTACTGTTCTATATTTATTACCACACACAAATTTTATTCAGAATTCTTCACTAGAAAACACCTTTTAAGATTATTTAAATCCAATAACGAGAGCTGTCAATGGAAGATGGCTGGGCTGGCGCCCACTGCCGGCATGGCACGGCATGGCACGGCATGGCACGCCAAGTTCCCGCGGCGTTCCGTGGCATGCCGTGGCATCCTGCTATTCTGCTATCCTGGCCACAATCGGTCAGAGAAACAAAAATCCCCGCGCACCGACCGGACTGCGCCCATTTCGGAACGACGCGCCGCAGGAGGCAATGGTGCGCCGCGGAAGGAAACGGCATGACACGTCATGCCGCAACATCCTGCTGCATGGTGGGTCTGAAATAAAGTAACACGAATTCTAAAGTCATTGAAATAAGTATCAAATTAACTTGATTAGTAACAAAGTCCTTTGTCGTGCCATGCCGGCACTGGGCGCTGGCCCTAAATTACAAAACTGATAAAACAATATGAAAATATTTTGCTTCTTTTCCTTTTATTAGGAGTATGAACGATTACGCAAAATAAATAGCAAGCATTTTTATCTACCGAGCTTGTACTTGTCAACTCGCTAGGCTCTTCGCTCTCTCGTCTATATACATTGTGCACTGTTATATTTTGTAGTTACTTACGCGTTAAATATATAGTTTAAATTATATAATGGCATTTGTTCTTATCTCATCACCTTTCTTATATGTTAATAGTTATTTTGCTATTATTGAGAGAGACGAATCCAACAAAAAGGTTTGAAGGGTTTTCATTTAAGTTGATTCAGTCGTTGTTCAGTTAGATCATGTAACTAATGTGTTTTAGTTTTATGTATATATTATACTATATTATATTATTTTATAGTATATTATTTTACAAGCTCTTAATCAGCAACGATTCAAAAACTGATGCCAAGCGGGAATACACGCCAATATTGGCTTTCGCTTGTAACGTGCTACAGAATAGCTCACGGCATCACCGGAGCACACTGGCATCTTCTGAGACAATCTAATTGCTTGATATAGTGCTCCGATGCCCTTAGACGTGGAATAAAGATGTATTATGAACTTTTTAGCAAGGTTAGGTACAGCGCTGAAATGAATTGCAATTATGACTTGCATTAAATTATTGAATTAAATTGCACAACGAACCTTAATGACAATTGCTTGTATTGTTGTTTTTAAATCACAAAAAATTATTAATTTGTAGTATTGACTCACCAGGTTCGGGTTTGAAATATGTTTCTTTCTAATCGACAACCCTACACTTATAAGTAGAGATCGGATAATCGGATGCATATTTACCTAAAGTTGGTTTAAGACAAAGTATGGAAACGGCTTTTTATTGTTTTGTTAAATAAAAATCCCGGGATTGCGGTATCGCATAGCCGGATGTTTATTTATTTACCTTGCTCACAACTGCCGTCTCACTCACACTCATTAAATCGGAAGTTAACTCAGAGTCAGATACTAGACCATACTTACGCCCGGGCACCATTTCTGTTTTTTTATTCAATTATTTAATTGATTATTGTTTTAGTCAAACTAGCTCACTACTTTCGTATAACACTCTTCATGTAATAAATCGTACATTCATAAATCGCACGGGGAACTGAAACTAAACTTCATGTAAATACGTATGCATAGTTGTATAAATGAACCCGGAGTCTCGGTCTTTTGGAAATAAATACCACGGGCTAATTTAGTAATTTTCAAACAATATCACTACGTTAAATTTGCAGTCCCGTATTTTCCCGGGATTTTTATTTAACAAAATGTATTTTATAAAGCCGCTTCCATAATTTGTGAGCCAAAAATTAACTTTAGGTAAATATGCATCCGATTATTCAATCTCTACTTATAAGTGGGTGAGTTGGGTATCAAAGCGTTGGTTACAAAGCAGTATCGAAGGGTGAAAAAGCTATATCATAAACTATACGCTTACCATGCGCTTACGCCGTAGCCCGAACAGTATTTTGAGAATATTTATCGATCGGTGGGAAATGCTGTTGTTACAAGCGTGTGATCCACACAATGAAATAATTATATATTGTAATGTTTTATAATGTAATTGATAGATAATGTCGAATTTATAATTTAAATTTTACTAACCATTAGCATTAGGATCATTGGTACTAACCAAATATGGACTTGCCCGAATTAAATGAATGTATTATTATTATCGCTTATATCACACGTCTTTAAAAGACATGGTCCTTTATAAGGTGTAAGATACAGATCTAACGCGTAGAGGTCATTTAAGCGAAGTACATGGCACAGTTTATATGGCAATTTGGGGAGCAGCGATCGACTCCAAATTTTCGATAGTATTGTTCTTCTTGGCGAGCTGGGGGGCAATCGCACTAACAAATCGCAGCTGAAACGAAACCAAATCGTTCCACTCAACCAATCCGAGAGTTAGAATATCACGTCATCGATGATGACGTGATATTGTGGCGTTCGGATTGGTTAAGCCGAACGGTTCGGTTGCGTTTCGCTTGCGATTTATTAGTGCGATCGCCCTAATTTAAGAAGTTTTAGAAAATGTTAACGACAAAAATACCGCTAGGGGGCTCTGAAGTTTTGGATAAAAAGTAGTATTGCATTAGACCCTGAGACAGAACATAGGCTACTTTTTATTTCGAAAATAAAGGGGTGAAGAGGTTGAAATAGGGGTTGAAAGTTTGTATGGAATTTATTTATTTTAAAAGATAAAACCATGAAACTTTATATTTAAGCACTTGATAAGAAATCACTAAACATTAGTTCTAGCATTTTTTAAATTTCAACCAGCTAGGGGGTGAAATAAGGGTTGAAAGTTAGGGGCCATCCATAAATTACGTCACATGGTAAGGGGGAGGGAGGGGGTTTACGAAGTGTGACATTGTGTGACAAGGGGGTGGGAGGGATCTTAAATTTCGTGACGTCACATTTCAAAATCTATCATAAGCTAACTGTTAAAACGCAAACTTTAAATTATTACTATTAGTATGAAAAGTGCTGTAAATATTAACTTTTATTGTAAAGTCTTTATACTCTCATAAATAAATAAAGGAATAGTGTGCACGACGCACACTTATTCTTCGGGGTTGGAGGCACGTCGGCACACTTCAATGCTGGGGTTGGTGAAGGATTCGAACGGTGCGTTGCGGCCCGGTGGTGGTTGCAGGAAGAAATGAGAAGCCAGTTTTCTTGGTTCGGTCGGCCAGCAGGGTCTTCAGGAGCTTTCTGTTCGGTGATGGGCAGTCGTCCGCTTCGGTAGGAGGTCCCCGTCGTAATCCGTATCGACCCGGGGGAGTCCCGCAATTTATTCCAGAGAAAATCCCTACCAAAAAATGGGATTTTCGAGACCCCCCTGGCGAGGTCTTACCGTACAGAAAGCACCTGTCGAACCCCATTTTGCCCTTTATTTTACTATTATTCTTACAATAAATTCTTATTATTACTTTGTTCCCTTATTTTCATCCCTTTCATACATAGGTAATCTGCAGGGGCTTATTTTCCTCTTTATTTTGCCGTTTCAAGTACAACTATATGTTATATAGTCCTCGAGATATACTCGATAATACGTCGGAGAGGGTGAATTTTCATCCCTATTTTTGGCTTAATTTACCCCCTACAAATTACCTATAAGCTTTAAGTCCTTCCCCTTTGGGGCAAACATTCGGAGTGTATATCCGATACTATATCTTAACTCGCTACCACTGAGTAATGCTCTGTGATATACATATATATGCACTTTAATCGGCGTGCGATAGGACATTAATTCGACATTTCCATACATTTTGTGATTTCTCAGTGGCCGCTCGTTTACAATTTTATAAATTATTTGCCCTATTTACTTGTAATATTGTTCATTTAATGCGTTTACATATAGTATGCCCTAATTCGATAACAATTTCCTTATATCTCTTCATACTTTTCCCACAATACTCATTTGTTTACATTCTTACGCTACTGTCCTTATCTAAGGAATTTCAGGAAGTATTATTCAATATATATACCTATCTTACATACTATATGTAGTCTAAGGAACCTATTCTATGTTTATTTATTCATTTCCTAAGCTACGTTTATCTTTATTTCTTATCTACGCTTAGTACTATTCTTAATTATCTTATATATGTAATACATTTCTATCAATTAATTATATTCTACGTAATTATTTATTTATTTAACTATTCTATGCTTATTCTATCCCGAACATTCTCCCGCCGTGAAACGCTGCGCCGCCGCCGCGCACGTTTCATTCCCGTTGCGTGAGGGATTCTGGTGCCGTGGGGAGGATGATGATCTTCTTTGTGGCCCGTCGCAAGATGCCGCCTCTGGTCTGCACGTCGACTGCTCGAACGACTCCGTCTGCACCCGGGTATACTGCCGTTATTCTTCCACGTGGCCATGTGTTGCGTGGTAGCGTGTTGTCTGCTACCAGCACCACGTCGTCGATCTTCGGTGTGGGGCCTCTGCCGTGGGGCTCCCGCCGGTGTTGAAGTTCGGGGAGGTACTCTCGGAGCCACCTCGACCAGAACACGTCGGCTAGGCGCTGTGATGCTCGCCACTGCGCCCGGTTGATCAGGTCCACGTCTTCAAATTTCCCAGGTGCTTGTACTCGCCCTGACCCACCAAGTAGGAAGTGGTTGGGTGTCTCGCTTCTGTGATGACCGCCCGACCGATACCATCATCGGACCGAAGTAGTCGATCCCGACAAATGTGAATGGGCGGTGGTGATGAGCTAGGCGGCACGCTGGTGATCACCCGTCGAGCTGTGGCGGCGTATTCTTCCGTATGCGGCAGGGCAGGCAATCGTTGATAATCTTCTTAGTGACAGGCCTCAACCGCAGTATCCAGTAGTGCTGTCTGCATTCATTAATTGTAGCTTCTACGCCGGCGTGTAATAACTGTCTATGTACATATTCTATGTACAGCTTCGTGCGTCGATCGTTGCCATCCAGTACAGCCGGTGTCTTCTGCTGCTCCGTCACGTCGTCTGCGCGCCCGATTCTTCCGTCCAATGTTATTATTCCATTTATTAATTTTATTCGTAGTCTGCGCAGGCGGCTATTGCTTGTTACTGGGTGGCTATTCTGTAGCTTTTCGATGTCGTCGCCGAATGACGACCGTTGACTCGCTGTTATTATTAACTCTTCCGCTCGGCGTAGCAGGCTTGCATCTATAGTTATGTATTGCGCGTTGTTTACGTTCGCTATTTTTCTGTGTTGCTTATTCGTTTCTGTCTTCTTATTTATTTTCCAAGCCGGATCGCTTTCTGTATTTTTCTGTGTTCGTTTATAGTGTATTTTCTGACGATTCGGTCTGCATAATTGTATGAATTGCAGTACTCTGGCTGTCGTTCGCAGTAATTTCTCCCACTTGGAAAATCTTGAGTGATCTGGTACTGCATCTTCAATTGTTTTTCTATGTACATTGCACTTCTCTAAGTCGCATGTGTCGACTTGTGTATTTTCTTCGTAGCTGGGCCAATTTTCTTCGGATTTTCTTAGGAATTCGGGCCCGGTGTACCATCTGTGATTGCTATTGAGGTTGTTCGGCACATCCCGGGTTGCATCATCAGCTACGTTCATCTTCGTCGGCAGCCAGCGCCAATCTTGAATTGTGTCGTTTTCTTCGATGGCTGCGATGCGATGTGCTACGAAGGGCTTGTATGACCGCGATCCCGTCTTCAGCCACGTCAGTACTGTGCGGCTGTCTGTCCAGAAGATTTTTCTATCAGGTTTTCGGCTGTGTTCTTCGATGATGTTCGCGGCCATTCTGCTTCCCATTACTGCTGCTTGGAGCTCGAGGCGTGGTATCGAGGTGATCTTCAATGGTGCGACCTTCGCCTTGGCTGCTACGAGGCTGATGTGTGCTTCCCCTTCTGATGATACTGCCCTCCAGTACAGGGCCGCGCTGTACGCTGCTTCGCTCGCGTCCACGAATGTGTGTAGTTCCAGACTTGCGGCGCCGCTGTAGTGCAGGTAGCATCTTGGTATCTTGATGTTCTTCAGGTTCTGCAGGTGCTCCAGCCATCTTCTCCAATCTTCGGCGATGTCCTCGTCCAGCTGCGTGTCCCACGGCGTTCCTCTTCTCCAGACTTCTTGCAGTAATTGTTTCGCCCTTACTGTGACGGGCGATGCTAGTCCTAGCGGGTCATACAGTGACATGACTACTCGCAGGGCTTCCCTCTTCGTAGGCCTGCCTCTGTGTAGTATTTCTTGCGGTATTCTTGCTAAGTCGAGGTTGAAGGTTAGCTCGTCGGTTTCTGTCTTCCATACCAGGCCCAGGACGCGTTCGGTATTCACGACGTCGCTGAGTGTCTTCGTTTCTATGTTGTCTTCCCCGGTGAGCTCTTGTAATACTTCCTTCGAGTTCGATGCCCATTTTCGCAGCTCGAACTTAGCTTCCTTGTGTATGTCCCGGACTTGCTTCGCGATTGTGATCGCCTGTTGTATATCTTCGTAGCTATCTATGTAGTCGTCGACGTAGTGATTCTTCTTGATTGCCAGCACAGCATCCTTGTTCGTTTCTTCCATTTTTCCCTCGACGATGTGGTTGACGTAGTTTATTCTTCTTCCTCCTCGTGCGCGTGCAGGTGCCCCGTGCACGACCCATCCGAGCGGCGTTCGCGATGCCACCAGCTGGTCTCGTCGTCCTCTGCGCACCTCTTCAGCCATCAGCAGGTGCCAGTTGTCTTGCCCGATGAGTATCTTCGGAACTGCGTCTTCCGTGGTCAGCTGCTCCTTGATGTCCTCAAGGTGTCGGCAGTTCTTCAGGTCGCTGCTGCGGACGTGCTGCGGCGACAGCTTGAGGTTCTTGAGTGTTCTCGCCTTCACGTTGTACGCGATGTCGGTTCCTTGCAGAGTCATTGATACTCGTCGTGATTCTGTGGCAGCCAGCATCGTCTGTGATATCGCTTCAATGTGTAGTGGTTCGACTCGTCCACGTGCTCCTATCTTCTCGGCCAGCTCGGCGTCTATGAGGGTTACGGTTGAGCCATCGTCGAGCAAGGCCCATGTGTCTTCTTCTCCCGCCGGTCCCATGACCCTGACAGGAGCCATCTTCAGAAAGGCCTGACCCTTCGGTATCCATGTGGAGGCCACCGCTTCTGTTTTCTTTTCTTCTGGTTTTTCAGTGGTTTTCTTCGGCATGTTCTTATGATGCAGCATTCGGTTGTGAGCGTACTGGCAGCCGTCGATGTCGCACTTCAACTTCTTGCAGAAGTGATCGCGTTTCCTGTATCTTAGGCATCGGAAACATAGCCTGTGCTCCTTCGCCAGGTCCCATCTGCGGTTGGTGTCTGCGTTCTTGAATTTTTCACATTCCTTAAGTGGATGTTGATTCCCGTTGCAGATTGGGCAGCGTCGATCTTGTGTGGAGTAAGCGCGTAGCGGGCGGCGTATGTTCTTCAGCTCTGGCTGCACCTTCCGCTCGTAGCTCGGCGCGACGACTTCCGGTTGGGCGTACGGACCGCAGAGTTCGGCTTCTTTGTTGAGGAATTTTGAGATGCGAAGCAGGTCTGGTTCCCCTTCCGGTTGCGCTGCAGCAAAGTCGAACCATCTGTGTCGAAGCGTTGGCGGCAATTTTTCTATTATGGACTTCGTGACGTCGGGGTTATACAGGTAGTATATTTTCTTCAGCATTCTCAGGGCCGCCACGACGTTGGAGACGCGACTCGCAAAAATACATATGTCTCTCGGTGTGTCGGCTGGTCGCGGCACGTTGCGGAGTCGGTCCAGTTCTGTCGATGCTATGTAGTCGGGGCGGCCGAATCTTGACTCGAGGGCAGTCATTATCTCGGACGGCGGTGTTCGTTGGATGAGGAGATTTTCGACAGCTTCTCTTGCTTTCCCTTTAAGTACTCGACGTAGGCGGGCGGAATTTTCTACCTCGGATATGAGGCCTGCGGTTTCTTCATATGCTGCCTTGAAGGACAGCCACTCGTTGTGGGCACCGGCGAAAATCGGCAACTCGGTGACTTGTCTGGATGGATGCTGTGCTGACTTCATGGCGATTGTGATCGCGTTCGCTAATTGAGCGATGTCGGATTTCTGCGTGTCTAGCTTCACTGTATCTTCCGACTTCTTTTCAATCTTCTTTTTCATATTTTCCTTCGGTGCCACGGCGGCGGGCAATAGCGGCGTAGATGCACGCGCTTCAATTTGTTCGGGCGGCGCCATGGCGGCGGGCCCAGGCGGCATAGCGACGCGTGCTTCGTTTTGTTCGGGTGGCGCCTCGGCGGCGGGCGCAGGCGGCATAGCGACGCGTGTCTTGCTGTATCTGTTTTCATTTTCAGCCACGGCGGCGGGCTTCTGATTTTCTTCGAGCCAGGACCTGACGCGCTCGTTCGCTTCTGACTGGCTGTATTCTGCTCGCCTCTCCTGCTCCTCTTCTTCGGCTTCGATTCGGGCTAGGCGTGCGGTTGCGAGGTCCACACGTAGCCTCAGCAATTCTTCATGCGCTTTGGCTGCGCGGAGGGAGCGGTGTGAGGCGACACTGGCTCTGGTTGGCGTTCTCGGTCCTGGCGACGGCGACGGGGACTCTGGGTAGTCTGGCTGCGATGCTGCCTGGTTTATCCTCGTTGGAGGCTCTTCAACGGCGGGCGACTGCTGTTCTTGGTTCATACGGCTTCCTGCTGACCGGGTGACTGGCATCTTGAATTTGTTTCGTTTTTCGCTTCTTGCTGGCCGCTAAAATGTTCAAATCTTCGTATCCGGCGCAGAAGGACCATAAAATGTGCACGACGCACACTTATTCTTCGGGGTTGGAGGCACGTCGGCACACTTCAATGCTGGGGTTGGTGAAGGATTCGAACGGTGCGTTGCGGCCCGGTGGTGGTTGCAGGAAGAAATGAGAAGCCAGTTTTCTTGGTTCGGTCGGCCAGCAGGGTCTTCAGGAGCTTTCTGTTCGGTGATGGGCAGTCGTCCGCTTCGGTAGGAGGTCCCCGTCGTAATCCGTATCGACCCGGGGGAGTCCCGCAATTTATTCCAGAGAAAATCCCTACCAAAAAATGGGATTTTCGAGACCCCCCTGGCGAGGTCTTACCGTACAGAAAGCACCTGTCGAACCCCATTTTGCCCTTTATTTTACTATTATTCTTACAATAAATTCTTATTATTACTTTGTTCCCTTATTTTCATCCCTTTCATACATAGGTAATCTGCAGGGGCTTATTTTCCTCTTTATTTTGCCGTTTCAAGTACAACTATATGTTATATAGTCCTCGAGATATACTCGATAATACGTCGGAGAGGGTGAATTTTCATCCCTATTTTTGGCTTAATTTACCCCCTACAAATTACCTATAAGCTTTAAGTCCTTCCCCTTTGGGGCAAACATTCGGAGTGTATATCCGATACTATATCTTAACTCGCTACCACTGAGAATGCTCTGTGATATACATATATATGCACTTTAATCGGCGTGCGATAGGACATTAATTCGACATTTCCATACATTTTGTGATTTCTCAGTGGCCGCTCGTTTACAATTTTATAAATTATTGTGCCCTATTTACTTGTAATATTGTTCATTTAATGCGTTTACATATAGTATGCCCTAATTCGATAACAATTTCCTTATATCTCTCATACTTTTCCCACAATACTCATTTGTTTACATTCTTACGCTACTGTCCTTATCTAAGGAATTTCAGGAAGTATTATTCAATATATATACCTATCTTACATACTATATGTAGTCTAAGGGAACCTATTCTATGTTTATTTATTCATTTCCTAAGCTACGTTTATCTTTATTTCTTATCTACGCTTAGTACTATTCTTAATTATCTTATATATGTAATACATTTCTATCAATTAATTATATTCTACGTAATTATTTATTTATTTAACTATTCTATGCTTATTCTATCCCGAACAAATAGTATCTTCTTCTATCTATTAATAGGGGTACTCCCAAAACGTACTATTTTTCTAATTGATTATAGTACGTGATTTTGAAAATATAATAAGAAAATCATGAAATGACCATATACTTATTTAATATAAGTAATCGTTTTTTGTTTTGTTAATTGATTTGATGTTAATTTTATTAAAATGAAAATAAAACTGATTTCGAAACCGCTTTTATCATTCAATAATTTCTATAATTTCAAAATTTGTGACGTCACACTAGGGGAGGGGGAGTCTCACAAATGTGACTAGCTGTGACAAGGAAGGGGGGAGGAGCAAAAAATCACGAAATTCGTGTGACGTAATTTATGGATGACCCCTTAGTATGCAAGTTCGTCAAATATCACGTCATAAGAAACAAAAATACGTTTGTTCTAGCATTTTGAAATTTTTACCAGTGTGGGGGTAAAATAGGGGTTGAATTGAAGATAAGACCATAAATCTTGGTACCTTAGACGTAAAGGACCAGGATTGACAAAAACTAATTTGTTTTAATAATGTCAAATAATGTCACAGATTAATATATATATATATGTATAAGTTACTCTATGATATATGTCAAAGTACTTTTGTATGATAATGTCACTGTCATGACCACAGACTATATAGTGTGTTGTACTGTCTTTTACGTCCGATGTCGGGATCATGGAGGCAATATGCACTATGCCCACGTGCATATTGCTTCAATGATCTGAATTAATGGTCCTACCTGAAAACCAGCGCTTTTGCTGCGTATAGCAGTAATAGCATTAGCTGAGGTAGGGGCCTTTTTGGCCAGACTTCGATGTTTTTATTCTATTTTATTTCATTTATTTTTATATCATAAGCATACTGTACAAGAATGGCCAAATAAATATCTTTCTTTCTTTCTAATTTCCCGCGGGCGAAGCCGCGGGCGGAAGCTAGTAATTGCATTATTTAACATGTCTATATTTTTTTCAACTATGTGAAGGTAAGTAAATAAAACTATTATAATACTAAGCATTTCATCAATAATTCAATTAACTCGAGATTACATTTAAGTAACTATTTACTACTCGCTACAATATGTTTTATAAATGAATTGATGAGATATGATTCATAGCATACAAGTTCAGAACTAACTACAGCTAAGCGGCAATAAAATAATTTGCAACATTCACCCGTTTCGGGAATAGCACTACATACTTAGTTTTATATTTAATAAACTTTAAAATATATTATTTATGATATTTAAAGCTTTTTCAAAGTTGAAATATATATTTTACGTTTAAATAATTTAACTTCACTTCTCCGGCTTCACTTCTGAAATGAATTGCAATTATGACTTGCATTAAATTATTGAATTAAATTGCACTACGAACCGCCTTCGGTCCCGTAGCAAAAATGAGAGCCCTAGCAGATTATATCACCTTGAGACGAGTTGAGTTTAACAAGCGCGTTCCGTTCAACATACATCATTTTCTTACAGAATAGTGTTGAATATATCAGTTTGCTGGCCCAAAGGCGCCAGGCCTTACAAGGCTTATAGTCACCCTAAGGCGAGCCCTATGCTCTGCGTATCAAGTTAAAAACTATACAAATCTGTATAAGAAACCGAGTCACGGGCACGAAAAATTCCCCTTGTTAACTAAACAATAGGCCGAACGAGTAAATGGTTACACAGGACTGACAGCCTTTGGCGTTTAAAGGTACTGTAACGATTGCTTTCTATATTTATCGAAAATAATTGTACTGTCAAACTCATATTGTTCAATTTGAAATAATAACATGTAAAAACATTGAATGGCTTTGTATAAAAGCTTCAAAGGAATTCGGGGACCTTCGTTAATTAGTATAGCTGGGCTTTTATCCGCACTGAGCTTCATGATTGGGCGATTGTGCGTCCTGTGCTGGTTGCCTTCTCTCTTACTCCAACCGTTCCAAGTGTTCGTAGAATACACGAAGTCTCTTGGGGCTTCTGCATGCTACTAGTAAGGGATACTGGGGAGTGGAATAGTAGATTGTTACCCGAGGGTGGAAAGAATCAATTCCCGAGGTATTTAGACTATAGTCCGCGAAAGAATTGATTCTTTTACCCGTGTTAAACACTCTACTTTTCACTTCGAATATATGAGGAAAATAAAACATTGGTTGTTTATTTAATCTATTTATTGATAATATATGATAATATCAGTAGACCATCAGTAGGCAGAACACAATTTGCCTCGTCTTTAATTGAATCTGGTGTCAATATTTCGAAATCGCTTGAACTCATTTTTAAAATTAAAATATTAACTAGTATAAGAGATTATTTGAATTTTTTCAAATTCCGTCACAGATATATATAATAAATTCACATCCCGCCAATTTATATCGACTGTTTAAATTTTAAATATGGAACTCACCGCGTGTTTGTTGCGGCTTATTCCGCTGGAAGTAGTTTGCGCTAAGTTCACACTGGCTGTTTAGAAACTCACATGGCCGCAGCATTTTTTTTTATAGTTCACAGCTGACAGTTCGTAGCTGACATTCGTAGTTCTATTTTTAAAGTTCATTCCGGCCCTTGGGTGGGAAGTAAATTGTATGAGTTTTTCCCTCCCTATGTCGGGAAGCAGCATTTTCCACCCAATAATCAGATCAAAACAACATAACTTTCCGAGTATGAGAAATGAAAAAGTATTGTGTCTTGTTCAACCACGATTCTCCACATCATAAAAACGTGTTGTGGTGTTTTCTCTACTTCCATGTGTTAAAACCTTAATTATTATACGCAGTCATTGTAATGTAAATATGCAATTCTACTTCTCATACTTGAAGTTATAACATGATGATAGATAGCGAACTTGGCTATTGTCTCTTTTCTGTTTATGACATTATCCAATAAATGGCAGCACAGTAAACCACGTGGCGGAAGACAGTTGCACATTCGATTTTAAGAAGTGTAATGATTAGATGTGACTTGTTCAGCGACATTATTCAGTCATTCAGGAAGAGTGAAGTAATAAAAGTCACATTATTATTCCATTGCTTTAAATAAATAAACCGTTATTTCTTGGTGCTTGATATTGTTGACAACACTTGCATCCTCTGCATAGAGGACTGTCCGTTACACCAATGCCTCATCAGGGGCCAATGCCCGGTTAAAACATCTATGACTTTGCGGATTTTGACCCTGTAAAATTTTTCGGGGGTCTCTGTTCTCAAACATTTTGGTCATTTCATTTCGTACGCTTTCAAATATATTATTAAGTAATCTTCTGAATGAATCGTTTGTATTTATCAAAAGCTGTGCTTTTTAACGTCAATGCATCACTTACGCCACTGGCTAGCATAAGCAGGGCAGGCTCGGCTGGAATGATGACAATGATGAATGCTATAGAGCATTGATGTACCAAAATTTGTGAGCGCAACACTACAGTAAAACACAGTTCGAAACTATAATTATCTTTCCTATAGTCATGTACACTAATCTATATCTTATCTGTAATCTAATTTAATCATAAAACAATGGCAGTAATTCATTACAACTTTAAATAAAACTCTTAAATGAACATGTTACAAACGAGTTGTACAAATCTAGGAAGTTGGAAGATTTACGATAACTTTACAGTGTAAGAGGAAATATTGAACATTTAACAAGTTTGTAACTGAAAACACTTTTTCTTAGCTCGGGACCTACTAACTTAAATTTGCTAAAGTTCCGACAGAATCTCAGACAGGGCGGGCACTGAAGGCATTTCAGGTTATAGTTCGTATAACATAAATAAAACTTTAACGAGTTCTTTTTTAAATGAACTCTTTAAACGTCCAGTTTTCACCAGCAATCTCTTTCGGAAACTTCTCTTGTACTTTACGAAGTAACCCTGTGAATTAAAAAAATATTTAGTTAGAAACGTGAAAGATTTATTGCTATTTAATTCTGTTTCGCTTAATAAGATAGTACTAGATTCTTAGCAGATGCGTAAACGCATTTTCTAACTCACAAGATTCCGAAAGCCTAGTAGAAACTGTCGATGAATATAAAGAGCAAGATTCGATTTACCCACGTTCGCTCGTAAGTTACGATTTCCCATTTGTATTCAGCGGGAAAAAAGCAGCAGATAATATGTCAGGGCAGCGTAACTAGCGGAAGTCACCTCAGAAAGACAAACGATCTTAGAAACAGATCAACTTTACTGTTCGGGATTATTCTACGGTTATAGCAAACTTGTGGGGCATCTGTCAAGGTGAACAAAACTCGGAAAAAGGAATATTTGATTTTCAGAACGCTTAAAACACTTCGATCTGAAATTCCTATCAATAACAAGAGTAAAGCTCATTATTAGAAACTGCTCTGACTAATAGACTTAATAATATTAAATAAATTAAAAGTTCCGTTTGGGTATTCATTCGCAAATAATTTCTTTCCAAATTCCCTTTCGTAAATCTATTCTGGGCCATGTCTACCCACAGTCCTGTATGACACACCTATCATAATGAAAACAGCGATTGTGTAAACATTTTAATGATACTCTGAAATCCTTTCGTGGAATATTAATAAAAGTAGCGCCTTTGTAGAATCTTGGGCCCTGTTTAATATATATTAAACTACGAATTGTTGATAAATTTAATATTAACATTGACCATTTTTCTACAACTCAATATAATCTATATTGAGTCTTATTAAATAATTTCCTAATGTAGGTATTTTTTATCTCATATTTTTTACGTAATTTAAATAAAATGGAGACATAAAATTTTCTTGTATTAAATGTTAAATTTTTCAATACAGTTAGTATACATAAAAATGCTTGGTGTTGATTTAGAAACATTACATTCTAAAGTGTAAATACTTGTTATACCGTATAAATTGTAAACACATATGTACGTTGTATTGTAACGACATAATTTATTGTAAATGTTGTTATTACTTTTGATAAAGCTAAGTTTCTTTCGCCCAGAAGGAAAAAAAAATTGGACGATTGAAAAGAGTGTATATATAATCATATTTCAATAAAGAAAATTGTGTTTTGATTTTGAATGTACAAATCAATAAATCAAAATCAAAATAATCTTTATTCAACATAGACCTTTACAAGCACTTATTGACGTCAAAACAAATAAAACAAAAAAATAGCTTAAAAAAAAAAAAACTTTGTCCGTACGTACGAACAAGCAAAAAAACTGCACTGCAACAAGCAAAAGTTACTGTTCGGAAATTGGGAGAGCCTTCTCGAGAAGAACAGGCAAGAAACTCTGAACGTCTATTTTTTATCTCCTCTTTTCAATTTTAATCCCAACTAATATTATAAATGCGAAAGTGTGTTTGTTTGTTTGTTTGTTTATTTGTTTGTTTGTTTGTTTGTTACCTCTTCACGCTTAAACTACTGGACCGATTTCAAAAATTCTTTCACCTTTGGAAAGCTACATTCTCCCCGAGTAACATAGGCTACTTTTTATCCCGGAAAAATCGACAGATCCCACGGGATGCGCAATAAAGGCTTCGCTCAAAAACTACTGCACAGATTTTTATGCGGTTTTCATCAATAGATAGAGTGATTCTTGAGGAGTTTTGCGGCATTTTTTATCTCGGAAAAACGGATAGTCCCACGGGAAGCGCGATAAAATCTTCGCACCATAAACCGACTTCCGCGTATATGTAGCCGTGGGCAAAAGCTATGACCCTTAACCCTCTATACACCCAATCCCGAAATCCACGCGGGCGAAGCCGCGGGCAGAAAGCTAGTATAATATAATATTAAAAATAATACAAAATTGAGATACAATCATACCTAATACGATTATTTCGTATGTATACACATATAAAAACAATATAATATTATAAATAATGTTGTTACCAAACATGGCTCTATGAATAGTGTCCCTCTTCCCAAATAGTGTGATCATTTAGATAGTCACTTACTTTATAATAACCTTTAATCATGAGTGTCTTTTTGATATAGATTTTAAATTTATATAAAGGCAAATCAATGACACTTTGCGGAAGCTTGTTAAACATAGATATACATTACCCCAAGAACGAACAGCTACTTTTATGAAGTCTGAACATTGGAACGACAAGTTTATTTTTGTTTCTAGTATTCATTAACCTTTACATACATATAACCATTTGCATTTTTATTTGACATTCATACAAATTAGGTGAATATATTGTATCGGCACTATGCAGTGTATTTTAGCATGGAGTATTTATGAGTAATCTGCGACAACTTTTATTTTATGAAGGACCTATGCTGAAGCCACAGGCTACATTCGTGATTGTGTTTATGGAAGGCGCATAGACGGAAGGTTCGACACCTTGCCTGCTAGCGACCTCGGCGCCGTTCCGGTGTCGTTAGGGTCGGGTCAAAAGGTCAAAAGGTCACCGTTGTCATGGGAAATTTTAATGCAAGAAAAGTTTAACCAGACGATGGTTAGTTGGAGTGGAGCAATTTGAAGCTGGAATCCGAAATTATCGTGATCAATTGCTAGCCGATTACATGGAGAAAGGGTAACTCTATAAGATGAACTCTTTCTTCACAAAAATGGCTGCTTCAAACGCTAGCAGCGCAGAACTGACCGCTGTGGTATCTTGAACTAATCATGCGATAACAATATTATTTAGCCCTACAACGTTTTCAGATAATAGGTACATCAAAGTTGTATTTTGATTAAAAAGTATTTTTGGAAAATGTCTAGGAAATTATTTTAAAACTTAATCTCGAATTCTGATTACAGTACAAGGTACACATCTCATTACATCTACATTTCAAATGGGAAGTCTTTAACTACGAAAATAATATTGATCGATAGATACCAGATTGATTTCATAAAAAACCTTTCTTTTTTTTATTGCTAAAGTTGACAAACAAGCAGGCTGCCCACCTGATGGTAAGTGGTAACAGTCGCCTATAGTACATGTGGTTCCCACGAGATTCGCAGCAAATCTGCAAACCTCATAAGAATCACAGTGTACGTTGCCAACTTGTGACATAAGATGTAAAGTCACAGTACCCAGTAATTTCACTGCCTCTCTTACCCTTCACGCCGGAACACAGCAAAGCGAACCCTGCTGTTTGGCGGCGGAAATAGGTAAGACGGAGGTACCCATGCAGACGACCCTGGTACAGAGTCTACCTCCTAGAAACCTGCCAAATTTATCGATTACATTATTTAAACATAGATGTTAATCGATATTAATTATTAAAAACTAAGTCCCATTTTAGTGTTGTATGCTAGTATGTTACCGCTAGTTTGTTATTTTTTTTGTTGGTTTGGAGTTTAAGTTCTCTTAGTCCGTGTATAGTGAAGTTGACAGACGCATGTCGATGACCGACAAAAAAGCTGGGCCTTCGCGTGTGTTAACATGTTACGGGGGGCATTGCCGAGACCATGTGTGAACTCCAAGTAATAAATAGATCGAATGATTACTATAAGTTTGCTTATTAACAACAGTAAATTAGGCTATCGTTTGTATGTGGAATACCACGGTGAATTAAAATAAATATATAGTAATTTGCAAAGTAAACCTCAAAATATTAATAGCAGCTTGTTAATAAAGTTGTAAGATTTTTTTCAGTTTTCCAAATTTGAATTAAGTAGTATTAAATTATTTCATTAGCTATCCAACAATAAAATGCAAAAAATGTATTACCTACACCATGTAAAACAAGGTTTATAGATTAATATCATTAGTTAACGGACCTGTGCCCAAAATTAGTTGTCTATTGATAATGATGGATCCGATAATTTTATTTAATCTACGAATAATTAAATTATTTTACGTCATACAAGTGTAATAGTGTTTAAAGTAGAAATCGTTTACACTCGCCATTTTTGCCGTCTAGAGAGAACACAGAATAAATAGTCTAAAATAATGAGATTGTTCGCAAAACTTACTATCGACTAGTGACCGTGGGGGTCGCAAGTGGGGCAATAACAGAACTTGCCCACTTAGATTGGATGAAATATTTCATAACCACCTGTGCAACGGTTGACTTGAAGGCAGTAAGATAACTTGTTTTATAAAAACTTAGTTAAAAAGAAAGACTAAATAATAAAATAAATAAATCTTTTAGCTTAGTTTAAAAAATGTTAACATTCATAAATAAAACTCTGTAGAACAAATAAAAGCAAACTGAATAAATTTAAATTGTATATATTGACAACCCTATATCAGAGTACGAGTTTTTTTTTTCCTCAGGAGAGGAGGCTGAGAATCCTCATGGATACCAACGAAACAGGCAAGCAGGGATGCTTTGATTATGTCGGACTCCTGGTGAATCGAGGCGGCTCGACCACACTGACCTACCGACTAAACTCAGCCTAGCCTTGGCCCTAATGGCCCTACGGCTTGAATGGAATAGTTGGCGCACCAAAGTGGGTCCAGCCTTGAAATGATGGGGCCTACTCGTACATGTGCAGCAAGCTGCGAAGTATGGACTAACTAAGGGATGGCGGCGCAGATGCCGCCTCTCGCAAGGTTTGAAGAGCCAGCGTCAATGAGTCGGGAGGGTCAGAAATGACGTGCCTGGGTCGACGATATTCTGTATTACGCGGATTGACAATATATAGAGCGCCATTGCATATACAGCTAGCTAGCATGTTTTTTTCAATTAACAGCTTATTAGGGTTGTCAATTGAAAGTTGTTGCTTTGTCAATTGAAAGTGTCTAGAGTACATCTAATATCTAACATATATGTCCCTAAAATATTAAATAACAGCCTATACATTGAAATTATGTATGTACAGTACATTTAACAATGTGTCAGATTTTACATGTTCATTATAAGACAGCTTTTACGTCACTCGTAATAGTGGCGGTTTCATAATGCATATGTGAAACTTATATTGCTGTTTACACAATAAACATGTGTAGTAAGGTATAATTTTGTTAATCGTACATATTTTTTTTTATTGTAATTTTCATTAATTTCGTTGATGGAAAATTAATAAAAATAACATTAAAAAAAAATATGTACTATGTAATATAGAATGTTTAATTAATTGTAGTTTTTTTCGTTTCGTAACACAACACTTGCTTAATATGCTTACTTCGTTGCGGCCAAGAAAAATGAAAAATCCAGAAAGTAATATAAGTTGGCAAGATCAAAACAAAACTCTCTGTTTTCTGATCGCTGATGCGCTGAAATGAAGTGATTGGTGAAGCTTACCGCAATCGGTAGTCACGTACTTTAAACAGTAACTTTGGTCCTTCGAGCCGGATCCTACACTGCTAATTTCACTCAGATGCAAATCTCCAAATACTCTGTATACGATAATACATAACGCAAACATATATTAAAATAACATAATAGAGCTTATGAGATTTTACTATAAAACTTTTATTTGGAAAGTGACCATTTCTCTTGCTCCCTAAGCTACCGTTTAATTTAAGTTAATTAGACCAAAATAATTAATGAAACAATATTAATAATCTATCACAGCGCAATTGTCATCAATTTGAAAAATATATAGAATGTTTAAATATGACTAACGGAAACACTTCCGGTATAAACAATCTAGAAACATCTAATGTACTACTGATCTTCGTTCACTGTACACAGTTGTATTACGTGCTTCACTGCCTTATTACTTTCCTCAGTTTCCCTACCGCACTCGTTCTATATCCAGCTAGACGTACCGTTGCATTTATTGCCCGGGAATAATGACGTCTGGATTCCAGCGCTACAAGCGTCTAGATTACCACCTAGGTATTCTAGGTCAGGTATTCTGAAAGAACATTGAAACTTTACAACCTGTTTATTGCATAGTGAAGTAACGGACCGCTACATTTTTTTTAATCTGTATTTTGTATTTCTGCAACTACGCCATGTAATTTGTTCGTTAAAGACACTAAGTATAATACATTTATATCGAACTAAAACACTTTTTAATTAACAAAAGCGGCAAAAGCGTATAAGAGTATCTTAATGTTAAAATCTTAAGTATTGATTTATATCAATACTTAAGATTTTAACATTATTATCTGCAATGCTGTAGCATAAATAATATTATAAACACCCATGTCAAAAAAGAATTAATCTTTATTTCAATATCAAGTCTTCTATTTTTGGTGACAACGATACATAAAATTTGTATGTTCAGAGTACAGGGCCTGGAGACGTATTTTTGAATCATTAGATGTGAATTTGGAATTCGAAAACGTATACAAATCGTGCGCGAAATTATTTGCCACTGCATAAAATTTAATACATTTTTGAATCACTCGAATTCAGTATTGTCATTAAAAACAAATTCTTAATTAGATTCCGTTTCACGCAGAAAAATTAAAAATCACGACAACAAAAACAAAAAACCGGCAATGAACACGTGAAACGGATCACTGTCAACGTCACTTCACCGTTGGATATTCTACTAGTAGAAATCAAAAACGAGTGGGTTGAATCACAACACACGAAATGAAAGTTCAGAAATAATGAATGCGGTAATTCGTATACGAATTTCACGATTTCGCATGCGAATTGATTTTCTATTGTTTCAAAAATTCGTCTTCTGATCGTTTCGCTCACGTGCCGACCGGCTAAGCGTTTACAGCTAACCACCGCAAAATTCAGAATTTTGTTAGTATCACACTACTTATATTGTTTGACAATTAGTGCAGGATTTTGTAGTAATATGGGTCTTACGCTTATAAAAACTGCTAGAGCGGATTAATAATATAACGTTGATATACAAAATTTACGGTAATTTATAGTCTTTACAATACGAGGCCATTTTGACAGGTGTCATTTTTTATCTATCATCATCGTAAATTATCTGTCAAAATTATTACATGAATATATTATAAGCGGTTACCCCACACGTTGCGTAAGGTTGCCGGCCGTTGCCTATAAAAGCCGCTGCGGTTGGCTAGCGACTCACTTATCGTCGGGCATTCGGAGCGGGTAGACCGGTCGTAACGTTATTACGTGTTGCGTTGCGTAACGTTGCGTAATTCGTAAAGTAGGCGTTAGGCTGATTTTGTTCCTCTGTAAAATTATGTTGTTGCCAAATTATTTTTTTTAAGGAATTTCTCTTCTGATTCCTAAAATCAGAATTGGGATAAGCAACTCTTAGCCCACAATTACGAGGAACAAAGTCTTCTGCGTACTTTAGTGTTCGTGTTTGTGATAATGGCTGGCGGATCCAGTCGGAGTGGCCGTGGGTCGCGAAGTCGTTCCCGTGATAAGTCGCGGCGCCGTTCGCGTGGCCGTCACGGGGTGTCCGCTAGGAGCCGCCGATCGCGACGTCGGTCATATGGTGGGACGCGTGATGAAGATTTCACACCGTCAGAAGGAACGCCTAGTCGTGATCGCCATCATCGTCGCTTGAACAGATCGCGGTCTTCAGGCGGGTCACATACCCCGGATTTGGCTGTTCATTCCACATTGAATTCGATCATGGACCGTCTTGCGTCGATCTTGGCAATATAAGTGAAGGTCAGGTTAGCCGAGTCGGAGAAGGTTAGACCTTTGATTGACTCGGCTGAGCCTCGGAATGTTGGGCGGATGCAGGTGCGGACGGGTGTGGTGCGTCGGGGACGTCATCGGATCGCGGTGCGGCCTTGGCGTTCAGTGTGAAGACATACAGTTTTGTATGTATTGGACTTTATGTCCGGCAGACATACAGTTTTGTATGTATTGGACTTTGTGTCCGGCAGACATACAGTTTTGTATGTATTGGACTTTGTGTCCGGCAGACATACAGTTTTGTATGTATTGGACTTTGTGTCCGGCAGACATACAGTTTTGTATGTATTGGACTTTGTGTCCGGCAGACATACAGTTTTGTATGTATTGGACTTTGTGTCCGGCAGACATACAGTTTTGTATGTATTGGACTTTGTGTCCGGCAGACATACAGTTTTGTATGTATTGGACTTTGTGTCCGGCAGACATACAGTTTTGTATGTATTGGACTTTGTGTCCGGCAGACATACAGTTTTGTATGTATTGGACTTTGTGTCCGGCAGACATACAGTTTTGTATATTGGACTTTGTGTCCGGCAGACATACAGTTTTGTATGTATTGGACTTTGTGTCCGGCAGACATACAGTTTTGTATGTATTGGACTTTGTGTCCGGCAGACATACAGTTTTGTATGTATTGGACTTGTGTCCGGCAGACATACAGTTTTGTATGTATTGGACTTTGTGTCCGGCAGACATACAGTTTTGTATGTATTGGACTTTGTGTCCGGCAGACATACAGTTTTGTATGTATTGGACTTTGTGTCCGGCAGACATACAGTTTTGTATGTATTGGACTTTGTGTCCGGCAGACATACAGTTTTGTATGTATTGGACTTTGTGTCCGGCAGACATACAGTTTTGTATGTATTGGACTTTATGTCCGGCAGACATACAGTTTTGTATGTATGGACTTTGTGTCCGGCAGACATACAGTTTTGTATGTATTGACTTTGTGCCGGCAGACATACAGTTTTGTATGTATTGGACTTTGTGTCCCAGACATACAGTTTTGTATGTATTGGACTTTGTGTCCGGCAGACATACAGTTTTGTATGTATTGGACTTTGTGTCCGGCAGACATACAGTTTTGTATGTATTGGACTTTGTGTCCGGCAGACATACATTTTGTATGTATTGGACTTTGTGTCCGGCAGACATACAGTTTTGTATGTATTGGACTTTGTGTCGGCAGACATACAGTTTTGTATGTATTGGACTTTGTGTCCGGCAGACATACAGTTTTGTATGTATTGGACTTTGTGTCCGGCAGACATACAGTTTTGTATGTATTGGACTTTATGTCCGGCAGACATACAGTTGTATGTATTGGACTTTATGTCCGGCAGACATACAGTTTTGTATGTATTGGACTTTATGTCCGGCAGACATACAGTTTTGTATGTATTGAACGTACGAGTGGACGTAGCTTGAATATGATGATACAGGTATAAGAATGAATGAATGACTGACAGACGAGGATGTGGAGTTGCAGCAGATGGCAGCATACAAAGTGGTGACAACCCCGAGGCTCGTGTCGAGGACGACACTATGTCAGGAGAGGCCGTATAAGCGGTTACCCCACACGTTGCGTAAGGTTGCCGGCCGTTGCCTATAAAAGCCGCTGCGGTTGGCTAGCGACTCACTTATCGTCGGGCATTCGGAGCGGGTAGACCGGTCGTAACGTTATTACGTGTTGCGTTGCGTAACGTTGCGTAATTCGTAAAGTAGGCGTTAGGCTGATTTTGTTCCTCTGTAAAATTATGTTGTTGCCAAATTATTTTTTTTAAGGAATTTCTCTTCTGATTCCTAAAAATATATAAAATAAACTATGGAACCTGTCCAAACAGACTTCTTAGACTGTAAAGGTACGGTTATGTGAACACGCTTCTAGTTCAGTCTATTTCGATGCAAAGTAGGCATAGATTAAGTGCGAGTGCTTTATTCTGTATTTCTTTGAGATTGTAATATTTTATTTTTATTGTTTATACGTTAATATAGGTTTATACATTAAAATAAGTAGGTTTATACATTAATATAGATCAAACAATAGATATTAACTACGAATTATAGATCAAACTAACTAAAAACATTTTTTTCAAGGCTATAAAATTATCTTAAAGGTTTTTTTCGAATTTAAGTTAACAAATATAGGTCCTCAATAAAAAATAAATAATTACATTTCAGAGTTCAAATGTAATGCAAAAATATACAGTTTCCATGTGCTAACACAAAGACAATATCACAAATAAACAAAAAGTTACTAAAAACGTATAATATTATATATAAAAATAATTGAAATAAAGTTATTGCTTACCTTAATAGTAATTTTACCCGAATACATTCATATGATTGTTATAAGTAAATTGATTGTGACCAATTGGTTAATTGTGCTTGATTATTTTACCCGAATACATTCATATGATTGTCATACATAAATAAATTGATTGTCACCTATTGCGTAATATTGGTACAAATTTTATCCGAATACATTCATATGGTTGTTATAAATAAATTGATTGTGACCGATTGGGTAATTGTGCTCGATTATTTTACCCGAATACATTCATATGATTGTCAGAAATAAATTGTTTGTGACCTATTGCGTAATAGTGGTTACTAATTTTACCCGTATTCATTTACATGATTGTTATAAATAAATTGATTGTAACCTATAGTCATTATTGTAATACATAACATTAAAAATATTTTTGATCTAATATATCTGAAAATATTCAATATTACCTTTGGTGGTAGCTCAAAGACACTAATCATATCAACGCCTGGCTTAGCTGCACTTAAGTCCTGTCTGCATCATGCCGCAATCCCCAGCTTAAGACCGGACTCGCTTCAAGCCTTGTTCATTAACAGGACATCTAACATGTACCAAGATTCCGGAATAGTTTGATGGCAAATGGATAAATACTAATGCAATTTTGCATTCATTTATTCAGCATTATGGTAGTGTTTGCATTAAAGGTAGATAAGGTCAAAGAAAGATTAAAAACTATATGGTTCTTAGAACTAAGACTGAGTTTAGTCGGTAGGTCTTACTAGTCGATTACGCCGCTCCCGCCGACGCTAAAGTGGTAGAGAGCAAGTATTTCCCCCACTATCCACCCAAGGTGTGGCATCTGGGGTTAACCTCTATGTCCTCAGTAATCCCCCCAGGTGTTGATACCCGACCTGTAGCCGAGTTGTCCACGAATAACCTGGAAAATTCCAGCCTCTCCGAGGATACGCTGAGAACTATTATTTCACTTCATAAATCTCGTGTGTTTGACATTATTTTCTTCATTTAACTCATAAAATAACTTAAAATGATTTCCGCAAAGATTAAACTACCCACCCCGAATCATCGGCATCTCTTGATCATACCTCCGATAACTTTGAAAACAGCCTTTGAATCTTTGAATCTTTAGTTAATAGATAGAAAAGTTGTCTGGCGACAGTCTCTAATGTTATCCGGAGATCCAATGACCGGTCCTTCAGCAGATGTTGCCACCTTAATGTGACTTTTGGAACTTGAAAGCTATTTTGGCACATTAACTTCAAGTTTATGAGCCTATTTCGACGTCAAATTACATGGTTTGATCACGTTGCCAGTTATTCAATTTATAAAGGATAAGCTTGAAGTTTTTTTTGTCATTATCACCATCAGTTTGATCCATACTTTCTTTAACGATGATCGAAAAATGCCGTCTAATGATAAAGTTCCACGGGATATTACCAATTTGGACCTTAGCAATTTTTTCCCATATTTGATGACGTAAATTCCATTTATAAATATTTGACATACTTTTTCATATGACAAAATAAAAACTAAAAAGGTGTTCATACTATCAAACTCAAAGAAAAGGTAGGCACTTAACGCCTGTTAATAAGTGTAAATGAGATCTAAGCAATAAAATCCGTAATGTTCAATAGAAACCTTATTAATCAGTTCAGATTCTTCAATTTGATCTTTAAAAAAACTCTTAAAAGGCAAAAAACATTCACTCGAAAGATCAATTGTGGCTAAGTCAGTGACGAATATGAAGATCAACATGCCCGATCGCTGTGCGACACCGCTCCATACATTAAATTTATTTAAGACACTGTTATCAATTAGCACCCTAAATCTTCTGTTCTTGAGAAATTTTTCTATCCATTGAAGGAATTTCTCTCTTTCCCCAAAGTGACAAAATTTTTCTAAAAACCTTCGATAGAGCAGTTACATTAGCATTTATAATATTAGTAAGCATTATATTATAAGAAAGGATTAAAACCATCACATTTACAACTATTACATTTGAGTATAGGCGTTTTCTAAAACTTGTTGTTTGACGACCTCCATAGGATAGTACACTGGTTTCAAGGTGTCGCCATCTCTGAGGTTCCGGGTTCGAATCCCGATGGGGACAAAAGTTTGTGTGATAAATGTGAGCATTTGTAACTCAGGAAAGTAAAATATACATTTCTATCAAAAATATTTATAGATGTATGTCTACCCGTTACCCACGATCCCATAACAAGCAGTACAGAGCTTCCTTTCGGTTAGGCTGATAGGTGTAAGTGTCAGAAATACTTATTTATTTTTTTGTCTTTAGACTTGTGCTTCATCATTAGGATTCATGTCGATCAAGATCTTCAGAACTATAGTTCTGAAGATCTTGATCGACAAGATCTTGAGATCTTGATCAAGATCTTCAGAACTATAGTTCTGAAGATCTTGATCGACAAGCTTACAAGTCACGAAAAAGAGGATAAAGTGAATAACACGTTTCCGGAGTCTATTTTTGATCAAGCTGAAATAACTTATACTTCACTGGGTAAATTTTATTTCCACTTACCTAAATACTTTGAACTGAGCTCAACCCAATAAGAAGCAAAATCTATTTATTTCAGCTTGCAACAGTCAAAAGGGTTGGTGAAGCGGATACATTTCAAACCTGCGCTTAAACCTGGAGAGTCAATAAGAGCTTTCCGCAAACACGTAATGAAGTTCAGCACAAAGCCGTCCAGCGGTACAGTACTCGTACCACTAGTAAACAAATACGGACAATGTTTTACACGGATTGACAACAAATAGAACAGAAAAGGAAGGAACTGTTTATTGTGATGCATATATTTTCAGGGAAGAGGCTCAAAATCAAAATCAAAACTTTATTCTATAAATAGGATTCTTACAATCACATTTGCACGGCAAACATGCTACGCTATTGCTTCAAAAGTCTACAGCGGGAGACCTTGTACTGGAAAAAACCAGCCAGAAAACCAGCAAGGGCTATTTTTGTTCTCCCTGTATTTTTACAGAATCGTCAATAAGAAGCTGATCTCACATAAATAGTCTGAACCCAACATTCTTTACAAATTTAAACAAGTTCACATTGTGATATATCTATAATAGAATTTCAAAACCCTTTGTGCAAGCTCTTTTACTTCGCATCTTAGACTATACCGATATTTGTTTTTAGATTCATAAAAAGAACTTCTTGATAACCTAAAACTACTACAAATTCTAATTCTAAGATTCATTTTTGAACTACATAAGTACGACCAAATTAATAATAATAATAAATCTTTATTATGACTTATACATGTTCATAGTATAAGTCATAATAAAGATTAACACATTACACCCATGCAAAGCCGGGGCAGACCGTTAGTAGTTTACAAAAGAAATATTTCTATGTCACTCAAGTAGTTCTAATTTCTCTATTATTTACGTATGTATTAATGAGCGATATTATCTCTAATTATAATCAACTGTATGTTTTACTATTTTTATAATTTCTATTAATGTTTTTTTTTTTTTGTATTTTTGAATACTTCTTTTTTATGTTTCACATAAACGCACTTCAGTTTATTTATTTGTATATACTACCTTAATACAAACCTGTTTAATTTAAAGTTTAGACCATTGAAAGTCAGTACTATCTGTTTACGAGTAAAATCCGTTGTAAAATCCATTTACAGATTACTTTTACTTTCATACATACCTTTATCTTGATCATGTTAGTTGGTTAAAAATTAATAAGCTGGTAACAACTGAACGTTTGTGTAAGCAGTATTTGAAAGAAATTTGTAGTGAAATTCTTTATAACTCCGCAACTGGTGCAAAATTCTTTATGAAGCTAGGTATAGATGAATGGTTTACCGGTCGGCTGATTTCCCAACGGCGATGCAACCGAAGCCTTGTGTATATTCCCATACTTCGTCACTTTGGAAACTTAACGGCCCCTCGTAAACAGATCGTACTTATTTTCAATAGCGTAAACTTTTAAGTTAAACAGTTTCTTATATTTACAGTAAAGTAGTCGGGTCGATATATACCTATATATCTAAGGCTCCTACGATATAGAAAAATATTCTGAGGAACTTGCATACACCTTTATTTTTGAGGCGGAGGAAATGCCTAATCCGAGGAGAGATGTTGGTGCCCGGTGCACTATCCTTCCTGCAGGGGAAGGGAGGAGGTGGTGGTAGGTGTGAGCACCACACTCCCCGTGTGGTCGTGTGGTGCTCACACCTACTAAAAACTCCGCCGTATTCCATCTCCTTATTTCGCCGAAGGTCGCAGGGACTACCGATTAGTATTACTTCTACACGATCAATATTATCCGGCAATATTTTTTTTTTTGTTTTTTTTTTGTTTCCCTGAGGAAAATGCATTAAATTGCATACCCCGGCTGTGGCGAGCCGGCGGTTATGTGGGGCTCTCCTCCACAGAAGGGGGAGGCCTACCCACTAAAAACCTCAGGGATGGCCTTCCTCAAGCATGAAGGGAGACCCCGGGAACTTACCAAGCTACTTCCGGGAACCCCCAGCCTCCGCTCCCCCGTCGATACAGGGGAGCCCTCCTCGGGGGTGACTACACTACCTCCCCCGGTCTCCTCCACCGACGACGCCCCCCGGCCACGGAAGGGGCGTGGTCTATCCCGGGTCACCGTAGCGGTCGCGACTTCCTCGCGCCCGCCGGCAACCCGCGGCGGCGCCGCAGCTGCGCTACCGAGCCCGGCGCCGTCTCCTACGAGCGGGATCGGCCATCTCCCGACCTCGCTCGGCGGCCTCCTTCTGGAGCATTACTGCTTCACAGAAGGAGGCCACAGCCCTCCAACCTCCCTCGTCCGCCAGCATTGCCGCAATCAATGCCGGCGGAGACAGATCTCGCCCGATCTCTGCGACCAAGACTCGGCGCTCGTAGGTCCACGCGGGGCACTCCGCCAGCGTGTGCTGGGCCGAGTCGAGGTCGGATGCACAGTGGTGGCAATGTGTCGATCCCTCCCGTCCTATTCGACACAGATACTCATCGAAGCAGCCGTGCCCGGTGAGTATCTGAGTCAATCGGTAGGTGACCTCCTCCTTCCCGTGGAAGGTCCGTTAGGGCCCTGCCTCTCGACCTGCATACAACTATTAAGAAAACAACAAAAAGATTCATGTAATGCAAAACAATATGCACTGAACTAGCGTGGTGAACTAAGGCCTTAACACCTTTAGGATAAGCTGGAACCTCTTTGAGGACGCATATGAGCAGTGATGACCCTCGTAGTAAAAATAAAAAAAAAATGGAGTCCTTTTTTAATACTTCCACGTTTGTCCGTTAACAATCCTCGTTTTACCCCGAAATCAGGATTTAATCAGTCCGACCAAAAACCCACGCAACTTAGTTATAACCGAAAAGATCACAAATCAACTCCTAAAACCCGACAATACCGCAGTATTTCCGACCGATTCCAAATTGCATAGCATCACGCGATATTGCGATTAGTCTAGGTGTTTTATTCTGTATCATTCGTTTTAAATCGTACACTGTATGTAACTTAAGTCATTGGCGACCTGTGATCGATTCCCGCTTACAAAATGATCCGAATTGTATTCTTGTTGTTGTTCTAAACCAGTGAAAGCGGGAAAAATAACAATATAACGGTGATAGACAATTATTGGAAACTGACAGCTTCATTACGTGATATAACAATAGCAAAATTGGTGTTGCCAATATTGAAAAAAATAGTGTTGCTGTTATAATGACATTAAAGATTTCACTATATTTCAAATACAATGTTACTTATTTGTATGTATATTTATATGAACACAAGTATGCCTGAATCTATTGGAAAATTTATCAAAATAAGTAACATAATCATGATATTAGGTGACACACAACGTTTCAATCAATCAAATGGAAAGTAAAGATTTTTAAGACAAACTAAAATCTATAGCGTACTTAACACCAGTGACTCCACCACGAGTTCACTATTGTTTTCAATAGGTATTTGACGTAATGTAAGCTTTAGAAATCATGTCTGTTTATTATGAAGGAATAGTAAATTGCGTTCGGCTAGGGGCGCTGTACAAAGTTTTCATACAAAAATTTACGCTGTATTTATATCGTTTGCAAACGAATGTAAACTCATAATTCATAATGCATAATTCATAATTTATTTATTTTGTCAAACATGAGTATACATACATATAGATGCAGGTGTCAGGGTTTTACATTGTTCTTACATGTTTGGCCTGGTAGGGCATACAAAATTCAATTTTAATTCAATTGACAAATTCAATTACATTACGAATAAGTCAATCAATAATACCAATTACATTTTTTAAATAATGATAATCAATGTTTCAATTAATATTGACTAATAAAATTATGAATTGTAATATAATTAAGTAGGTAAAGTTAACAAATTTGCATATATGAATAAATTTTGATGTAAATGTCAATAATTCGTAAACTACATATAGGGTCACAATTAGAAGTCCTATTTTTAAAATAATAATTATATAACCTAGTCAATTAATGAAATTATAAATCTAAATCTTTATCAAAGACATAGTCACGTACAGTATAATAACACTTATCAATTAGGAATTTTTTAAGTCTTATCTTAAACAAATTTAAGTCAAGTTCTTAGAGCTACTCATGGTAGCTACACTGACGAGTGATTCAAAATAGGTATTTCAACGTTGTTACAGCAACACTTAACTTCACATTTAGCGCTTCCATTTGAGATTCGACAATGGCACGAGCTCGCGTGGTGCCTGTGGGAAATCATTGGTTTCCAGTGAACAGGTAATTCGGCGAGCGACCCTTTCATCGCGCGTGCCCTCGGAGCACGGATATTGTTCCCCTAGTTTTAAAATAAACTCCCGTCAGCTGAAAAAATAATCGCATTCAGTAACGGTTTCTTCTCGTAGTAATTATATAGTATTCTTTCTAAATAATGTAGTTAAAGCACTATTTCTGCTTTTCATAACATCAGAACTTTCCGAACTTCATTCTACGCATTTGTTTCGATGATGATATCTTATCAGTAATTGTTGGCGCTCTTCTTATCATTCACATTCATACATCTCACTCATACTTACATACTTCAAACTTATGAGCATATCTCACCTCATGCGCTATTTTTCCCTGCCTACCATAGAATATACACTGACAAAGAAAAAAATATATATACGTCATGTCAAAACATAATAAACCCGTGCAATAAGGTGAGGCAGGTTTATCACATTCTTTGTCCATACATCGCGGTAATTTTGTTTCTATTTCTCAACTTTACTTATGCGTTTTGTGCCTGCATCTATCGAACCAGTTCACAATATTAAGTCTTATAATTAGAATAGTAATTATAATAGTTATTAATAGTAATTTTTTTGTTTCCCTGAGGAAAATGCATTAAATTGCATACCCCGGCTGTGGCGAGCCGGCGGTTATGTGGGGCTCTCCTCCCCTGAAGGGGGAGGCCTACCCACTAAAAACTTCAGGGATGGCCTTCCTCAGGCATGAAGGGAGCCCCCGGGAACTTACCAAGCTACTTCCGGGAACCCCCAGCCTTCGCTCCCCCGTCAATACAGGGGAGCCCTCCTCGGGGGTGGCTACACTACCTCCCCCGGTCTCCTCCACCGACGACGCCCCCCGGCCACGGAAGGGGCGTGGTCCATCCCGGGTCGCCGTAGCGGTCGCGACTTCCTCGCGCCCGCCGGCGACCCGCGGCGGCGCCGCAGCTGTGCTACCGAGCTCGGCGCCGCCTCCTTCGACCCACTAAAACCCTAAACTAAGAACAGCATGGGCTTCCATCTCCGCCAGAGGCATGGGGATAGCTAGTGTTCTCCATAGCTACCCCCACCATCGCAGGGGTCGTATGCAATCCAGGCGGAATCAGGGCATTATAGCCCCTCAGTCGCCGCCCTACCCCCCGACGCCTCTAAGTAATATTAACCATGATTCATGCACATATTAATATGCATGATTCATCATTAAAGCTACTTAGTAAATGCCTTTCACAAATTGCGTTAATTAGACCAATGTAAAGAAAATAGACATCTCAGTTTAAGGTACGAATTTTTAAAGATTTGATTGTGATCCGCAAATGGATTCTACAATTATTCTTATTTATTGTTATTTATAGTGTTGTTAAAACTTTTGTTTAGTAAAAAATATTGTTAAAACCTTAATTATTCTACGCAGTCATTGTAATGTAAATATGCAATTCTACTTCTCATACTTGAGGTTATACTATGAAGATAAATTGCGGATTTGACTACTGTCTCTTTTCTATTTGTGACGTTATCCAATAGATGGCAGCACAGTGAGCCACGTGGCGGAACACAGATGCACATTTGATTTTAAAATGTAATAATTAGATGTGACTTGGTCAGCGACAGTAGGCATTCAGTCAGTCAGTCACGCTAGTATTCCATTGCTCTAAATAAAAAAACCGTTATTTCTATATGCGTAGGAAAGTGACGAAAACTATATGATTGTTCACACGGGGAAGTTCGAAAACTGTCCGTGATACTAATCTGTTGCACATAGATTATCTGTAGCATTATATTATCTGTGCATATAATCTTATTAAGTACTACAGAAGATTGATATTTATCACATTATGACAAGTACAGACTATAGCATAAATTAAAACAAAAAACAGACATAGATAACATAAACGAATACTCCGAGTGCGAAAGAATACAAGTTAATAACTACATACTTAATTCAATAATAGTCAAATCCTTGCAACTGCAACTGAAGCTGTTGACGCCTTACATGAGTGAGTTAGCGCCCTTTATGCACTTTTTTTATCCTCAGGAGAGGAGGCTGAGAATCCATCATGGATACCACCGCAACGGCAAGTAGAGATGCGGTGATTATGTCGGACTCCTGGTGAATCGAGGCGGCTCGACCCAACAGACCTACCCACTAAATTCAGCCTAAGCCTTTGGTCCTAATGACCCTACTGGCTTGAATTGACGGAGAGCCGCACCTCAGGCAAGCTACGGTTAGCGCTGCCCCATGGAGAGGGCATAAGCACTAGAAGAGGCACGATACACCAAAGTGGGACCGGCATATGTTGACTGAGAACCTACACGTGGCTAAGCAGAAGGCTGCGGATTAGGGGGTGACAAAAGAGGCGACGGCTCAGACGCCGCCGCTTGCAGGTCTTGAAGTTCGCTAAGGACATGTCGCGGTCTACGTATCCTCTGCTGGTATTGACTGTTGCCTAGTGATAGGCTCGCGGAAGGCGGTGTTGATGGGGCCTTTATGCACTCATGTATTCGGCCTTAATACGTGCCTGACAGACATGAACACAGCTGAGATTATTTTTATTTCGTGTGTAAGTCGGGGCTGATATGCATCACTGCGACCTATTAAGATCTATTGTGACCAGCCTCCTATGTAGGTCCTATGTAGGCCCTACAGTAGCTCCCTTAACTGGGCACTGACAAAGAAAGATAGGATGTTCCCACTTTGGATTGTTTTTATTTCATCTGGGTCAAGGATGTGTTTCCCCAGGTGTCTGTTTCTTTTGTGAATCAGCGGTCCACAGTAGCACGAGAGGTGTATTGGTGTTTCACGCTCTTGTTCGCAGACTTTGCATGTGTCAGTGTCCTTTAGTTTCATGTTGTAAAGGTGTCTATTCAACTTGCAGTGACCGGTCAAAGCCCTAACCATCACGCTCAAGTTACTCCTGTTAAGCTTTAATAGCTCGTCAGTGCGTTTGCGAGAGTATGGTTCGATTAGTGCTTTTGAGTGTGTCATCCCGGACGTACTATGCCAGTCTGCTTTCGCCTCGTTAAGAAGGCGAGTTTTTAGGTATTGCATGGCCTGGTTCTTTGAGATACCACAGATAGGCTCTGGGCCGAACTGTATTCCTTGAGCCCCAGCCCTGGCTAGTTCATCGGCCTTCTCATTGCCGGTTATTCCAGAATGACCTGGCGCCCATTTGAGAGTGATCTTGTTCTTTTCTCCCAGGTCATTGAGTTTTTTCACACAGTCTTTTACTAGCTTTGATTTAAGTGTGATATTGTTTATTGCTAGTAAAGCTGCCTGACAGCTGAGATACCAGCCGTCTCTTTCACCAAAACGCATCTTTTTTCGTTCGACTATTCATGACAGTATTCAATCTGTGGTTCATTATGGTCGCAGCAATATACCACGTAGAACATTATTGTTTGCCTATCAAAAATTGTAATTAAGCAAGTAAACGATTAGAAGAAATCCAGTACTTAATTTTATGCGTCAATACCCTGCCTCAACAGAAGCAAATATGCTTTTAACCTATTTACAAATAAGTTTTATATTATTTCAGAAATACACCCAAACAAGTTTACACGCATATAGTCCCACCAACACATATGCTCCCATCTTGTAATAATCGAATCAACTTATTTGTATGTAACTCATTTCCATTTAGCATTGTTAGTTCACTATTTACCGTTTAGCATTAAAGGTTTGTATTACATGCCGTGAGCTGGCAGAAATGTACAATATTATTTTCATGTAATTTTACGCAAATTAGTCTTGCGACACAGGCCTCAAGTCTAGTGCAATGGCCGCTGGTAAGGTGATATTTTTAAAATAAAAACAAAGTTTCATGATTCGTAATTGCTTAACGATTCAATAAACAATTATTGATTATGAAATTCAATATCGACCTCTCTTACGAAACGACCATACCAATAGCACCATGTTTAAGCGAGGACTTAAGACTTTAATTACTTCAGACAAGTATTAAACAAAGATTCACTGTAAGACCCAAATTCTCTAACAATTCAATGAATAATCATTGATTGTAAGAATTAATATCGACCTCTCATACGAGACGATGTTTTCGGATATTCAAATTGCGTAGAGTTACAAACAAAGGTCGCTTCACCACGCCATGCCGGCAGCTTCCCGGGCGTCACGTTTCAAACTTTGACGCTGTAAATTTCCATTTTGTCGTGACTTACGGAAAAGGTTCGGACGCGGATGGACTAAAATGGCCGTCCCGTATTCATGAGAGGAGATAAAGGGAAAAATATATTATTATATCTGACCCCCTACTAATAAAGTAAAAGCGCTTGTTTATGAGGAGTGAAAATATAATATAATGCAAAGTTTCAATTTCAAAGTAAATATTAAAGGTAAAAATCTTCATTTAGTATCCCTGAAACGGGTAGTGTACCAATAACGCCGGTGGTATTGCCTCTTAGAATTACCAGACTTAGTGCATATATAATAGTAATAAGTGCGTGGGAAAATGATGACCCCATCGAACGCTGGTGGGGCATTTAATGCTCCTTAACTGCCATAAATGCCCCATCAGTGCTGTCAGTCTTTCTCAAGGCAGCTTGAGGCGAGCTGTCGGTGAGTTGCGTCACCGAGGGTACCGATGCGCAGGGGGGCGTGTGCCACCCGCCTCTATCTTGCCTGAGCCGGCCGGCCTTAGTGGAGTCGCAAGAGCAGATGTTCTAAGGATGGAAGTGTAATAATGTCATAACCCCGACGGCGTCTCGATCGCCGTCACAGACACACCTCTCTACATCCTTATAATATTCGTATGCTTTTTTGGGCGGCCCATTTAGTGAGCAGCGAGTTTTGAACCCGCCATATTTAAGACAATTAGGAGGCTTTAAGGAATTCGGTAAAAAATTGAAATGCAATAGTCCACAAACGTTTTGACCAGTAATGACAATAGTTTCTGTGCATCTAACTAGGTATAGTCTTTAGCTGCATTTTTCATGGTGCAGATAGAGATTAGACTCAGTTGGTACACTCCACGCACACTTTCATTTCGCTTAAATGGCCTCTACACGTTGGATCGGTATCCCCGCGCACGCCTTATAAAGGACCGTGTCTTATATATCTATAAATGTATTATCTATATATGTCTTGTATATCTATAAACGTACAAATAAAGTTATTGGCAATTTTGTTTATAAGCTCATGCGATTCGCAAAAAACTCACTTAGAGTTTACTGAATTATGACGTCTCGGTTTTTTTTCTTTTTTCCTCTCGGTAGAAAGAGGCTGAGAATCCTCAGGAGCACGAAACGTGCCCAGGATACCTCCGCAACGGCAAGGTCACGGAGGTTATGTCGGACTCCACGCGGCCAGAGCGGTCTGACCACGTGACCTACCGCTGAACCTTAGCCTTGGCTATAAGGGCCCTACGGCTAGAATGGAGGAGGAGACGTTATGACTGCAGTGCACTTAGTATGGAGCTTTGTAATCCACGACAGTGCCGTGAACATATCGTTATATCTTCAAAAGTAATAATTGCAGATACATCGTTACTTCTACAATATTATTTATTACAATATACAATATATTATTACAATATTGCTCAGCTCAAAGAGTACTCTTATTATATATAGAATAACGAAATGTGATCTACCCAATTTTTAAAACTTTTTAACCGCTCGATGCAGTTAAGGTGCCAAGCACGAACCCTTAACTCAAACTGGGCCGCTAACTTAAATTAAGCTCATATGAGCTCAATTAACTTTACATTTTTCAAGTACTACGCACAGTCTTAATTAATTGGCAGCATTAATGTAACATTAACCCTTTTTGTGAGCGTAAAATATTCCATTACCGTTTCGGTGGAATTTTTGTTTGTATAATATTCCTATTCCAAACAGGGGCATTGGCGCCGTTAAAATTAATTTCTATTCGCTCCAACGGACGGACAGCTTAAAGCCCAGCGGGGCTCCTGTCTGCTCGTACCTGCTGTTAACGTCAACTGTCAAAAGCATTAACGTTCCTGCAATCTGTTGTATGATCATTAACATTAACGTTCTGATCAGTTGTATAACGGTACCATGAAATTGATTAAAAAATCTGTCAAAAACATCCAACCTGCCTGTAACCCGTTGTTGATAGAAAATTTGAAATTGAATGAAGTGTTCCCTTTGTCCATGTGGCCAAGCTGGGTGGACGAAATAATGTGTCACAGCAAGGACTTTACCGTTTGTGAGTTTGGGATCGACCACTGTAACGCTCAGGTCGTCTTTGCATTGAGTCATCATTTCCAACTCGATAGATGAATAGATATTTTATTGGTCTACAGACACTTATTATTGTAAATTGAAAAAGATACAAGAAAATTAAACTAAGCTATGGGTATAACTTACGATACGAGATTAATAATCTGTCTACGATACGGGATTTTTTATGTAGGTACTTGTATACTGCACCAGCGCAAAAGATCACAGCAAACCGCCAAAATTTAAATAAAAGAAAATAAAAATTAAAAGCCTTTTTATTTGCTCCTATGAAGTAAGTAACATTTTGTTTAGTGGATTAGTAATAATAGTGAAATGAAGTAATATTTGTTAGTATTTATTAGTTAAGGTAATAATGGGAGTGGCACCGACGGATTGTGACGGCCTGGCGTGCGCAGCTCGAATTACGGATCTGCGCGCGCCAGCGGGCCCTCGGTGCCGTACTCCCGCACCTCGAAGCTTGGCTCCACGGGAAGGAGGAGGTCACCTACCAATTGACTCAGATACTCACCGGGCACGGCTGTTTCGGTGAGTATCTGTGTCGAATAGGACGGGAGGGATCGACACATTGCCACCACTGCGCATCCGACCTTGACTCGGGCCAGCACACGCTGGCGGAGTGCCCCGCGTGGGCCTCCGAGCGCCGAGTCTTGGTCGCAGAGATTGGGCGAGATCTGTCTCCGCCGGCATTGATTGCGGCAATGCTGGCGGACGAGGGAGGTTGGGGGCTGTGGCCTCCTTCTGTGAAGCAGTGATGCTCCAGAAGGAGGCCGCCGAGCGGGGTCGGGAGATGGCCGATCCCGCTCGAAGAAGGCGACGCCGGGCTCGGTAGCACAGCTGCGGCGCCGCCGCGGGTCGCCGGCGGGCGCGAGGAAGTCGCGACTGCTACGGCGACCGGGGTGGACCACGCCCCTTCCGTGGCTGGGGGGCGTCGTCGGTGGAGGGGACCGGGAGAGGTGGTAGCCTCCCCCGAGGAGGGCTCCCCTCTAGAGAGGGGAGCGGAGGCTGGGGATTCCCGGAAGTGGCTTTGTGTTCCCGGGGGCTCCCTACATGCCTGAGGAAGGCCATCCCTGAGGTTTTTAGTGGGTAGGCCTCCCCCTTCTGGGGAGGAGAGCCCCACATAACCGCCGGCTCGCCACAGCCGGGGTATGCAATTTAATGCATTTTCCTCAGGGAAACAAAAAAAAAAAAGGAACCCCCGTGCGGGTGAAGGCCTCCTCCAGGTTGTGCCATTTATCCCTATTTTGTGGCAATCCGAGCCAATGTTCGCCTGCGGTTTTGCGTATGTTATCTGTCCAGCGTTTGAGCGGACGACCTTGTTTGCGCTTTCCACTTCCTGAGGGGCTATCGCACTAACAAATCGTAACCGAAACGCAACGTCATCTGTTCGATGACGTGATATTCTAGCTCTCGGATTGGTTGAGTGTAACGATTTGGTTTCGTTTCAGCTGCGATTTGTTAGTGCGATTGCCCCCCAGGTCCTTTCCACTCTGTGACCACTTTCGTTCAACGCCCATCCTCAAGTCTCGCTACATAAAAGCGCCAAAATTTACTCAATAGCACACATTTTTGATTCATGCCATCACCTCGATTCTTAATTGTAGTGCTTTTTATTTACAAAAAGTAGCCCGCCCCGGCTTCGTTACGTTCCCTAAGACATGGTTGAGTGAAGCGATGGCTGGTTCATGCGTCATGCTCGTGAACGGGTGCTGCCAGCGGGGATGACTCTGCTCTTTGCTATACTGGGTACTACTCGTATTTATTATAATTTTAATTTAACTTTAATATATTCTTTTAAAACTGTATGACACGGCATTCCTAATATAGGCATGTTTTAAAATTATATTTTTATTAATTGTATCTCCTATATTATGTAATGGAAAGTGACTTCATGAATGATCAATATTGAAGTCATTTTCCAAATTGACGACTCTGTATCTATTTAATACAGGAAAAAAAACAGCCCTTGCTGAGTTTCTTGCCGGCTCTTCTCAGTACAAGGTCTCCCGCCGTAGATTTGCGAACCGATGGCGTAGCTTTCGACTTTCACAAGTGCTTGTAACAGCCCAGACTGAATAAATGATTTTGATTTTTGATTTTCGTACGGCCTTCGTACAAACATTTCATAAGTTATATTTTTTTCGTTTTTGCGTGGGGTCATTAAAAAAGAGTAAATATGTGCACTAGAGTTTTCAACAGTGAAAGATTTATTCCAATCGGTTTAGTACTTTCGGAGTCTATTCAATGCAAACAAACAAACAAAAAACAATCAAATCTTTCCTCTTTGTATAGAAATGTAGACTAGCGGCTTCTGCTGGGAAATATAGATTTTCTTTTTATTAAAAAAAAATATATGATAAAAAATTATAAGCAATAATAATAGCCTTACTTAAGCCTTATTACACGCTTTTTATTGACTTACTCTGTCCGTTTGTTTGTTTGTTTGTCATGATCAAATCTTGTAATCGATTTTTCGACCACTTCTACTGCTCCAATCGAGCTCAAATTTTTTTTACATGTGTATTCTAGATGACAATACAATATTCAATCATTTTCGAATCATAAAAATACATAATTATGTTGTAATAAATTAAAAACTTTTTAATATGAGAATTGGTTCAATGAAGCAAACAGAAGAATTGATATAATACATACATACATACATCAGCCTTTTTACTAGGCAGAGATTACGTCCTTCCATTATGCATATGTTTAATTCTAATACTACATTTTCTGAACAATTATGTACATTTCTTTATGTTTGTTATAATAATCACGAGACTAAAAAGTAGTAAATAAAAAAAAAATAAAAAAAACTTTTTAAAAAACACGCTTTTTACGCAAAGACTAAAAAACGTTTGAAAAAACTTTTGTTTGTTATAAAGACTAAAAAACATTTGATCTAAAAAGTAGTAAATAAAAAAAAATTAAAAAAAACTTTTTAAAAAAACACGCTTTTATTAAAAAGACTAAAAACCGATCTAAAAACTTGAAAATAAAAATAAAGTCACGCTTTTAGAAAATTTGGGTACATATCAAGAAAAATTTCTGATGACAAAAAGAAATGTAACTCAAAAATTTGTCTATAAAATTTAGCAAATTAGTCCAAGAACTCAATGACTATAAAAGCGTGGGGTGTTCAAAATTAAACATTACTCATTTAATGGTCTTAACATTTACACCCCACGCTTTTATAGTCATTGAGTTCTTGGACTAATTTGCTAAATTTTATAGACAAATTTTTGAGTTACATTTCTTTTTGTCATCAGAAATTTTTCTTGATATGTACCCAAATTTTCTAAAAGCGTGACTTTATTTTTATTTTCAAGTTTTTAGATCGGTTTTTAGTCTTTTTAATAAAAGCGTGTTTTTTTAAAAAGTTTTTTTTTGTTTGTATATAACAATTTGACCTCTCGATACAAGCAATTCTTTTTTCTAGATATTTCGGCGAACTTCACACCACTACAGTCCACGCGCTGAGAGAACGTGTTTCTGACAGGTGCTGTCAGTTCCTTACTTGCACAGGATAAAGTTCATTTTTGGTTAGCCTAAAACAATTCTCGAAAATGAACTTCAATTATGAAACGCTCTATTAAAAATGCATTCTTTTTACGAACGTGTGTTTATATTGTGTTGGTATTCTGAATTATGGTGACGGGAATTGTCAACTGCTGAAATAGAGAATTTCAAAACTAATGTAGTGTAAACTAAAATAGCGAAATTAAAGCGAACGGCTATTATTTATATTATAAAAAGTGTTCGTTATACGGAGAAAAAGATATAATAATAATTAAGTAATATATTAATGATGTGAAAAACAATTACATAACAATTTAATAATCAGTTATTTTTGTTAGTCGTTTTTAACTTTGTCAGTATATTAATTTTTAAACGCAACTAAGACTACACTATAACCAAAAATAAACCCATAGCAATAAGACGATAGTAGGTAACCTACTAAGTATACACGTGCTAAGCAATAAATGAACACATTTCTATGAATTCTATTGTATGAAATATTCACGATTCGTGTGTTTAAAGGTCAGCCAAATAAATGTGTGTAGGAGTCTAAATAGCTATGTATTGTTTCGCTATTGAATCGAAGAGTGTTTGAATAACAATGTAAACCAAAACAATCTTAGCAAATTCTACAGTTTAAAGAGAAATTCAATTTTTTAAAGAGTTTTCATCTAATAATTTCGCTATATAGAGTTGATACTGTATTGTAATTAGAAAATGCTTTTCTTCATAATTTGTTTACCCTACATTTTCTTATATTTAAATAGTTATTTTATTCCAACATTTATTGAGTTATCCTCTACTGATATAATAAACGCAAGGTCTATCTAGTTTTTAGTTACTTTTTTCGGCAAAGAATGTCAATGTCACGCTATCTTTACGTCGATATGATTTGTATTTGATTTGTCTCCGCTATTTGTTTTTCATAATCTATGTTTGCATGAAAATTTGATTTTAATGAAACTATACAATAATATAGCTTATACATGAGAACAACATATAGGCAACAATCTACTATATAAAAATAAGTCGGGTTTTCCTTCCTGACGCTATAACTCCAGAACGCACTAACCGATTTCCACGGTTTTGCATTCGTTGGAAAGGTCTTGGGCTCCGTGAGGTTTATAACGAAGAAAATTCTGGAAAAATTTCAACAGAAAAGCGGGAAAATCTTTTTTCACATACAGCGGGACAACATGGCATTTGAGACATTTGACAGGACAACGTCTGTCGGGTCAGCTAGTTTATTATAATTTTAGCGGCCTGCCTCGGCTTTGCACGAGTGCAACGCTGATAATACTAAATAAACTACAGAAAACCAGTTAACATTGTATATAATCGTTTGCAATGTAAGTGGAAAAAATGTAATTATTTACCTCACATTAGAAACCACAAAAATAACAATATTTCCCCACTATTTAATGGATGTTATTATACGTATAAACTTCTCTCTCGCCTCTTCAATCACTTTATTTATTTAAAAAAAAACGCTTAAAAATCCATTGCGTAGTTTTAATGATTTAACCATACATAGGGATATAATTTGCAGCGGCGCGCAATCCGCATAATCGGCGATGTAGAGGCAACCAACACCCTCGAGCCTCTACAACTTCGTCGTGATATCGCCTCTCTTAGCGCCTTCTATCGGATGTTTCATGGGGAATGCTCTGAAGAACTCTTTAGCCTTATCCCTCCCTCTCCTTTCCTTTATAGAAACACACGTAAGGGTCTTCGGAGCCATCCGTACACTACGTCCCCCATTCCACACCGCACTAAGAAATTCCAAGATTCCTTCTTCTGCCGTACTTCCCGCACTTGGAATTCTCTGCCTGCGTATGTGTTTCCTGCATCCTACAACATGGGTTCCTTCAAAAGAGGCGTGAAAAGGCATCTTTTGGGCCGGCAGGGATAGGGCAGGTAGGAGAGTGGAGTAAAGTCACTATCCTATCTGTCATCTCATTTGGGCCTCTTTCACCGCTTAACATCAGGCGGGAGGAGGTCATCTGCCGCGCCTAGCATATATAAAAAGAAAAAAAAAAAATATAGGGACAGAGAAAGTGACTTTGTTTTATACTATTACTATTCGACATACTAATGCTGCGCAGATGAAGTCGCGGGCATAACTAACTGATATAACTGACCAAACTACGTTTTATACATAAAGGTGACAAAATCCTTTGATGTTTCTAGAAAAAGCTTAGTCGTTTGTAAACATTGTACGATTTACATTTCCTTTCACTTTGAAGTTTTGCACTTAATAATAAAGCTCAGAACGGCGGCGCTAACGTTCTTCAGTAACAAACTTTCGTCAACTTAATTTGAGCGAATCCGCCATCAACTTAACAAGTGCTAGTTACTGCAACATCACTTCTCGGAACTCCGCTGTGGAAATTATTTTTGGGAAGAAATATTTTGTTCTTTTTTTTCTTTCTCTATTCATATTTTACTTCGAAAATATAAGTCGAATATTTAAGTCATAATTGAGTATAGAACATGTGGTGTACCTATACAACTTATAAATAAACACGTTATAAACATATAACACTTATCTAATATCTAAGTATATAGTTTATTAATATATCTTATTAATATACTTATAAATACAATATGTATGTCGACGTTTTATTTTAGCTGCAGTTAATAGGACTTAATTAGATTGTAATTGTACCGGAAGTGAGTGAACACCGGGACGTCACATGATTGAAAATGAGTTTAGTCAAATGAGTGACTAAACGCATGCGGAATCGTGTTGGCTCTCACTTCTGCGACTAGCGACGAACGAGGGTGACCTATTAGCCTGAAACCGACGCCATGAATCGGAAGGAAAGCATTAACCACTTACCCAAATATCAAAAACAATATCTAGATGACCGTATTGTGAATCTAAACCATCCTCAAACCCCCTGAAATACCCACAAAAAATTTCATCAAAATCGGTCCAGCCGTTTAGGAGGAGCTCATTGACAAACACACGTACAGAAGATTTATATATATATATATTATATATATATATATATATATATATATATATATATATATATATATATATATTATAAATAGATATTTACATTGACATAAATATGATTATTACATGTCCTGAGGTCGAGTCTTTATAATATATTACTTGTTCACATCGCACAAGATGTACAATTCGCTTAACGAATTACTATTGTTTGCTTATCGCTCCACGAACTCTGTTTCTGCGACTAGATGTCCGCGGCGACCGGCTGCCAGTACGCAATGGCCTATACTTAGCTCGGACGTAACCAATACATTTTAACCGCAAACGCGTACCTTCCTGTCTTTGTTTTGTCTATCGTAAACCTTCTATAAAAAAGCATACAATAGAGTAGACAAATGTATAAATTCTGATGAAATTCGAACGCTTATGTAGTCAACATAAGCGTTTGAATTTCATCAGAAAACTAATCCGCACTGGGTCAGCGCAGTTGACTAATCTTAATCGACTAAGATTCTATTCTATACTTGCTGTTCCAACGTACTATCGGGGTCTCTCGCGCCTTACCACTTTTTAGAAATATTCGTGTGCAAGCGGCTTGCACCGGGCACGCCCACGTGATCCGTAGCTCCGTAGCTATTCCTGATTGGTTACGTATTTTACTACGATTTACTACGACTATTCATTATACCAAAAGAGATTTCAAACAAACGATTTTGAAATCTCTTTTGTAATATTCTTTCCAGAGATATTTTTTTAATATCGCTCGCTTATCGCTATCTCGCTTGCATGTTTCCGCGCGAGCACAATTGTTGAATGAACGGAAGGCGTGGCTTGTGCCTTAGCATCGTGCAGTGTGCAAGCGACTAACGCTCTAGGACTGGTAAGGCGCCAGTGTCCCCGATAGTACATGCTACAAAAAACTAGAGGTTCGTGTATGGCAAAATGTATAAATTTTTTTAATAAGATTCCACATAGTGTAGCTGAATTGCCTTTTCATAAGTTTAAGGTACATGTTAAAAAGACGCTAATGAGTAAGGGCTATTACAAAGTCAATTATTTAAATGACGCCAATGCTTGATGTTGATTTGATTACATTACATTCTAAAGCGTAAATATTTGTTTTCCCATATGAAGTGTAAACACATATGTACATTGTATGATAATTACATAATTTATTGTAAATGCTGTTATTACTTTTGATAAAGCTGATAAGTTTCTTGCGCCCATTCTTCTTATCAGCTAAAAAATACGTCCTGAATGGGTGGTAGGAAAAACATTTGGACGATTCAAAAGAGCTTTCCATAAAGTCATATTTGAATAAAGTTAATATTGATTTTGATTAAAGGAACTGAAATGTTCCACAGAAATAAGGAATCATCCAAATAGATCATAAAATTGCTATAACATTGAGTTCTACTTCTACTAATATTATAAGCGCGAAAGTTTGTATGGTTGGATGTTTGTTATTCTTTCGCGTAAAAACGACTGAATGTATTTTAATTATATTTTCTTATAATATAGCTTTAATTCATAAAGATATACGCCACGCTAATACATGCTACTCGAAATACAAATCTTACGCAGACGAAGTCGTGGGCATCAGCTAGTAAAAAAAAAACTTTTATAATAGAGTAAGTATATTTTCAGCACTTAATGCTATAATTAAAAATTTTACCACCGAGACAGCTAAAGAACTGAAGGAAATTCTATCAGAGTTCACCAACTGTAGCTCAAAATAATAACCATTAAGGGAATTAATTAATTGAATTTGTTAATTTAAAAATACAGCTGAGGAAACTGGATAAAACAATAGGAGCAAGACGACCTCATTAATTGGCTAAGCACCTCTGAAAGGTCGCTCGTTGCGTTAATTTTAAATATGATTGGAAGGAGAAAATGAAACATCTTGCCTAAGATGAAGGCATGTATTTTCTGAGCGGAAATGATAATTAAGACTGACATTTAAAAAGTAAGTCTTCTTTTACGATCGAACTTTTTAGATTACCGTCTGTGGCTTATTTCTGTGGGAAGTTTGGATGTAAATTCAACTTGGTTTGCTGAAGTTGCTTTTATCAAGATGGCACTACACTAGTGATGAGCCGGATCGTCAAAAATCTAGATCCGCGGATACAGATCTGAAGACGGATATTTGGTGTCAAGATCCGCAGATACGGATAGGGATCTTAACTTTCTTGCACAACGGGTTCGGTGCGCGCGATCTTGAGTTAAAACATGTTTCGACTTGCATTGCACAGCGGGTCTTTTTTTGTTTTGTTTTACTTTAATGTGACACTGGTCAGCATAGATAACGCTTGTGTTTGGTATTGGTACCTGATTTTAAAAAAATATCTACAAAGAAGTTTAGTAGTGTAATATAGAATTATTTTGTGATAATAAAGGATGAATGTGCAAAGTTTAAAACTTGTGATGGAAAGTATTCTCGTAAGAGTAAAGGCTCAACTTCCTCAAAAAAACATTTACAAAGGAAACATCCTCAAGAATATGAATTATTCTTTAAAGAAGACTCTGCTAAATAGATCCGTAAAAGATCCGCCACAAAGTAACGGATACGGACACGGATACAAATTTTTTCTTCTGCCTCGGATATCCGCGGATACGGATATGGATATCCGGCACATCACTACACTACACATATACAATTATGTAAATACAGAGTCTTAATATTATGCACAATCGAAACAGGAAATAAATATAACTAGAGAATAATAACTTAATTCGCGCTATCTATAATATAAAACAGATAGAATCACTCAGAGATTTATTTAAGGATATAAATATAATGATATTAGCGTGTCAATATATTTATGAAAATTTAATATATATTAATTATAAGAACTACGATACATTTAATACAAATTTTCAAATTCATCATTTAAACACGAGAAATAAAAATAAACTTGCCGCTCCAACATACAAGCTTCAAAAAACTAGAGGTTTGTTCTTAGGGAAATATGTAATATAGTATGTACTTTTTATAACACACTTCCAGAAAATATTATTGCTTTACCGTTTTATAAATTTAAAGCAAATATTAAAAATACTCTAATGAAAAAAGGTCAATGATTTCTTGAATGATAAAAATGTTCGAATGCAATATTTACGATATTTAATTTTCTGAATGATTAAACATGCTTGGATGTAAATTTTGCGATATATAATTATAATGATTCTATAATAAATGATATTTTTGTTTTGTACCGGACATATACATATCAGATTTGTTTGATGCGATATGACTCTTGTGACAGAAATATTTATATTTGTTAGTTGTTTTAACTTGTATCGGAGGTTGGGTTCAAACTGTGTATCTGAAGCCGGCTTCCAACTGACGACTCTGTAATGATACAGGGAGAAAAAAAAATTGCTATTGCTGGTTTTCTTGCGGTTCTTTCCAGTACAAGGTCTCCCGCCGTAGACTTGTGAACCAATGGCGTAGCATCTTTGACATTCAAAAGTGACTGTAAAATCCTATTTGATGAATAAATTTAAATTTAGATTTGATTTGATTTGAGAGATATAGACTCAGTCAGTCGTAGGTGACAGGAGGGAGCACGCTGAGGTCTCTTGCTATGATGGTATGAAGGTTGGTACATTATCAGAATCAGTAGCTTTCAGTAGACTAATAATATCTTGTAATCTCTTTTGGGTTTCGTCACGAGACACTGTGAGAGATCTGGTACATCTTGTATAGAAACTGCTAAAGCAGTTTTTTGACTTCGCTGAGCTGCGCTTTTTAATCTAATTATGAGTTTGTATAAGCGCTAAGCTAAGCGTACGAATTAGATAGATATTTTATTAGATCTGCAGACATACACACACAACAATTATTAATAAATCACAAGAAAAAATTAAAAAATAGTATATTTAGGGACGAACAGAGAAACAGACCTGCCCGCCATATAGCATAATTCAAATTCAAATTCAAAATCATTTATTCAGTCTGGGCTGTTACAAGCACTTGTGAATGTCGAAAAGCTACGCCATCGGTTCGCAAATCTACGGCGGGAGACCTTGTACTGAGAAGAACCGGCAAGAAACTCAGCAAGGGCTGTTTTTTTTTTCCCTGTATTGAATAGATACAATTTGGAAAATGACTTCAATATTGATAATTCATGAAGTCACTTTCCATTACATAATATAATTAATAAAAAAATATTTTTAAAAACATGCCTATATTAATTGATTAATTGAGCCTATATTAATTGATTAATTAATTGAGGTTCGTGTGTGCTGCAGCAACACAAAAAGGTCCATAGCTCAGAGTTCGAACATCGCCGCCAAGTCGCGTGTCAGTGCGTTTTCTACAGGTTACATTTCGGGAATGTGCTCAGGAATTGCATGAATTGATTCCACCTGCACCCTTCCACCATCGGACGACGAGACGCGACCAAAGACTCCGTCCGTATGTGGTCGATATTCCACCTCTTCGTACCTCTCGGTTCTCTTCGTCTTTCATTAAGCGAACCGACAAGGAATGGAATTCCCTACCTGCGTCTTTGTTCCCCGATACTTATAATATAGGGATTTTCAAGGCGAGAGTAAATAGGAACTATATAAGTTTGCATGTTCCACCTTAGGCAACATCTTCACTTATCATCAGGTGAAATCGTTGTCAAACGCACTCAAAGGGGAATGGCGATTTTTGGCCCAGAATGCACAACAAATTGAAAACGATAGAAAATTATTAAATATTCATATTAATTTTTTCATCCTATTTAGATATCGCTATAAGATTGCATTTTTTTTATTATCATTAAATAACATTCAAAGGATTACATCCACGGAATTGACCATTGTTGTTATTAAAAACTGAGTTGCCCGTAATGAATATCAAAATCGTTACATAACTGTTATAATCGATGCAGAATCGATAACCTTTAGGAAACTTATTACATGACAATGCTTTTCTTCATTTGTAGGCGCATCAAATAAATGTAATCGGCAGGCAGGATTGATCGTAGGCCTCCAATTCTAATTAGACAACAAATCAGTGCCGTAACCACAGCACCGCTAACGCTATATGAATTAAGTGACAGTATTTTATTTAAATAAATGCAGTTGATAGATAGTAGATAAAAATGAAATATTTGTGTTGTCAAGCTGACCACGCTGTCTCATTGCAACCATGCTGTCACCTAGCTGAAATGTAGACGTAACTAAAAACAAATTATTTACACGATCGTTACCCGTTCCGTTATACGAATAACGAATCGTGTATTCGTGAATTCGATGTTTTTATGAAATCATGAATTCTAATCGTGTTTTGTAATTTTTAATATCAATATTAACTGTTAAGGTTAAATAAAGTTCTGTTTAACGTGAACAGCGGATATGGTTTTAATAAAATGAATCGTTGAATATCGATTATGATATTGATCTTATTGATTTTTGTTTATAATGGCAACACCAAAACGACGCCATCCATTCATCTCTTTATGTATAGTAATCTATGCTCTGGCATTCCCGATTTCTCCGTTGACTGTTATTGTTCTTCCGTGTTCTGTGTATACCAAATATTTACGAAATGGCTACGAATATTGTCTCCGACGATTCATCCTTGCTCGATGACCCCAGCCTGAATATTGACTCCGCTGCTGCTTTGAACTATCATAACCTTATAGATTTCATAGCATAACTAGCGGCCCGCCCCAGCTTCACAGTGCTGATACAAATTAACTACTTACAGAATGTTTTTTAATGTATTATACATATAAACCTCCGACTTGAATCACTTTATATATTTAAAAAAAACTGCATCAAAATCCGTTGCGTAGTTTTAAAGCTCTAAGCATACATAGGAACAGACGGCGGATAGCGACTTTGTTTATATAATGTTTAGATAGTAAATATTTAAATATGCCAAGTTCTTTTGAATTTTTCTTTTTACCAATCAAATATTGGTATTATTCACTGTTACTTTCACGAGATTCTTTAGGTGTGCGTTCTGGGCCAAAGTTACTATGGGGATCTGCCATTCCCCTTTGTAATAAAAAAAAAGAAATTAATATTTGTACAAGAGCAAAAATCGCAGATTTTTAGCTATAGCCCTGGGGCCGTCACTTCAATACTCAGCTGCCGTGCTTTACAGACATATATATATATATATATATATATATATATATATATATATATATATATATATATATATATATATATATATATAAATAATATAAAATATAATAAATAGAATGAATTCAAAATTAGACCTTTCTAATTTATTGTCTGTTCTTCTTGAGAAAAGTAACGTACAAGTGACTACAATGACATCTGCAAATAAAGTTTTTTTTTGGTTTTTAATCTTTTTTACTTGACTTATGTATTTTATGATTTTTTTCTTACTGAATCAGCAAATCTTCCACAACGAAGTAATCTTCGTCATTAAAAAAATTGCTTTTAAGTAAAATATGAAGAGTGTCAGTTAGTTTCTTTGATAATTTATAATCATTTGTATTATGATGTGCCAAAGAGACCGAAATAGTGTCGCGTCAACATGGAGTTAGGTCAGTTTAATTTTGTGCCTATGGTTGACAAAACTACCCCTGTCTAACCCAGTGATTCCCAAATTGGTCTATATCTACCCCTATGGGTTTATGACAACCTGCAAGGGGTCTACGTCAACGAAATATAAATTTGGGTGTACGGGCTAACCCGCACATCTATAACTATGCGAGTATACTGTGGGCAGAGGCGGCGTAAGGCGTGGGCGGTGTGGGCCACCGCCCACGGCCTCGCGGTGCAAAAGGCCTCGCGCCTCACAGCCGAAAATATATTTGAAAAGGTATGGAAAATCTTATTTTATATTCCCTTCTTGCACCAACAGAGGGCCTCGCAAAATGTACCATGCCCACATTAAGTTTAGGTCTTGCGCCGCCACTTGCTACGTTAAGGGGGGAAGGCTGTTTAAAATTAAACAATCAACCCCAGTAGACAAATTTATTTCCGTGTTCTCAGGGTCAAAATGGGTCTAATCGCCACCGGTTGCGAGCCGTCCACTTTCCAAAAAAAAAAAACGTAGTCAGTTCCGGCACGAGTACTGCCCTTGCATCGGTGGTGGTGATGAGGAGGCCGGAGTTCAGCTCAGGGTCAGGAACGGTGGTAATCTGTCGTGCCTTAGCCGTGCAAATGTGCTGCCGTGATGTCTACCCGGAACTTGGGATGTGATGTGGGGATTTCCACCCGTAACTTGGAACCCTGGAATTTACGTCCAGAAGCTTAATACACATCCAGAAAGAACTCCCTCTGATTGTGATCACCACGTAACCGTAAGCAAAGCAAGTGCATGTACCTACATAAGGGTGATGTGCGATGTCACAATCAGATCGGAGTTTACATAATTATTTAAATAAAATTTTGGGAACAATTTAAATTTTCGCCAGAAATCCACTCCTAAGATTAAACTCGGTTTGATGTCAGGGATTATAAATGCCCTTATTATGTGAAATTGTTTTTCAAATGTAGTAGGGATATCAATATAGCCAATACTGGATAAATTTTGACCTCCAGCCGCTGTAACTAAAATAAAATCATCTTTTTTTATAGACAAGCCAAGATTCTCCAAAAAGGAATGCGCACCACTACCTAAAATGGTAACAGCCGAACCTGAATCTAAAAGGCCCGAAACAGGAACACCATTAATATGAACTTTAACATATGGTCTATTATCTACGTCCTGATGTTTATCGAGAATTGTGTGGACATTGTAAGAATTAAAAAACATTTTGATTGTATGAAGCCAATTTTGCCAATCTTCGTTATCAAATTTGCTATTTACACAATTCTCGGTATTTAGTTTTTTGAATTTTGTTTCTTATTATTTGTGCAGTTAGGACAATCAGGTGTCTTAACATCTTTCTGACCACATACAAAACCAAATATAGTACTCTTGTCAGCTGTACACAGTCTCAAACTATGAGTATCAGAGCGGCAGCGAGGACAGTAACGAAATTTTTGCTTAGATGTTTCGATGGCGTGTATATAATTATTAGGTGAAGAATTACTTTTACTATTATTATTATTATATTGATTATTATAAGATTTAATTTTATTAAAGCTATTTTTGTTGTTGAATTGACTATTACGAATAAATGTATTATTATAATTTGATTGATTTTTATTTACTAAGCGACCAACAGAACTACCTGCATAGGCTAATTCTGGTGCCAAAGAGTCCGATGAAGGTCTCGGCGGCTCCTTGAATTGAGAAATTCGTGACTGCACTACTTCGTAATTACGACACAAAGTCTTAAGCTCGTCAATGGTTTCTATCTTCGAAACTGAGGATAGGACATTAGAATAGCTAGGACGAATGTTGTGCATAATTATTTCCAATTTTTCGTCCTCAGAGATCTGATTTGATAATCTTGAAAAGTATCCTGCCATTATAGACAAATAAATAACTATATTCTCTGTTTCACCTTGTGTTCGCGAACGAATTTCTGAAAGTAACCTATAATCATAGTCGCACTGATCAAAATCACGTTTTAATAATGTAACTAAATCGTTCCAATTAAACACTGAATCCCTTACGCTCCTGTACCAATGAATAGCGTCTCCTACAAAAATATCTATAGCATGAGATAGAATTTTATCAGGACTATCATTTTTCGTGCGGCAAAGTTCCTCAACACGACGAATAAAAGACCGTACACAAGTTTTACCATCAAATTTAAGTTTCGAATATTTATTAATATTTCCTTCGCATGTAACAGTTATATTAAGTGGAGAAGGAGAACTATTAGAAGGCGTAACGGTACTAGTAGGCAAAGCAAGAGGATCTAATACGGAATCCTTGACTGAATATAGTTTAGCTAAAGTTGTTTTATAGTAATCGACACATTGTTCATAGTTTTCTCTATGTTTTTCATCACAAACTATACGATTGATACGGTGGTACAAATGATTCAATAAATTTTCAGCACGAAGCAATGTAGTCTTTTCTAATACGGTGGATGCCAGTAATGTATTAACTTTGTCCAAAATATCTAGTACGGAACTCAAATCTTCAGAAATATTGAACGGACTTGTTAGAATGTCCTCGGAGGGAAATGAAATACCGCATTTAGCAATTTGCTTTCGTAGGTCTTGCACGGTAGAAGCAGGAGTTTCACCTCTTATGGCGACCTCATACTCAAGCTCTGCTTTTTGTAGTGACATAAATTTGATCGGATACGACATTATATAAATTTATCACGAAAGGAAAAGAAAAAAAAATTACAGCAAGTGTTGAACAATATTCAGGTGAGCGTGATGAAAAAAAAGCAGAAACAAGACAAAAAAAAAAAAAAAATAGCAAAAGCATCAGAGAAAAAAAAAATTGCAACAAAAATAAAAAATAATTGCAATAAATAAAAAATATGCAACTAATATATGCGTTATTTATTTGTTAATCCACGAAAAAAAAATGCGAATTTAAAACATAACAAAAAAATATTTTTATTTAATAAAATGACAACTTACTTTTGTCGCTGACTGTACTTATTTTTATGTGTAATTATTATAATCGATAAAGATCAAACATAATAAAAAAATATTTCTTATTAATTGACAACTTATTTATGACATTGACTGTACTTATTACAATTGACAAATTTAAAAAAAAAAAACCATTAACTTTGTGCACTAATGTGAAACAAATAATTGTAATCACTAATCCACGAATATATTAGTTGCGGGCAACCAAATAAAAATTCAACGTTTTACAAATAAAAAGAAAGCACACAAAACACTAAAAAAAACCGTTACTAACTACGTGGAAAGCGGAACGCAAAATTTACAACCCTTTTTATATAAGAAAAAAGAAACACGTTGAGGGCGCCAGTGCTACGTTAAGGGGGGAAGGCTGTTTAAAATTAAACAATCAACCCCAGTAGACAAATTTATTTCCGTGTTCTCAGGGTCAAAATGGGTCTAATCGCCACCGGTTGCGAGCCGTCCACTTTCCAAAAAAAAAAAAAACGTAGTCAGTTCCGGCACGAGTACTGCCCTTGCATCGGTGGTGGTGATGAGGAGGCCGGAGTTCAGCTCAGGGTCAGGAACGGTGGTAATCTGTCGTGCCTTAGCCGTGCAAATGTGCTGCCGTGATGTCTACCCGGAACTTGGGATGTGATGTGGGGATTTCCACCCGTAACTTGGAACCCTGGAATTTACGTCCAGAAGCTTAATACACATCCAGAAAGAACTCCCTCTGATTGTGATCACCACGTAACCGTAAGCAAAGCAAGTGCATGTACCTACATAAGGGTGATGTGCGATGTCACAATCAGATCGGAGTTTACATAATTATTTGAATAAAAATATGCTTTAAATTACATTACGAAGCTAATAAAATTTATATTGAGATCATCAAACTATTGTTTTCTGTTAACTACTGCATTACGTAACGATGATTATAATGACAGGCATAACAAATATTCATTAATGTTGCGGTAAATATTAGTAAATATGATTCTAAATATTAGGTTTTAACAATAAAATGAAATAGGCGATAAATAATAAACATTAATAGATATAAATTGACAAATAAAGTTTATAAAGCGAAAATATTCAAACTACCTGAGGTTAAATAAAATATTGCTCAAAACTCACCGTAATCGGGATCCAAACTACACGTATTTGTAACGTAATACAATATAACTTTATCGTAATGAATATTATAATATTATTATGGTAATTATTATAAGCAATTATAAAATCTGCTTGGCAAAAGCTACGTATGAAGACACCGAGTAAGACGATGAACGTGCTCCTTGCGTGCAATCAATATTGGCAGTGTCACCGCCAACTAGGAAACCCGTTAGGCGTTGAATCTAGCTATATGCCTATATGGATATTTAGTGATTCGCGAGCGCATCATCGCAAATCCTTGCGGCCGCGCGTGCTTGAAGTTCCGTAGAATATATTTTTTTTTATTTTAGAATATGTTTAAATTCAGTTTAGTTAAGTGATCAGTTATTAAATAATTATTTAAATACATTTTGATGTTTTTACTGTAACATTTTAATGTTACACACTGACTGTGGGCGTATGTGTGCTGCACTGCACAAAATGTTTATGCATGCATTTCTCTCAGTTGCTCGTATTGTGTCGTCATTGTGCAAATAAAATGATTTTGACAACCACGTGTTTCTAAATAAACTGCTGCTCTCAATATCTTGACAGTATATACAAATTGACATCCTGACATCAGTGTACGTCCTTAGCATTGGGCGTTCATGAAATGAAAATGGGGGTCCACGATAATGGATCTCAACATACCTTGATAGTACCTATTTCCTTACATTATATTATCTTCTATTATAAAAACGAAATTATAAAATTACCTATAAACTAACAAAAAAATATTGTAAATTCTTATAAGTTGTAGGATGTAAGCAAGTAGGGGGTAGGCAATCAGGTAAGTAGGAGATTTACCTATCCCGGGATGGACCACGCCCCTTCCGTGGCCGGGGGGCGTCGTCGGTGGAGGAGACCGGGGGAGGTAGTGTAGCCTCCCCCGAGGAGGGCTCCCCTCTAGGCAGGGAGCGGAGGCTGGGGGTTCCCAGAAGTAGCTTGATGTTCCCGGGGGCTCCCTACATGCCTGAGGAAGGCCATCCCTGAGGTTTTTAAGGGTAGGCCTCCCCCTTCTGGGGAGGAGAGCCCCACATAGCCGCCGGCTCGCCACAGCCGGGGTACGCAATTTAATGCATTTTCCTCAGGGGAAAAAACAATAAAAAAGGAGATAACTGGTTTGGGAACCTCTGGTCTAACCGAAGTGTGTCGCCATAATAACATAGTTTCTTCGGTTGCGAGGCAACGGTTGATTGATTGAGTGGGCGTCTCTCGCACTGAAGATAAACGGCAGGAGACAGCTAGATACGCAACTTCATAGGGCGATGGGGGGAGCGCCCTGGAACCCGCGCACGAAGTGCCTAAGCGGGAGTGGCACCGACGGATTGTGGCGGCCTGGCGTGCGCAGCTCGAATTACGGATCTGCGCGCGCCAGCGGGCCGTCGGTGCCGTACTCCCGCACCTCGAAGCTTGGCTCCACGGGAAGGAGGAGGTCACCTACCGATTGACTCAGATACTCACCGGGCACGGCTGCTTCGGTGAGTATCTGTGTCGAATAGGACGGGAGGGATCGACACATTGTCACCACTGCGCATCCGACCTCGACTCGGCCCAGCATACGCTGGCGGAGTGCCCCGCGTGGGCCTCCGAACGCCGAGCCTTGGTCGCAGAGATCGGGCGAGATCTGTCTCCGCCAGCATTGATTGCGGCAATGCTGGCGGACGAGGGAGGTTGGAGGGCTGTGGCCTCCTTCTGTGAGGCAGTGATGCTCCAGAAGGAGGCCGCCGAGCGGGGTCGGGAGATGGCCGATCCCGCTCGAAGAAGGCGGCGCCGGGCTCGGTAGCACAGCTGCGGCGCCGCCGCGGGTCGCCGGCGGGCGCGAGTAAGTCGCGACTGCTACGGCGACCCGGGATGGACCACGCCCCTTCCGTGGCCGGGGGGCGTCGTCGGTGGAGGAGACCGGGGGAGGTAGTAAGCCTCCCCCGAGGAGGGCTCCCCTGTGTCGACGGGGGAGCGGAGGCTGGGGGTTCCCGGAAGAAGCTTTCTGTTCCCGGGGGCTCCCTACAAGCCTGAGGAAGGCCATCCCTGAGGTTTTTAGTGGGTAGGCCTCCCCCTTCTGGGGAGGAGAGCCCCACATAACCCCGGCTCGCCACAGCCGGGGTATGCAATTTAATGCATTTTCCTCAGGGAAACAAAAAAAAAAAAAAAAAGATACGCAACTTCATAAGAAATCATGAAAAGTAGTTCAATTTGTAAATCATCAAATATCTTCCCGAGTCCACCGAATCAGAGGTCAACCGCTAATGAAGATAAATACCCCTGATGCCGGAGACAGTGCCAGCCATGATAAATTAAACACACACTCGAATACACTAATTAATTACCAAGTCCTAATGATATGTGCAAATAAACGGTGTCCCCGGAAACTGATAGTGCTAACTATTCCCTTTGCTTCGTGCCAGACAGCCAAATGAAAAAACTTGATAAAGTGCTAGTAGTAAAAAAAAGAGTAGATTTATAAGCAAACAATTTTTAAAGAATCTTGTTTATTGTTTCGAAGCATATATATGTATTTTATTCGTAAATCAATGTTTTGTAATAGTAGTGTAAGCAAGCAGAATTTTCAAATATTTGCGTTTTTAATCTGTAAAAGATATTTACAAACGTAATGCCATCTATGAACAAGCTTGAGATTCTCGTCAAGTTGTCACTCAGAAAATCCTTCATTTCACTTTTTTTATTATATCGCAATCGTAGTTAACTATTACTGCCAAACTAAAATTATGGATAAAACACAGTTATTTGAGTTTACTTTTCGGAAGATGGCCAAAACAATAATAGACCTGAAAAAGGACGAAACAAGACATCACAGTAACACAGACTTCGGCTGCTCAAATTCACAACCTAGTAACACCTAATTTGAAAAAAAAACGGTTTTTGGCATTTTTCGACTTATCAGGTAGTACCGAAACGATGTGGAACTTAAAACACCCATTTTCATATGTTATTTTTAAGATATAATTTAGCAAGTCTAAGCAATTTACCATAATTACGAGAATTTCTTTGAAGTACAAATTCTAAACAATACTAAGTCAGAATACAATTTTAAAATCCTAGCAACTCCACCGACTTACTAAGTTATGAATTTGAAATACTAACTTGCTATGTTTTGAATTTGGCAAAAAGCAAAAATTACAAATAAATAAATTAATTAATAAATATCCAAAAGAAAAGCAGACTTACTAAGTTTTGATACTGTTTTTATAGTTATATTTGGGTAAATTCACGAAAATAAAGTATGAGCGATTTTAGTGTAACTATACTCCAAAAAGATTACGAGTATTACGAAGTAAAATGTCAATCAATAGCACAACTTTTCGTCAAACACCCAAATCGTTATCTCTTCTGGTTTCGTCGGTCTAACGAATCAAAGTAACCGACCCGTTTTTTGCTCTTCTGAACATTTTTGTTGGAAGGAGTTACTATGTTTTGCTTTTAAGCAGCCGAGTTATATTGCACACAAATCCTACATCAGTACGGTTACAAGTTAGTACACGTTTATGTACGAGGTAAAACATCATATAAAGATACAGAGTTTTTGGGACAGTTAAACAGGCTAATTATCTTCGGCTTTAGAGACTAAAAGCGCCTCAGACCAAAGAGACTTGACGCCAAATGGGTAGAAACAATATAGACTGTTTATCTCAGAAACTTTTCTTGTATCAACATCTCTTTGAACGTGACCCTTCTTAACCCTTGTCACATTCGTCGAACCACACCCTCCTTAACGTGTGATGCAACTTGTTAATTACCCCTACAATTTCAGGACATCATTTATTTTACATGTTCCTGTAAATACATTAATTAAAAATCTTGAAAAAATAAATCATTCGAACCATATCTCCAAATCTAGCTATCACCTCTACAGCTTCTCATAAACACGCTCGTTTATCACTACTAATTACAACTGGAATTAATTTAAGCCTCGAATTAGCGATCGTCTCGGGGCTTGCTTCAGTAATCTGGGCACAAAATTCTATGACAAAAGGTTCCGGGATTATTTTTTGCTCAAATTGAAACAAAAGAGAACTGACTATCTCCTAACAGAATATTGAGGTTGTATAACGCAATTGGAAGAAAATTTTGTATTAGTAATTTGCTTTAATCGTTGTGGTGGTGATTCATACAATTTATATAAGGCTACAATAATATAGCACAATAATACTGAATGCTCCCTTTTGTTTCAAACGTTCGATAAATTCTGTCAATAAAATTGATAAACCAGTCTGATAAATAAATGTTCGTACGAGCAATATGTCTGATAGCGAAGTTTTGGCGGCAGTCACGTTGGTAGTTTTGTTGAATAAAAAAACTATATATTTAAAGAATTCTCGAAACTTCTTCTCTCGTCTTAACTGTGGAAAAGAATTACGTTTCATTATAATTACAATATCAATAGTATAAAACAAAGTCGATTTCTCAGTCCCTATATTCCTATGTATGATTAAATCTTTAAAAGTACGCAACGGATTTTGATACGATATTTTTTCATAGAGTGATTGAAGAGGAAGGTTTATGTGGAGGAATAATAATATAACAAACATGCAATATTGACATAAGCACCACGTGTTTTGTTCATTAATAACAATTTTTCAATTGAAAATCAATTTTTCAACACACTTCCTCATAAAGTGGCTCTAATCCCATGGCAATTAGGCACATAATAACACCTATAATCAAACTGTGACTTTTTTATTACTATTATTCACGAGTGAGTAATAGCTTTTTTTAATATTATTGGTTGAGTTACGCTTACATTTGTGCTAAAAAGCTATCCGCGAAAAGCCCAAGAAAAAAGAAACCTCATTTTTTAGTCTATGGCCGATGCACGCGCATAGGAAAACTAATTAATTTTTCCCGCCATTACGAAAGAGCTATGGCAGCTTCCCATACATCATTTATTCAAAAATAAAGTAAGCGTCTATGAATGTAATATACCTTGTTTAAAAGAGCATGTATTGCTGATTAATAAGAAAATATAATCGTAATTTAAGGAGTCCAGGTTTTTGAGCAAATTTGCATAGAAGTTTTATAGGTTATGCCTTTATTAACCATATTATTTTGCGCAACAACAACAAAACGCAACAGATTTAGTGTATTAATACATATGTTACAATTAACACAGAAATTGCGTGTGCTTACAGAGGATCTGCCGTGGCTACGACCGTGACCACTCATTTTGACTTCAGAACCTTATAAACAACAATATCCAAGAAACAGGCCAAAATCAGAATCCTTAAGCACACCCAAGTCACAAAAGCAATATCACAGTCCGAGTCGTATTATTAGTGGCGAAACCAAGAGTCCTTAGGCAGTCCGGGTTAAAATTTATAAAGAAAACGGGGGAAAAGCAGCGAAAACACACAGAACACACTCGAGCGTTGGCGCAAGGGAGCTGAGAACTTGATTACTTACTAGTCTGTGGAGCTGAGTGATATACTATACTATACTGTGTGAGTGATGAAAAATAAAAACGAAATGTCAAAAGTTGTATTTTTTTGATAGCTCTGGATAAGAGTCTCTAAGCCAGAGCCCATTTTCATGTTAATTGCCAAAAAAGGCTTTTAATACTGAATTTCATTGAAATAATTTAAAATCTGTATAAACATAAATACACTAAACCAAAAATTACATTAGCTATAATCGTAAACAATTTAAACCTTATATTTTACAGCAAACATTCATGATTTAAATATTGCAAAAAATAATTATTTAGTCTGGCAACCTTGTACTAAAACATTGTCATGCCGGAAAAGTAAAATAGCTACTTTTAATTAATTACTTTTTAACCTGGCCTTACCTAAATGTGCCAAAATCATCAAAAATAGTTTATGAATATTTTATAATCATTGGTTGCTGTGAGTTCTTAAGACGCTTTCAAGAATAGTGAATAAAAATCTGCCATAGCTCTTTATTAGTCTATGGCCGATGCGCGCGCATAGGAAAACTGATTAATTTTTCCCGCCATTACGAAACATTTTTCACAACTCGTCTCGTTTTCTCTTTTGAAGTTATTTAGTTAGTTATTAATTAAGATGTCTGCAAATAAAATTTATGAAGAAAATGATTTATGTTGTACACCGCCCGATATAAGATGTGAAGCCCAGAACGTTATGGAAAGTTTACTACCAGAAAACTCAGAGGAAAAATGTTTTTTTATTTAAGTATTATTTTATTCAGAAGTGTGTTGAAAAACGTTGTATTATATACGTGTGTATTGTTGATTACCATCCTCGGCTCCTTAAGAAGCCTGACGGCTCGGGCCTCAATGCGCCTCAGCGGTAATCACCAACATTACACACTTGTACCATAATTTACTATTATTTTTAATTCAATCAATTTTAAAAGTGTATTTATTGTTTTTTAAACTATAATTTATTATATACAACGTTGACAGTTTTTCGGTAGCGTATTAAGTATCAGCATTGCGCTCGTGCGAAGCCGGGGCGGGTCACTAGTACAATATAATTTAATGATTTATTTCCACCACCACATAAACTAACTAGATTAATTATAGTTACTATCTCACTTGGCTAGCAATATATCGCAAGCTATAATTTTTGTTCCCAGTTATAAATTTAATTCTATATTTGCTGCAAAGCTGGTAAATCTCTACATACTCGTAGTTCTATATATTCAATTAATAACACCCACTCATTATCTTTTCCGTATTAAACGCTACCATAGACTACAAAAATATATAAAAATAACACCGTGACTCGCCGATCTAATCGTGAACGCTCTAATCACAGAAATGAAATTATTATTAACCCTACAACAAAAAGAAATAATAATAATTAGATTTATTTCACATTTCACATACATACAGGTTATATCACATATATTTCTTTATTTACAATAACGTTCTTATAGCTATTACATAAGCCCGCTGGGTTCCAAGCTTTGTACCCTGTGATTCGGAAAGCAGTGGTTCAGTCTCTGAGCAAGAGAACAAATCAGAGCAGAGCAAGCAGCCGCATATACTAATGTATGCATATATTTGTGTGGAACTAAACAATTATCCTATATGTGTATGTATGTACAGGCGTGTGTGTGTGTATGCATTTATGATACAATTAGAGCTTCTGTGTCTTATTAATTTATCTTTAAAAGCCACTCCTTAATTTTATGTTTGCAAGTATATTTATTTAAGTTGTGCAATTCAAGTATATTGTTGAGTTTGTTATATATTCTGCAGCTAGCGGTTGCCGTGTGCCTCTTTGCATATTTGATATTACAATTAATATTCAAATACCCAATTTCCGTCTCCGACTTTTAGTTGAATGTGGCTGCGGCAGGGCCGGAGAATGTTGCCTAAGGATTGTCTTTAATACATAACATTGTCTAACTGTTAAAACCTTGCCTTCTTCGTAAAGCTTATCAGTGAAAAAAACATAATTACAGCCCATATACGTCCCCAACGAAAGGAACGAGACTTTTTATGCACCAGACGCCGCGCTGGTAAGGGGTAGCCATGTGTGGGGCTCTCCGATCTGAGAGGACCGGCCTACCCACTAAAACCCGCTTCGTCCGCGTGGAATTAAGCAAAAAAGTTGATTAGTTTATTTAGTTTTTTTCTTGGTTTTTGCATTTTTTATTTAAGTCCATTATTGGTCTAATCCAGTACAGGTACTGGACAGTACTTGGACATTGCAACATTACTTTATTTTTCTAAACCATAAGTAGCCTAAGTTACCCTTTATTACATCAGCTACCTGCCAATAAAAGTCAAAAACGATCCAGCCATTTCAGAGATCAGCCGGAACAAATAGACAGACGACACTCCAATTTTATTTATATGTATAGATTTGATACATTGCGACATAATTCTAATTTTTAAATTAATTCCAAATTAATGTTTTATCTGATGTGTCAAAACAAGTTATTAGACGCTCGTTTTGAATTTTATAACTGGATTACAACATAAAATAGATATTCCTTATTACCTATATATTGTATCAGTGTAATAGACACATTTTCTCAACAAAACACGTTATTCTTCTAATAATAAAGCACATTGTACATTTTTTCCCGATAGAATCTCCAATACACAATATTTCGCTGCCTCTGAAGCTGTCAGCACAGCTTCATATTATTAATGATAGTGTATCCTATCTGTAGTCAGCGCTTCACTAATTCTGCTTTTTATCGCTTGACACCGACAAAGTACAATGAAAATAAACAGATACAGAAGGTCGTTTCTCGCTGTCTCAGGATCGTATTCTAAACTCAAAATATCCGCCAGAGCAGAGCTAGACAGGAGTGCTCTCCTTTTCCAACACACTGAAGCAGAGATTTAAGCTCATCCCATTGCACAACGTGTCAGCAGCGTGCTTGAGATATCAACAAACATTTGTTTCGGGTAAGTACTCTCATGATAAGGCCGGCGTCACTTTGGCTTCCCGCGCCTCCTTTAGCGCTTTTGGGCTTTTGTGGGTCTGCGCTGCATCGCCCCTATCCTGACGAGCGGTCGCCATCACGATTTGCCTATATGGTTCTTAGCTTGGGCACAGACTGAGTTTAGTCGGTAGGTCATGTGGTCAGACCGCTCTGGCCGCGTGGAGTCCTACATAACCTCCGTGACAAAACCTTTGCTTCGCAAAATATGCTGTTATATTGTTAAATTGAATAACTTTCCACTAAAAATTGCTCCAAGTTAAATTAGGCACTATTCACAGAAACCCTTGGATCGTTAATATCGAAACTCACCGAGACTCGCCGAGATTTGCTACACATGCGCGAATGTGTGTGTGCGCCGCGCCGGTTTCCGCTAAATATAGGCAACCTACCTTCTGTTTTGGATTTTTTTCTGTCCTTTATGCCGACATCGTTTCCGCAAGTGACATGGCTAGCTGGAGGACTAGTTAAGGATGTAGAGTCTAGATAAGTGGTTTGTTTTTGCTTGCTCCTGCGTGTAACTTTTTTGTCGAGAGTTATGTTGGGTTGATTTCTTATCGTAAATAATGGCCAATTCGTGGATTTGTACAACTAGATTTTTTTTTCTGTAAGAAGAGGCAAACGAGCAAGACGGGTCACCTGATGGTAAGTGATTCAGCGCCGCCCACGTCACCAGCGACGCCAGTGCGTTGCCTACCCTTCAGGTAAGAATTTGCTCTTTTCTTGAATAACCCAATGTCGCAGTTGTTGGGGAAGACAGCTGATGGCAACGAGTTCCAGATATTTACTGTGCGTGGCAGAAAACAGTTTTTAAAACGCATTGTAGTGGAACGCCAACCATCCAGATGGTGCGGATGATCGTTCCGGCGAGACGATCGGTTGCGAAAATCAGCGGCTTCTATTAAATTGAACAACTCCTCGGAACACTCTCCATTGTAGACTCTGTAAAGTATGCATAGGGAAGATAAATCCCTAAGCAGTGCGAAAGGATCTAGCCGATCGGCAAGTTCAGGATCGTCGACAATCCGATATGCCCTTTTTTTTTTTTTTGTTACGCTGAGGAAAATGCATTGAATTGCATACCCCGGCTGCGGAGAGCCGGTGGTTATGTGGGGCTCTCCTCCCAAGAAGGGGGAGGCCTACCCACTAAAAACCTCAGCGATGGCCATCCTCTGGCGTTGTAGGGGGCCCTCAGGATCAAGTATCGCATCTGAGGACCCCTGGCCTTTGCCCCCCTGGGTGCATTAGGGGAGCCCTTCTCGGGGAGGAGTGATCTTGCCGCCTCCTCCCCTCCGACCTCCTACGACGTCACCTCGGCCATCCGGGGGTGAGGTCCCTCCCGGGTCGCCTCCACGGGCACGAACTGCGTCGCGCCCGCCAGCGACCCGTGGCGGCGCCTCAGGCCAGGCTATCTGGCCCGAGGCCGCTTTCTTCGAGCGGGATCGGCCATCTCCCGATCCCGCTCGGCGGCCTCCTTCTGGAGCATCACCGCTTCACAGAAGGAGACCACAGCCCTCCAACCTCCCTCATCCGCCAGCATTGCCGCAATCAACGCTGGCGGAGACAGATCTTGCCCGATCTCTTCGACCAAGACTCGGCGTTCGGAGTCCCAAGCAGGGCACTCCGCCAGCGTGTGCTGGGCCGAGTCGAGGTCAGATGCGCAATGGTGGCATCGTGTCGTGTCCTCCCTCCCTATTCGACTCAGATACTCACCGAAACAACCATGTCCGGTGAGTATCTGAGTCAAGCGGTAGGTGATTTCCGCCCTCCCGCAGAGCCAAGCTTCGAAGTGCGGGAGTACCGCACCGACGACGCGCTGACGCACGCAGCCCCCACGCTCTAGCTGCGCACGCCAGGCCCTCTCGGCCCGTCGGTGCAACTCCCGTCTGTGCATTCCGTGCGCTGGTGCCGGGGGACTCCCCCCGTCGCCCCCCCGACCGACATGTCGCGGTGCGTTTTACATTACCGCGTACATGTCGGCCAGGATCTCGAAAGGGGGGGACCGCCCCAGAACCGTCGCCGCCTCGTACGAGATCGTACGGTAGCCTCGCACGATCCGTATAGCCATTGTCCGCTGCATGCTCCAGAGCAGAGCTCTGCAGCGGGAGGACCTCGTGCAGTCTTGCGACCACACGGGGGCCCCATACAAGGCCACGGACCGTACTGTTGTACGGGGTTCTCAAAATCAAGTTTTAAAAAAGAAATGTTCTATTACACGAATTAAAATTCATAGATTACACAAATTGAAATAATTAAGAATATTACTAATTTGACCCTTTGGCAGCCTGACCGGTCTTGTTGGGATTTGGGATGCAACTGACTCACGGATGCAATGCGACTGAGAGCTTCGTAGTGCTGAGTCGGCATCAGGGTGCAATATCCTATACAGGGATCGTGTATAACAGCCCCCCGAGAAAGACTAACTTCGGGGTTAATTCGAAGTTAGGGAAGAAGATTAAATTTCATTTGTAAAGAGCAATAGGTATTATTTTATATCAATAATTATACTTACAGTTTTATATTTATTTATTTATTTAATTATGGATTCTAAGTCTGGGCATAGGGATATCTTCTGGGTTGTTAGCTTCGTTTTCCTCGCGAGCAACATTATTATTTTTGTTCTTACGTAAACATTTCAAAAGGCTGCTGCCGGGTATACAGGTAAAATAGAACTTAAAGGCTATTATACTTATACATAAACATAATGAAATAAAAACTAATACAGAATAATGTGTGCTATATCTAACTATATGTGGTTTTTCAATTATTTCATCTAAGTTTTTCATTATATCATCATTTGCTTTATTATATTCTAAAGGAATTGAATCAAGATCAATGTTTTTTAAATTTAATTTTGGAATACTTTTTATCTTTTGTAGAGACATGTTAAGGCGACTATCGTTAACTAAATCGAGAGAGAAGTAAATAGTTTGAAGTTCAATGTTATTACTAGATTTCGGAATTAATACTAAATCTTTATAATAGGCTACACAATCTGTATACAGGCTTAGAATACCAGTACCGATAATATTAATTTCAGTGCTTTTTGATTTGGTACAATCTATTGACAGTTTGGAGTTTTCCGAAATAACATAGATCCACTCATTATTATATAATCTTTGCCATATTTCAACATAACCTTGAAATGTTCTAATTTCGCACTGATCGGGTACAGAGCTCAAGGCTTTTGACATGATTTCAGTTTCACAAATTTTATTATTAGAGCTAGAGAAAACTTCGGATGTGTCACATACATAATACATGTTATGCAATATCTTACAACTATTTAAATCATATAACTTAGTATAAAACGTCTTATCTCTAGTTATTCCTAAGTATTTTGAGGATGGTGTAATAATTGAGTAGCTATTGTTTTGAAACATAACTGGAAATGGTATACAGTGGTACAAGTCATATTCTTTCGGAGTCACTAAGGGTATATTTAAAATAAAAACTATTTTATTATTACTATAATAACATGCTAACTCAGAGATATTAATTAACATATACATATTGTCAAGAGATAAACTTAAAGGAAACTGTTTATAATTTGGTAAAAATCGGTAATTTTCCACTAGTTCAGAAAACAGTTGTTTCGGTGTAATTATAGATGGATATAAAACATTTGATTTGCTAAACATAATTCCATTGATAATATCTTCCAATTTAAAAGACAAGGTTAGTAAATGGCTTTCTAACATATTCATTATTTGATTTAATTTTGTTTCGAAATTTATGCGATTTGTTGTCAAAGTTAAGTTTGTTAGCTGAGTAGATAAATTCTCTACAGCTGTATTTATTTGATTTTTGTTATTACTAATGTCATTTATAAGTTTTTTAAACGAAGACAGAGTGGAAGTCGTTACTAAAATATTATCTTTAACTAGTTTTGATAATTGACTCTGGTCGTCTTCTATAGTATTGTTACGCCGGTGGCTTAGTACAACTTTAAAAGTTATTTTCTGTGACTTACAAACGTTTTCAGCAGGCTGAAACGTCGTTTCAGGCCGTTTCAGAAGTAGCTCTTTCACATACTAAAAAATCTAAATTACACCCAAGTTACAGTAGTTTTCAGGCGCCTGAAACATGTTTTCAGTACGTTTCAGGCTACCCTCTATTCAATGCCGCAATAGCCTGAAAACCCGTTTTCAGGCGTTTTCAGGACCCCTTATGAGCCATTAAGCCTACTTCAGTAAAAGGACATAAATTTCAATAGGAGTGAAAGAGATAGCAATAGTAGAAAGAGACAGAGATAGTTAGAACATTCGAGAAGTATTAGAATGAGAAAACATCATTAGAAAGAGATAGACAAACACAGAATATTCGAGAAAGATAGTACGGGAATATTCGAGTATTGTGTATCGAGAATATTCAAGTATCGAGACAGTTATACTCGAAACGTCTCGAACGCGCGACGTATTGGACTACACATTCGAGTGTGTCCGCGAATGTTCTGGCAAGAGTGGCAAGTGCCTTAGGGGACTATATAAGGCTGTGTCCGGCCGCCGGGAAGATTATTGTTTTGCGATACAGTGCGAAAACATCTAAGTGATATTAGAGAACTAAGAAGCGACTTTCAGTGCTTTCAGTGAAGTTAGTGAAGTTAGTGTACTAACTTAATAAAAGTTCAGTGTTTTGGTAGACCGCCGTTTAATTTACTGACCCCAGCTCGTAACATTTGGTGTCAGAAGTGGGATCAGTATGCCGGTTCTACCAAAGGAAGACACGGAAGGAAGAATCCGGACAAGAAGCCAGCGACAACAGGAAGCCGACCAGAGACGCTTCGGAGCTACTCAGCCGCCAACTGACGAGGACCAGCAGTCAGTTATGGAAACCAGTCCCTCAACGTCGGCTGCCGCACCAGATTGGGCGGCTTTCATGGCGATGATGCAGGAGCAGGCCCGCCGTCAGGAGGAGCAAGCACGTCGTCTGGAAGAGCAGTTGCAGCGTGATAAGGAGGAGCAGGCCCGCCGTCAGGAGGAGCAAGCACGCTGTCTGGTAGAGCAGTTGCAGCGTGATAAGGAGGAGCAGGCCCGCCGTCAGGAGGAGCAGGCACGCCGTCTGGAAGAGCAGTTGCAGCGCGATAAGGAGGAGCAGGCCCGCCGTCAGGAGGAGCAGACTCGCCTTTTGAGGGAACAACTGCAGCTCGGCCAAGATAAACAAATGGTCCTCATCAAAGATCTCCAAGCGACTTTCGGCAATAAGGTCAAAGTGATTGAAGATAAGGTTCTGCAACACGAGAACCGTCTCACCGAAGCTGAATCTGAGATTGCCGATGTCAAGAAGGCTTTGGGTAATCTGAAGGTCGGAGATGGGACAGCCACTATCGTCAGTGCCGCTCCTTCGGTGCGAGGATTCAAAGTTCCACCTTTTGATGGGAGTTCCTCGTGGTCAGCCTATAAAATACAGTTTGAGGCTGTAATGGAGGCAAATGGGTGGACTAAAGCCCAGGCCATGACCGCACTCAAGCTAGGCCTCCGAGATCAAGCCTTGACAGTCCTCGAAGCTCTTGACAAGAAGGTGAGCTACGAGGAACTATTGGAAGCGCTTGAGGCAAGATACGGCGACGCACACCTTGAACATGTGTTTCGGGCCCAACTAAAAGATCGGGTTCAGCGTGTTGGTGAAAACCTGCAACAATGGGCCCTAGAGGTAGAAAAACTGGTACGTAAAGCGTACCAGTCCGCACCGACGTTAATTGTGGGCAACCTTGTACAGGCTTTTGTCGACGGTATTCGGGACCTCGAAGTGAGAGCTGCTGTGAGACTCGGGCACCACGAAACCCTTAAAGACGCCCTGGCCCATGCTCTAGAAGTGGAAGCTGTGAGGCAAGACCATCGGTCTCATCGTGTCAGGGAGGTAGTTGCAACACCTGTGCGTGACCGCTTCAAGGGATACAGCCCTAGATGCTACACTTGTGGTGAAAAGGGACACCTCCGATCAAGTTGTCCTAAGCGTAGCTCAGGGAATGATGAAGATGGGCCTCAGGAGAACAGGGCAGCTAATAGCGCTGTCCAACAACAGCAGGGAAAACGAGCAAACGCCAGGACTGCGGGGCGAGTGCTGGCTGGTGTTCGCAGAGCCCCAAGGATTTCGATCTCACAAGCCCACGATGGGAACAGCCTGATCATCAATGGCAAGGTTAACGGAAGGCCATGTAAGCTGACAATCGATACCGGAGCTTCTCGCACGGTTGTTGGTTCCCAACTTGCGAATCGGTCTCTGAGGGACTTCAGAAACAACAGCCTGGAGCGATTAAATTTAGTAACCGCCACCGGTCAGCACATACCCGTCCGAGGCGAACAGAAGGTGGAGTTGAAGTTGGGTAATCAAGTTTACCTGCACAACGTCATTGTGGCTGATATTGTCGATGACTGCATTCTTGGACTAGACTTTATGAGGAAGAATTGTTGTGAGATCGACGTCAAGCAAGGAATTATGAGTTGTGGACGAGAAGAATTGTTCATGGAAAGAGCTACACCGGGGAAAGTGTATAGCTTAAAGAAAACCGCTCTACCCCGAAAATCGGAAACCATTGTGCCGGTTAGTCTCCCTTACAATTCTGGAAGATCTCATGGTAATGCAGATGCTTTGTCAAGAAGACCTTGCTCTGAAGACTGCAAGCACTACGTAAAACAAGAGGCAAAAGCAGACCTACCTGTGAGAATGCTAAACACGGATCTTAGCAATGAATGGAAAGAAACCTTTCAGCACGCTCAGCAGTATGATGTAGACATCAAACCGATTCTCGAATGGATCAAAGCCGGTACTCCTAAGCCTGCCTGGAGTGATATTGCGTCGATGAGTTCCATCACGAAGAGCTATTGGGCTCAATGGGACAGCCTGGTTATCCAAGATGAAGTCTTGTGCCGCAAATGGGAAAACGCTCGAGGAGACCGTTGTCATCTACAAATGGTTGTACCCAAAGCCAAGATACCGGATGTTCTACAGCTGTACCATAACGGATGTTCGGGAGGTCATATGGGAGTGACGAGAACTCTGTTGAAAATAAGAGAACGATTTTACTGGATAAATTGCCGTGACGATGTTGAAGATTGGTGCCGCAAGTGTACTAGTTGTGCTGCAGTAAAGGGACCTCATACACGCAGCAGAGGTGCATTGAAACTGTATAACGTTGGTGCACCATGGGAAAGGATTGCCATAGACGTTGCGGGACCATTTCCGGAAAGTGAATGCGGAAACAAGTACTTCATGGTTGTGATGGATTATTTCACTAAGTGGCCGGAAGTCTTCGCTATTCCTAACCAAGAGGCTTCGACAGTTGCGGATAAATTAGTCCATGAAGTCTTCTGCCGTTTTGGAGTACCCTTGGAAATTCATAGTGATCAGGGAAGAAATTTTGAGTCTCAAATATTTCAAGAGATGTGTCGAGTTATGGGTACCCATAAAACGAGGACCACTTCTTACCATCCGCAATCTGATGGAATGGTGGAACGATTTAACCAAACATTGGAGAGGTATCTTGCAAAGGTTGTGTCAAACAGGCAAAAGGATTGGGACAAGCACATCCAACCATTCCTGATGTCATATCGAAGCGCAGTCCATGAAAGTACTTCGGTGACACCAGCATTTGCAAACTTTGGTAGAGAACTACGGTTGCCTGCGGATCTACTTACTGGAATTCCACCTGACGCCCCGCGGAATATAACCGAGTACGCGAATGATTTGCGCAACAAGTTGAACGAAGTACACGAGCAAGTCAGACAATCAAGCCAACAGATGTCTGAGAAGATGAAAACCCGGTACGACCGAAATGTAAACAACAAGGGCTTTGAAGAGGGTTCGTTGGTGTGGCTACATAATCCAGTCCGCAGTAAAGGGAAATCTCCGAAGCTTCAAGCCAAATGGGAAGGACCCTATCGAGTTTTGAAGAGGATCAACGACGTCACGTACCGGATACAGCGAAATGCACGTAGTCCCTGTAAGATTGTTCACGTTGACCGACTGGCGAAATACCACGGAAATAATGATGCTCGGGACGAGCATGTCTTAGGAGGGGGTAGTGTTACGCCGGTGGCTTAGTACAACTTTAAAAGTTATTTTCTGTGACTTACAAACGTTTTCAGCAGGCTGAAACGTCGTTTCAGGCCGTTTCAGAAGTAGCTCTTTCACATACTAAAAAATCTAAATTACACCCAAGTTACAGTAGTTTTCAGGCGCCTGAAACATGTTTTCAGTACGTTTCAGGCTACCCTCTATTCAATGCCGCAATAGCCTGAAAACCCGTTTTCAGGCGTTTTCAGGACCCCTTATGAGCCATTAAGCCTACTTCAGTAAAAGGACATAAATTTCAATAGGAGTGAAAGAGATAGCAATAGTAGAAAGAGACAGAGATAGTTAGAACATTCGAGAAGTATTAGAATGAGAAAACATCATTAGAAAGAGATAGACAAACACAGAATATTCGAGAAAGATAGTACGGGAATATTCGAGTATTGTGTATCGAGAATATTCGAGTATCGAGACAGTTATACTCGAAACGTCTCGAACGCGCGACGTATTGGACTACACATTCGAGTGTGTCCGCGAATGTTCTGGCAAGAGTGGCAAGTGCCTTAGGGGACTATATAAGGCTGTGTCCGGCCGCCGGGAAGATTATTGTTTTGCGATACAGTGCGAAAACATCTAAGTGATATTAGAGAACTAAGAAGCGACTTTCAGTGCTTTCAGTGAAGTTAGTGAAGTTAGTGTACTAACTAATAAAAGTTCAGTGTTTTGGTAGACCGCCGTTTAATTTACTGACCCCAGCTCGTAACAGTATGAATAGCATTGGTATATTTAATAGCATCGTCTTCATTCATTGTTCCGAATAAGTGCTTAAAAACAGTACCTATACCACTAAACCAGGCTGACCTCTTAGATCGGAATTCGATGAAATGCGAGATCGACTCGAAGTCTCTTATGATGTCATGGTACCGGACTGATAAGGGTTGCAGTATGTTATGACAATATAATTCTTCGAAGTTGCCACTTTGTTTACACAAGTATCGGGAGCTGCCTATCACACCGTTCAAGTTGTCGATATGAGGCTTGATAAATGAAATATCTATTGGTATAACTACACTTAAATAACTGTCTACTATTCTTAACGAGCCAATTGAATCAAAATATATTCCAGGGTTATGTATGGTTGGTTGGATGTAGTTTCCGTTTGATATGGTCACGAAACTGAAATAAATGTAGTAGGTTTAATACAAGTATAGTAAAATTATGGTTACTGAAGCTAATTAGAATTAATATTTGATGTATAAAACTAATTAGATGTATAATATTAATTATGATTAAAAGAAAAGAATAAGTAAATAAGTATATTTCTTCGATTTTAGTGTATAAAATGTGTATAATTTGTATATAGTGTATAATTAGTTTTCTTTTTCACGAATCATTCCCGCGTCTGGCAAGTTTAATTTCATCATAGTGATGAATTACATGTCGCCTATTAATAAGCAAGGTGAGAGTGTTGCGTCCATTTATTTTCAGGACTTTGTAAGGCCCTTTCCAGATTGGCGATAATGCTTTACGAAGACGGAGGTGATTTTTGAGGAAGACATAATCACCTACGTGGTATTGAACAGGTCTTGAGTGTGAATCATAGTAAGCTTTAGACGATTCTTTAGATTTTTTTATGTGTTCTAAAGCTTTTTTTCGTGTATATTGAAAACGGTGTTTTAATCTTTGAAGATAATCAGAATAAGTGACATTAGATGTAGATTCGTAAACAGAATTAGGGATATAAGGCTTATGACCGAATAGAAGTTCATAAGGGGAAAAGTTTGTGTTGATGAATGAATTGAAGTGTTATATGCAAGCATGGCAGTGTATACGTATTTTGGCCAGTTATCTTGAGGTTCAGAGACATATGATTTGAGATATTCTTTTAAAGTGGAATGGCTGCGTTCAAGCGCGCCTTGGGTTTGTGGATGATACGGAGATGACCACAACTGCTTGATTTTTAAGAATTTACAGGTTTCTTTGAATAGCTCAGCTGTAAAATTGGTACCTTGATCTGTTAATATGGTTTTTGGAATACCGAATTGAGAAATGAAGTGTATGAGACAGTCACTAGTTTCTTCGGCTGTTGTAGTTCTAATAGGATATGCGGCTGAATATTTTGTAAGGTCATCTTGAAGGGTAAGGATATATTTTAGTTTAGCAGTTCCAGCTTCTGGAAGTGGGCCGACAATATCCAGGGACAATCTTTCAAACGGAACAGTGGAAGTACTGGTGATCTGCATGGGAGCTTTATTTATTTTACGAAGAGCTTTGTTAGTTTGACAAGACGAACATTGTTTGACATAATTTTCAATGTCGCTGCGCATGTTTTTCCAAAAATATTGTTCACGAATTCGATTATACATTCGATTAGAACCAAGATGACCTGCGATAGGGATATCGTGGTTTTCTTTCATGATTTTACTTATTTCAGTTGGAGATGGGTAGTATATAGAGTTTTTGTATATATGAATTTCGATCCCAGTATTATTGAATAAGTAAACTAGTATATTGTATATCTTGGAATATGAATGTTTGTCGAAGGGATTTTTAAAATCTGAAATACTAATTTTGTTTTCAGATTGATCACTGGAAGTTAAATGATCTCTGCAATTTTTAAGGGTTTCAAAGATGTCACTGTAGGTTAAGTCATCAAAGTGATGTACTTTTGTAAATAAGAAATAGTAGAGTTTGTCATTATGGGCAAGAGTCTTGAAGGAGTGTAGGGTTTTTTCGGATTGGATAAATGATTCGGAGTCTGAAGAATTTGAAAGGATATCCTGAACATAAGGTATGGACTCATCTAGGTCTAAAGAAGTTGGGACCACAATGATTTTATTTGTGGTTTTCAGTAGATTATCATTGTGTTCGATGATGTGAGTATCATAAATTGTATTTGGATTAGATTTACAAAATTTAGAGTAATTATCACTTAGGTTAGGCGAATATGTGGAAGTAGGATTTATGGTAGGATCCTGTTTCTGATTACTTGACGCAGATTCAGGGATTGGATTAAGATTTGTTGAAGAAGGAATTGAACGTTCAGTTGGAGGTTGAGCATCGGTTGATTGAATGGAGCCTGGATTATCATTAGAAGTGAATTCAGGGAATAGATTTATATCATTAGTATCAAGGAAGTCTAAGTTAGGTAAATCATTAAATTCAAAGTCAGGAGTAGATGGGAGTTGAAGGTTAAGGTCTTCCAATGTTATGGGACTAAATAGAGCATTATCATTTTCAGGGTTTGCAGATTCATCGGGTGTTTGGTTAGGATTTGGAGTAAGATCAACGGGATTAAGGTTTGTAAGCTCATTTCCAGAGTTTTCAGGGAATATTGGATTTACAGGGTGTCGAGATAAAGCGTCTGCAGCTGAATTTAATTTTCCCTTTCTATAGACAATTTCATATTCGTATTCTTCTAGTTTGAGGCGCCATCTCTGGAGTTTACTGCTAGGGTCTTTATGATTAAAAAGCCATCTGAGAGGCCGGTGATCGGTAACTATTTGAAATTTGCGACCATACAGGTAAGGACGAAATGTTTTGCAACCGAATATAATAGCAAGGAGTTCCTTTTCGGTTGTGCTATAATTACTTTCATTTTTATTTAAGGTTCTTGACGCATATGCTATTGGTTTATCCTTCCCAATGGTTCCTTGTGATAAAACCGCACCTATGGCGAAGTTGGAAGCGTCGCAAGTTAGGATGAAAGGCTGAGTAAAATCTGGATAACTTAATAAAGGAGCTGAGGTAAGTTTATGTTTTAGAAGGTCAAAGGCTAACTGTTGTTGATTCTCCCATTTAAATGGGATATCCTTTTTTAGGAGGGAAGTAAGTGGTTTAGCTAATTTGGAGAAATCTGGAATAAATCTGCGGTAATAAGAGACTAGACCGAGAAAGGATTTAATGTCTTTCGGAGTGTTTGGGATTGGAAAATCGGATACGGCCTTTATTTTACTAGGATTTGGTTTGACACCCTCTTCAGTTATAAGGTGACCGAGATAAGCGACTTCGCGGCGAAGAAATTCGCACTTATCGGGTTGTAGCTTAAGGTTGAACTGTCTAAGTTTTTGAAATATGTGGGATAGATTTTCAATGTGATGGGATAGATCATACGAGTACGTCACGATATCGTCTAAATACACGAAACATCTGATGCCTTGGAGGCCTGAAAGGGCTGTATTCATGAGCCTCTGAAATGTGGAAGGGGCATTTTTTAGACCAAATGGCATCCGAGTAAATTGGAAGTGTCCTTGTGGTACACTGAAGGCTGTTTTGGGTGCGTCTTCCTCGTTAACTAATATTTGGTGAAAACCAGACGCGAGATCGAGAGTTGAGAAGTATTTACTCTTTCCGAGCTGATCTAATATTTCTGTAATCTGTGGGATGGGGTAAGTGTCTCCGATTGTAATATCGTTGAGTTTCCTATAGTCTATGACTACACGCCATTTTCTTTCGCCAGATGCGTCGATTTTTTTTGGGACCACCCATATGGGTGACGACCACGGAGAAATTGAGGGTTTTATAATACCTTGTTCTAACATTTGATCTATTTGTTTGTTTACTTCAGTTTTATGTACTTCAGGGAATCTGTAGGTTTTCGAGTGGATAGGTTCGTTTGATGTGGTTTTAATATCGTGTTTTATAGCATCGGTGTAGGTTAACTGATCATTTGGAAGGTGGAAAATATCTGCATAATCGGAACAGACACTGTATAGCGCATCGGTTTCTTCGGAATTAAGGTGAGACGTTCTTAATTGGTCTAGTACCTTTTGAGTGCGGCTTAAGGAATCATTTTTATAGTTTAAGTTATTTGTAAAACTAGCGTTTATTAATTTAAGAGAATCTATAGGAAGAAGTTTCAATTTTAAATTTGAGTTTAAGGTTACAGGACGTTCTGAGATATTCACTACTGATATATTTACTCTTTTATTATCTTTAATTTTGACTAAACAGTTTGCTATTAATAGGTCTTGCGATAGATGTTTGTCAATTATCGCGCCTTCTTGAATTTCAGGATTTGAAACAGAACATTCAATAATGGTTTCCGTTCTGGGAGGAATTATGTATGTTGGATCTGAGAAATGTAGTTTTATTATGAGTTTTCCTATTGTAAGAATGTCGTTAGTATAGTCAATGTTGCAACCAAATGAGCTTAACAAGTCGTTACCTATTATTCCGTCATAAGGAAGATTTATATTTTGTACAACGTGAAACTTTTGAGATATGGATTTAGTGCTGGATACATATAGTTTTAACATAAAATGACCCAAAGTTGGGGTTGTGTCTTCAACAGGGTCGATACCTTTGAGTTTTATGGTTTCAGGTGTTAATTTTAAGTTTTTGACTAGGGATGATTTCTTTATAAGACTAACCGAGGAACCTGAGTCTACTAGTAAGGTAAGCGGTATGTTAGAAACAGGTGTTTCTACAACGATATGTGGTAATGATGTTTTTAAAGGGATTGAAGTGATTTCATAAATTTGCTTTTCAGTTGCGATTATTTGTTCTTTTTTATGCATGTATTGTGTAATGGCAGGACCTCCTTTTTGGGGCTGGTTACCCTGTCGTGTGGTCTGCGGGATATTATTTGGAGTGGCAAGACCTCCTTTTTGGGGCTGGTTACCCTGTCGTGTGGTCTGCGGGATATTATTTGGAGTGGCAAGACCTCCTTTTTGGGGCTGGTTACCCTGTCGTGTGGTCTGCGGAATATTATTTTGAGTGGCAAGGCCTCCTTTTTGGGGCTGGTTACCCTGTCGTATGGCCTGCGTTGGTGAATTATTGGCTAATGGGGTGTCTTTTATGTCGACGGGTTGCACGTGACACCTCCGTGGACCGTTTAAGCGTTTAAATTCTGACTAGTTTGATTATGGGACTCAAAATTTTCTTGCATATTTTCATTAGTGTCATTGTTAATAACATCATCTTCAGGCTGAGAAAAGTTAACTTGGAAGCGGCGATTATTGAATTCTCGTTTTTGGCATTGTTCTATTACGTGACCCGATGATTTACAATAACGACAAAATGGTTGTTGCCTGTTAGAATTATTAGGGTATCTTTCATTATTCTGTGTAAAAGAATTTCTTTTAGGCCATATTGGGTTAATTTGTGAATTATTATTATTATTGAAGTTATTTGGCCTTGGAAATGCGCGATTTCGAGAGCTGAAATTTAAAGGAAAACGTGAATTAGGTTGTGAAGAACGTGGTCGTTCACTCTGGTGAACGCGTGTTGTGGAAGGCTGAAATTGATTTTTCATATTATTTAAGATTTTCTCTTCAGCTACTGCGAAGTTAATGGCTTCGTTTAAAGATTCTGGGTTTCTGCACCTAATAATAGTAGATAATTTATTATTTAAACCTAATGTGAAGGTGTGTAAGGCAAGGTCCTCCATAGCAGCGACACGGCCACTTAATTCGGCTTTCTTTTTGGTCGGATTGATATATTAATTTCTGTTAATAGTTTTGCTAAGCAAGTTTCTACTCTTAAAGAGAATTGGTTTACTGTTTCTGTAGGGCCTTGTTTACATTCCTGCAAATCGGAGAGTAAATGTGTGTAGTGCTTCTTTTCGCCAAAATGTGTTTTTAAAAATTCTTCTAACATAGGCCAATCGTCGAATTCTTTTATGGAGCAGGCGGATTCCGCTCTGCCTTCTAATCGGCTAAGAATATATTTGAAAATAATGTCGCGCTGTGCGTGGTTCGCTAACTCGATTGCATTTCGACAGTTTGTTAAAAATGGGTTTAATCTTTCTCTGTCACCATCGAATTTCCCAATAAATTTAATAAGGACATTTAAGTCTACGGTTAGAGTTGAGGAAGATTCTTCTTTTGGTTTCGACATTTTGTATATAGCTAAATAATTGAATTGCAGTAAAAAGAAAAATAAAAGATATATTGTAAATGAACTAATAAAACAATAATAAAAATTAAAACAGTATTACGTCACAAAAGTTCTTAACTTAAAATAATTATAATATTAACAATATGACGTCAGGAACTGTTCACGCTTGCTAATATAAGAATATTACAATAGTGTATGACCAAAGACTCACAGGTTTAGGATGCTGACGGCGTAGTACGACGCGATAAGAAACATCGTCGAGCGAGGATGTTTTGTCTAGAGATGAGATGTTTATATTTATACAGGTAGGATTGATATTTCTTCAAGTGCCGGTCCGGTGTGCTGCTTATATGAGTTGCGTTGTTTTCGTGGGTCGTTTTTTCTTTCAGGTATCTGTTGCTTCAGCGGCTTCAGCAAGATGCGCCTAAGTTTGACGGGCTTCAGCAGGTGTGCCTAGATTCAGCAGGCTTGAGCAGGATGCGCCTACGTTTGGCGGGCTTGAGCAATTATTGCCTTGTTTCGACAGGCTCTAGCAGGATGCAGAGATTTTCTTTCAGGATGCAGAGATTTTCTTTCAGGATGCAGATATTTTCTTTCAGGATATAGATATTTTCTTTCAGGATATAGAGATTTCCTTTCAGGATGCAGATTTTCTTTCAGGATACAGAGGTTTTCTTTCAGGATGCAGATTTTCTTTCAGTATACAGAGGTTTTCTTTCAAGATGCAGATTTTCTTTCAGGATACACACTTATTCACGTATTATGACGTCACTGGTTCACTTGATCACGACTGGACTGTCTCTTATTATTTTTTTCTTCACTTTTAGAATTCAGGAGACGAACCGAGGATCTTTGAGATCCCTTTACGCTGCCACCAATTGTTGTACGGGGTTCTCAAAATCAAGTTTTAAAAAAGAAATGTTTTATTACACGAATTAAAATTCATAGATTACACAAATTGAAATAATTAAGAATATTACTAATTTGACCCTTTGGCAGCCTGACCGGTCTTGTTGGGATTTGGGATGCAACTGACTCACGGATGCAATGCGACTGAGAGCTTCGTAGTGCTGAGTCGGCATCAGGGTGCAATATCCTATACAGGGATCGTGTATAACAGTACGACGCTCGCGTACAGGCGGCGAACACCATCCCTCGGTCCCCCGAGATTGGGCAGCAGGCGATGTAAGGCGCCCGCGACCCTCTTGATTCGGGGAACCAATCGCACGAAATGCTCCTCGAAGCTCATCTGCTGTCCAAGGTGAGGCCAAGGTACTTGATGTAGGGCCCCACCTGGACCTCCGCGTCACCTACCCGTATCCGGCAGCTGGGTGGTTCCCGGCGCTTTGGAAGGCCGTGGAACCATAGCGCCTCGGTCTTGTGCGGCGCTATTTCTAGACCCAGCTGGCGGATAATCCGATATGCCCTACGTTGGATTCGGTCAAATGGAGCTGATAACCCGGAGCCCCGGCCCAAAGGTGACACCAATACTCCATGTGAGGCCCGCACCTCCGCACCTGTGCCTTATACAGTTTAAGGCGGTGAGTCGGCTTGAAGTACTGTTTGGCCCTGTTGAATACTTCGAGTTTTTGGAGACCATTTTAGCCTTGCTCTCCAAATGACCGCCAAACTGGACAACACTCGAAATATCGACGCCCAGAATGCCAATGTTTGGCTTGGCACAAAGGTGAGTGGTTCCGAAGAGTGGCGATGCGACAAAGGGGGCTTTTTTAGCGGTTGTAAGGCGGCTTTTTCAGATTCGCAAACAAATTCACTTGAAGGTAAGACGATAACCTACCTACCCTTTCTAGCTCTATTTCTTATTTAATATTATTAAGGATTTCAATTTTGCATTATAATATGAATAATAATAAAAAAATGTTATTACATTAGTTCTTACTAAAAACTTAATAATACTCACAACTATATATAGAAAATAAAAAAAATGCATTTAGAATTTGAATTTATCATGGATCTAAAGATCTTAATAGATGCCTCTATCTATTAAGATCTTTAGATCCATGCATCCATGATCCATTTTAGCGAATATTATGAAAATATGTGTGGAGTATACAAACTGGATATATAATCCTCACAGGGACTATTGTAATTTGACGTCTTAACGTTTATGGATACTCATTCAATGAACAATCAAACTATAATGAAAGACTTCGTGCTCAGGATTTAAAACGTTGCCGAGCAAAGAAAAGAGTTTTTAAGGAACAAGAAGTAATTTGATATGATAAAATATATTTGTGTATTTTATAATTTCATTGCGGCACCAGAATAGCACCAGATTACAAAGTCACAATTTTTTTTAAATAGAAGAGTCGCATAATATATAATATTTTTAAGGGACTGTCTGTAGCTTATGACGACCTCCATAGTCGAATATACCGGTTTCAATGAGTCACCATCTCTTAGGTCCCGGGTTCGAATCCCGGTGGGGGCAGATGTTTGCGTGATGAATGCGAGCATTTGTACCTTAGTCATGGTTGTTAATATATATTTCTATGAAAAATATATATGTATAATATATGTATCTCTATCCATTACCCTAGATCCCATATCACCAACCAAACAGAGCTTACTTTGGGCTAGGCTAATTGGTGTATGTATAAGAAATATGAAAATAAAATATTTAGCTTTACCGGCATTAAAATATATAGATGTATAATTGTCAAACTTGGTGTCCATGGTTGACATTTCGGAAGATATATTAGACTTCGAAAATTCCTTAGATCGCGAAGTTGCCAGCAACAAGGAGTATTTAAGAGAAATAGAAAATTTAAAACATATGTTAAACTTGCCTTCAATTAAATTACGTTAATTGACAGTAGAGTTGACAACTTCTAAAGGCGTTCACTGCGTTATGCCCGTCGCGGGTGCCCGTCGCGGGCGTCAGCCACGAGCTCCCGTCTAACGCAGCACCGTTAATATAATTTTGCTGATAGGCTGACACTTTTGTTCACATCATCATCTTTTGGTTAAGTAATATATCAATAAATAATCCATAATTATCGACTGTACACCTACGCGATCAAAATTATACTGGCGGCGCTGCGTTAGACGAGAGCCCGCCGCAGACGCCCGCGACGGAGCAGGCGGGCGCACGGCGCGGGTACCCGCGACGGGCACCCGTTTATTTATCGCAGCGAACGCCCTAAAGAGTGAGACGAGACGCGTGCGACTCGTCTCACTGTGTAACGTGGCGGTCCTCAATGATGTTGTAGAAACAGCTCCGCTCGCGTGCTCCGTCACGCGTACACCCGGCGCGTGCCCCGTCGCCCGCCATGCGGGCCCCGCCGCCCGCGTCGTAGGCAACGCTTATCCGCCTCACTGCTCTATGAAATGACATGAAACAAGCAACTTTTTACAGAAACAAGAGGTAAGTTTCCTATAATTATTAAATTTACACTTATTTGTACCATCGCAACGCACGTCAGTAGAGGGTAGTACTTGTACACCTGTCCGGGGTCTTTTAGAAGGTACTGTAGCATCTTGTCGACTGTTGTTGCTGGGTCTGCCCCCTTTTTTTTAACTTCGTTGGGAAAAATAAAAAAACTAATAGTAATGTGAACATTCGGTTTAAAAGATTGGTATTAAAATTTAAACTCTAGGTTATTAAGGGCTAAGATGTGTCAGTGATGACCTCAAGCAAAATGACAGACGGTGATAACGGTGATGACGGTAATAATGCTGATTGTAAGCAATGGATCGCTGGCTTGAGGAAAAGGACAAAACAAAAATCGGGTGAGGCTGTGCCGGGGCACACGGCCGTTGGTTTTAACGTGAAACGTCATGTTAGGGAATCGCTTTTGAAGTAAAAGATTGAAATAAAAAAAAAACAAGATTGGCGGTGTGTTAGGGTCCTGACCTAATAGGACTTTAAATTAAAACTAGTGGACTGTAATAACTAATATATATTGGTTCTGAATAATAATTACTAATATAACAATCAACTGCTGATTTGAAGTGTCGTCGTCCGCGATCAATGCGCAAGAGTGACTTGACCGTTTCGCACACCGGAAGACCCCCGCTTGCCACGGCCGAGCCCGACCGTAGTCGAACGCTCCCGAACATCCTCCCCGGGTTGAAGATTTCAACGTAGTGGAAGTGGGCAGATGTTGTTGTAAGCCCGCAGCAAGGTCCCTTTCTTGGTCTTCAACTGCACCACCCTCGTAGCACCGTCTGCGCCTGGGAAGATCTTCGTAACACGTCCCAGGAGCCACAGCAATGGCGGCTGGCCTCTCTCCTTGATAAGTACAAGTGTACCCTCTGTCAGGTGTTCTGTCGTTGTCATCCACTTTGTTTTCTGCTGAAGTAAACAAACATACTCTAATTGAAACCGTTGCCAGAAATGTTGTTTCAAATTTTCGATTCGCTGATGGCGCTCCAGCCTGGTGATGTTGACGTCAGGTGCCTGCGGATACGGAACAGAGGTGAGTGGCCGTCCAATTAAAAAGTGGGATGGAGTGAGCGCTTGGAAGTCTAAGGGATCAGAGGATAATGGGGTAATAGGTCGAGAGTTTAAAACTGCCTCTATTTGGTACAAAAATGTAACCATTTCTTCATATGTGAAATTTGATGATTGAAGTAACCTTTTTAAATGATATTTCGTAGATCGAACGGCGGCTTCAGCGATGCCATTAAAGTGAGGAGAATAGGGAGGAGAGAAAGTAAATTCGATACCTGTTTGCGCAATATCAAATGAAATATTCGATTCTTGTAAGAATCGTTGCAGCTCGTTAGATGCACCGACAAAGTTCGTCCCGTTATCGGATAGAATGCTAGAAGGCTTGCCCCGACGGGCAACGAAACGATTCAATGCGGCAATGTATGACTCCTTACTCAGGTCCGTAACGAGCTCGATATGGACTGCTTTAACTGCAAGACAAACAAAGATGCATATATATGATTTTATATGCTTACACCCTCGCCCCTTTCGATTGGCAATCAATACTGGCCCAGCGTAGTCGACACTACAGTGAAGAAAAGGGAACTCTAACTGTGTCCTTGAAATTGGTAATTGCCCCATAATGGGTTGCATATTCTGACACTTAAATTTAAAACATTTTAAACAATGCTTGACGATACTTTTAGATAGATTTCTACCACCAAGAGGCCAATAAGTCTGCCTAATATTTGCTAGGAGTAGTTGTGGCCCGGAATGTAGCAAATCAATGTGATATTTTAAAAATATAAGTTTTGTTATAAAATGTTTACTACATAATAAAATAGGATGCTTGACGTTATAATCGTATGGGGAGTTATCAAGCCTTCCGCCCACACGAATTATATCATCAGAGTCTATAAAGGGACTTAATGATAATAACCTATTTTTCTTAGACAATTCTTTCCTAGATTTTAATTGTAAATATTCAGATTGAAACATTTCAAGCTGTGAATGATGTATAATAAATTTTAGAGAATTATTTAATTCTAGCAAATTTAATGAACCGTTTATTTTGTTATGTTTTTGTAATAAGTTATTCTTAAATCTAAGTATATAGGCAACAATCCTTTGTAATTTATTAAAATTTGAATATTTATGTAATAATGAATTGATGAATGAATTTGTTTGTTTTTTATTATTATAATTTACATTAAATGATTGAGTGAAATGGCTTATATTTGCTGAGAGTTCCGGTAGATTCTGTTTCGTGCATGTTTTTGGCATTTGTGGCCACTGTGAGTTATTGAGATACAAAAACCGAGGTCCTGACCACCACAAGTCACAGTTGCCTATAAGATCAGCATTAAGGCCCCGTGAAACAATATCTGCCGGGTTGTCTTTGGACGGCACGTAGCTCCATGTGTGATCAGCAGTACTTTCTTGTATTTCGTTTACACGATTTCTTACAAATGGTTTTAATAATTTTGATGACATTGAAAGCCAACCCAAAACAATAGTTGAGTCACACCACAGATAACATTTACTTATAGGTAAGGTAAGTGACTCCAAAGCTTTAGTACACAGTTTTGTTCCTAATAATGCACCACATAGTTCCAGCCTAGGAATCGTGGTAGGCTTTATAGGCGCCACTCGATTTTTAGAAAATAGTAATTGTACCTTCACTGGTCCCCTTTCATCGACCGATCTTACATACACACAAGCACCATAGGCCAGTTCAGATGCATCTGTGAAAACATGAATTTCATAAATATTTGCATTGCCTGAAAGAACCCACCTAGGTATTTTTAATGTGTTTAAAGAAGGAAGAGTTTTAATAAAGGTACGCCACAAAGAAAGTATATCCTCAGGAACCGATTCATCCCAGTCACACTTGACTAACCACAGTTTCTGCATGATTATCTTTGCTTGGATCACGCAAGGGCCCACAACACCTAACGGATCGAAAATTTGACTGATTACCGACAAGATGTTGCGTTTTGTTACTGGTAAATCAGTATTAATGTCTACAGAAAAAACTAGGTCATCCGTATCACATGACCAAATTAAGCCCAGGGTTTTAGAACAAATGTTTTTGTTTTCAGATAATTCGAGCTTTGTCGATTTATCTGATTGATCGGTAATTTGGTCTAATATATACGGACAATTTGACTTCCACTTACGCAGGTGAAAATTGGCAGATGATAAAATGGAAGCTATCTTTTTACCTAACTGTACTGTGCCAGATATACTATTATTCCCAGATATGTAATCATCAATATAAAAATCATGCTCAATTGCCCGCTTAACATCAGTGTTTGTGGTTGTGGAAGCTAAACTTACTAAGCACTTAGTAGCTAAAAATGGAGCAGAGGCTGTGCCATAAGTTAGCGTATTTAAGGTATAAGTTTTTAAGGGTAATTTTGCATCAGACCTGAAAATTATTTGTTGAAGTGAGCGCTGATCTGGGGTGACCTTTATCGCTCTATACATTTTTTCTATGTCCCCAGTTATTATGTACATATGTTGCCGAAATCGCAATAAAATAGAAAGTAGGTCATCCTGGACAGTGGGCCCGACCATCTGAATATCGTTAAACGATTTTCCAGATGTAGTTACAGCCGAAGCATCGAAGACTGTCCGAAGTTTTGTGGTGGTGCTTGACTCTCTAACAACACCATGATGTGGCAAAAAATATTCCACTTTGTCGATCGAGTGCGGAGCTGATGGTGCAGTATTTTCTGTCATGTGACCCAGACGTTCGTATTCCTTCATGAAACTTACGTAACGTTCTTTGTAGACTGGGTCTCTTAAAAATCTACGTTCTAGAGACAGAAAACGGCGCTTAGCTATTTCGAAAGACTCACCTAAAGCACACGGATTATCTTTTAAGGGAATAGTGACAATGAAACTACCAGTTTCATCACGAGTAGTGTTTTGACGAAAACTCTCTTCGCATGCCCTTTCGTCTCTAGTAAGACGATACTTAGAAGACACAGAATCGAGTTCCCAAAACTTACTTAAATTTGAATGTAAATCGCTTAATACTGCACTATTACATAAGTGAGATTGATGAGACAAGGATGGACGTGATGGAAGAGCTACTGGGCCTGACACAATCCATCCGAGTTTTGTTTCAAACAATCTTGGTTGATTTTTGCCTAAGTTAATAGATACGGAACCTAGGACATCCCAAAATACCTCCGCGCCAACTAGTATGTCAATTACTGACGGAATATTAAAATTAGGGTCAGCAAGTTGTATGTTGGTCGGTATAGGAATACTATTTATATTTATAATATTAGAAGGCAAATGTTTTGTTATCTCTCGCAAAACAAAACAATCAATTTGCGTATTATAATCCCCAGTACAAGATTCAATATGTAGGCTACAAAACTGTGTACTTAAAGACGTTTGGTTGTCAATACCTGTAATAGTGGAGCTCGTGCTGCGCCTAGGCAACCGCAGTTTGTCGCAAAGAGATAGAGTGATAAAGTTTGCTGTGCTACCGTTATCCAGCAGGACTCGGGCGTCGAACTTCTCACCGTCGCAGTTCTTAACTTTCACCAACGCTGTGGAAAGCAAAATTTGCGAAGAAGTAGTCCTTTGCATAGAAACATCATTAGATAACACGACATTATTTGGAATGTTAAGAGGCAAAGACTCAGACAATTTTGTAGGTAATGCTACGCTAGTACTACTAGGCATAGGATCTCTATAACTACAAAGCGGTATATTATGAAGTTGCTCATCATGCAAAAGCGTGTTATGTTTTTCCTTGCAATATTTACAGTGCGCCAACCTACACTTTTTTGCCAAATGACCAGGGCGCAAACAATTTAAGCATACTTTAAATTCTTTTGATTTTGCAACACGATCTTCTACAGATAAGCTTCGAAATTTATCGCATGTATATAAAAGGTGATTTTTTGTACATAATGGACATTGAGTTTTATAAGTAATGTTTTGTGAATATGAATTTTCTGTTTTATTTTGTGTACTGGATTTCTGATAATTATTGTTTGCTACTAATAAGCTTCTACATTTATTGTCTACTTTTACTACCTTTTGATTTTCTAATGTTTCTAACAAATCAGCCTTGTTACCAATAAACGTGCAAAATTGAGATAAACTTGGAGCTTTATTCAACGTGTTTCTGTACTCTTCCCAATTTCTACTTGTTATTGCATCTAATTTATTAGACATCATATACACAATTAGAGTATCCCAATACTCCGTAGGTTCATTCAATGTTTTGAGCGCGCGTATATTTTTATTTACGGTATCAATAAGTCGACGTAACGAATTACTACTTTCTTTCATGACACTCTCAACATTGAATAACGCCTGCACATGATTGTTAATTAAAAGGCGAGAATTATTGTAGCGCTCACATAGTAAATTCCATGCCATATTATAATTATCTCCATTGAAGTCGATATTTTTAATAATATCTTGTGCACTCCCTTTTAAAGAGGCTCGTAAGTAATGGAATTTACTTATATTATCTATGGAACTACTGCTGTGTATTAGTGATAAATACGTGTCTCTAAACTCAAGCCAGCACTGATAACTACCATTAAAAGAAGGCAAATCAATTTTAGGTAAGCGTATAAAATTAGATTTTGATGCACCCGGTTGTGTCGAGCTCGCCACAGATCCGCTATCATCAGCGCCACTGCTGACGCCGGAGGCCGCTGCCAGCAGGCTACGAGCCTGCGCCGCCAGCTCGTGATACCGCTCCTCGAACGCAGCGCGCTCAGCATACGCATCGGACGGCTTATCCGAAAGCACTTCTATCTCCAACTGTAACACGTCGAACGCATCGTAAATGGCATCGAACTTACTTAATCGACCCTCTAATTCAATGCGTTGCAAATCAGATAATTTATCACAACTCTTAATGATATTAATGTAAGTGCTAAAATTAGTTAATTTCGCTTTCAGAGCACTCCTCTTGCGAATCAATAAATCCTCATTGGACATGATTATATTTGTTTAATAAGACTAAATCTGTAAAATATACGTAAATCAAGTAAAAGAAATCACAAAATGTAAAATTTGCTACGAATATTATAGTGCTACGAGTATATTACGTGTATCGTAGGCACTTGCTTGCGCCTGAACTTGACCTAGATTTAAACGGTCAGCTGTTTTTTGTAGGTCAGGCTAAAATATGTGAACTTTAATCTTTTGGTTATTCTTTCTTAATACTTTGCAAATATGTTTTAATTACTCAAATTGTATAAAATATACGATATGAAGAAAATTTTTAATATTAGTACTTATTACAGGTAGTTTGAAAATAAAAATAAAAATGAAGGAATTTGATAGGAAACTAATAGGAAACAATTGGAACAGACTCACAATATCCCTGTAATCCACAAGGTAACCTCCTGATTCCTTTGGCGAAGCGATGTCTCGTTCTATTAAGGACTTGATTTCGAGACTGTCAAGACTCCCAGGAAACTCAGGATTCTGCAACGACGATCTTGTTCCTTTAATTGTCTCGTTCCTTTCTATGCGGTTTCTTCTCTGTGATGACTCCAGTAGATCGTAGAAGAGACGACTTGATGCTGCAGCGATTTTTCAAGTGACGAGCACAATTTCCGAAAATGTGGGTCGATCCGGAAATCTTATTAAAAACGGCGACTAAAGGACCATTTGTTAGGGTCCTGACCTAATAGGACTTTAAATTAAAACTAGTGGACTGTAATAACTAATATATATTGGTTCTGAATAATAATTACTAATATAACAATCAACTGCTGATTTGAAGTGTCGTCGTCCGCGATCAATGCGCAAGAGTGACTTGACCGTTTCGCACACCGGAAGACCCCCGCTTGCCACGGCCGAGCCCGACCGTAGTCGAACGCTCCCGAACACGGTGTTTTAAGTATTTTAATAAAAAACTCAATGTCACAACAGCGAGCTGACTATATAAGTGAAATATTCACACCACATTTTTGTTTCTAAGACTAATAGTTTTTTAATTATTAAGGTACGATGATATAGATAGACCTTTTCGTTACGGTCCACTTTTTAAACCTGGTACCCGTATGTTTCGGCGCGATTTTAAAGACGTTCACGTCAAAAAGCGAATATGTTGTGTTTCAAGAAATTACAGTAACGAGCGTGCGATTGCAGTCAAAGACTTATCAGCACTAATTCGTAGGTACTCGTAACACATTATAAATTTTAACCGTTCTCTACCGCTACTGAAGGTAGGCATTTTAATTAAACATTTTACAATACAATATGTAATATAAAATTTATATGAGTAAGTATTACGTCTAATTTACATTAACTATTGTTACTTATCTATTTACAGAGTTCTGAAGCAGTCCTCTGATCCTGACAGAAGATCTAAGACAATCATTTCTACGTCATATCAGGACCCAAGAAGATCGCTACCACAACGCTACATCCTACTTCTTATTTACGAGGGTAGCAGTGGAGTCGTTGCCAACAGTGATAATGATAAAAATGGTGGTGGTGATGATGGTGAACAATGCACGGCTAAATGCTTCACTACAAATAAGAACAACGTTCAGAACTAACCTTCATTTTCTTATGATATTTTTTCTTACTAAACTAGGCCCTTGTATATAAAATGTAAACTTTAAAGTGAAAAATGTGAATCCTAAGCAAAAATAACACAGGCATACATTTGACGCTGTCTACTTCGTAAACGAGAAAAAACAAATGCTGAATATTCAAAATAAACGCGTGCCGTTTTGCACGCTACGAAGGATATTAAAGCGGTCCGTACAAAGGATCCGAGTGCAATGAATATTAAAACGGGGGATCCGTTCAGTGCATCCTGTGCTAGATAAAAATGTGCCTAGTAACTAACTCTCTGATACATTTTATGCTGGAATCGCACGGTCAACAACACGTACGTTTTTCAGGAGAACCGTTACTGTTTCTAAATTCATCAAAATCTGACACTTTATTGTTTTTAGGCCCATTGTATTGAATAGTAACCCACTGTCTACAATATTAAGTTTTTGCGTCCACCGTATAAAATCGTAACCGACGATACACAATATTAAATGTTTGGGTCCACTGTGTAAAATAGTAATCCACTGTAGACAATATTAAGTTTTTGCTTCCACCGTATAGAATAGTAACCCACAATATGAAGAAAAATCATATGGCTTGATCACTTAGTTTTTTTATTGGATAGGGCAGTAAACGAACAAACGAATCACCTAATGGTAAGCGATAACCGCTACCCATAAACACCCGCAACACCAGAGGAGTCACAGAGTCACAGATGCATTACCGGCCTTTTAAATGGAAATATGCTCTTTTTTTGAAGGTTTGTACTATATGTACTGTATGTACTGCTTTCCATGGGTTTAGACAGAGATCACAGTTTCCCACTTGCTATGATCTAAGCTTCTCTAGCTTCCTCGACTTTGACGAACGGACGGCAGACGGATGAGTACAGTCTTTGAATTTCATCGCAGATGCATGCAGGATGCCTCACGAGATATCACTTCACCATATGAGTCAGAAAACCTATTGTTACATACGATTCGTAGACCAGTGCCACGACTACAGCCAATACCGTCCTTACCATAAGGGCACACGGGGCCGAAGGACATACAATTTCTCTCACATTTTTTTCTCACATCTTTATTCTCAAAACATTTTTGTCGGACACATTAGACATTACTTTTTTTCTCAAATGTATAACTTTGTAAGAATATATTTACGTGGCATATACTACGCCATTATGTCATCGAAGACGTCCAAGAAGGCTCATTTCTATCTGGAAGCTGAGGCCGAGAGACGGGAGGAGATTTATACTTCTAACTGAAACGCTAGTATAGTAATTGCTTAATTAGTAACGTAATTTTAGTGCACTATTCCTACCGCGAGATGGTGCGAGCATATACTTCTTAGCGAGCATAACAAACTTATTTTAAAAATGGTAGTAAAATGCGCGTTTTTTACTTCCAAAAAGGGCGTATAATTTAAGACTTAGTTTAAGACGGCGGCGGCTACAGCTTATTATGAATACTAACATGATTATCTAAGTCCAATGAAAAATTAGGTTTATCGTCCAATAATAACAAGGAGCCTGGCCTATGGATTTGACTGAATCGCCATTTACTTTTTGCGATAGTTTTGGAATAGGGTTCCTTGTTATCTTGTCCTAACTCGATTCAAACAAACTTTTATTACGATTGACGAGACCTATTGTGCTCTAGAGATTCCATCTAAGTTATGATTTGAAGTTATAAAAAGGCAATCGTGACTACTTGGAACGTGTTATTACATTGATTAACATCTCATAAGTTTTTTCATATAAAGATATGCTATTTTTTCAAACATATATAAACTTGGCCAACTAATAGGGAACTTTCAGAATTGATAAAACTTACTAAATCTGTAATAATATTACCAAACGCCCTACTTTCGCCACTGTTTTAACAAATATTATAGAGAGGAAATATTTGTTTGTTTGTTTGCATTGAATAGGATTTTCGTGGGAGTTGGTACAGGAATAGTTTATGACAAGGGACAGGACAGGCATTTTTAACACGAATAAATAAGATTAAGCTAAATAATAAAAGCTGAAAGGTTTCTGATATAATTTGATATGGGGTTGATTGGAAATGCTTCACCACGGGAAAACATATTTCCTATGATAAAATTCGATTATACGTGGGCGAAACCGCAGGCGGAAAGCTAGTAAATGATAAAGTTAAGCATAACTAAATATTCTCATATACCATCACACGTATATTTCTAATATCTATAAAATGTTTAAAAATATCTTGTGACTAAAATATGTTTTTCTTTTTCTTATTACGTTTGAATAAGATCCATAATTCAATAAGCTGAATAAAATCTAATGTGACATTTAAACACACTCTCATACGAGTATATACACACACACGAACGCAATAAACATAACATTTTAAGTTTGTATTAAAACTTTTTGTTCTTTTTTTTATAGGATAAGGCAGCAAACGAGTTGCCCATGAACGTTGCCCATGGACATCCACAGCACCAGAGGAGGTGCAGATGTGTTGCCGGCCTTTTAAAAGGGAATATGCATTGACATATATTCTACCGATAGACAAGAACACTAAAGGAAAAAGTGTGTTCAAATACTGGTGAATGTTAGAACTATAATCAGCTAGATCGCTAAATCTATGTGACCTCGTCTGACCATAGAAAAAAGACAACTGCTGGATCGCTTGTTGAAGTATAGATTTCGTTCAACCAAAACGTCGTAACCGCCGCTTACTTATGACGTTTTGCCGAGCGCAGTGAAGCATGACGTGAAAGCGCTTTGTATCAAAGAGTTTTCACCGCAGAAGAATACCAAATTTAATAAGCACATTGTACCTCATACACTTATTATGTTTTATAATAGAAGGAATGGCAACATAAAAGAAAACAAAATATTTGGACTTTATTTAATTATTACTACTATATGAATTTGTACTAAACAATAAAAAAATACTAACTAAACATTTATAATCATCCCGTCTATACATATATTAACCTAAAGTCGCCGCGTACGCTTAGCAATGGAGGAACATCTGTATGGCTTTACTCTATGATTTTAGCAAGCACGTGCCAGCGCGGCATCAATAAATACAAAATATTGTTTACATTGTATAATTATAATATTATTATCCTTATTTCCACTTAAACAACTAGATATTTTACTCACTTAAATTTTCAATAATTATTTTTGTTCACTATTGTTTACTATTTAATCACTGTTTTAATTATGTTTATTGTCGGCCTATGAGCGATGCACACTGCGCGAATGGCGACGACTCACTGAGCGAGGTGCAGAGTGTACCCTGCACTTCACTTGAACGTAGTGAGTGAGTGTTCGGGCGGGCGAATCTAGTACGTAGTACATATATATCGATGGGAATATGCTCTATTTTTGAAGGTTTCGATATCACATCGGTCCGGAAATACTTGTTCACAAACAGTTCGAGGTGAACGCTAATAACTACGACACGACAACAGCGACTTAATGTAGTTATTAATGTTAAAACGATTTGTCGCTTAATATCACGCATCGTTATAAGACACGATCCTTGATGAGTCGTGCGCAGGGATATAGATCCAACGCGTAGAGGCCGTTTAAGTGAAATTTAATGACAGCGTGCGTAGAGTGTACCAACTGGGTCTAATCTCTATCTGCACTATGAGAAATGCAGCTAAAGACCCAATTAGATTTACAGAAAATAAATTAACGTTTGTCTAAGACTACTTTCTGCACTTAATCATATCTATATGTATATATATTATATCATGGGTAAGTATTTATGTGTCTGTATTGTATGTATATTTATATATTTATGTCTGGGTGTTTCAAATCAATTAATCATATCTATTTTAATAATGTATGTATTGCATGTACGCTGACGCTTTTATTATATATATTTCTGAAACAATTATATATAAATAATGTGTCCCCGCAAATTTTTGTTTCAAAATTTCACCAAACCATCTACGGTTAGCTGGAAGAAATCTCTATGAGAGATAAGTCCGCCATTGGACCAATTGACATGATACCTACAATTTTTTTTATTGTAACTTCATTTTATTGTGAACAATAAAGAGTTTATATATACATATATATGAGTATATATATATCCTACAGGATATTTAATGGAGCTGCAACAGTAATACGTTACTGTTGCAGCTCCCTGGCAGTCACCCCGAGTCTGGATGCAAATCATTGTAGTCGCAAAGCCTTATTTATTGTGGCTCCCCCGTCGGCCGAACAGGGGATTAACATAACAATTTGCTCTAACAACGAGCTAGATAAATAGAGGCGGTAAGCTTGCGTCTGGCTTCGAGATTTCTCATTCTGTTCATTATATTACCGCTGTTCATTTAAGTCTTTTTTGGCGATACGCTTATTATGGTTTTTTTAATAAAGAACCACGTCCCTTCATCATTTGAACTAAACAGAATCATTTAGTACTAACTCAGTACGTTCGAGAATGTTCTGCCTACCTGTAGCGATGTGCCGAGTACGGTTTGACTCGAGTCAGACCCGATTCCTGCTTGAACTCGCCCACTCGAATACCAATTTGTTTTGATTCGAGTACGCCGGTTTCGATTCCGGTATTCGAGTCAGGATGATTTCAATGTTTGCAGAATGTCTGTATAAAGTTTTTCAAACAATTACGTTAAGTGTAGATTTTTATTGACCAATAGTCGACCAAAGCCACCGGAAAGGTCACTTTTTTATTATTTTTACAAGCTTTTATATTAGCTTCACTTGTAACTAAGTAAGAAAATCTTGGAATCTTAATTTGACCCACTTCCCGGTCTCCGATTGAGCTGAAATTTTGCATGCACGTGTAAGTCGGATGACAATGCATGGTTATGTGTGTGACGTCATTCTAAATCCAACATGGCGGCATTACCAAGATGGCGGACCAATTAATTATAATGCACCCCTACAATATGGGTATCAAATGAAAGGGTTTGCTAAGCTTGTTTTTTTCGTCGGAAAATAAAGTATTTTTGTTTAATACAAGCTTTTATTAAATGCGCTAAAAAGAACAAAATAAACTTTTACATATAAAAGCTTGTCGTTAAAAGTATTCTATAAGTAAGTAAATCTCGCGACAAGCTTTTATATGTAAAAGTTTATTTTGTTCTTTTTAGCGTATTTAAGAAAAGCTTGTGTTAAAATAGTATATTTCATTACTAGTACGGAATGGCTGTCATTGCAAAGAGTTCCGGTTGACAGTCGGAACGAGTTGCAATGACGGTTCCGTACGTGTACTGAACGACTATTTTTAATACAGTTGCGAAAAAATTAAGCAATTTAATCAAATTATAAAAACACAATAAACTCAATGAACTAATCATTTATTGCTTATAAAAGTTATAATTCACATATACATTGAATTTGGTACAGTTTTTTATACTAACTGGGGAGTTTTAGGTTGCATATTTACTGTTTGAGACAAACTATTATTAATTTAGTATGATTGTTCATGTATATTTGTCACACAATGGCGTTTGCTAGTTGATGGAATTGGATCTGATGAATTATCATTATCAACGAAGGTACTCGTAGATGGACGAACATTCTCTTCAGCATGTGAAGGAGACGGACTGGACTTTAAATTAATGGATTGTGTAATCTTTTTCCCAGTTTCTAGTTTGTTGTTTAATGAATCACCAATATTAGTTTTCTGGTCCGATTTCCAACCACCTAGTCGCTTTAAGGACGTCAAATTGCCTCCTGAATCTGCCAATAATGTAGCAGAGGTCCTTCTGAAGCTATGCCCAGTGTAACACTCAGCATCCGGCAGACCAAGAAACGTAGTTCTTCATGGTTGTTTTTTTTAACAGATTTTGACAGTTGGGAAAGAAAACGCACGAGTTCGGGAAAGGCAAAAAAAAGCACGAGTGTGAAATAGCCCACGTCCCTGCAATACGCCACTTTTTGAGCAACTGTATTAAAAAATACTTTTTTTACTTTTAATTTTTATTTGTTTACGCCAATAACCTGTTTCACGATTGTTGCTAGCACGCGCTCCCTAGTAGATATTAGTTAGTGTGTTGCAACGTGGTGGCTGGACTGACGCGACAATAACACACCGACATATACGCGACAGTGAGAATATTGAAGAGAAGTGAAGAACTCAGTGGGTAATTCCCATGGTCGACTTTCTCCGAAGGCGTAGTGAAAACGCGGCAACAATTTGATTTGACATTGAACAAACAACAATAACAGGGCCCAGCACGTTGTTTATATATAAAATGTTTCCCTAACATTACTCTACAACCTTGTACTTCATGCCCTTAAGAACTCTTAATTAAATATTTAATTACAATTTCCTTCAACAATATACCATAATTATAGTAAGTGACATGTACTCAGAATTATTTATGTTGCCCAACTGTTTAAATTAACAAAAACAATAAAATTACTTATATACAAGATGAACTATCGCACCTATATATGTTAACTTACGTTATGTTTATTAACATGCATATAGATAGATACATAGATAGATAGATAAAGCGTTTAATATTTTCTGCAAAATACACGTAATAATTTACCAAAAACGATAGTAATAATTGAGAAAAAATAAACATACAATCAAACACCATAAATATATGTATGCTGCAGAAAGCAAAAGGTCAAGGTTCAGCAAAATATTTGCCCAATTTAGACAAATCACTGATTTTCAGCCATCACGTCACGTCTTCAGAGTCTAGAACACCGTCGAAGAGTTGCTTGCCTTTCGGTTTTCTATAGGTTGCATTTCGGAGAGTGTGCGTTGGAATTACATGAATTAATTCCACCCGCTCCTTTCCACCACCAGTCAACCAGACGTAGGCTTAACTACTATCCTTACGTGGTGGACTATCCTCTTACACGTACAAAACGGTTCCAGTCTTCGTTTTTAATACGAACAGCTAAGATGTGGAACTCTTTGCCGACGTCTGTGTTCCCGGAACAATATAATCTTACGGTCTTCAAGTCACGAGTGAATAGGCATTTGCTAGGTAAGCGTGTTCCATCCTAGTCCTCATCGTCACTTACCATCAGGTGTGATTGTGGACAAACGCAAACCTATTTTAAATAAAAAAAAAATCACCTTTTTTAATGGGTAGAGTTTTACAAAATGAGCAGATAAAATGAATAAGCGGGAAAAAGTAAAAATTAAAAATAATATTAAAAAAAGAGCCGCATGAGGCCATAACTATCATTGACTCGAGAGAATAATTGTACATTTTATCTTATGGGGTAGGGTGGTCCCAAGAAAGGGGAGCCTTTGTCCTTAAATTTATTGAGATCGTTTGTGCTGATTCTCTCACTAGTTTGCATCACCCCCTTCGGCCTAGATAATTAAGTTCATGACCATGAACTTGATTATGTCGTTCGTTATTATGATCCTGTAGTCTTCCAGTTTTGAGTATCCCATTCCCGTTTACGTTAGTCTCCAGCAGGCTAGAGAATCACAGTACACAGTGTTCCATGCTATCTTCTTCCTCCTTAGAGGCTCTACTTGGAAATCTTTCATAGCCTTAAAATTAGAAAATTACAAAAAATCATCATATAAAGAGGAAACGCTAAAGTTTAGTAAAGACCTACGCTTTAGCACAATTGATGATGACAGAAGACTAAAAAGTTCAGCACTTCCGTACACATTTACATCACTTACAACTGAAGAACTACTGAATTGATTAACTGATCAAATATTAAAAAAAACGGTGAAGTGCGAGTCGGACTCGCCTATGAATGGTTCCGTAGCAGCAATTAACATTTATTATTTATGACGTATTGATAAAACTACTTACTAGATCTCGTTCAAACCTATTTTCGGTGGAAGTTTGCACGGTAATGTAAACCATATATTTTTGTTAGTTTTATCATTCTGTTATTTTAGAAATTACAGTTAGGTACCACTTTGTAAGTGTCTATAAATCTTTAGAAGGGTATATTTAGTTTAGAAAAAATATACACTTCTCATCAAAAAAATCGAAACACTTCCGTTTTCATTGTTTCTGTCCGAATTTAACACAAAAAAGAATTCATACGATGAAAAAAAAACATAAATGTATAGCTGGCAGTTTGGCCATTACAGTAATAAGCGAAAATTCTAAATTCAAAATTAGAATTTCATTTGTTTATCTTATAAACGAAATGAATCACTGTTTTGAGACAAATGTGTGTTTAGGGTTGGAGTACATTTAGCGTTTAAAAACTAAAAATTGGCGCCTATCCTTAAACTTTTTGTTTTTTATTTCAATACTGTGACTTTGGGACGTCTGAAAAAAGGTTATTTTTCTAAAACGTATGGATACTTCGCCCACAGAAGCCGCCCAAGTTGTGGCATTGCTGGATTCTGGCTTTAGTCAGCGTGTTGTGGCTGCAAGACTGCATCTAAGCCTGTCGTCTGTTCATAGAGTCTATAAACGTTATCGGGAGACTGGTTTGTTCACGCGCCGTTCAGGATCTGGCAGGAATCGGGTCACTTCTGAGCGAGATGATCGATTTATTGTAACAACTTCTTTAAGAAATCGACGCCTTAACGCTTTTCAACTGCAGCAGCGGCTTCGTGTGTTGTACGAAGGGTGGCTGTAAGTGACTCTACAATTAGAAGAAGGTTGAAGGATCGTGGACTGGTACCGCATAAGCAGCAAATGGGCCGAAATTAACTGCAGACCATCGAAGAGCGCGCCTTAACTTTGCACGTGAGCACCTAAATTGGTCATACCTACAGTGGAGCAAAGTTCTCTTTTCTGATGAGTGTAAAATTATGCTGTATGGTAACGACGGAAGGAACAAGGTCTACAGAAGAGACGGAGAACGCTATGCAGAATGCTGCATTGAAGAAAAGGTCAGCTATGGTGGCGGTTCGTGGACGGTTTGGGGAGGAATCAGCGCCGACGGTAAGACAGAGCTTGCTTTTGTGTCTGGGCCACGTCTGCCTGCACTAAACTGTCATCGGTACGTCGAAGAGTGTCTCGAGCCTCATGTGATGCCCTATGCACATTTTATTGGCAACGGCTTCATATTCATGCACGACAATGCTAGGGCTCACACCGCGGGCGTCGTACGAGATTATCTTAACGAAGTCGATATCTCTATTATGGAATGGCCAGCAAGAAGCCCGGACATGAATCCCATTGAACATCTGTGGGATGAATTAAAGAGACGAATTCGAGCAAGAGATCCTGCCCAGAAACACTTAGCCAGCTGCAAGATGCAATCCAAGAGGAATGGGACAATATACCACAGCATGTGATCGTGACTCTCATCCGATCGATGAAGAACCGTATGGAAGCAGTAATTAGAGCTCGGGGAGGGAATACAAGTTATTAAATAAACGTTTTTTAGCTTTTTTTTTCATTTACGTGTGTTGTTTTATCCATTTCCTTTATACTCCATACGGAATAAAAATGACTCATTTAACAAAATACGAAACCTATGAAAAATTCATTTAAATTTAGAACATTAACATTAAGATTTGATAAGCTCATATCACTCACTATTAAACGACATTTAACATTTATTCCTAAATGTACACATTTTTCTGATAATCCTGACAAAACGTAAACTTGCAAGGTGTTTCGATTTTTTTGATGAGAAGTGTATATTAGTAACCTAAATATCATTTTTGAAGTCGTATAAGTTTAATTAAAAAAAATGCAATAAAATGAATTGAATTGAATTGAATTGAATTGAAATATTTTTGTGTTTCACTTCTATGTATGGGAAACCCCAAAATGTTTTTTTTTTCTATTTTTGTGTGAATTCGATTCACAAAATACATCTACTTACCAAAGGAGAATGCCCAAATTTGCCCCACTGGTCCCAAAGCAATAACAAAATGTAAATAAATATAAAAATAATATTACTAATTTTAGTGGCATTTATTTCGCAAATAGGCGTGCGAGAGAAAAACTCAATAAATAAAGTGTTTCTTAGAAACGGAAATGGCAATATGACAAATACGAAACCATTTATATGGCCGATTAATATGGCCAAAAGTCAGCTTGACGTTGTTTGTCGTCGTGCGTGACTTGTGATTTTTGTGTTCTGGCTGTTTCTGTGCGCTTACTTGTGATTTTATGATTAGTTTAACTGACCCTTGCTGTGTTTCCTGGACTTATTACTTGCCTCACTGACTACCTTTCGCTGTGTTTTATCGGAATAAAGAATTGCTTATTGATTTGCAAAATGTCGCGGTGCACGAATTGTCGTTTTTGTATCACCTTTCAACGGAGACGTTTCGTATCAGATTTGAACGAGGGTGCACAAAATATACTTATGAGATGGAAATCTGTGCAGGAGGAATAATTGTAATGATTTAAATAAGTTACTAAAGTGTTCGTTTAATTTATTTATGTGTATTTTGGTTGGCTACCTTAAGTGTCATTGTTATTTTATTCTACAGTGCATAATTTCAAACTCGAACAATAAAGAACTCTTCTCTTTATTTGCAGCTTATTATTAGCTTTTTTATTTGATACTGTTGTAGCTGTGTAGTGGGTAATAGAACAGTAGGATGTTGCTGTCATGTTAAGTGTACATGATGTATTTAAGATGGGCTAGGTATCAAGATAATGTGACTGCACCAGCATCATTTCTGGACAATGTTATTGATATGAATGAGTAATAAAATAAATGCTTATAAATATAAACATTAGTTTTTTATTTACATACCTACACCTTAATCACTGTTCTAAAAACTATAATGATTATACTGTTTGATTAAATGTAACATCTAGCCGACATTAGGTTGGGTATATCTGTGTATCTATGAAGGAAAAATAGTTTGTAACAATACTAGTAATTAGGATAAATTATTATTAAACTGCACATAATGTAAGTTGCTGAAAATCAATGAAAGGGGTAAAAGTACTGTAATTCAAACTGAACAAACAAGCTTTCTTATTTCATTAAGTATATTTAATAAACTTATTTTTACATTACATATGTGCAATGTAAAAATAAGTTCTCTTTTTTACACTATGGTGTAAGCTGCTAAAAATACACGAAAATGCTAGGAATATACTGTGATTCCAACTATAAACCTTTCTTTTTATCAAAAAATATTTTATGTCAAACAAAATGCATATCGTCGTCTTACAACTTTGCTAATAAATATTAGTAGGCGCACATTTTATTTGTTTAATATCTTTATTTTCGCACGAAGTTTCGAATTATATCTGATTTATTTAAAAAGCTATGCTAATTACGCACACATTAAAAAAAAAACTCATTAGTGGGCTTGCATAATTATAACTGGGGCACAGCTCTTTATAATTTGGGCATTGTCCTTTCAACAGTATACTTCTTCCAGTTTCGGAAAAAAGTGTCTGTCCGTACGTACAGACAGACAGACATGACAAATCCGTAAGAGTTCCGTTTTCTGCCATTTGGCTACAAAACCCTAAAAAAAGAAAATAATTATGAATACCATATGTCACTGTGTTTCTTGGCAATGTAATGACTATTGGATATTAAACGTGCAATGAACGGAGCTCCAAATAAAACTTCTCCAATTTTTTTACTACCTCGATAAAGAAAAGGTTACATTAAGATCGCTGAATCTTATTAGGATCTCATTTCATAAGCCAGTCTGACAGAACGAACTTGCTCGCGTACAAAACCAATATTTTGCGAGGTAACTTTGTGTAAACCCCGTTCCAACGTTCGCGGTGTTTACCTTAGTAACTGATCGACAAGCTTCATGAGCTGACTAGGGTTGTCGACCATCCGAGATGGTTATTATATATTGAAGAAGATCCGAGAAAAATATGCCTACGGAGGGTATAAAAGCGAGTGCAAACTATTGACCCGGACCCATTGTTGTCTGACATTTTGCGTGTTATCGCTGACGAAAAACAGATGGCACCACGTGTGCTATGTAGCGTTCGAGCGACAGCATCCGAATTTATCCGAGCGCTCTCGAGCTCGGCGGCTTCGTGGGGACTTCTCATTTACTTAGTCGACGAGTAAACACATGTTTTTCAAATTACCCTCTATATGTTTCTATTAATTATTATTTGAGCTTCTTTTGCATAAATTAAGTCAGAGCCTGAAGTATCTAGTATTATGTAAAAAGTTACGTCATTCTCTTAATAATAGCGTGGATCTTCTTAGAATATTATTACCCAAGGTCGGAATTAGGTAGAGTTATTTATGTCCTTATACTGATTTCATACAGCGAGATAATAAAATGGATTACCTCAAATTCCGAAACAAATTGTAACGAACTAAAAAATTACGGGATTTTTTAAATAAAAAAATAATTACTTTTAAACAATGTTGCCAAGTTTATATCAATGACATCGGATATCCGAAGTTGCAAAATTCTAATATGCGTGATATTGTCACATTTGTAGTTCGCACAGCACAGCTTGTGAGAACAAAAGAATACAATATCGGAATGGACGGATCCCCGCTTAACGGAATGGACTATGTTGTCTCTTTCTACCGCATTCAAACTATCTATTAGCAATAAATCCGATTATTCACTTCAAAGCACAGTTTTATTCCTGTAGCAACATTTGCTGAGTTTTTGCGAAACTACAGCAGCATTTGTTCTGTTTCAGTAGTCGTCTGCTTGTCTTGCTTGTAAATGAAAAGAAAAATTTTCGTGTATATCGTTGATCCCGCCAGCTGTGAAGAGCGTTCTGTAATATGTTTATTATATGCACAAGGATTTATTGGGACAACAAGGTTCTTTGGTAGACTTCATAAACTGAGATGGACGGTTCCACACAAACGACGCGGGGAATCGTCATCGGACATAATCCTCCTCCACGACAACGCGCGGCCTAACACTGCTGCCAAAACCAAGGAAAATATTCAAGACTCTCGTTGCGAACTATTTAATTGCGCACAGTACAATCCCAACCTGCATCTAGCGACTACTTCCTTTTCTTTCATGGTGATGGTCATCGCTTCGAAACCGAAGAAAAACTCAAGAACATCGTTGTCAACTGGTTTAGCTCTCAGGTGTCGAACTCCTATTGGGGCTCTTTCATTAGAAATGCATAGCCTTTTACGACAAAGTTCCACGAAGTGTTACCGATTTTCCTTTGAACAGATTTAAAACAATTATCAAAAATACTCTTGTGGAAATAGGTTATTATACTGTTAAGAATTACTTAAATTATAACAATACTTAGATTTAATTTTAATGACTCAATAATTGCCATACATATCAACGTTGCCAAATATTTTGACTAAAGTAAATAACTCCATGAACTTTTATACGTATAATGTGAACTTATTTAAACATTCAAAGGACTACTTCCTGACCTTAGATAAATAGTCTAAAATTGAAGATTCCATAAAAATACAGGGTGAAAAAAAATAACTTATTCTTCAAGGTATCCCAGCGTAGACTTGTGAATAAATAGCCATGTTTGTCGTGCAAAAGTAATTGTAAAAATCCTATTAAATAATACGAATAATTTTATCATTCGCCCGCCCGACCTCATCAGTCACGCTAACGAATCCCTCCCACTGGCCATTAACCACGTCGCCCCTGTCACCACACATCCCCGCATCTCACCCACGCTCCGCGCTCGTCGAGCGCGACGACCCAGGCCACACAATCCCCATCAAACATATACCCAGTACCGTCACGTACTGAGTGGATTTTCACCCTCCACTACACGGCAATTTTGGGCATGTAGGGAGCCCCCGGGAACATCAAGTCACATCCGGGAACCCCCAGCCTCCGCTCCCCTGCCTAGAGGGGAGCCTCGGGGGAGGCTACTACCTCCCCCGGTCTCCTCCACTGACGACGCCCCCCGGCCACGGAAGGGGCGTGGTCCATCCCGGGTTGCCGTAGCAGTCGCGACTTCCTCGCGCCCGCCGGCGACCCGCGGCGGCGCCGCAGCTGTGCTACCGAGCCCGGCGTCGCCTTCTTCGAGCGGGATCGGCCATCTCCCGACCCCGCTCGGCGGCCTCCTTCTGGAGCATCACTGCTTCACAGTAGGAGGCCACAGCCCTCCAACCTCCCTCGTCCGCCAGCATTGCCGCAATCAATGCCGGCGGAGACAGATCTCGCCCGATCTCTGCGACCAAGACTCGGCGGTCGGAGGCCCAAGCGGGGCACTCCGCCAGCGTATGCTGGGCCGCGTCAAGGTCGGATGCGCAGTGGTGGCAATGTGTCGATCCCTCCCGTCCTATTCAACACAGATACTCACCGAAGCAACCGTGCCCGTTGAGTATCTGAGTCAATCGGTAGGTGACCTCCTCCTTCCCGTGGAGCCAAGCTTCGAGGTGCGGGAGTACGGCACCGACGGCCCGCTGGCGCGCGCAGATCCGTAGTTCGAGCTGCGCACGCCAGGCCGTTTAACCCAACCCTAACGATCTCGGAATGGCGCCGGGGTTGCTAGCTAGCAAGACGCTGAACCTTCCGTTCGTACGCCTTCCACAAATACACTCACGGTAAAGCTGAACATAGCCATCTGCGGTTTCAGCAAAGATACTTCAAAACAAAAATATGTTACCATCAGTTTGGTAGTCACTTATTACGTTATTGGTGCGTAGTACGTTATTGGTGGACGTGTTGGGCTCCACTCCTACAAATAGAACAAAATAAGTAACGAGGTATATGATCTAATGATGGAAAAAACGTATCTTTGTTGGGATTGGATCATTTGTATCCGGATCAGTACAAAGATTCGAATCAGTAAAGTGATTCATTTGCATCATTTGATACAAATATTCTGATATCTGATATATGAAACAAATACACTGATGTAAATATTGATATTGATTCATTTGTATCAGTGACTCTGAGTCAATCGTGTAAGCGTCGCGTATCGAAAGAAACCGAGATGCAATTGAGCGACGTAATCCGAAGCGCTCCGACTATTTACTTACTCGTATCTGCTGAACTATTTACTTAGCTCAATCGTGCGAGCGCCGCGGGCCAATTGAAACCGAGATTGAGCGAATGATTCATTTGAAGCGCTATTAGAGATTTGAATCAGTGAATCACTTGGAAGAAACGACTCACTGAATCGTTTGATCTATTGATCACCACGTTCAGATTGAAAATAGTTATTTAGTATTGGATGTACTTACTAGTACAAGCCGTATATAGTATTGGTGGTAAAGCCGAGCCACAACCGTCATGCAAACGTTAATTATTAGTGGTATCTGTGGTATGTCATCGCGATGTGTTCTAGGTAGCTCACGTTACAACATTAGGGGTGTCACCGTTCGTAATAAATAATTATTTACTTAAATATCAGTATCGAAACTATCTTAAGCTAAATATTATAAGATTATTTTTTTATTAGTATTTTGTATCCTTTACGAACTCTTAGTTCGTGTTTTTACATGATTATCCTCATTTAGAAGAACGAATAAATGAATGACATTGATTTATTGAGACACGAACACACAATTAAGTAGCACACACAAAAATTAAACAATTTACAAAACAATAATGATATATACACACATGTACATGAGCTGGGTGAATCAATTTGCGTTGCTCAATACGGAACTAGCTCGTCATAATGCTTTAACTAGCAGCAGCGTCAATTTTCAGCTAGTGCCTTATAAGTGGCTTCCGCAGTCTGATAGATTCTACACATATCAGAAATAAAATTGGTGAAGAAAAAAAAACTTCTAATAAACTTTATACCGTAGCGCAACACTATTTATAGAAATAAATTTAAGGCGATTTTTTTTCTAAATAGCTATTTAGCCTACGTACTAATGTAATTCAACAGCAAAACACCCACAAGAAAAATAAATAAACTTACAATAAATAATTAAAGTTGAGGAAGCTAAGTATATTTGGATCTTAGCAAACGGAAAACAGTGATTTCTGTCTACCCCCACGGAAAAGAAACTTGAGTATATGTATGTAGGTATTCCACAATATCGTTCAGGCTGGTCATTTAGTTTGTTGCGTCTAGATGGCTTCACGTTTCTGGCCTTTAATCGCCATTTTTTTGTTACTAAAGATTAGACATAAGATACTGCGTCAGTACTATAGGATTACCATAAGATACTGCGTCAGTACTATAGGATTGACATAAGATACTGCGTCAGTACTATAGGATTGACATAAGATACTGCGTCAGTACTATAGGATTGACATAAGATACTACGTCCGTACTATAGGATTGACATAAGATACTGCGTCATTACTATAGGATTCACATAAGATAGTGTGTCCGTACCACAGGATTGACGTAAGACACTACGTTGCGTAATTATTACAAGGTCTCAAAAGAGTTTTGACATATTTATTACAACAGAAAATGTACTATCAACAAGACCTCAAGCTTTACACAAACTCTACGAAAACAGATATTATAACGAACAATAAAAGCTTCAAAGTCAAAATGTAATATCTAGTGTATATGTCGTTTATTCAGCTTCTTTAACATTCCACTTAGAACATAAGATACATTTTCTGTTTATAAGCATTAACCATGTTATTACTCGTAGGAAATCTTTCTGCTCCCAAAGGGAATGTAACCCAAAACACCTAGTGGTCTCAAACAGTATACCACAGCGGAAGTCAACATTATATAACTTGTGTATAATTTTATACTTTGTGCGTCCATAATTCTGTGGAACTACCTACGTGCTATCTATCTAAAGATCAAATAACTATGCCGCTGCTAGTTTTTGGCTATGGTATGCAAATTTGATGATACGTGGTGCAGCGGTCGCGAGATCGGCTTCTACGCAACGAGTCGCGTATTCAATTCCCTCATGGAACAGATATTTTATATAACCTACAAAAATTTGTTCCGGTCTGAATCTTTGATTGCATCCAGAACACTGAATAAATGTGTATGTATATATGTATTATGGGTATGTATGTATATGATAATGTGGAAGATATGAAAAAAAAATATATTTCTACGGAGAGTATAAAAGCGAGTGCAAACTATTGACCCGGGCATTGCTGTCCGTTATTTTTGCGTGTTATCGCTGACGAAAAACAGATGGCGCTATATGTGCGATGTAGCGTTCGTGCGTTCGACAGCAGCCGAATTTATCCGAGCGCTCTCCAACTCAGAGGCTACGTGGCGACTTCACTTCTCAGTTACTTGTCGACGAGTAAACACATGTTTTTCAAATTACCCTCTATAGCATTCTATTAAATACTAGCTTTCCGCCCGCGGCTTCGCCCGCGTTATATTCGAATTTCCCACAGGAAGGATATGTTTTAACAATACTGCCATACAACCTTTCACCCCCTCCTTTCAACCTTTTACAACCCTTTTCTGCTTTAAAAGGTAGCCTCTGTCCTTTCTCAGCCTCTAGACTATCTGTGTACCAAATTTCATTTAAATCGGTTCAGTAGTTTTAACAATATTTCCATACAACCAATAATCCCTCCTTTCAACCTTTTACAACCCTTTACAACCTTTTTTGCATGAAAAAGTAGCCTATGTCCTTTCTCAGGCTCCAGACTATCTGTGTACCAAATTTCATTTAAATCGGTTCAGTAGTTTTGGTGTGAAAGCGGAACAGACAGACAGAGTTACTTTCGCATTTATAATATTAGTATGTATGTATGTATAGTATGGCACAAAACAATGAGCTTTTCCACAAATACTATTTTCACAGTACTTTTGATTAAAATTTCACCGTCTTCAATTTTCACAGATGACACTCCAGTTTTATTTATTTGAGTTCATTAAAATGACGATAACTTTTTTTTAATGAACCGATTTTGATGAAACAAAGTTTAGATATTATTCTGAGTTAAAACAAAGCAAATAGTGAAAGTTTCAAGCAAATCGGTTCAGTACTTTCGGAGATAAACGTGAACATACATACAGACAGACAGACAAAAAATTCCAAAAAATTTTTTTTGCTTTCTAATAATCTATTTAAGTGCCCCTCTATCCATTTCAGTCAAAAATACTAAATGTACAGACAAAATATTTTTACTGTCTTATTATATGTATAGATTAGTTGAGTTTCTTTCGCATAAATTAATTCAGAGCCTTAAGCATCTAGTGTTTTGTAAAAAGTTACGTCATTCTGACAATAATAGCGTGGATCTTATTATAATAATGTAAAGGTGTATCAAATCAATTAATCATATCTATTTTAATGATGTATGTATGGTATGTAGTATAAATATGACGCTTCATTATTTATATTTTAAAACAATCATATATAAATATTGTGTACCCGCAAATTTTTCTTTAAAAATTTCACAAATCCATCTAAGGTTGGCTGGAAGAAATCTCTCTGAGACATGAGTTGTCCTTTTGACCAATTAACTTAGTACCTCCTAATATTTTTATTTTTATTGTAATATTTAATTGTGTTCAATAAAGAGTTTATATAATATAAAAATATGTAAATTGAACACAGACATGAATATATTATAGTCCATCCATTGTAACGAAGCGACCGTCTCTGCATAGAGTAATTGATATAAATTATATCGAATAAGTGTTGCTTATATCGACAGACTTAGTTATACAAAAAGATTTCATAAAACACTCACCCTGATGATGAAAAGCATACAAGTCTTCAGTTTTCAGTTAAGCATTTTTATATTTGCTTATTCATTACAGAAATAAATTTATCTGAAACTATCAGCCTTCTAAATATAACATGATATAGACGCAATGGCAAGAGGCAACCCTAAATCTTCTGTACGTGTCTACCACAAGGCCGTGGATACACTGGGCCGTCCCGGTATGCAGCGACGTGGTAGGTATGTTCTTCAGTTGATTAATAAATATTGCATAATTAACCTAAATGATTGTATGTTAACTATGGACGATTCAGTACATATGTACTATTGGGCGAACGAACTCTTACAATCCAAAAAAAACCTATAAAGTGCGAATCGGACCCGCGCAACGAGGGTTCAATACAAAGTAGATGATACTGTTTAAATGGCCAAGTGGTTTTCGAGACCAAGGTCTAAATTTTGGATATGTTGTTCTCCTGGTCGAGCTGAGCAAAAAATGTACTGGTCGCAAAAAAGTTAACAACGCATTTTCCCCCTAGAGGGCTTTGAAGTCTGAATTACAAAATCGTGGATTTCGGCAGAATCAGCCTTACTCACGCCTTATAATTAGCTGTACTATCCCAACTAATCCCAACTAATATTATAAATGCGAAAGTGTGTTTGTTTGTTTATTTGTTTGTTTGTTTGTTTGTTTGTTACCTCTTCACGCTTAAACTACTGGACCGATTTCAAAAATTCTTTCACCTTTGGAAAGCTACATTCTCCCCGAGTAACATAGGCTACTTTTTATCCCGGAAAATCGACAGATCCCACGGGATGCGCAATAAAGGCTTCGCTCAAAAACTACTGCACAGATTTTTATGCGGTTTTCATCAATAGATAGAGTGATTCTTGAGGAGTTTTGCGGCATTTTTTATCTCGGAAAAACGGATAGTCCCACGGGAAGCGCGATAAAATCTTCGCACCATAAACCGACTTCTGCGTATATGTAGCCGTGGGCAAAAGCTATGACCCTTAACCCTCTATACACCCAATCCCGAAATCCACGCGGGCGAAGCCGCGGGCAGAAAGCTAGTATATCATATTTTAAATGGTTTCAGCTAAGAGAATTACACACAACCCAGCAGAATACGCTTAATACCTAATGATTAAACCGATATGTTTATTAGAGGTGCGCAAAATAGTTCACTGAAGTGTAAAGAATGATATACTTCAACTGGACTAGATGAAGTATATCACTCATTTAGTTCATTTAGTTCTTCTAGTTCACATGGCTCAGTACTTCAGTAGTCCATTTGAGTCACCTTATCGCTTAATTCATTTACGTCACTTCATTCGTATAGTCCAATTAGTCCATCTGTATCGTAATTCTTTTAAGTAGGTATGAGACGTTATGTCAATTTGACTGCATAACTAAACACATGTATGATACATAATGCAGGAGTAATTAAAAGTTACTAAAAACTATTGAAATGTTTACAATATTTTTCAGATATTACATACGAATTTAGATTAGTATACGCCACACTCGTATATATTATGCACATGCAGACTAGAACTTGAGCAAAGAATATGAAATCATACATAAACGAATTATTCCTTCAACTAATTATTAAAGTAAAACTAAACATAATGTTTGCGCTATAAGACATGAAATTGTGTGCAGGTAGACTCCGACCGGCCGGTGATTCTAGTTCCTGTATTCCACAAACAAATCACAGCCGAAGCATTACTTTTAACCAATAGAATTGCATAGATTGTTAGATGACGTGATATTCTAGCGTTCGGATTGGATAAGCGGCATGGTTCGGTTCATTTTGTTAGTGGAATTGACCCACAGGATGCCAATCAACTGTCTCGCTCTCGCACGCTATGTTTGTAATCTATCCGTTCGCTTTACTCTCCTTCAGTGAAAGAAGTGTTTTGGGAACTAATGAACTAAATGAACTACTAAACTAGTTGGGACCAGAATGAATGAGTGAAGAAGATATAATTGCGAAGTGGACTAATCCAATTGAAGCATTCATTCACGAACGACTCAACTCTAATGTGTATGTGATATTTATTTCAGCTTGATATCTCACCGCGTTTCTGCGAAAAAGGATCTTGACAGACGGACGGGCGGACAACAAAGCGATACTATAAGATTCCGTTTTTACCTTTTAGAGGTACGGAACCCTAAAACGTATACTAATCGCATACTAATCAAGCGCTTGAAAGCGTAGCTCATCTGTAACGACGAGAAGCGTCACTTTGCGAAGATTTTCCAATTAACAGCGGATTTTGCTGCAACACAATACAGAACTGAATCGGGATATACAGTGCAAACTCTTTATTACGTTGTTGTTTATAACGTTAAACTCTATATAACGTAGAAAAGAGCACAATGTGGTAGGTTTAGGTTAAAACTAAATATTGACACACTCTTTATAGCGCAGCTGCCATTCTCTATTACGAAAAAACAGAAAATATTAATTATCCGTGTTATTGTTTGTGTTATCCTATCAGATTATAAAAGACGCAGACTAAACTTCTGTGGTCGTAAACAGCCGCCTTGCGTTTGTTATTGTTACTTGCCTTGAACACGTGCATCATTACGAGGGCTGCTACTTAAGTATTCGGTATCTGGGATTTCAACATTTTATGACCTCCATGGTAAAATTCGTTCTTTTTTTGAAATACTGGCCGCTATTTTTTTTCCTTATGTACGCTAGTGTTTTGTTTCTGATGGGTTAAAATGTCATATCGCTGAAATGATGGAACTCACACGTGAAAATATTCGTGCTATGATTTATTACGATTTTCGGCGTGGTTTAACGCAACAATAGTGCGTAGATCCATTAACTTCAACTTTTGGTGTTGAAACTCCATCAAAAACCACTGTGTATCACTGGTTTGGTGAGTTCAATCGTTAAGCTCACGGACGAAGTTAAGGAAGGTCGCCTAAAATCAGTCGTTGTGCCACAAAACATTGGAGCTGTACGAAAACTATTTATGCAAGACCGTCGTTACGTATCGCAAGATAGAGGCTACTCGGGGCATATGTATGACAAGCATTAATCATTTATTAATTACATGAACATTTGTTCGTAAAAAAAATTGTTCGCGTTGGATACCGCACAACTTAACTCAGCATCAAAAAGAAGCGCGCGTCGAATGGTGCAAGAATATGTTAAAAAAATTTAACGGAGGTGACTCAAAATCTGTTTATAACATCTACACAGGTGATGAATTTTGAATCTATGCGTACGATCCCGAAACTAAGTAACAATCTACAGTTTGGGTGTTTCAAAATGAGCCGAACCCTACGAAATGACTCGTGCAAAAAGCACTTTAAAGCAAATGATGGCCTGCTTTTTTGGTATTAATGGTCATGTGGCTAGAATACCACTGGAGAATCGTAAAACGGCCAATTCGGAGTGGTACACGACCATTTGTTTGCCGGAAGTATTTGAAGAAATACGTCACAACAAAAGTGACGCAGAATAATTCTACACAACGACAATGCCAGCTGTCACACATCACGCGAAACAAATACATTTTTGGCGGGTCAAAAAATAGAATTGATGGGTCATCCACCGTATAGCCCAGACTTGGCACCTAATGATTTCTATTTATTCTCAAATGTAATGAATAAATTACGTGGTCAACGATCTTCGACCCGTGAAGATGCCGTCGACGCGTTCAAACAGCACGTTTCAGAGATACCGCAATCAGAATGGAAAACATGCTATAAAAATTGGTTTCAACGTATGCAAAAGTGTATCGATTATCGCGAAGAATACTTTGAAAAACAATAAACCCATATTAAGCCATATAAGTTTGTTTAATGTTTTATTCCGGATACATAAGTAGCAGCCCTCGTATTGTTTGCTTAAATAGTTTGCTTAAATAGTTTGCTTAATAATTATCAATACAGAACAAGTACTGACAAAGCAAGAAAGCGTCATGCAAAGTTGTTGTAATAATTTAATCATATGCATAGTAAAACTAATTGTGAATTTGGTTGTTTTTCTTTCTTCACTCCCTATAACGATAACTCTATATAACGACAAAAAATGCTCGGTCCCTTGCATTTCGTTATAAAGAGTTTACACTGTATATGATGGCCTACGAAAATTATTTACAATGACAATAACAATTATAACTCTCTAGTTTGATGTTTTCTAGTAGTCTAAAGTGTACCTTGTGTCCAGCGTCTTAAGTGTCAAATGCTGTCGTCACTTAATAGGCTGTCGTCACACAAGGTAGACTTCAGACTTTGTGAGGGCGATCCGCCGGCTGGGTCTAGAAATAGCGCCGCACAAGACCGAGGTGCTATGGTTCCACGGCCTTCCAAAGCGCCGGGAACCACCCAGCTGCCGGATACGGGTAGGTGACGCGGAGGTCCAGGTGGGGCCCTACATCAAGTACCTTGGCCTCACCTTGGACAGCAGATGGAGCTTCGAGGAGCATTTCGTGCGATTGGTCCCCCGAATCAAGAGGGTCGCGGGCGCCTTACATCGCCTGCTGCCCAATCTCGGGGGACCGAGGGATGGTGTTCGCCGCCTGTACGCGAGCGTCGTACGGGCCGTGGCCTTGTATGGGGCCCCCGTGTGGTCGCAAGACTGCACGAGGTCCTCCCGCTGCAGAGCTCTGCTCCGGAGCATGCAGCGGAGAATGGCTATACGGATCGTGCGAGGCTACCGTACGATCTCGTACGAGGCGGCGACGGTTCTGGGGCGGTCCCCCCCTTTCGAGATCCTGGCCGACATGTACGCAGTGATGTACAACGCACCGCGATATGTCGGTCGGGGGGGCGACGGGGGGAGTCCCCCGGCACCAGCGCACGGAATGCACAGACGGGCCTGGCGTGCGCAGCTAGAGCGTGGGGGCTGCGTGCGTCAGCGCGCCGTCGGTGCGATACTCCCGCACTTCGAAGCTTGGCTCTGCGGGAGGTCGGAAGTCACCTACCGCTTGACTCAGATACTCACCGGACATGGTTGTTTCGGTGAGTATCTGAGTCGAATAGGGAGGGAGGACACGACACGATGCCACCATTGCGCATCTGACCTCGACTCGGCCCAGCACACGCTGGCGGAGTGCCCTGCTGGGTACTCCGAACGCCGAGTCTTGGTCGAAGAGATCGGGCAAGATCTGTCTCCGCCAGCGTTGATTGCGGCAATGCTGGCGGATGAGGGAGGTTGGAGGGCTGTGGTCTCCTTCTGTGAAGCGGTGATGCTCCAAAAGGAGGCCGCCGAGCGGTCCCGCTCGAAGAAGGCGGCCTCGGGCCAGATAGCCTGGCCTGAGGCGCCGCCACGGGTCGCTGGCGGGCGCGACGCAGTTCGTGCCCGTGGAGGCGACCCGGGAGGGACCTCACCCCCGGATGGCCGGGGGGTGACGTCGTAGGAGTTTGGAGGGGAGGAGGCGGCAAGATCACTCCTCCCCGAGAAGGGGTCCCCTATTGCACCCAGGGGTGCAAAGGCCAGGGGTCCTCAGATGCGATACTTGATCCTGAGGGCCCTCTACAACGCCAGAGGATGGCCATCGCTGAGGTTTTTAGTGGGTAGGCCTCCCCCTTCTGGGGAGGAGAGCCCCACATAACCACCGGCTCTCCGCAGCTGGGGTATGCAATTCAATGCATTTTCCTCAGCGTAACAAAAAAAAAAAGGTAGATTTCAGACTACTAGAAAACATCCACGATATACTAAACAAACTAAAAAACTGTACCTACGTATATACTGAATATGAGGTCACTGGAAACAAGAAAACTGACTAGCCGGCAAGAGGATCTGGAGAAAGTTTAAAATTGGTTCAAAGAATATTTAAAAAAAACGTTATTGGGAGCTTTGTTTTTTTTATAAATCACTAGCGGACCCGACAGACTTCGTCCTGTCAAAAAGATTTGTAAAGTGGCAGTTTTTTGTTCCTACTTGAAATGACATATTAAATTAAATTAATTAAATTTTAAAATCACACACGACACAATACTTTTTTAATTTTATTGAAATTTGTTGCTTTTAGATTTTTAGGAATATTAAAGAATTATAGTATAGGTGCACAGCAAAGAGGCGTTTACATTTCAAGTGACATTTTACCATAGACAATAGGTTGGCACCCATCAAATATGTCAACACATTAATTATTTTTATATTTTGAAATTTAAATACACGATGTTATAAGCAAAGTTGATATTATGTTGTCGATTCAAAACTCTTGTTTTAATGCGTTCTTCAATTCGAGTGGAACTGAGAGTACAAATACCGTCAAATGTTTGACAGAAAGTAAGTGATCAACTTTTATATGGGAAAATGAAATTGTCGTCTTACTCTATCTTACTCGCAATTTTTCCTTATTTGCTCACCGTTTAGACCTACCCTGGACTACGACAAACATTTTAAAACCAAAATCAGCTCAATCGGCCCAGCCGTTCTCGAGTTTTAGCGAGACTAACGAACAGCAATTGATTTATATATATATAGATTTACACTCTTTCTTATAGAATATTTCTCAGCTAAAAAGTAATTTTATCATCATATCCACCCAAAAAAGAAGTCTTCACTAAGGAACGCGAAACGTGCTCAGAATAAGTCATCGGCTTGGAAGAAGACTGTCATAACTCAAAATACACAAACTTTCAGGGGAAGCATGTAAACATTTTACTGGATAAAATGTACTCAGAACTCGATCTCATTCAATAATTGGAGACCATATTCTTTACAGGTGGCTTTATTATTACACTAGCTTTCTGCCCGCGGATTCGCCCGTGTGGATTTCGGGATTGAGTCTATAGAGGGTAAGGGTAAGCTTTGGCCCACGGCTACTTATGCATGGAGGTCGGTTTATGGCGCGAAGGTTTTATCGCGCTTCCCGTGGGACTATCCATTTTTCCGAGATAAAAAATACCGTAAAACCTTGCTCAAGAATCACTCTATCTATTGATGAAAACCGCATGAAAATGCAGTAGTTTTTGAGCGATGCCTTTTACTACTACTATTGCGCCGCCCGTGGCATTTATCGTTTTTTCCGGGATACATCATAGCCTAGAACCTTCTTCAAGAATCACTGTCTATTAATGAAAACTGCTGGAAAATCCGAACAGTAGTTTTTGAATAGTCTCTATCGCGCATCCTACGGGATCTGTCGATTTTTCCGGGATAAGAAGCCTATGTTACTCTCCATCCCTTCAACTATCTCCACGTAAAAAATCACGTCAATTCGTCGCTCCGTTTTGCCGTGAAAGACGGACAAACAGACATTTATTATTATTATAGACAAATTACAGTTGTTTCATTGCGAACACATAAGAATGCATTGTTTTGAGTTATGACAGTCTTCTTCTAAGCCGAGGAACTTAGCACAAGTGACTCGGAGGTCATGTTGGACTCGATACTGATCGAGGCAGCTCAAATACGTCTTGCGTACCGAATAAGTGCAGCTTAAGAGTTTTGAACCTAATTATAATTACTTATGGCTTGATGGATAGCGACTTGTCGCGAAAAAGCGTGATGAGAAGTTAGATATATAGGTACCACTTGTTCATATAATATCAGTGGTTTCGACATACACACAAGTTTATTTGCAACCATGACACATACTGTTTGGGATCCGATTCCTCTGGGGTCCAAATTGATCCCGATAAAATTAGAAAATAAATTAAAAGGAAATTGTAAAAATAACTAAAACATATTTTCTCTTCGTAAAATTAATTGTTTGAGATACATGTTAAGTATTAAAAATGTACATCCGTTGAACAAATACAATAATACATAATTACAAAAAGATATATATTATATATATATATATAAATATATATCTTTTTGTAATTATTTATATATATTAATTATTTATTTATATATATATATATATTACAGGCGAAAAACACAAGGAAAGACAACATATCGTCTAGACAAACCAGTTTTTGTTTTTTATGACACATGTAACTTGATGTTAAAAAAATGAACGAAAATGTTAAAAATAAATTATTAACACTAAAACTTTTCACCATATATAATTATTCAATCTCGTCCCCCCTCTTTATCATAGTCCCCATTTATAAATAAAAGCGTGACACAAAAACAACATTTTCCTCAAGCTATCACAATGTAACACGCTTTTATTTATAAATGGGGACTATGATAAACAGGGGGGACGAGATTGAATAATTATGTATGGTGAAAAGTTTTAGTGTTAATAATTTATTTTTAACTTTTTAGTTCATTTTATAAACAAATAATAAAAGCTTGTTTTTAAAAAGGTTTTTTTTTTCTTTAATTTTATTTTTAACTTTTTAGTACCTCTACAGGCTTGCTGAGAACAAGCCCTTTCATTTGATACCCATATTGTAGGAACGAATAAAAGAAAATTATCCGCCATTTTTGGTGTTCCGCCGTATTGGATTAAGAGTGACGTAACATTATTTTTTTCTAGCTATTCTTGGCAAGCCCTTTTATTTGATACCCATATTGTAGGAGTGCATTAAAAATAATTGGTCCGCCATATTGGATACGCCGCCATGTTGGATTTATAATGACGTCACATTATTTTTCTAGTTATTCTTGGCAAGCCCTTTTATTTGATACCCATATTGTAGGAGTGCATTAAAAATAATTGGTCCGCCATATTGGATACGCCGCCATGTTTGATTTAGAATGACGTCACACAATTAATCATGCATTGTCATACGAACTAAACGTGTACCCCAAATTTCAGCTCAATCGGAAACCGGGAAGTGAATCAAATTTAAGTTGCAAGATTTGATTACAGAAGGACAGACAACGGGACAGGTGAAAGTAAATAAAAGCTTGTAATAACAGAATTATGACCATTTAAATTCGGGAATTGGGTGGCTGATATAATGATAAAATTAGTTTTTAGTTGAGAAATATTGTATAACAAACAGTGCAAATTAAATAAAGTCGTCCAATTTGAATGAGCGTATAAACAAAACATGTAATATTTCATTTGAAAGTTTGAACAAATTTTAAACTTTCTCACATTAAATTTTATATTTTTTTAAATATAGAAAGTGTAAACTTACAAATAACAAAGTTATTGGGAATTTGATTTATACACTCATACAAATTAAGCGAGTTTACTTAATTATAACGATATGATTACCGTGTATTCATTATGGACAGTTTTTGAGCGATTTGCGACAGCAGCAACATTTGTGGGAGAGCCATGCATCGGCACGAATTGGGCCAGATCGACCGGAATGATAACACGGCCTCACAGAAAACCGGCGTAAAATAGCGCTTGCGCTGTGTTTCACCGAGTAAGTGAGGGTACCGGAAGCCCAAACCTACCTTCCCCCCTTAATCCCTTTTAAAAGGCCGGCAACGCATCTGTGACTCCTCTGGTGTTGCGGTCCATGGGCAACGGTTATCGCTTACCATCAGATGATTCGTTTGCTCGTTTGCTGCCCTATCCTATAAAAAAAGCAGCGCCGCAGCACATATCATTCAGTTCTATAATATTTCTCAGCTGAAAAAGTACTCTTAAAAAATGTAAAAGTAAAAAAAAGACCCAATCCAATTTTAATCTAGGTTTTGATGTATTTGCAATTGCTATTAGCAAAAGTGAGTAACACGTTATAACATGTATGTTATCATCGTCAGAAATAAATATATCGTTAATTGTGACATAATAAGTTTTTGTGTAATAATATCAGGATAAACTAAGCCAAGTCGGCTGTGTCGGGGCGGAATAACTCAACAAGTCCCATTATCTCCAGCCCAGGCGAGGCTATTTCAATCCCATCTAGATCCAATTCCCCGCTGCCTTCAACAGCGGAATTTACATAGCGCCCATATTGGGAACAGCACGAAAAACACGTTGAAAAATTGAACTTTGATCGTGAATCGAAGCTCGGTTGACGATATCGAATGAAGTTTTTGGGATTTGGTCCTGACATTTTTATCCGTTAGTTTATTTTCATGTGTTGTGTTTGAATGTTACAAAATTATAATTTTGACACTTTCCATGTATTGTTTCTATCATCATCAGCCACCTCCATGGACCAGTAGTTGCTACCACTAGATATCCAAAATAGAATTCAAAGTTTTTTCATACCATTTTTCATGTACTTCACACACGTTTTCTTTGACGGTTTTCGCCTCTTTAACAAGCTGACGAGTCTTATTCAGTCAATACCCGCGGAAACTTTTTTTTTTCGGTGGGAAATATACTATATAACCTATTACTATTAAATTATGTATTCTAAACGACAGTGGAGGTGAGAAGGAGATAAAAAAAGATCGACAGAGATTTTTTCTTCCCGGGAAGAATCCTCCTACTTTTTGATCAGATTTAGTAATATTTTTCCTTATACGTATATAACAAGGTTAAGTAGCTCTATATGTCTATGCTAAAAAATTTTTAGTAATATATTTTTTTGTATTTGTCATATTGATTCAGAATTTCACCAAAGGGGTCTTGTCCAGAAGTATTTATGTAACTCCACATAACAGCTAGTAGATAAAGTACATTAATATTCAGAACAGAAAAAACAACCAGACCTATTTCAGAAAGCCTCCAAAGTAGACTTTATCTCAGCTTACTAACAGAAATATTTTCCAAAAGCTCTAAGTTACAATTAAGCCGACATCAAGGGATGGTTTCGTTTGCGTACTTAATTAGATGTTTTTCGCTAAGCAAAGTAAGGAGACAAGGATTAAAGGGCTGATTCCACTTATAAAATAAAAGTGAAACGTATAAAATAATAAAAATACAAGAAAAATTATCATTTCGAATGGGACTAGAAGTTAGGTCTTCAACATACTATGTTAACATGATAACCATTTAGGCGACGCGAACTATCCTGACTGAAGCCAAAGAAGACTTTACTCTGTCTTGACTACATTCGAAAATGCAACTTCAGAAAATTCGACTTAAGAAATTGTTTTGTATTTATGAACTTGCATTTCAATTTACCATTAACTTTGATTAATCGACGCCCCATAGACGTGATGACAGGCATTTGATAAACAAACAACGCGCTCCAATTGGTCGAATCGACGTTTCAATTTAGTTCTACTGATGTGTCTTGTTGGAATCGGCCCTCTGCTGCACAGCGGTCAGGCCTGTAATCAAAGCAATACGGGAGAGAGATCATTACCTGAAATTTGACTCGCTCTTTTTAGATTTTAAAGAAAATTAAGTGATTTTAATTTATTTTTTTCTTAACTATTATAAAATGAACGTACTCACAAATTTAAATTTTGCTTATGAATGGGATTTTTTATATGTTAACAAAAATAATGACAAAATTTATGCACAAAGCTCAAAAGAAGCATTCCGAATAATCAACATAGTATAACGTACTATCTGACTTCAATTATGGTTTGGTGGAGTGTTAGCTATAAATAAATAAATGTTTTTTACACTCATAACGATTTTTTTTGATCCGCTGAGGACAATGCATTGAATTGCATACTTCGACAGCCGGTGGTTATGTGGAGCTCTCCTCCCCAGAAGGGGGAGGCTTACCCACAAAAAACCTCAGCGATCCCCCCCACTACGCCTGGGCGCATGCGCGTCATCCCGAAAGAGAGCTGCGTCAGGTCCCGACGAGGCCATGGGAACCCCTGTGGTCAACTCTGTCGGCGTATGGCGACAAGTTGCCCACACCATGCCCCGACTACGGCCACTCGAAGGTGGCCGCCGGATACATCCGGCCACCCTACCCCCTCTTAAAGAAAAGTGGGGACCTCGCTCGTCCGCCACTCAGATTCACAAGATTAGAAGGGAACCGTGCTTCTATTGATAACTGGCCTTAAGGCTTAAAGTACTGTATTGCAGTCAGTGGAGATATTTCGATTAAGCTTCATAAGTTTCTCGTCTTGAGGCAGTGCGGTAGAACTTCTGCCCAGACGAATTGGATCTGTCGATTGAACTCTCTCTGGAAGTTGGACCTACCTTGGACTAGTTGGCAACGCCTTTCACTAGATTGGGTGCCACATAGGAGTTCCATATGATTTTCACCTTGTCCATGTTCATTTTAAAATTCACTTGTTGTGAAACTCTGCTAAGATCTTTGCCAATACCATAACTACAATTATATCAGCAAAACGAAAGTACTTCAACTTATTTCAGTTAATGTTACTTACCTCTCTCTATACAAATAGTTTGTTTTCCATAAAAGGTAGTTACACATTATTGCTTCCGCATGAGTCCCACACTAGGAGAAATCTTGTATCGTGAGCACCCATTGTATACAACAAAGACCAGGGGAGTGACAGATCATACAAATTTAAAAAAATGAATAAAAAATATATATACTATTTGAAACCTACAATGAATGTACCTACACCTGCTAATTTATACATAACAAATTATATTAAGTAAATAACAAGAAGCTAAACTTAAAAACTACTTCATTATTTGCTGTCTGAGAAGTGTGTTAGCCAGTTGTGAGAAACAATGACTAAATTGTTGGGATGAGCGGGAATGTGTGATTTTATTTTAATTTTTATTTATTTGGGATAACAACAGCAATTTACATTATTATATTACAACTTAGTATTAATGTATTTAACATTCTGTAAGCCAATTATAGTTATCCACGGTTAAAATATTTATACCAAGTGTTGCTGACGGGATCGCCGGTGCGAGGAAAAGGTAAAAAGAATGACTGAAATTGATGTTCTATATGCAGCGAACGTGCGCGTTGGCCGGAGTTCCGAAAAAGAGTCCGCGGTCTTATCTACCCGTTCTTATTTCTTAACATTTACATCGGGCCAACTACCGCACGATCACCAACGTGGCAGACTTTATTAATTTAGCAATTTACACAACATAAGTAAGTAAGTATATCAAAAAATTATGTATGATTTTATATAAAACAGAATATTGTAATTGCTTATTCTAGGGGAGGCGACCCACTGAACGCCTGATCAAACGTATTACACATGTCTGCACATACCATATAATTGCTGTAACTTTAGATCAGGAGCTCAGCTGATCGCCTCCATTCATACAAACTTATAACTAAACTATACGCTAATTTATTTTGTGTTTGCAGCAGTGTGGCCATCATCAACATCCTCCCCCCTAGTGTCGAGAGAGCGGCACTCATTAACAAAGGTAAGTGGGGCCACACGTGCTGCCGGTCTTTTCAGAATACCGGTCCTAGTCCTAATGTCAACCACTCTGACCCTGTCATCTGATCCTGCATAGACGCGTTCTACGATACCCTTCGGCCATGTATTTCGTGGTAAGGAAGGATCAACGATGACGACAAAGTCACCAACTTTCAGCTGACAACCTTCCCTGTTCCACCTACTACGAGGGACTAGCAAAGGTAAAACTTCTCTCAACCACCTACTCCAAAACAAATCTACGAGCCGCTGTGCAATCCGCCATTGACGACGCAAATAAAGGTCACTGTCATCAAAAACACCATGTGAAGGCAAAGGAAATGTGGCCTTACCACCAGTACTAGAAGACAAAAACAAAAAATGGTTCGGAGTCAAAGCTTCTTGAGCTGAAGGGTCTACAGAGACGTGAGTGAGGGGTCTACTATTGATCATATTTTCCACTTCAGCTAACACGGTGACAAGCACCTCCTCTCTGGGTGCCCTGTCTTTGAGCACTGCTTTCAGAGCGACTTTTACACTTCTGATGAGGCGCTCCCATGCTCCCCCCATGTGTGGACTCGCAGGAGGTATAAATCGCCAGTCGACTCCGTGGTTTATGGCTTTAGCAATGACTGCCTCCCTGTCCATGTCCTTAATGGACTTTTTTAGCTCGTTGCAAGCTCCTCTCATGTTAGTGCCGTTGTCTGACATGAGCGTGCGTGGCCATCCACGCCTTGCTGCCATCCTTCGGAGAGCCATTATTAGGGAATCAGCTGTAAGAGTAGGTACAATTTCAATGTGAACGGCACGTACCGTTAAACACGTGAACAGTACGCCGTACCGTTTTGACCTACGCCTACCCTCTAATATGTCGATTGGCCCGAACAAATCTAACCCACATACCGTGAATGCACTTTGATGATGCAATAGTCGTCCCTCGGGGAGATCACCAAGTCGCGGCGGTTCAGGGTGGGCTCTTTTCATGCGGCAGACAAGACACTGAGATGACACAGTACGTACTGTAGGCCTCAAATTGACGACCCAGTACCTTTGTCTCAGTTCATTGACAACCATTTCGTTGTTTCCATGAGCAGCCTTCACGTGGTAGTATTTTACGAGTAATCGAGCAACGTGACTACGACCATCCAATATTATTGGACATTTCACTTGGTCGTCTACTCCCGAAACGGCATTTATTCGACCACCTGCGCACAAAAGACCGTCATCATTTAGAAATGGTGTCAATGTTCGTAATCGACTGTCACGATTAATTTGTTTCTTTTGTTGCAAACATTTTATTTCGCTAGGAAACGAAAGAGACTGCGCGTGGCGTAATAGCAACACTTCAGCTCTTCTCATAAGGGTAAAATCGATTTGTTGTAATTTATTACTCCTACATTTTTCAATAAACAACAGTACAGCAGCAGTACTACGCAACAGACGTAACCAGTTGGAAAAACGAGCTGGTTCGGGAACAGGTAAGTAACAAACATTGTCACTATTGTCACCACTGTTAACTGTGTGTAATAAGCTGTGTTTATCTTTTGTTTCAGATGCAGATTCCAGTTCCTGAGGCCAGTGCTCAGGAGAAGAACGAAGAAACGAGGGTCCGGTAAACCACTCGCAGTGAGAGTGCAGCGCGCCACAATCAGCACGAAGTTTCGTCGCGAGATCGGCTACGTTCAGCTCAGACGGCACGTAACGCCAGTCACTTACGCTACTAAGCTGATCGATTTCACCGAGTCTGTTAGAAACAAACACGTTATGATTCTTAGTATCGTTTCTAATCCAATTTAAAACTGTTGTAGAATCTGACCAATAATAAATGTTATTATATTTTAATCTATGTTCTTTCTTTATTGTATCTGCTAACCTACATCCCAGTAAAGCGGCTTGTAACTCTAATTTAGGTATAGTGGTTGTAGGTTTGATCGGTGCGACGCGGCTTTTACAAGCAATGAATGAAATATACACCTCATTATTAACTTGTTTTCGCCAGTACGCTACAGTTGCGTAAGCGCAAGGCGAGGCGTCACAAAAAATATGCAGCTCTAAGTCCGTCCTACTCGCACCCGCGGGACTCGCAGGACACGCACCACCACCGCAGATGTCCCGCTCTCGAAACCTGTTTATCAAAGTTACGCGAGGACGTGCTAAGGAATTTGAACCTTCAGTTGATGGAGAAAAGTACCATCTGGGAATGCGGATTTTAGCAATATTTTTAAGTTGAACTATCCATTTACTAAAGGACGTAAACAAACTGTCAGGAATTTCTTGATCCCAGCCTAATTTAAGTTTCCAAATCTGTTGCATATATATTTTTGACTGAACAGTAAATGGGGCAAGAAATCCATGTACGTCAAAAATTGACATTATTATACCCAGCATCTCACGTTTAGTGGGTTTTCGAGTTAGATTTAAGACCTCGGCGGGTATACGTTTAAGAGAAACGTCAAACGCAAACGTATCGCTACACGGATACCATAACAAGCCTAAGGTGCGTTCTGGTTGATTTTCTAAATTGAACCTTACAGCCTTATCACTTAAGACTTGTTTTGGAATATGCTTCAAAACATTAGAAGAATTACTCATCCAATTACGCATTTCAAAATCACCCTGTTTATGAATGAACGAGATATCCTGTATCATCTTTATGGCGATGACGTCATCCTCAAAACTATCAATTAGGTCATCCATGTATTGATTTGAATTAATTGCATTAACAGCATCAGGAAATGAATTTTGAAAACGCTCGGTATTTTTATACTGACAAATGTATTGCGCAATAAATGGTGAGCAATTGGCACCAAAAATTAATGACGTCATGACATATTTTTGAGGATATGTGTCTTTAGAATCTCGCCAAAGAAATCTAAAGGCATGACTATCTTCATCCCTAATTTTTATTCGCAAAAACATGTCTTTTATGTCACCAATAATACCTACAGGATTTTCCCTAAACCTAAACATTATTCCTAACAACGAATTTAGCAAATCAGGCCCTTGCAATAAAAAATCATTTAAAGAATATCCACTTGACATAGTGGCGGCATCAAAAACTAATCTTAATTTTTGTTTATTCGGGTTATCTACCCCAAAGTGCGGCACATACCAAACATGTTGTGTAGCCGCGGAGGACATGAGTTCGATTTCCGTTACTTTTCGGGCGTAATTATTTATAAACAGATGATTAATTCGATCACAGTAACGCGCGGCATACCCCTCGTTACTGGATATTTTACGTTCAACTGTCAACAAACGTTTGTATGCTGTAGGATACGAATCAGGCATCTCAAAGTCATCGTACTTCCATGGCAAACCTACATGCCAAGTACCGTTAGTTAATGTAGCTGTTTTATTTAAAATTTCAATAGCGCGCAACTCGTCAGGATTTTGACGCGGCTTAGAACAAATACCCATTGATTCTAATGTAAAATACTTAGAAACTAGGTCGTGTAACTGTTTATCATTACAAAAATTACACTCAGGCGTAATAGGGGAGTCGGTGGAAGACGACGGCGAGTCCGATTGAATAGTAAAAAAAGAATAACAATTCATAACAACGTCCGTGCATTCTTCAATGTTCTTGTTCAAATCGGTACAATTAATTAATGAAATCAAGGTGGAATTTTTTAATCTACCATGAACACTCCACCCTAATAAGGATTTAGTGATGTATGGACCACACTGCTCACCATCTTTAACACATTCAATAGAGGCCAGCAAATGACAATTATCTTGGCCAATTAAAATTTTTGGTTTTATATCGCAATTACATAAACCAAGATGTTTATATTTAGAATATAAGCTAGTATTAGAAATAGTTTGAACAGGTAAATCTAATTTCGATATCTTTCGAGCACACAAATTATGACTATCACCATCACTGTTCACTACGTCAAATGATAGAATTTCTGATGGACATACCAGTTCGCTGTTCCACGCGTCGCGCGCGCGCATGGTGATTGGCTTACCGCGCAAGCCCAGCTGATCGGCGATGTCGGACGCGATCAAGGTCACGGTCCGTCGTCTAGCAAAGCGTGCGCGTGCACGCTAGCCCCGCCAGGGCCGCGCACCGTCAGCGGCACAATCTTCAGAAGCACCGACGGGCACGGGGAGTCGATCATGTGGTTCACTGTCGTCTCATCAGCGGAACGATCTCGATCTTCAGTATCATCAGGTTTAGGCTTCGAAACAGGCCAGTGTAAAAGGCGATGATGTGGCTGCCCGCATCCTTCGACGTCACAGTTCTCGGCGGCACAGTTAGACGGCTCAATGTGACGTTTTGTAAGACACTTGTAGCATAATTTATTTACGCGAGCAAAACGCCAACGATCTTTACGCATAGCGCGTTGAAATCTTGCGCATTTTTCTAATGCGTGTAATGCTCGGCGACAAAAATTACACTTCGGTGAAGACTCAGTGGTTGATGATGTAGCAATACTGTTGACATTTTCATCATCACAACATAGCACATTCTGACTTTGCTTGCCAAAATTATTTTTAAAATCTTTTGTTTTTTGCTCACTCGGTATATAACTTACGCCAGAGGAGGCTATTTTTAACGCTTCTTCATATAAAAATATTGAGAGCTGTTCTAGCTTTGGCAGCTTTCTGTTACCTTCATTATTGTGTAGGTAATCTACCCACTTGGTGATCAGAGCGGTTGGTAACTTGGATACCACAATCGATACCTGCTCTGGGCTGCGTAGATAATCATCTTCATGTATGCACCGAATAGCTGCCACACAATTTTTAATTTTAATTGCGAAGTTCACTATTTCTCCGTGGTAGTTGTGTGGTAGTGGTGGTATCTTCTTTAGCTGTAATACTATTTTACGCATGATGTTTTCCGGCCTGCCGAATCTGAGCTCGAGGGTGTTCATGATCTCTCTTGGTGAGCTGGCGGTAATTAGCAGAGAGGAAGTCGCTAATTTTGCATCACCACGAAGGCACTTCCGCAAACGCCACATGTTTTCAGTGTCAGAATAATTGCACAATCGTGTTGACTCCTCGAATGCTGCCTTGAAATGTAGCCATTCCATGGGGTCTCCAAAAAACAAAGGTAAATCTTTCGATGTGGCTAACCTTGTAAGTAGCTGTTTGTCAGAACATGGTGGCTTAGCTGATGCAACGTTGATGGCTTGGCGTAGGGCATCTGCCAAGTTTTCCACGTCACTAGCTGGCTTTGGCGGGCAAATGGTTGCAGCTGGCGGCGGGTCTGCACACTGATCGCGCTGTGAGGTCTCCAACCACTGTCTAACCTTGGATCGCGATGACGAAGCTGATGAATGGCGTGATCCCTCCAGGTTAGCTATGTCAGCAGCGAGTTTCTTCTCCAATAAGTCACACTCGATGCGTGCTTTCATCTGCGCAACGGTTACTTCTGCCGCTGCTGCTGCTGCTTGCGCCTTGGCTTTTATTTGTGCAGCTTCTAATTCCAGCATAGCCTTAGCTTGTGCTGTTTCATACTCCAGCTGTTTCCTTCGTGCAAGTGAAGATGAAGAAGATTTTACAGATGCTTCTTCCTTGGGCTCCTTGTCCTTGGTGACAGTCTTCTCGTGAACATCGTTCTCACTTTTCACCTCTCGTTGTTCAGACGCTTGAAGTCGCCTCGATGCGCTTCGTGTAGTAACACTGGGCGTGCGAGACATTGCAAACGCCATTCCTGCTGACAGGTTTTGTTCCTCGTGATGATCCAGGCTCGAATGACCAAAATGTTGCTGACGGGATCGCCGGTGCGAGGAAAAGGTAAAAAGAATGACTCAAATTGATGTTGTATATGCAGCGAACGTGCGCGTTGGCCGGAGTTCCGAAAAAGAGTCCGCGGTCTTATCTACCCGTTCTTATTTCTTAACATTTACATCGGGCCAACTACCGCACGATCACCAACGTGGCAGACTTTATTAATTTAGCAATTTACACAACATAAGTAAGTAAGTATATCAAAAAATTATGTATGATTTTATATAAAACAGAATATTGTAATTGCTTATTCTAGGGGAGGCGACCCACTGAACGCCTGATCAAACGTATTACACATGTCTGCACATACCATATAATTGCTGTAACTTTAGATCAGGAGCTCAGCTGATCGCCTCCATTCATACAAACTTATAACTAAACTATACGCTAATTTATTTTGTGTTTGCAGCAGTGTGGCCATCATCAACACCAAGAACTTATTTTATTATTATTATAGCTACAAACTTCTACATTGTTAATTGTTTAACCATTACCTAATTAGCAAAACTACACATACTACAGATAGATATATTCAAATAATACATAAAATACAATAATACGCATAAATCAATACTATAATACTTACATATATTAACAAATTATAATACTTTTATTCAATTTACTTTTATTATTTTCGTAAATCAAAGATTATGCAAATTATTTGAACGAAAACTTAATTACAATTAATCAAGGCCCAGAATGGAATTTCTAATATTAGAAATAAATAAATGTTTGGATCCTGTGAAGGGGTCAATTTTATGGAATAATTTATTATATGTTGCAACGATTCGTGTAAATACCGAGTTTTTTCCGAGTTGTCCGAGTTGTGCGACGTCTGGGTATTCTTAAAAAGATTTGTTGAACAAGCTCTGGACAATCAAACCCACTACAGACAACATCATATAGCAATGCCATATCCATTTGTTGTCGACGTTCTTCTAGAGTCAAAATATTGTATCCACGACACAGTTCCAAGTAAGACTTACTATTAGTATATTTTTTGTATTTAGCATTTAAATGTTTTAGAAACTTTATTTGCACTTTCTCAAGTTCTTTAATATATTTGCTAAAACAGGGCGACCAAATACAAGGTGGCGCAAAAGTAATCACCTGATTTCTTAGGGCTATAATTTTTTTTGAAAATAAAAAAAAACATTCTGTTTCCGGATATTGTTTATTCGAACTTATAATTTTATTTTGTTTATGTCTTGAAAATGATATCTTTCAAGTGGCCGCCGCCGCCAGAATTGACGCATATTTGGGCGCGATTTAGAGCATTTTGCATTACTTGTCCCAGAACTTCTGGCGGTAGATTCGCTACTTCTGCTACGATATTCTCTTTTAAGGCAGCCAAGGTCTATGGCTTGTTAACAAAAACGCGCGACTTTAGAGAACCCCAGACAAAAAAGGCTGCAGCTGATAAATCGGGCAATCTTGCGGGCCACTGCAAATCGCCAAATCGAGAGATTAAGCGGCCGGGAAACGCTGGGCGTAAAATATCCATGGTTGCTCGTGCTGTGTGTACGGTTGCACCGTCCTGCTAGAACCACATATCCTCCAAGCCCAGTTCATTAATTTGCGGTATCAGAAACTCGGTAATCATGGTTCTGTAGCGCTCACCACTCACAGTAAGTGTTTCCGACGACATCTTCGAAAAAATATGGGCCAATCACATTCTGTGCATAAACACCACACCAGACAGTGACCTTGAGAGCATGTAATGGCTCTTCATGCATTACATGCAAATTTCCAGTGCCCCAGAAGCGATAATTTTGTTTATTTACGTATCCGCAAAGGTGGAATTGTGCCTCATCGCTCATGATAATTTTCGAAGAAAAATTGTCCTCATGGCGGTCGATGTTTAGAATGGCTTGGCAGTAATTTAAACGAGTTGAGCGGTCTGCAGCAGCTTTTGCACTGTTTGCACTTTATATGGAAACATCTTTAAATCTTTTGCCAATATACGCTGTAAAGACCGTCTACTGATGCCCAATTGCGGAGCACGTCGTCTGGTTGATGTGTTTGGGTCGTTTTGGACACTTGCATCCGCAGCAGCGATATTCTCAGCTGAAGGAGTGCTCCGGGGCCGCCCATTCCTAAGAATGTCCCGTGTTGAACCAGCCTCCATGAGGCGAGTAACCAAACGCCGTAATGTTTGCGCAGTTGGTGCTGGACGACCAGGGAATTGACGACGAAATTTACGTTGAGTTAACACCACTGACCGATTATTAGTTGAAAACAAGGAGACAATTATTCCGCGTTCTTGTAGGACTTTTCAGTGTGTATTTTACATTTGTTTACTTCATAAATATAGAAGATGCAATGACATTAGACGCCATTTTAAATAATGACAGCACATTCCAAGGGGGTGATTACTTTTGCGCCACCCAGTACAACTGGCGTACTCAAGTATGCTCCGAACATAAGCGTACATGATTGCATGTATGTGTGTGTGTGAGAGTGTGTGTGTGTGTGTGTGTGTGTGTTAAAGAGTGTGTGTGTTTGTATGGATTAATTTTATTTTAATGTTTATTTTAGTATTATTCTAGAAGTCAGACTTACCCATTTAAACAATATTTTCCAAGTAAACGTGAAACCACTGTATAGTTTAATTTAATTAATTTGCAATATTCCAACTTCGTAAGAGTCAATACATCGCTTACAACTATATTAATTATTCCTTTATATGCGGGGCCGTATCGTTTTATTGTTTAGAAACAGGGGGTGCTGATTAAACACAAACTCCGCTGACTTCACTCCGTGCGAGAATAGATGAAAGCGCGTAAGTTATAAATTGAAGCGATTACCTTTTCATATTGGTGATATTGTTATGCTAGCCTACGGTACGGTAAACTATAATTTGTCACTAAATCATAACTAGAGATCGGATAATCGGATGCATATTTACCTAAAGTTAGTTTAAGACAAAGTATGGAAACGGCTTTTTATTGTTTTGTTAAATAAAAATCCCGGGATTGCGGAATTGGATAGCCGGATGTTTATTTATTTACCTAATTTAGTTTTTGACAATAATGGAACTGTCTTTTTATTTTATTTCCATAAATAAAAATCTCAGAATTCCGGTACTGTAGAACATTTTGGTAATGCAAAACTAGTCGGTAATATGAGCTTATAATATCCTATTTAAAATGGGGCGTAAATATTACCTCGGTTACTACAGTTTTAATCACTATCTATCACTTGCTCACAACTGCCGTCTCACTCACACTCATTAAATCGGAAGTTAACTCAGAGTGAGATACTAGACCATACTTACGCCCGGGCACCATTTCTGTTTTTTTATTTAATTATTTAATTGATTATTGTTTTAGTCAAACTAGCTCACTACTTTCGTATAACACTCTTCATGTAATAAATCGTACATTCATAAATCGCACGGCGCACGGCGAACTGAAACTAAACTTTATGTAAATACGTATGCATAGTTGTATAAATGAACCCGGAGTCTCGGTCTTTTGAAAATAAATACCACGTGCTAATTTAGTAATTTTCAAACAATATCACTACGTTAAATTTGCAGTCCCGTATTTTACCGGGATTTTTATTTAACAAAATGTATTTTAAAAAGCCGCTTCCATAATTTGTGAGTCAAAAATTAACTTTAGGTAAATATGCATCCGATTATCCGATCTCTAATCATAACAGAGCTCTTCCAGTAAACAGGATTCATTCCTACATTTTTAATTAACACAACTATCTAATGGTGTACATCCAGCGTAAAATAATACATTCCGTTTCGACCTAATGTTGCATACTTAAACTCGTTACTGCAACGAGATAAGTAATAAATACAGAGACCGTCAAAACCTTTTTGATACTTTGGTGAGGCATTTAATGCCTCTTAACTGCCATGACATCAGTGCAGTCAGGGTCTCCTTCAGGACAGCTTATAGCGAGCTGTCGGGGAGTTGCGTCACCGAGGGTACCGATGTGCTTCAGGGGAACGTATGCCAATCGCCGGACAGAGTGGAGTCGCAAGAGCAGATGCTCGAAGAATGGAAGTGTAATAATGTCATAACGCCGACGACGTCTCGATCGCTGTTGCAGACACACCTCAATGCACCCTTAGTCGTTCACACCAATGTTGCTCCCTTCGCACTAATATTAGTCTGTTATTTTGGGCAGCCCGTTTGGTGACCGGCGAGTCACCATATTTACATCAACTAGGAGGCTTTCAAAAGGTCGGAGTCTCTTCCATAGCGCGATTCTCATTAGCACCAAAATCAGAGTGCAATAGTCCACAAACATTTCGACCAATAATAACAATAGTTTCTGTGTATCTAACTGGGCATAGTCATAGCTGCATTTATCATGGTGCAGATAGAGATTAGACCCAGTTGGTACACTCCATGCACTTTCATTAAATTTCGCTTAAGTGGCCTCTACACTTGATGCTTGCTTGCTTGCTTTATCTGTATCCCCGCGCATGCCTTATAAAGGACTGTGTCTGTGATATAAGCGATAATAATTAATAACATATATTTATCACTTTTTTTTTTTCTTTTTTGTTCCCCTGAGGAAAATGCATTAAATTGCATACCCCGGCTGTGGCGAGCCGGCGGTTATGTGGGGCTCTCCTCCCCAGAAGGGGGAGGCCTATCCACTAAAAACCTCAGGGATGGCCTTCCTCAGGCATGAAGGGAGCCCCCGGGAACTTACCAAGCTACTTCCGGGAACCCCCAGCCTCCGCTCCCCCGTCGATACAGGGGAGCCCTCCTCGGGGGTGGCTACACTACCTCCCCCGGTCTCCTCCACCGACGACGCCCCCTGGCCACGGAAGGGGCGTGGTCCATCCCGGGTCGCCGTAGCAGTCGCGACTTCCTCGTGCCCGCCAGCGACCCGCGGCGGCGCCGCAGCTGTGCTACCGAGCCCGGCACCACCTCCTTCGAGCGGGATCGGCCATCTCCCGACCCCGCTCGGCAGCCTCCTTCTGGAGCATTACTGCTTCACAGAAGGAGGCCACAGCCCTTCAACCTCCCTCGACCGCCAGCATTGCCGCAATCAATGCCGGCGGAGACATATATTTATCTCCTAAAAATAATAGTTATTAAACAATCACTTGTAACATAAACCACAGCTCATGTTGCATCTGCGAGTTATATGCTCAGTTTTAATCGTGGTGTTCATGAGTGGCTGCAGTTGTAGCTTTCGATCTTAGGAGCTCTTCTACCTGATGCCCTGCAGTATATTTTTACAAATTATTTCATTAGAAAAGTGCCGGAAATGTTATAGAACTGTTTTCAAAGACAATTACAATATTACAACAAACTAGGTGTTAGAAAGGAGTTTGCACTTAAATATCAAATAAAGAAAGCAGATACATTCGAAGAAGTAAGGTTATCTATCCCTCACAGATAAGTATAGTGTAATAAGATAATATAGTGTAATATAGCGACGATAAAGACCGCCACTGCTACTGAAGCTGCGCACCACAATACTAAATAAGGCACCTTTATTTAATCTGAAAATACGCGAATTTTTGTATAACTATCATATAATACAATATAATAAGATGTTCAAGTACGTTATGCAATACGTTTGGTTTTTGAAGTGAAAACTTCTTTAGCGGCGCTGAGCACTTTTCAGTCAGTCAGTGTCACGTGATACTGATCGAAAAAGCGTAAGATCGAGGGGAAGGAAGAGGAACTAGTATCTCCCACTCTTTCTACCGTGCCTGAGTGTGCTGCTCCGTTTAGGCGGCACAGGGCGCTTGCGCGAATGTCTGTCATATTTGTGTACGATAGCGCAATAAATAAACATTGTATTCCACCTCATAAATGATAGTACTTTTGTACTTATAATTAAACACAACGTTAATATTGAAGTTTTCACTTCTGCCGGCACTCCCGGAGTGCTACCGGTGTTTTTTTTTTTTCTCTTTATTTTAAAAGGACGTTTATCCAAATGGATATGTCAGTGCTATACGTTTGGTATTTAATTCACATAATTTCACTAGAGAAATATACTCTGCTAGACCTATGTCTACCCTATAGCTATAGCTACCTATAATTACAAAGTAATTATTTTAACTCATCGACACCAAACTAAGGCATTTCATCGCGTAACTATGAACTTCCTTTGAATATCCTTATTACTCGTAATATATTATATAAACCGGAATGTTTGTATATATGGATGTTTGTTACGCTTTCACTTAAAAACTACTAACTGGATTTTAATTAAACTTTACAATGATATAGCTTATACATCAGAATAACACATAAGCAGGGCTGTTTTATCCATTAGACACTGTAGGCAACAACCTGAGGGCCCCGCCACGTTGAGGGGCCCTGTGCTACATTAGACACTGAAGGCAACAACCTGGGGGCCCCGCCACGTTGAGGGGCCCTGTGCTACAGAGAAAAAAATTGGCAATGTCTTAAACAGTAAAAATTTAATTCGAAATTTTAATGATGACGAATCTGCACTTCTTTGGAGTTTACATTTAATAAAGAAAGACTTTTCCAAACTTTTACAAATCTAAATTAATTAAAAACTATCTTCGTTTTCACACACACACTATTCATAGAGCCATGTTTGGTAACAACATTATTTATAATATTGTATTATTTTATATGTGTATGTAAACATACATACGACTGTAATCGTATTAGGTATGATTGTATCTTATACTATATTGTATTTTTATATTATATTATTATAATTATTAACATTGAAAAGAGGGGATAAAAAATAGAGCTTCAGAGTTTCTTGCCTGTTCTTCTCGAGAAGGCTCTCCCAATTTCCGAACAGGTGTCGAGTCAATTTTTTTTTCCTTATTCGTACGTACGGACAAGTTTTTTTTTTTTTTAAGCTTTTTTTTGTTTTGTTTGTTGACGTCGATAAGTGCCTGTAAAGGTCTATGTTGAATAAATATTATTTTGATTTTGATTTTGTTTAACTACGTCTCAAAACCGTTTAAATTCATTGGCCATAATGGCAATTGAAAATCATGTATTGGTAAAGGTTAACTTTCAGGAAGTCTTGAACGATTTTGTACCAAAAAAAGTTAGAAGAGTTAATATTTAATCTTATTTATTGTATGGACCGCGACATGCATAAGCCGACCCTGCTCATAGGCTGCAATTTTGAAAGATAATAGCCGATGCCCGCCATTTTGTCTGCACAATTGGTAGGTTTTTCCTACTTACTTGACATTTATCGTCATTTTTTTGACAATTCACACAATTTCTTTGTAAATTGTAGCCTATATATTATTCTGATGTATAAGCTTTATATACATTTTATTTTATTTACAATTTATATAAATTATTGTAAAGTTTCATTAAAATCCATTCAGAAGTTTTACGTAAAAGAATAACAAATATCAAATAACAAACTTTCGCGCTTATAATATTAGTATAGGTAGTCAAGTAAGTCGGAAACAATCTACCATCTGTGCAGAATAAGTCGCGGCCACCAGCTCAGTCATATATAAAAATGAAATCACCTCAAATATAAATCACGCTATAATTTCACGGAACTTACTTCCAACGTATAAATCTTTCCTGTACATACTTGCGAAATTCAGAAACTTGCCCCAACTTAATTCGTTGACGGCTCACGAACCAGTGGAATAAGTGGTCGCTGCACAATAAACAGTGCAATGAACCAATAGCTGAAAGCCCAACGTCGTTTGCACAAAACAGTTCGTCCGCATTTATAAATCATAGAACATTTCAGAAACAGAAAGTTCGGACTAATACAAACGGTAACGACGTGATGAGTATTTTCAAACGACTCATGAAAAAGCTGGTGTTACTTTGTCCTCTGTATGGGCGAGTACTGCATCGCTCTATCTCATGAGGCACCCTGGAGATCGCCCTCTTAATTAACCGACATGATTCTTAGAACTTAGGCATAAGGCTGAGTTTTGTCGGTAGGTCATACCGTATCCTTTTTTCCCCTCTGGAGAGGACAGGCTGACAATCCTCAGGGACACTACCGCAACCAAGTGCCATGGTGATTATGTCGGACTCCTGGCGAATCGAGGCGACTCGACTCGAAAGACCAAAGACCAAAGACACTCAACTTAAGCCGTTGGTCGTAATGACCTATGGCTTGACGTGATAAGGAAGACCGCACCTCAGGAGAGGCACAGTCAGCGCTATAAGGAGAACATATGTGCTAGAAGAGACACAGTACACCCAAATGACTCCGGCCTATATAGAAGGGAACCTACTCGTGGCTAAGCAGAAGGTTGCCGAAAAGGGGATGACAAGGGGTGCGACGTCTCAGACGCATGCAGGTCCTGGGTTAATTGATTGGGGGGATAGCTAAGAACGTGTCGCGATCTGCGAAGTCTTTGCCGATTTTGATTGAATAAATTCCCTGAATTGAACTATAATGCGCTGGCTCGCGTATTAACGGGACTGTATCCTGAGTTCGTTTCATACTCTCTGCGAGGATTCTCAACCTTTCTCTCCTGAGAAAAAAAAGTATTTTCAGTTAGAAATATTATTCAATTATCTCGTGTCACGTTTTAAATACATTTGAAGGCACATTGCTCCCACAATTAGACACTGAAGGCTCCATGACGTTTAAACGAAAATATGGATGGACAGTTTTGTATATTAGTTGGGAGTTTATTCCAAAGTTGAGCGGCATGGACGGAGAACGAGTGAAAGAAGAAACGGGAGTTAGTAACGGGAAGCTCAAGCATTCTGCTCAAGCAGCTCAACATTTTATGGCTAATTTTTTTACACCTTCCGTTGGTTTTAATAAGAATTTCTAAAGATATCTATAGTAATCTAGTACTAAATACAGCCTATGTAACTCAGTAATATTCTAGCTATCTAATGAAAAAAGAATTATTAAAATCGGTCCAGTACTTTTTGAGTTTATTCGTTACATACAAAAATACAAATCCTTCCTCTTTATCATATTAGTGTAGAAGTGTAGATTAATGTAGATAAGAATGTATTTTTTTTAAAGATCAGTTTTGAATTTTACATCTCATTATTGCTTAAGATTAGTTTAATTTTAGTTTTTTAGATTACAATTTGTATAAAACTTACTTGTTATATAATTCGTTAAAACGTATGTTATATAAAACCGAATTTAATATGTAACCTAAAATAATAACATGTTATAGGTTATTTATGAACTTAAAATCACGCAAGTTCGTATGGATGGATGTTTGTTAATCTTGTACGTAAAATAACAGAACAATTTTAATTAAAGTTTTACAATAATATAGCTTATGCATCAGAACAAAACATAGGCTACAATTATTTATTTTCTACGCCACGCTAATATAAGTCACTCGAAATACTACAATGCGCAAACAAAGTCGCGGGCACCAACTAGCAAAGTAATTTGATTTATGTGTATAAACATTGTAATAAATTTATAATATATAAATATATTTACAATATATAAAAATAAACTTTCCGCTCTAATATACAGACCACAAAAATCCAGAGTTTCGTTTATGGGCAAATGTATAAAATTTTATAACAAGATTCCACATAGTATAGCTGAATTGCCTCTTCATAAGTTCAAGGTACACGTTAAAAGACGCTAATGAGTAATGACTACTACAAAGTCAATGATTATTTAAATGATGCCAATACTTGGTGTTGGTTCTAAGCTAAAAAATACGTCCTGAATAAAGGTAAAGAAAAAAATTTGGACGATTCAAAAGAGCTTTCTATAAAGTCGTATTTGAATGAAGTTAATTTTGATTTTGAAAGAACTAATAATAATTGACATATAGGTTGAAATGATATTTTGTCAATCTCCTTAATTTTTCGTTAATCTTTGCCAGGTTGCGGTAAATCGCGGCGTGGATCAAATCGCATGCATTCAAGTTGCGCCGAGGCATTACCGAGCGCTTATCTGATTTCATTTGGAACTTGGAAGCGTAGAATGCCTAACGATCATTAACCATCTTGCCTGCTCGGCAATCGTACTTCCTTCCCTTCCATTTCCTTTTTATTTATGACCAGCGCCGTTTTAATAACTGTTTGATGTTCATTGCTTGCATCTTTGATCTGGTTTTGGTGAAGAATAAGTCGTCTTTAGTATCTTACCCAGATTCTGGTTAGACCCGTGATTCCAGATCCGAGAGGAACGCAAAAAAAAGTGTGTATAAAACAAAAAATCATGGACAGTTCGTTACAACGACGAAAAACAAACGATTACATGTCAAAAATAATATATAATTATATTTGCGCCGTTTGGTGTAGAGACAATGGGTCCATGGGGTCCAAGCGCTCGGTCCCTTTTTAAGGATTTGGCGAAGAGACTCGCCGAGGTGACGGGTGATCAAAAGGCTGGCAGTTACCTCGGTCAGCGTATTAGCCTCGCCATTCAACGGGGAAATGCTGCCAGCCTTTTGGGCACCATCCCTGACGGCAGCACTGGAGGTGAAGTTTTTTTATTTTGTAAACTTTGTATATTTTATTTGTAGTAATTTTTAGTCGTTAGGTAGTTTTAAGCTTAGAATATACTCTATTAATAGTTTATTTAATTTAATTTTTTAGATTTAATTAACACTTAATATATTATATTGTTATATATATATACATAATCGTTATATTTATTTAATTGACAAACCGTAATAAATAAATAAAGCTGTCTGTATTGTGATTTAAATTAATCATTTGTCTAACGCCCTATGTCAAAAGGCGATTTTTTATCTAACCTAAAAATTGGCCTTCTTTTAGAAATTAAAAATATTTAGTTGCACTATAAATCTCGCTCACTTGCTCACTGCAATAGAACTCTCGTTTTAGTAATAAAAAAAGAACCAAAAAGCACATGGCTGCGAAGTGATAAGTACTAGCAATATCCGGGCCTCAGCTGCTGCAGTGGAAGAAACTTGGCCAACTCCGTTTATAGCACACCACCCGAATGCCTGTAGACTTGGAGACTAGAGTTATCAAATCAACTGAAATTCACATTTCTGCCTTGAATTTGATTTTATTTCTGCTAGGTAATTTTTTTCCAGATTCATCTATTTATTTATTTATTTAATGACACGTACAAAAACAGGTTACAGCCAAATAAAAACAAAAATAACCTATACTGAACCTTTTCCTTTTTGTTTCGCTGAGGAAAATATATTGAATTGCATACCCCGGCTGCGGAGAGCCGGCTGTTATGTGGGGCTCACCTCCCCGGAAAGGTGAGGCCTACTCACTTAAAACCTCAGCGGTGGCCTTCCTCAGGTATGTAGGGAGCCCCCAGGAACGCTAAGCGACTTCTGGGAAAATCTATACCGAACCTTAAAAGTTAGGTTGAAATCCAAAATATGTACATTCTACTTATTATATTATTTATATATCAATGTTAAGCTTAAATGTTATTAATGTGTTAGTACTAGGTACTATTTTGATAATTAACACGTATTAACACTATTACTTGTATAAAATATTGTACTTTGTTATACCAAATAGATATCCTCAATTTGTCATAAATTCTTGAACGACGAAATAGACAGTAAATAGATACACGAAATAGACAAATAGTACCAGGGAAATATTAAAAGGAGATTTAAATATAGAATGGGTACAGTAATTGGACAGGACAATTGGCTATAACTAGTTTAACGTTCGTTTTAATACAAAAAACTGATGGTATCCGGTGCAACTACCACATAATAAGAATTCGTGATCAGAGGGGTGATGTTATAACTAAATCGCTAACTGCATAACAAAAGACCCACACAGTTTAGTTTAGTTGAACATTTTAGTTCAACGAAACTAAACTGGTATCATTTTGAAAATAGTCTAACGTTCGTTTTGATACAAAAAAAGCCGGAGGTATCTGGTGTGACTCTACATTATAAGAATTCCTGATCAGAAGGGCGATGTTATAACTAAATCGCTAACTGTATAACAAAAGACCCACACAGTTTAGTCGAACATTTTAGCTTAACTTAACTAAACTGTCGTCATTTTGAAAATAGTCTAACGTTCGTTTTAATACAAAAAACTGAAGGTATCCGGTGCGACTACCACATAATAAAAATTGCTAATCAAAAAGGTGATGTTATAACTAAACCTCTATCTCTATAACAAAAACGCACACACTTTACGTTAGTTGAACTTTTTTGTTCTACTTTTTTCGTTATGGAAATAACCTAACGTTCGTTTTAATACAAAAAAACCGGAGGCGCGGTAAGACTACCATTTAACAGAATTATTAATCAGAACGGCGATTTAATAACTATATCGCTAGAATCAATTTCATTGTTATGTTTGCATTAAAAACATTATTATAGCATTTTAGTACTTTATGTCGACTTTTACACTCATCGCCCATATGAGACATAGCGACACGATCGTGAGTGCATTAACGACGTGCCATTTCTAAATTCTTCTAAACTTCTCTTATCTCATCTTCTAAATTACCAACTTGAATAGCGATATTTCGATAGGATTGTAGTCATGTGTATTCACAAAACTTACTCCTATATAATATATATATATATAGGAGTAAGTTTTATATATATATATATAATATTAATAACAAATTTACAAATTCAAAATCAAATAACATCTTTCTCCAAGACTATAAGGATAGAAGTTAGGGAATTGCGAAATTTTAAATCATGTTGGAGCGGTTTTTGCTATTGATGTTATTCTAATTGTTAGATTTATGAATGGAATGTAACTAAATTTTGTAATAATCTTAATCAATTGACAGAACTGATGATGCGATGTGAATTCAGACCTCCCACAATTTTAAACAACAACGTACATATCAATCTAATTTTTATTTTACCTTTACCTTTACTTTACCTTTTTTTTTGTTCCCCCTGAGGAAAATGCATTAAGTTGCATAACGTGAGCCGGCGGTTATGTGGGGCTCTCCTCCCCAGAAGGGGGAGACCTACCCACTAAAAACCTCAGGGATGGCCTTCCTCAGGCATGTAGGGAGTCCCTGGGAACGCCAAGCCTCCACTTCCCCGCCGATACAGGAGAGCCCTCCTCGGGAGAGGCTACAATACCTCCCCCGATCTCCACCACCGACGACACCCTCCCGGGTCGCAGGATCCGTGGGCGCGATTTCCTCGCGCCCGCCGGCGACCCGTGGCAGCGCCGCAGCTATGCTACCGAGCCCAGCGCCGCCTCCTTCGAGCGGGATCGGCCATCTCCCGACCCCGCTCGGCGGCCTCCTTTTGGAGCATCACTGCTTCATAGAAGGAGGCCACAGCCCTTCAACCTCCCTCGCCCGCCATCATTGCCGCAATCAATGCCGGCGGAGACAGATCTCGCCCGATCTCTGCGACCAAGACTCAGCGCTCGGAGGCCCACGTGGGGCACTCCGCCAGCATGTGCTGGGCCGAGTCGAGGCCGGATGAGCAATGGTGGCAATGTGTCGATCCCTCCCGTCCTATTCGACACAGATACTCACCGAAGCAAGCCCGTGGAACCAAGCTTCGAGGTGCGGGAGTGCGGCACCGACTGCCCGCTGGCGCGCGTAGATCCGTAATTCGAGCTGCGCACGCCAGACCGCTACAATACGTCGGTACCACTCCCGCTTAGGCACTTCGTGCGCGGGTTCCAGGGCGCTCCGCCCATCGCTCCCCCGGTCGACACGCCGCGACGCATACGTCGCCGCGTACATGTCGGCCAGGATGTCGAATGGGGGCGTCCCAGAACCTTCGCCGCCTCGTACGGGATGTTACGGTAGCCTCGTACGTTCCGTATGGCCATTATCCGCTGCAGGCTCCGTAGCAGAGCTCTGCAGCGGGGGGACCTCACGCAGTCTTACGACCACACGGGATCCCCATACATGGCCACGGATCGCACGACGCCCTCGTACAAGCGGCGAACTCCATCCCTCGGTCCCCCGAGATTGGGCAGCAGGCGATGCAATGCGCCCGCCACCCTTTTGGCTCGGGAGACCAACCGCACGAATGCTCCTCGAAGATCCACCTTTACTTTACCTAACTTTGACCTTAACTTAACAGTCTTATATTGAACAAATTTTCCGATAATAGAACAAGCTATAAGTTAACTTTCAATCTTTCGTATTGCATAATCAATATAAATCTCCGCCTGCGACCACGGCCGGTGCAATCTGGTCGAAACGTCAGGCAATAAAATTCGGTACGTAACATTACCGTGTTAATTCCCGTAATAGTTTTATATCGATTAAGCTATAAGTTATAATATTCTGCAATGCAGTCTGTACAAAATCAACAAGTCAATTGAAAATCAAGCGAACTAAATGGAAACGAACGAGCAAATATTAACAATTCCTCAGCCTCGCAGAACAATGGCTGCAAATTTTCTTTTCAATTAGAGCGAGCTGATGGAAATTCCCGGTGCAGGTCACGGGAAGATTCTGGCCGAGGAGCATCCGCCGCTCCGAAGCGCAGAATCATTAAACGTAGCAACTACGAGTATATTTCAATTAGTAATGTCGAGTAGTATCGAGACCTTTAAGGCGAATCACTATGTAGTACATTGGGGATTAAATTTCTTTTCATCATGTATAAGAATTAGTATACTTTAGTCACTGTAGCTGGACTAACTTGACCACTTTAGTCCCAAGATAACAATTAATCTTACTATCTAATAATAGGCGAGTAGTAACTAAATCCTTAAGGCAAAACATTCTGTATTACATTTGAAATTAAGTTTCTTTTAAGCATGCAAGTGCACGCTTTAGACATACGTCAATTTCTTCGTTACGCCTTTAATTACAGTAATAAGTTAGTGGCTGAAACAAACTCAATCAAACACTTTTTTGGTATTTTTTGTCACAAAATACTATTACAACGGAATAAATCATTTCCCTTTAACACAACTTGTAACATTTATTATACAAAATAAAATAAATCTATTTGAAGGAAGGGAGCACTTTTGAATGGAACAGTGAAAGACAGTCATCACAGAATCAAGTGTGGAAGTCAATTGATTAAACGTCCAGTAGGGCGTGAGTGAAGTGGCAAAAGCAAAATGGCGTCATCTTGTGTGCTAAAATGACGCCTCCTTTGCGGATAGAACTAAAACTAACGATGGTCTATACTTAGTCTTGTGTTCTAAAATGAAACACAAACTCAAATCGCTGTCGAGTACAATTAGTCTTACTTATTTCTATTTATGTATATTATATGTTTTTTTAATGAGTTAGTTATATTTTTATTAATTTTCATATGGTTTTATGTATATTAATGTTTAAACAAAAATTGTTTGTGACAATTGCGAAGTGCGAGTGGCCGTTGATTTTCCTAAAACACAGCCTGGACTAGTATGGGAAACAGAGACTTCATAAAAAAATTAAACCTTTACAAGCAACAAAGAGATTATTATGCTTATTATAACGCTTCTTTATAAGACACGGTCCTTTATAAAGAGTATCATTATATTATGCAACGTCATAAAGTGACCTATCAAGTGGTGTCACTTTTGTAAGTAAACATTGAAACTAAAAGGAATCTAAATAATAACACATCTCCACCTCAGACCCTATTCGTAAATATGATCTTAATCAGTCATGCCTTGTTTTGTTTGCATACAATCAAAATCTTATTTGTAAGTTTTGGTAAAGCCCTGTCCTCCTTATCAGAATTTATGTTTCATTTAAAACATATCATATTTCTATCATATATCTAGCTTTGCATATCACTCTCAATGTATCATATATGTTTCATAATATATCACTCTAAATTGTGTTTCTATTTCTATTTCCTTGCTAATGGAAGACTACGGAAGACCTTCCATTACGTAGTGCAAAAGACGAACAAAATGTTAAAGGTCATCAATAGGTGAACAGATATCATTATATATACGCCCACCAAGGGATATTAGCCTACCCACAGTTAGGGCGATTAGGCCCTTTTTTTTCCCCCTGTGTAAAATGCATTAAATTGCATACCCCGGCTGTGGCGGGCCAGCGGTTATGTGGGGCTCTCCTCCCCAGAAGGGGGAGGCCTACCCACTAAAAACCTCAGGGATGGCCTTCCTCAGGCATGTAGGGAGCCCCCGGGAACATCAAGCCACTTCCGGGAACCCCCAGCCTTCGCTCCCCCGCCGATACAGGGGAGCCCTCCTCGGGGGAGGCTCACTACCTCCCCCGGTCTCCTCCACCGACGACGCCCCCCGGCCACGGAAGGGGCGTGGTCCATCCCGGCGACCCGCGGAGGGCGATTAGGCCCTAGTTTTCGCATTCTAAATTCAAACTTAAATTCAAATCACTGCTAGAGTATAATTAAAAAGGGATGGTGTTATAGAGCTCACAAAACGCCATCTCTTTGTAACTGTACTCAAACGGCGATTTGAGTATGCCTTTGATTTTAGTATACGATCTTTAGTCAACCAGCTGACCCAGTGTAAGTTAGTCGACTAAATACACGTTTCAATTTCTTGGCAAGAAAACAGATTTCAAGAAAAACAAAATAAACAAGCTAGAATAACACCTAGAATCCAGTCTCGGCAAAATAGGAGCTCCTCAGAGTATAACCTTGTCAACGTAGAATGCTGAAAGGGTTTTCATTGTTATCTCAAGGAGCCAGGCTCCGGTTTCTTTACGTTTTAATGAGCAGTTCCTTGTTTCGACGATCGAATGTCAATATCATCAGAGTTACAATACCGAGGGGGATATTTACATTGCGAGCTCGCCCCACCATCTTACAAAGGGGAATATTATAATTATATCTAAGTTATAGATTACTTAAATGATAACAATGCTTGGGTTTAATTTCAATAACTCAATAGTTAATGTAAGAAACTCCTTTTATTTTATATTATTGCTAGCTGTGGCCCGCGGTTTCACCCGCGGACGATTTGCATTGTTTATATATTTCAATAGTAATCTAGTACTAAATATAGCCTATGTTACTCAGTGATAATGTAGCTTTCTAATGAAAAAATAATTATTAAAATCGGTCCAGTACTTTTTGAGTTTATTCGTTACATGACATGACTTTGATTCGTGATGACAAAAGGTCGGTTTTCATACAACAAGAAAGAATATAGACAAGATTAAGAATGAATTATTAAGAACGAAAAAAAAAATATTTTATTTGTAGATTATTTACAGTTATGTTGTCAAACATTTTGACTACAGTAAATAATAATAAAACTATAGTTTTAATAGATGTAATGTGATTTTGTTTGGACTTGTAAAAGAAGTTGGGTTCATACTATTTATGTGAGTCCAGCTTCTGATTGACGAACCAGAAGATCCAGCAAGGGCAATTTTTTTTCTCCCTGTATCATTACAGAGTCGTCAGTTGGAAGCCTGCTTCAGATACACAGTCTGAACCCAACCTCCGATACAAGTTAAAGCAGCTAAAAAAATATATTTCCGTCACAAGAGTTATATCGCATTAAACAAATCTGATATGTATATGTCCGGTACAAAACAAAAATATTATTTATTATGATAAAAAAGGAAATTTTAAAAGATTATCGATTATTTTATTGTTGTTATTATTATCATAGTAGTTATTTGTTGTTATAGTAATTAAAATGTCATCCTGTTTGGATGACTATTTAATTACAATCCTATTAAACTACTTAACATCAATTTGAGTTTACCACAAAAAATATTAAAATTCAGTGATGTAAGATTTATGCACAAATCTGTATCAAACAGATTTTTGTATAAATCGTAAAACATGAAAGCTTATATTTAATATCAGACTACGGAAATGCCTTCATTTTCCTTAAAAACATTTTGCAAACACCGTACACTTTGCTCGCAATATGGTTGCCACACCTAACTTATATATCATCTGAAACCAATTTAATTACCAATTTAAGCATCCGATATTGTTGGCTGTCACGTTTTTGCCCCATCTATCATTTTATCAGTCCACTTTTACGTATATGTCAAGAAAATAAAAAAAAACCCATAAAGTAAAATGTAACATTGAAATGTGACTAAACGAAGAATTTATTGCTGATGTTTCTAATCAATAGTATTTGAATGGGATTGTAAACGTACGACGTAAAGCTGATGTAATTCCACCGGTTTTAAATATGTAAAGCGGTCATAAAAAACGCGTGTGTTACCAAAGCAAATAGTTAAGTTATAGTCCATACAAATTCCATAACAGTATTATTTGCCATTTCACGCGCTGTTGCTATTCTAATTTCGAGCTAATTGCCGCGCGGCGCCAGTAGTAAAATGGCGGAAAAGCAACAGTGTGCAATCACAGATTAAGTTTAATTAAATGATTTTTTCCTTGCAAATGTGTTAAAAAAAGTTGTACAATATACGTGCGTATTGGTTATAACATGCGAGGCGGAATTGAGCCGAGCATGTTATCGATCGATCATAACTAGAGATCGGATAATCGGATGCATATTTACCTAAAGTTAGTTTAAGACAAAGTATGGATACGGCTTTTTATTGTTTTGTTAAATAAAATTTTTCACAATTTCTGTTTTTTTATTGAATTATTTAATTGATTATTGTTTTCGTCAAACTAGCTCACTACTTTCGTATAACACTCTTCATGTAATAAATCGTACATTCATAAATCGCACGAGGAACTGAAACTAAACTTCATGTAAATATGTATGCATAGTTGTATAAATGAACCCGTGTCTCAAAAATCTGTCGAGTCTCAGTCTTTTGAAAATAAATACCACGTGCTAATTTAGTAATTTTCTAACAATATCACTACGTTAAATTTGCAGTCCCGTATTTTCCCGGGATTTTTATTTAACAAAATGTATTTTAAAAAGCCGCTTCCATAATTTGTGAGCCAAAAATTAACTTTAGGTAAATATGCATCCGATTATCCGATCTCTAATCATAACGCACTAATATCGTAATGTACTATATTCATATTTTACTTTATCATTGTTCTTTCTCTTTAATTTATTAAATAACTCACTACTACCAAAATTTACTGGATTTGTTTCGAATTAATAAATCGCGTATGGCAGCCCTAGTGAAATGCAATATGGCTGAACAATTCATCCAGGTAAGCACTTGAGCGTAGTGCACGATATTATATTACCAGTGCGTAACGTTACGGCGTGGAAGTTGGCAGCTACCTGCTCATGTCAGGCAGTAAACACGAGACCTCTGACAAATGGTAAACGGCGCCGTCAAAATGAAGGCGACAGACGGTAAAGCGTTGCGTTCGTGTCCGCGTCAATTTCTGATATTATGATCACGATCACGATTTTTAAAGAATATATTTTGAATTACTTTTGCGTAAATGATATATTGAAGAGGAATAATTCTTTAACTTAACCGTTTACGCAACGGAAGCTTTCAAATATGAATAATTTTCCCCAATTTTGCAACATTTTTCATTGATGCTTCGCTCCTATTAGTAGGTAATATAAACAGCGTAATATTATATAAATCAAAGCCTTCCTCGACAAATTGTCTATCTAACTCTTCTTGAGATCAGCGTGTTCAAACAAACAACGGAAGCTTTCAAATATGAATAATGTTCCTCGTTTTTCCAACATTTTCCACAGATTTTTGGCTACAGTCAGTACACAGTCGCAGCATGATGTTGTATAGTCTAGTCTTTTTCGATAAATTGACTATTCAATATATGAAATATTTTTCAATTCGATCCAGTATTTCCTGAGAGTAGCGCGTTCAAAAAAACGAACTCTTCAACTTTGTTCAATGCATCTCTGACGTGCAAAAGTGATTGTAAAAATCCCATTTAAAGAATACATTTGTGATTTGATTTGATTTGCATCAAAACAAATATTAATTCAATAAAAGATCCGCTGACTTTAACAACAACGCTTCAAAAACCTAGATGTTGAAAAAGCTGATGTTTACTTTATCGCAAGATCTATCCATTCATTACACACTTACGCCGCCACAACAACGAATTGCTTCAAATTCTCAAACCACTTCTGATTTTGACTTATCTGACCCGCCCGACCCCATCACCTGCGCAAATGAATCCCTTCCGCCGGCCACCAACCGCGTCATCCCTCATACCACACACGTCTCTCGCTCACTCACCGCGCTCGTCGGCGAGCGCGACGACCCGGAGACCTATTTTTGAATTACGAATGCGACTTCGAAATCACCAATGTGACTAATAATCACCGATTTTCAATAATTCTTATTTTTGAATATCACTGATGTGACTACCTTAGTCACAGGTGTGATTTCATTACGAGTGCCCTCACCCACTCGTAATCAAGTCATACTTGTGGAAATGTTATTTGTGTTTTGTTTGATTTTTTAGTCTATATATACAATATACATATATGAATGTAGCACATATATTATATATATAATAACTGCTATGTTTAAGCCGGCAGCGGCTACATTCTGCGTGGAACCGAACTCTTACATTTATCTGTGTACTTATCTATGTTGGCAGCTCTGCGATCGACTTTCAAAAATTGGATGTTTAGGAATCCGTGACCTCAAAGTCACCGCTGACTATTTAGTCACTATTGTGACTATTTAGTCAGCGGTGATTTCGAAATCGCATTCGCAATTCAAAAATAGGTCTCCCGGGCTACACATCCCTCGTCAAACATATATTCGGTACCGTCTCGTATCGGGTAGATTATCACGGCACGGCGATCTTGACCGTTCGAGCCATTAGACGGCGCGCTCAAGCTGCGTCGCGACCGTTTATTTCGACCCTAACGAAACCGCAACGGTCGCCGGTGTCGTTAGTCTAGATGTCGAACCTTCTGTTCGTACGACTTCCACTAACACACTCATTGCAAAGCTGAACATAGCCATCTGAGGCTTCAGCATAGGTCCGTCCAAAAGGAAAAAACTTCCGATTTTGACTTGAAAGAATTATCAGCAAAATAATCTAATGCTCCACACACAAATTAAACAAGCGCCCCTCTTCCTTTAGAACGGAGATTACAAGAGCCTGTAGGAAAGCATCGCAAACGCAAAAGTCAATAACTTCGACCCGTATAACTCAACGCCAAGGAAAATAAGCTCGACCAAATAATATAGACTCGCTCCCGTTTTATGAATTCATAACATCTGAATGACGTTTTTATTTCGTTCATTAGACGAAAGTGAAGCCAGCTTATGCCTAGGAAGTTTGAATGTGAGATGTATTGACACTTTGTTTATCTTTTGTGACTTCCACATTCTTAAGATATTGTGTTTTAATGCTTTACTAAGGTTATCAGCAATTAAAGCACAATTTTGTTCTAATTGTAACACTTCTCGTAAAATCAAATACTGATACTTCACAGATTCTTAACAAGCGGAACGAGAGAAAAGCTATTTTACCAAACAGCTGAGATTTTGCTAATGTAACTCTATAAAAAGCTATGCGTGTTTAAGCCACGGAATTTAACACTCATATAATCCAGATTGGTTCATGTCCATCATCCAGGTCAGTTCATGACGTAATTTCTTAAAAATTATATTAAATTAGGGTTAAAGTTCTTTCGAATTTTATATTTTACACATTTAATTAAAATATGTCCTATATGCCGTTTATTACGAAGATTTTTTGTCATCTTGTGATAGGATTCTGTTGCTGTAGAAATTTTGGAACTTCTAACGGTACGTGGTATTGTATTTATATATACCTTCAACGCACACTTTTACATTCTCTTCCAATCATGTCAACATCGAATTGCTTTAAAACCCAGTCCGCTGTTTTTATAAGATTTTGACGCAGGAAAAGTATATTTTTCCGTGATTAACGTTCTGATTCAGGCCTCAAGCTTTCACTCTAACAACTTTAATAAATTATATAGTAACATGGAAAAATGTAGGCGATTCTATAAAGATCTATTATATTTAACTCCGCTACTCGAAGCTAGAGCACGCTACCGACAAAAACCTTTTTCGAATATTCAACAATTTTCTTTCAGCATTATACAGCCTTCCAGAAAGTTCGATATGATCGAATCGGTATGCTGGAAGGTTCCCGATTATTTCAGAATGTTTGAGACTTATTCTCAATTATCTTCTTTATTGATTCGATGTAGTATTTTAATTTTCGGTACAAATGAGGAGTATTCTAAAATTTGTTACATAATTCAACCGAAAAGAAATTTTGGATATCAATCCAACTTAATTAAACTTAATTGAGTATCTGTAGTAAGTGTAGTGGTTTTAAAATAAAACAACCCTAACATACTACCCCTCTGTGGGCACGGATATGACCTATGCCTATGATGATATACACTTTACAAATCAGTTTATTAAAAAAAACTACATCAGTTTTAGGATAACAATCTATTCTTATTTCTATATCTACACCTCTTTGTTAAGAAACATCGATTTGTAAATCAAGAAATTTCCTTAGATTTTTGTTTAGAGTAACGGATTAAAACGTTCTAGTTTAACCTTTATCGCTAAATAACAGTAAAGTATAAAACTTTACACAACAAAACTTGCAAGAGCTCTCTTTGAGATTAGTTTTCATTTTAAGAACAACACAAAAGGTGGTTGTGAAGTTTCAAAATAATGTAAAACATCATCTCCAGCATGTTTATTGGAAAAGTTTCCAAGCTTTTTTGTCAATTAAGTGGGTTAAACCTTCGTAGCATAGATTGAGTCTATTGTGTTTTGATCAGGAGCTGGTTCGATTCCTGACGGAGGTAGATATTTTTTTTAATACTCATCAACAAAGAAGCAATCTATCTGGAGACGTATTTTTGAATCATTAGACGTGAATTTGGAATTCGAATACGAATACAAATCGTGCGCTAAATTATTTTCTACTGTTTATAATTTTATAGATTTTTGAATGACTCGAATTCAGTGTTGTCATTAAAAACAAATCCTTAATTAGATTCAGTTTCACACAGAAAAATTAACAATCGCAGCAACTAAAATTAAAATATATGTACTCAAACAATATTTACTTATTATTTTGTACCTATTTACAAGCTTTGCATTATCCAGAGTAAATTTATCACTGTCAACGTCACTTCAGCGTTAGATATTCTACTAGTAGAAATAAAAAACGAGTGGGTTGAACCACTCGTTGCACAACGCACGAAATGAAAGTTCAGAAATAGTGAACTCGGTAATTCGTATACGAATCTCACGATTTCGAATGCGAATTGGTTTTCTATTGTTTCGAAAATTCGTCTCCTGGTCGTAAGTGATTGCTGTCGCCTTATAGAACGCGTGAGAGTCGCAGCAAATCTGTAACCCCACAAAAATCACTCTGTACTTTGCAACCTGTAATATAATAGTAGAGATAGAGTATAGTCGAGTCGAAATAATAGAGTCGAGAGAGTAGAGTCGAAATTCCTAAGCATTTCCATAACATAGCATCAATGAACCATAACTGCTTTATTTTCTTTCAGTTACCATAAGAGAGTGAGTCAATATATATAATGAATCTTTCAGATCAAAAAATGTAGTCACTGTATAATCTAGATGGGTGTCATATTTATATTTTTATTTATTATACAAAAAAAAGCAATTACGGAAAAGAATCCTCTACTAGGCGTGACATAAACTCTTTAGAGTTTTTGCCGCACACCAAAACCGCAAAGTCGTATCAATACTTAATAGGCGATAAAAAACATTATACAGAAAAAAAAAAGATGAACCCGTCAGGAACAATACAATCATACCAAAGCAGCTACTTCTCTCACTCTTACATAATACGCGCACATATCAATGCGTCCTTGTTGACAACTTCACCGTGCAGCTTAAATATTCATTTAGTTTCAAATAATTATCAATTTATTTGATACCCGTCAAATAAATTTATTGGAATTATCCTCTAAGCTTGAAGGCTAGTGTTGAGTAAGATATCTGAATCAACAATGCTCTACATTTTATAAATGCCTATGGGAGACTATACCCGACTGATACTTTCGTCTTACCTATGTCTGCTGCAAAACTGCAATGTTTGTTCAGCTCTTTCAGTGTCAAGAGTAATAGACAGTGAGTTACTCCGTGATTTTCGTCTTATGACAACCTACACTGTGCCATATGTACTATTAACTTCGACATCGGCTGCGCAGAATTAGTATTTCGAGTAGTTTATTTTATTATAAATAAAAAAAAATATTATAACATATATCTTGATAAAATGTAGCCTAAGTGTTATTCTGATGTATAAGCTATATTATTGTAACAAACATCTATGCATACACAATATGTTAATTAAGATTATCAATATGTTAAATAAGATTGTCAATATATTAATTAAGATTGTCAATATGTTTATTAAAAAAATATTCAGATCGTTTCACTTTGTTTAAAGGGATATAAGGATCCTTTAATGACATTATCACGCTAACCACCGATAATTCGTTACTAAGTGATTGCTCAATTTACTCAACGTTACAGAGGTGCAAGGGGCGAACAAATCATCGGTTTTGGACCTCGTAAAATTCACAGGCTTACTCACGAGCTTTCGTAATAAGTGAGATGGATGGCCAGTACTAAGCCTTGCCCAAGACTTGCAGTATTGAGTTATAGACTTAAATAGCAGGGATCGACTTTTATTGGAGGATTAAAAAAAAGATTTCTTTTTTATCACAGAAAAGGTCTTGGCATTAAAGCACTCGATGCCGTATGACGTTAATCTTTAAAATGGCAGCAACCTTTACGTGGATGCAGGAATAAAGTAAGCGACTTGTAAGCAGATGTAATTTAAATTACTTTTTAAATAAACTCTTTATTGACGCAATTAAACCCCATTACAATAAAAATATTAGGGGGCACAAATTTAATTGGTCCAAAGGCGGACTTATCTCTCAAGAGATATTTCTTCCAGCCAACCCTAAATGATTATGTGAATTTAAAAAAAAAATTGCGGCGACACAGTATTTATATATGATTGTTCTTAAAATATAAATAATAGAAAAATCATATTTATGCTACATAGAATACATACATTATTAAAATAGATATGATTAATCAATTTGAAACATCACACATAATCATAAATATATAAATATACTTTCCCATAATACATACGTACACATATATATACATACATACACATATTTATAAATGCTTTTGCTACTTTAACAGTTAGCAAAAGCATTTTTAAGTTGTTTTGTCAATATATCTCAATATATAAGTGTCGAGTCAATATATATTTTCTTTTTTTTTTCTTATTCGTACGTACGGACAAGGTTTTTGTTTTTTTTTTTAAGCTTTTTTTTTGTTTTGTTTGTTGACGTCAATAAGTGCCTGTAAAGGTCTATGTCGAATAAATATTATTTTGACTTTGATTTTGATTTTTTACAATAAACAGATCCACACATATCTACAATTTGTCTATGGTGTGTGGTGTAATTATGTTTGTTAGTTTGTTAGTTAGTGCCTTAATAAGGTAAATCCAAATTAGTACTCCTGTTTAGTTAAAGGTCACTTAAATTAAGTACTCAATATAACTGTCACAAATTCACTAAAATATTAATTACTACTCTACTGAGAATCTTATATTCAAATTATATATGTAAATATATAGGAGATATGTGGATACTAAATTATATTTATTATTATCCAACCCTTAAGGCCTTTATTGCCAGGCTGAATTTAGTCGGTAGGTCCTTCGGGTCGAACCATAATGGTCTGTAGTCCGACATAATGTCTATAATCGCCGTGGTTGCGATGGTATCCGTGAGAATTCTCAACCTCTTGTATAATAAATAAAACCTAAGCTAAGAGAAACAAATATGACAAGATTTAGGTTTTATTAAAAATGTAAATAAGGTCTAAGTAAATGTAGGGTCGTGGTTCGCACACTGATTTAGGTCCCGTTATTCTCACAAAAAAATACCACTATCCTGGAGACCTATTTTTGAATTACGAATGCGACTTCGAAATCACCGATGTGACTAATAATCACCGATTTTCAATAATTCTTATTTTTGAATATCACTGATGTGACTACCTTAGTCACAGGTGTGATTTCATTACGAGTGCCCTCACCCACTCGTAATCAAGTCATACTTGTGGCAATGCTATCTGTGTTTTGTTTGATTTTTCAGTCTATATATATATATATATATATATATATATATTATGAATGTAGCACATATATTATATAATGGTTAAGCCGGCAATAACCGGCAGCGGTACATTCTGCGTGGAACCGAACTCTTACATTTATGTGTGTACTTCATCTATGTTGGCAGCTCTGCGATCGACTTTCAAAAATTGGATGTTTAGGAATCCGTGACCTCAAAATCACCGCTGACTAAATAGTCGATTTCGAAATCGCATTCGTAATTTTTCGTAATTCGTAATTAACGCCGGACCTGCAAGCGGCGACGTCTGAGCCGTCGCCTCCCTTGTCATCCCTTAATCGGCAGCCTTCTGCTTAGCGTCGAGGTTCTTATAACTAAGGCATAAGATTTAGTTCAGTCGGAAGCTCATACCGGCCGGACCGCTCAGACTGGTATTGAGTAATCATCGTAGCACTTGCCATTGCGGTGGTATCCTCATCCTCATCTGAGAGGAAAAAATCTTTTGTGTTGACAGCTGACTAGGGCTGTCATTTAAATAGTTTCCTGTCATTTTGATGTCAGGTAACTCAATAAGTATTAGGTACGGTCGGCCAAGAAAGTGGTCTACCAGTTTTGGCAAAATTTCATATGTGAGTAAAATAGCGATAAGGTTGAACTCCTGTACTTATTACCTTTTTAAGATTATGCAGAGTGATGACATTTAAACCTAAAATAATCTGACAGCTATTAATCTGTCAATTTTGTCAGAATATTTTTGCACGGGAAAATCAACTCTGTTACTTTATAGCGCGCGAATGATTTTCAACCTTAGGGTGGTAGACCACTTTCTTGGCCGACCGTACTTAGGTATTGAACAAAAAACTATGTCCAACCTATTATCTAATTTATAGGGCCCTTAGACATTATTTCGCTGGCCCTAACACACCCTGCATAATATTTTTCAATTGCAATTTTAATCATCCGAAACAAAGTTCTAATTAAATTTCGCAAATTTAATATTTGTTAAAAATTGCAAACAAAAATTTCCTCTCGAACATTTTTGTTAATCCAACCCGAAGTTTCGACCTAATTTCCTCTATATCCGGCAACATTTATTTAATATTGCTGCTGTGTCGAATTTAAAACACTGCAAACGCTGTATCGCGAAAAAATCGCTGAATGGCAAACCGAATCGAGCTGCTCTTCAACTTGTCCAAATAGAACTGATGAATTTCAAACATTGGACCATAGTGTACGCAGAAAAGTAGGTTAGTTTTAATCACGCCTATAAGAATTTAATTATTTACAAAGCAAACTATAAACATTATGTACAAAGTGCCCCACAAACCGTCATTTGACTGCGGGCACATTTCGTGCTCCTTGTTCGGATTCTCAGCTTCTCTCTCCTGAGGGAAAAACAAAAAATAACCCGCTAACACGACGAACCCAAACATTCAAGCCTGTAGCTGCGTACTTAGGTCACGTCGATCGCGATAGCCTCGAATTAGCTTATGAATGCTCGAGCAAAGAGACCTTGTAGTGAAGTCTAATCAATAGAAATTTATTGAAATTAAATTTTATTTGCTCACCAACAAAGCTTGAAATTCTTGCAGAGTGAGTGCTTTCAGTAAAAAACTTAAAACATCAAATTATTGCTATATATGTTGCGCAGTATTCGGGTTGATATTATAAAAAAATGTATGTTTTTATTAATATGATTCAGGTGTGATTATGACCATATACCTAATAAATTATAAATGCCTCAGAGACTTCTATCACAAAAAGTAATCAAATCAGCATACTTATTTGATTACACTATGTTTCGATGGAGCGGTCATCCATCGCGTGAGCTGAGAGCTCGGCTATTGGTTGGGTTCCATAGACAACTTTCTTTATTAAATCGTGATTTATTTTAAAGATGTTGACTCGCGAATATTTTATATATTCGCGAGTTATTGAGCGTTTGCTGTTTACATAAAAAACTGTTGTATGATTTTAAGAAACTATAAACCAGAGGTCCCCAAACTGTTTTGTGACGCAGAAGTTTGTAAGCGCCGCGTTTTCACTATTTCTGCCAACAATTATCATTAATAGTTTATGTATATATATAGCTTGTAATCACATGTTATACGAGTATGTTATCTACTCTATACAATAAAAAAAAGAGGAAAGATTTGTATTTTTCTATGTAACGAATAAACTCAAAAAGTACTGGAACGATTTTAATAATTCTTTTTTCATTAGAAAGCTACTTTATCACTGAGTAATATAGGCTATGTTTAGTACTAAATTACTATAGAAATCTTAAGAAGTTCTTATTAAAACCAACCGAAGCTGTACAAAATTTAGCCATAAAATGTCTTTCATGTGAAGAGTAATGTCTACCCCTGCGAAGCCGGGACGGGCCGCTAGTCTATACTAATATTATAAAGAGGAAAGATTTGTTTGTTTGTAATGAATAGGCTCCGAAACTACTGAACCGATTTCAAAAATTCTTTCACCTTTGGAAAGCTACATTATCCCTGAGTAACATAGGCTACTTTTTATCCCGGAAAAATCGACAGATCCCACGGGACGCGCAATAAAGGCTTCGCTCAAACAGATTTTCATGCGGTATTCATCAATAGATAGAGGGATTCTTGAGCAAGGTTTTGCGGTATTTTGTATCTCGGAAAAACAGATAGTCTACGGGAAGCGTGATAAAATTTTCGCGCCATAAACCGACTTCCGCGCATATGTAGCCGTGGCCAAAGCTATGACCATTAACCCTCTATAGACCCAATCCCGAAATCCACGCAGGCGAAGCCGCGGGCAGAAAGCTAGTATATTATAAAGTTGAAGAGTTCGTTTGTTTGAACGCGCTAATCTCAGAAAATACTGGATCGAATTGAAAAATACTTCTTGTGTTGGATAGTCCATTTACCGAGAAAGGCTTTAGAAAGTTTGCAGACCTCTAGGTCCGCAAACTTTTTTGTATCGTAGACCCTTCGCCATGTTTTTCGGTTTTGGGTAGATTGAGAGATAGATACTTAATATCTTAACTACCAGATATTGAATGCCTACATCCTACAACTTGCAAATTTATATAAACACTAGCTTACGCCCGCGGCTTCGCCCGCGGAAATTAGTTTTTGTCAATCCTGGTCCCTTATGTTTAAGGTACCAAGATACATGTCCTTATCTTCAATTCAACCCCTATTTCACCCCCACACTGGTAAAAATTTCAAAATGCTAGAACAAACGATTTTTTGTTTCTTATGACGTGATATTTGACGCACCGGCATACTAACTTTCAACCCTTATTTCACCCCCTAGCTGGTCGAAATTTCAAAAATGTTAGAACAAATGTTTAATGATTTCTTATCAAGTGCTTAAATATAAAGTTTCATGGTTTTATCTTTTAAAATTAAGAAATCCCATACAAACTTTCAACCTCTATTTCAACCTATTCATCCCTTTTTTTCGAAATAAAAAGTAGTTCTATGTTCCCCTATGTTCTGTCTCAGGGTCTAAAGATTGTCTGTACCAAATTTCATCAAAATCGGTTGCGAGGTTTAAGCCGGAAAGCGTAACAGACGAAGAACAGACAACGAACAGAAAGAAGTGTCTGAATGTAGGTGCATCCCTTCTGCTAACTGCGTCGGTAATATGTGAGGGCAAATGTCAATGTCAATCCACCTTTCATGTACAACAATAACAAATAATTTGTCAAATGCAGTTTAATATTTTAGTTGAAATCAATAAGAAAACAATGTACTAATGTTATGGAATTTTGGGATAAGCATTTATATGCCAATCATGAACTGTATGTAAAAAAAAACAACGTTACAAGACAGACAGACAGAGTTACTTCCGCATTTATAATATTAGTTGGGATTACAGCCTTTGTATTAGAAGATAGTATAATGTAAGTAAATAGGTACTGTGGACCACCATTTTCATGTCATGAACCCCCGAATTTTATTTTCGCTGACGTAGACCCCTTGTAGGTTGTCATAGACCCCTAAGGGTCCCCTAAGGACCCCTCAGGGCGATATAGAGCACTTTGGGAATCACTGATATAAACCATCGTGGCTGCGTCGTGGATTAGAATAGAAAGTTTGGAGTAGGAGTAGGACAAAAAACTTACTTCTTCGTCTGCGCAGGACACTTATCGTCACATTTTGGACGATTCACTCAATCCATAGGTACTAATATTATAAATGGGAAAGTGTCTGTCTGTTTGTCCGTCTTTCACGGCAAAACGGAGCGACGAATTGACGTGATTTTTTACGTGGAGATAGTTGGGAGAGTAACATAGGCTACTTTTTATCCCGGAAAAATCGCCAGATCTCGTAGGATATGCGATAAAGACTATTCAAAAACTGCTGTTTGGATTTTCCTACAGTTTTCATCAATAGACAGTGATTCTTGAAGAAGGTTCTAGGCTATGATGTATCCCGGAAAAAACCGATAAAGGCATCGCTCAAAAACTACTGCACAGATTTTCATGCGGTTTTCATCAATAGATAGAGCTATTCTTGAGCAAGGTTTTGCGGTATTTTTTTATCTCGGTAAATTTTCATCAAAATCCATACAGTAGTTTTTAGGTGAGAGTAACAAACATCCATCCATACAAACTTTCTCGTTTATAATATTAGTAGGGATATTTATTGGTGTATAAAGAAAACGCGTGTAATTGCTAAATTTTTAACTGGATGAAGACCGAAGAAAGTATAGATGGACTGTGTGAATGATGATATATTGAAGATTTTTTTCCCACGTTGGCAGTAGGGATTGCAATTGCTGGATCCAGCATACAGCAATCCAGCTGGATCCAGCGCCTTTTTAAACATGCTGGATCCAGCATACATCTTGATCCAGCGATGCGGATCCGCAAACGTATCAATTTCTATTGTTTAGTTTTGAGTTGCCTCCATTTTCGAATCGGTGCGGCAACGTTGCCGTTCTGTCCATAGCACGTGCCGCAGGAAAGGCAACGCCGACCAATGTAGAGGCCGAAAGGGCATTCTCAGCAGCCGGCTACATATGCAGTTCTGTGCGAAGCAGGTTGGGAGATAAGACTATAGATAAAATTTGTTTTCTAAGGTCTTACTTTCAGAGAATTAAAAAAAAGAAGTAGTATCTTATCGTCAGACTTTAAACTGCCTAATTATTAAGGATTAACGAGCGGAGAGAAGATTATTTCAAAGCTTTTTTAGTTTGAAACAAAAATACTATTGAAAATTAAAATAGTGTTATTGTTACGGTCCTTTTTAAAAGAATGTTAATTAAGTTAATTTTAAAAGAATTTGTGAGACTGATTGCTACTGATTAGCCGTCCTATCATTAAACATAAGCGTAATTAATAACATAGTGCTTACTTAGAAACATTATCTTAAATGTTATATAAATATAAGGATATGTTTGTTATTTAATTTTATGTTGATTATTTTGATCTCAAATTATTAAAAAACCAAAGCAAATTAATATAAGATATCACCAAATGAGTGGAAGATTTCAAAGATTATCGTAAGAAGTATAAATTAATAAAAAAATTCTTAAAAATGTCGTCTTTTTATTTTCGTTCCACGTTATGCTGGATCCAGCTGGATTCAGGTCAATCCAGCAAAATTTCCGCTGGATTGAAAACGCCGCTGGATTGCAATCCCTAGTTGGCAGCGTTCGGTAAATTATGAAATATCTTCTCGTCCAACATTCCTCAATGCCTAAAAACAAAGGTTTACAACCAGTGTGTGTTACCAGTGAAGCTCTGAGACGTAGTGCTTCACAAAAACCCTTTTTAGAAGGCTCAAAGTCGCTCAGCGAGCTATGAAGAGGGCTATGCTCGGTATTTCTCTACATAATCGAATCAGAAATGAGGATAGCCATAGACCAAACCAAACCAAAGTCACTGACATAGGCCATAAGATTAGTAAGCTGAAGTGGCAATGGGCCGGCCACATAGCACGAAGATTGGACAGTCGATGGGGCAAAAAGGTTATTGAGTGGAGACCACGAACCATCAAGCGCAGTGTGGGACGACCATCTACCAGATGGACCGACGACCTAGTAAAAATCGCTGGGTCTCGTTGGATGCAGGTGGCAATGGACCGGTTGCACTGGAAATCGATTGGAGAGACCTATGTCCAGCAGTGGACGGCGATAGGCTGATGTGATGATGTGATGATTTTTCCCACAGGTGATAGTATTGAATTCTCATAAGGGGTGCGCTACTATTGTATTTTATTTATTTTATTTTATTTTATTTGGAAAACTAACAGTACTTAATAACTATTTAACATCTTCTTATAATACTACGGACTATTTACGAGTTTTCGCATATAAATAACTAACCTAAAACTTGAATGCTATCTTAATAATTACTATGAACATTATTGACAATATGTCTAAACTAATCATCAGGGAACCGACTCAATCCATTGCTGCGAGACCACATGAGCAAATCTGGATGGAGCTGAGTTAAACAGATCTAGATCTTGGATATTTCCTAACTCATTCACCGAGTTCGCGGCTCTCACGAAAAATGAACCCTTCCGATAGTTGGTGTGGCAGACCTACTGGGGACCTTAAGTTGTAATTTATCAAGGAGATAGGGGGAGTCTATTCTGGACTGTGCTATTTTTACTAAGGATGTAATGTCACTTATTTTTCTGCGTACACAAAGAGGGAGCAAGTGCTGTCTTTTACATCTAGCCTCGTAACTGTCATCGTATTTTTTACTTTTAAATTGTAAATATCTTGAGAATTTATGTTGAATTGAATTGTAGTTGTCTTAATAACCCCTAGGTGCTCGGATGACCTTACATCGGATACCACCCGCGCCCGGTCTACAGCGGGTGGTTATGTTAGACTCTAGCAGAAGGCTACCCTACCAACAAAACACAGCCTTTGGTCTGGCAGGTTTTTTTTAGACAGACCTATGCTGAAGCCTCAGATGGCTATGTTCAGCTTTGCAATAAGTGTGTTTGTGGAAGGCGCACGAACAGAACGAACACCTAGCCGACTAACGACACCGGCAACCGTTCCGGAGTCGTTAGAGTCGCGACAAGGAGTGTCGACGCAACTTGAGCGCGCCGTCTAATAGCTCGAACGCTCAAGTTCGCCGAGTTCGACGAGCGCGGTGAGTGAGCGAGAGACGTCAGGGACGACGCGGTTGGTGGCCGGCGGAAGGGATTCGTTTGCACACGTGATGGGGACGGGCAGAAGGCTTGGGACGGGAAAGGAGTGAGTATCGATAGCGAGTGGTAGAGGAAGGCATGTTACGCCGACCCCAAATAAAATTGGGAACGGAGCATGAGAAAGAAAACCGCCATCCCTTTTTAACTGTACTCAAGCAGAGATTTAAGTTTGTGTCTCGTTCTCTAAAACGGGACTAAGTTTTAATACTTGAGTTTTTTTTTGTTAGTTAACGTTTAGCAATCGAAGCTTATCCTGAAACGCGTCGACATGTGTCTGGAATTTAACGTTAAATTCTTTCAATTCTATTTTCACGGTACCTCGATTCAAGTCGGTGCTCGTGAAATCGCAAGCGAAATTGGAACACGCAAGCTAATAACAAAAGCTCAAGCCATCAATATGCGCGCCACGTCTGTATTCAGGAATCAGCAGCAAGCGGAAGCCGAATAAATATTAACTGGTGAAATAATTCGTTTTTACAATATTTAAACTGTTCTTAAAATATATCTGTCTTTTCCTGAGGGTGGCTATTACTTCTAGATATAATAAGATTAAAACTAGGGATCTAAGGCTGAATTTTATTGGTTGCCTATCAATTGCTATACTAGTCGAGTCTCAGCTGATATTGAGTTCAACATTATTTTCAGCACTTACCTGCGAGGTTATCCTCACTTCGTGCTACTTGTGAGGATGCTCAGCCTCAGAGGATTTGTGTGATAACGACATAATTTATTGTAAATGTTGTTATTAATTTTGATAAAGCTGATAAATTTCTTCCGCTTATCAGTTAAAAAATACGTCCTTAATGGGTGATAGGGAAAAAAAATCTACGATTCAAAAGAGTTTTCTGTAATGTCATATTTCATCAAAATTAATTTTGATTTCGATTTCTCTAAAAAGAAAATTCTCTCTTTTTTCCGCACTAAAAGAGCTACACTGTGGAAACTTGGTAAGTAGATGTATTCGGTGAACTGCATTAAGACAATATACATTTGGGGTTCTCCATACTTAGAACTGAATCTCAAATTTTTTTTCATCAAACCCATACGTGTAGGGTATATTATGGATAGGTCTTCAAAAATGGTATTGAGGTTTCTAATATATTTTTTTTCTAAACTGAATAGTTTGTGTCTCTCCCCCGTAAATTCTAAAATAAGGGAATGATAAATGTAAAAAACTATATGATGTAGTACATTACCATGCCAACTTCCACGGAAAATTGGTTTGAAGAGAGAGAGATGAGAGGCTGAAACTCTCATGGCTACCACAGAAACCAAGTGTCACGGTGGCTACATCGGAGTCCAGACTGATCGAGGAGGCTCAACCGATTTCACCTACCGACCAAACTCAGCCTGAAAGCGATCACTCCTCAGCAATAATATGGAGATGTCACCAATAGTAAAATATCTTTGCCAATTTCAGCTTTAGCAATAAATCAGCTACTCCAAGCCGCGGTTGTCGAATCAATAAACGAACACAGATTCCTGCGCTTGTGTTGCGATCTAAATAGATTTTTTTATTATCACACAGGTTAAAAATTTACAAGTATCAATTCTAGATATCTCTTCTTCTTCAATTCGTACTGTAATAAATATAGGTGTGTCGCTGCCTATATCTATACTAATATTATAAAGAGGAAAGATTTGTTTGTTTGTTTGTTTGTAATGAATAGGCTCGGAAACTACTGGATCGATTTCAAAAATTCTTTCACCTTTGGAAAGCTACATTATCCCCGAGTAACATAGGCTACTTTTTATCCCGGAAAAATCGACAGATCCCACGGGATGCGCAATAAAGGCTTCGCTCAAAAACTACTGCACAGATTTTCATGCGGTTTTCATCAATAGATAGAGTAATTCTTGAGCAAGGTTTTGCGGTATTTTTTATCTCGGAAAAACGGATAGTCCCACGGCAAGCGAGATAAAACCTTCGCGCCATAAACCGACTTCCGCGCATATGTAGCCGCGGGCAAAAGCTATGACCCTTAATCCTCTATAGACCCAATCCCGAAATCCACGCAGGCGAAGCCGCGGGCAGAATGCTAGTTAATAATAATAATGAAAAAAAAAATAATAAATAATAAATTTCTTACACTTACACCAATTAGCCTATAGCCCAAAGTAAGCGCTATACGGCTTGTGTTATGGGATGTAGGATAACGGAGACATACATATATTGTGCATATATAATTTTTTTTTGATAGTAAATATATTATAACAACTATGACTCGCAAAAGAATGCTCGCATTTATCACGCAAATATCTGCCCCCAGCGGGACTCGAACCCGGGACGTCAGAGATACGCCAGAGATCGTCGACGTCAGAATAAAAAAAATATTATATTTCAAAAATAAAGGAATCTGAAAACCATTCAGCCACCGACCCCTAACGTGTTACAGCGTTGTTAACTATAAATATATTCGCTTGGTCAAACTCCGCGCGGCAGCGGAATCAAAGACTAACCATCGTATTGATTCTTCCTTTTGTTTATTTTAAAATGGGGTTACAGATAAGTTATTACTATGTGGTTGTCTCTGTAGTATGTTTACAGTGACTGTACTCAGGTACTCACAATGCTGTTTGTTTTAGGGCAAACAGCATAACAAAAATACTACAATGAACAAGTAATTATCTGATTTTGTACATATAATTCTTGTTTTAATGTATGTTTAAGCATTTTTTTTTTCAATTAGTATGTTTGTAGGTTAAGTGACGCGCACAACCATAAGTTTAATACGAGCCTTTTTTATAATGTTTAAGGCAATTTTTTTAATAAAAATGGTCCATAATTTGATTTGAAGTTGATTTCGTTATGAATTATGAATGAGTCGAAAGTGAATGGAAAGATGTTATCTCGGATTTCTTAAAATTTATTACAGACCGTATGATTCAGATGGTAATAGGAATACCAATATTTCAAAATCTATGTCAAATTATCTTTATTCAACATAGAACTGTACAGGTGCTTATCGATGTCTAAATATATAAATTTAAAAGAACAGAAACGCTTGATCTGAACGAGCAAAGCAAAGATTTATATCATTTGTCGCATAGCAATAGTGACGTCTTCACGTCATTCCTTGCACCCATGCTACCTATATTTGGATAGCGTATCGCTATCTCTGTCTCGTAGGTACTCTGTATTATCTGTTTCACATATAATCTTATGCAACGTTAACAAATGAATGTGTACATGCAAAACAAGAACAGATTTCAACGGATATGCATCATCTATAGCAGAGGTCCTCAGGCGTTGGAGGGGGCCCTCAGGATCCAGTTTCGCATCTGAAGACAAAAAATGAGTGGATAAATTGTGCCTTAACCAATTTTATGTATTCCATCCTTGTTAAAGGGAGTGCTAACCGCCTCCCCTTTCAAATGACACACCCGAACAATATACCTAAGAGCACCATCGCACATATAACGGGCTTATACGAAGATACCTAATGTTATTTAAGTGTAAATAATAATATTATATATATTGTTTGTATTTATTTTGATTTATATATAAATATGTAAATATTATTTGTATATATGAGTGTCTGGGTGGGGAATTACCAGGTAGCCTACAGGCTTATTCTTACCCTCGGTAACGAATAGATTCTCTTGCCGCCAACACCTTCGCTTAAATATCGCTTCCGAACCTTTTATCGTAAAGCTGGTAGCCGTTTCGTAAATATCTAAACGTCTTTCGGCACGAAGCCGGTATCGCTGGAAGCTAACGTCATTCGGGACACCGTGTACTGCTCGGCCTTTGTGCGCGCCGACTTATCTGCCCGTATAAATCCACCGAGCGCCTAAACAGGTTAAACGCGAACGTAAATATACCTGCTTAAGGGTACGTTATCTAGTAGAGCGACGATTTTGTAACAACTCTAGATAGTTTTAAGTAGTGATGCAACGGAAGTGTCTTAGCGGAGCCAGAAACGGAAACATGTCAAAAGTAAATTTTAGCAGAAACGGAAACGGAAACGGATGCAGAAACGGATGTTGAAAAACGCGCGGAACTTCCGCACTTGCGTAAACAGAAACGACGATCCGTTGCATCACTAGTTTTAAGCGAATGTATTTGTTGCTAATTTCGAGGATATATATATAATATTGCTTTCTTTTAAAGTGGCTACTCATCAGATATCGACGAGCTATGCTATCCTATGTGTATATGTATCCTATGTCTTGTTTTTAAGATTGTCAGTACCCCTACATTTCCTCAATACTTACGCTGTAGATTTGACTTACTGCCACCTTCTACCCGTCCTCAGCGTGCCTGTGTGTCACACCCTTTTTTTTTCCCCTGAGGAAAATGCATTAAATTGCATACCGGCTGTGGCGAGCCGGCGGTTATGTAGGGCTCTCCTCCCCAGAAGGGGGAGGCCTACCCACTAAAAACCTCAGGGATGGCCTTCCTCAGGCATGTAGGGAGCCCCCGGGAACATCAAGCCACTTCCGGGAACCCCCCGCCTCCGCTCCCCCGCCGATTCAGGGGAGCCCTCCTCGGGGGAGGCTCACTACCTCCCCCGGTCTCCTCCACCGACGACGCCCCCCGGCCACGGAAGGGGCGTGGTCCATCCCGTCGCCGTAGCAGTCGCGACTGCCTCGCGCCCGCCGCGACCCGCGGAAAAAATCATTTGTAGCAGCTGAGGATTGAACTACAGGTCCTTTGACCATTCCCTGTTGAGTCGCGGTGTATACCGAAACGTTACGGCCCAGCTTGTGTGTCACACCCTATTTTAAATGTACCTCTTTCGCACTCCAAATTCTACTTCCGCTCCTTTACTGTTCATGCTGCTACATTGGGGAATGAGCTGCCAGCCAGTGTTCAAGATTGTCAATCCGTTGCTTCTTTTTATTAACCCCCGACGCAAAAAGAGGGGTGTTATAAGTTTGACGTGTCTGTCTGTCTGTCTGTGGCATCATAGCTCCCGAACGAATGAACCGATTTCAATTTAGTTTTTTTTTTGTATTACAGGTGTTTTACGGGCGAGTGTTCTTAGATATGTTTGATGAAAATAGATTGAGCCGTTTAAAAGTTATGGGGGGTTAAAGTGGGGAAGAAAAACCGAATGTCTGCAAATATGCTCAAGTGGGGTATCACATGATTACGTGTCTGTCTGTGTGTGTGTGTGTGTGTGTGTCTGTGTAGAATAGAACCTTAAAATGTAATCTTAACTTATATGTTTGAAATCGACAAGAACCTATATATTTACAACTTAACCAGATATATTATAAGTATGTTTACCTTTAAAAAGTATGAAATAAAAAATTAAATTAAAAATATTAAAACCCAAATTAATATTATTAGTATTAGTATTTTAAAAAAAATTCGTCCGTCACTCGCACATTAGGAGTATTGCTCCGTACCACGCACGCCTCCCTAACCAAAAAGCACTGCCACGCAACCTCCTTGCCATATGAAAAGGCAGGAAACAATGAAAGCAAGCTCCAAAAAGCGCAGAGGGAGCAAAGGGTGAGATGCCTGCCCTTTAACGCTATAGGCAAAGAAAGAATGCCAGAAACGGCAGTCTGACCCAAAGCCCCACTTGTTTTAAGAAGTGGCGAACGTCTTAGCGTACAGGCACATTCTGCTGCAACCTAACCAAAATTGAATATACTAACTTATTTTATTTATCCATACTAATATTATAAATGCGAAAGTAACTCTGTCTGTCTGTCTGTTCCGCTTTCACGCCAAAACTACTGAACCGATTTAAATGAAATTTGGTACACAGATAGTCTAGAGCCCGAGAAAGGACACAAGCTACTTTTTTATACAAAAAAGGTTGTAAAGGGTTGTAAAAGTTTGAAAGGAGGGATAATAGGTTGTATGAAAATATTGTTAAAACCACTGAACCGATTTAATTGAAATTTGGTACACCAGATAGTCTAGAGGCTGAGAAAGGACAGAAGCTACCTTTTAAAGCAGAAAAGAGTTGTAAAAGGTTGAAAGGAGGGGGTGAAAGGTTGTATGGCAGTATTGTTAAAACATATCCTTCCTGTGGGAAATTCGAATATAACGCGGGTGAAGCCGCGGGCGGAAAGCTAGTTAAAAATATATTTCAAATTAATTATGAGATTTGTCGAGATAGCGTATGGCCTTAAGCGGACGGTTTAGCTTTGGTAACTTGGCTGCCAACTTTAAGGCGGGGAGTCTATAAATCTGGTTTGTTTGTTGTGTTTAAAACAATTTAAATGTAAGAAACGCATTGCTTACTCTATGTTGCCATATTTTTCTTTTAAACATTTTCAAATATTGTTGCTTCCACAAACAGAAAACATAAAATCTAAACAGGCGAGCAAAAGTTTCGAGATACTTCGTATAGACTTAAAATAAAAGTATGTTGTGGATAATTTGTATCGACAATAAATTAAAATAAATTTTATTTTATTAAGATACTAGGTGGTGCCTGCGACTTCGTCTGTGCAGTATTTATTTTTATTTTGTTTTAATGAAGCTTTTGTTAAGGGATGAATGGGGATCTTTTGGCCAACCCGCAATAAATGTATATTTGAACCACTGGGGTCGAAACTCTGTGTCTCTGATGGGAAACTGCCCATTGAGCATTTAAAGAATGCAGCCGTGGGTTAAGCGAATCGTCATATGGTCGGAGGACTGATTCATATCCGGCACAACAGATCAGCCATACAACGTGATAAAGCTGCCAGCCTTCTGAGCACGTTGCCAATTAACGGCGATTCGGACCAGATTTTTAATTATAATGTATTTTTTTAAGATTTATTTTTAACTAGCTGTGCCCACGACTTCGTCCGCGTGGAATCGTAATTTTAGGTAGCATTTTTAATTATTCTTCAAATAAGACACATTTCATAAAATTTTTACATATTTATATCATATAAAAAGACAAACAAATATGTCGCCGTGAGGAATCACGGTTCAGTGGTTTTGATGCAACAGACAGTGTTTACTTTTTTAATTAAGGATGACTGAGATTTTTATAAACGTAAGAGTAGAAAATTTAATCATAAAGCTTAGAACTGCTAAGCTATCAGGAGTTACACGTGTTATTGTAAATCAACCATAAAAGATTTCTATAATGGTTATACAGACAGACAGACAAAAATTTTACTTATTACATTTTTGGCATCAATATCGATCCCTAATCCCCCCTGATAGTTATTATGGAAATATATTTTATGTACGGAATTGATCTCTCTACAGATTTATTATAAGTATAGATGTTTCTGTTTTAATAATCATTAAATATCAAGAAAACGTTAGTATAGAATAAGAGAATAATGGCACAGTTAAAAGTCGACCTAATACATCCCTTTTACTTTCACATCAATTGCAATTGATTTCTTAAAACCTCTCGCGAGTCACAATGACAGCAGAATTTTAGCGGCAAATCGCCAAAATTGGCGTCAAAGGGCGTTAACAGGCGAAGCCAAGTGACGCGAGTCGATAATAATTTGGTTACCTCATCCGTGCAACTAATTGATGTGGACGACCACCGGATCTACCAGAGAACGAGATAGCTGGATACGCTATCTCATTCTCTGGCATTTTTTTATATTACAATCGACATACATCAACATCCCAGTTGAATCAAAAATACAAGTGTAACTAGCCTTGTTCTTTCCTGGTATCGTAACAGCATACAGAAAGCATTTAAATTTCATTTCATAAAAAACCTGTAGTATGCCTAATGATGTTCATTGTCCTACATTTAATTATTCTTGTTGGAAACTAGGTATTCGGACTCACAAGCGGTATCGAGTCTCCTAGTCTTAGGAGAGTCTTTGTCTCTTTAAGTGTTTTCTACCGCCTTTATAATGAGTTAAGTTCCAAGGAGGTCCGATATGATGCCCGTGGCCTCTTTTTATCATCGCACCGCTCGCCATTGACAGAAAGTTCATGCTCACACACTGGAATCTAAATAGTCCCGTACAGTGTGGTTCCAGAAGGATTTCCTTCGCATACACTTCGACTGTGTAATGAGCTCCCTGCCGAGGTTTTCCCGGAGGGCAACAGTGTGAGGTTCTTCAAGAGGAGAGTAAATAGCTTTTTAAAGGATCAGTGCAGCAGGCAAGGCGAAAAAAAGAACGGTCGCTCTCACTTCAAGCCGTATGGTCAATAGAATCAAAGCTTAGACTGAGTTCGGTCGGTAAGTCATAACGGTCCAGACACCTCGATCAGTCTGAAGTAACCACCGTGACACTTAGTTGTGGTGGTAGCCATGAGGGCCACAGCCTCTTCTCTCCTAAAGGAAAAAAAGAAACCTGTTTACTATAGATTTAAAATCGGGAAAAATATACAGTAGTGTTGCACAGTTGATAAATGTTCATTTAACATGCTTTGTACAGGTTACGGGAATACCAACCATGTAAAGATGGCGTCTTGTTTAGCTAGCTATCTAATAGTAGAAAAAAGGACTTAATCAGAGTGTGCTATTCCTATACACATTGTCCGAAACGTATCCTATAAAATTACAAGAGTCAAGCAATTTGCGACGATTCTTCGAGTTTTGTCTTAGGGTGGATTTAGACTAAAAGAACATAAAGCTAGAGCTAGAACTAGAGCATTCTTTCGTTAATATCTAGTGTAAACTAAAGCTTGACGTATCTATTTACATCAAACGAACACCGAACTAGAACTAGAACAAGAATGTTCTTTCTTAATCTTTTGGTGTAAACAAGAGCTAGGTCGAATGTTCTTTGCTCATTCGAGTCAATTCTTTGGTTGGTATTGGTAGTGCTTTGTTATGTCTGATTCTGACAGTGAAATCATTATTGCAGACTCATTTATTATTTTGAAGCAAAAACTCAAAAATAAAAGACGGAAGAGACGTTGGTGGGTTACAAATTTAATGCAACGAAGGACACTGGATAATGTAGGTGAAACAATGAAACAAAGTTGTATTTTTATAGTGTTCATATGTCGGATCCCATAGACATCTGGAATTTTGGTAGGCTTCTATCATTAATAAACATTTCTCTTGAGATCAATCCATAATTTAATCGATACGATACGTAAACAATCGCTAGAACACAAGAACACTTTGATGAGACCGCTCAGTGGAGCGAGCGCGTCCGAACACGCTAAAATGTTCTAAGCAACTGTTCACGCGCTCTTGCACCGTTTACATCGAGCGAGCGAGCATTCTTAGAATATTCTATAGAATCTTTGCGAACGCACTAAGAACAACGAAAGAATGCTTTTTTTTTTTTTTTTTTCCTCAGGAGAGGAAGTTGAGAATCCATCATGGATACGCAACAGGCAAGCAGGGATGCGTTGATTATGTCGGACTCTTGGTACTGTCGAGACGGCTCGACTACACAGACCTACCGACTAAACTCAGCCTAGCCTTTGGTCCTATTGACCCTACTGGCTTTATTGATGAGACGAAAGAATGCTCTACGCCTGTTTACTAGAAGAATTTGACGTAGTGGGGATAGAATAAGCATTCGCTCGTTTTGGTGTAAATCCACCTTTAGATCTGACACAGCGTTGTCAGCTATCAGACTCTTGTATTGTTCTCAATCAACTGAATAGAATCAAGAATCCCAACTGACACTTGACAAGTAAGAATAGTACCTCATACATAATTTATGTATAAAATAAGAAATTTTCATTATTCTGTGTCTATGGT